>CM053769.1:208699715-208765133 GCA_028658325.1 Potorous gilbertii | reverse complement strand
CTGTCTAGCTGGGATTCTATCTGGCCCACTTGTGAATACAAGCATTACAAAAGCTTAGGTTCTGTAAGAGGCAACCCAATTAGGCGAATCTCTAATAAACTTTGTTTTCTTTGGCTTTAAGAAGGCTTGAGTTGAATTCATTCGAGCATGACCCAGACTGTCGGTATTTTGGGGTCCAACCCCTCACCAATAACCTCATCAGTAGCAATCATGATCTCAGATAAAGTAAAAGCAAAAATAGATTTAATTAAAGAGATGAACAGGGAAACTAAATTTTGTTTAAAAGGTACCATAGACAATAAATTAATATCAATATTAAGCATATTATATGCACCAAATTGCATAGCATTTAATTCTTACAGGAAAAATTAAATGTTATAGGAAGAAATAGATAGTAAAAGAATAATTGTGGGGGACCTCAACTTATTCCTCTTTGACCTAAATAAATCTAACCAAAAAATAAAAAAGTTAAGGAACTTGAATAGAATTTTAGAAAAGTTAGATATAATGGATTTCTGGAGATATTGAATTGGAATAGAAAGGAATATACTTATTTCTTAACTGTACATGGCATCTTCACAAAAGTTAACCCAGTATTAGAGCACAAAAACCTCAGAAATAAATGCAAAAAAGTAAAAATACCAAATCCATCTTTTATCATAATGCAATAAAAGTTAATTCAATAAAGGGCCTGTAAAGCAAAAGTAAAGATTAAAAATTAATTGGAAACAATCTTAAAGAATGAGTTCATCAGAAAGACTGATACCCTAAACAGATTAGGGGAACATGGAATAGTTTACCTGTCAGATCTATGGATAAGGGAAGAATTTATGACCAAACAAGAGATAGAGCATTTTGAGATATAAAATGGAAATACCCCAGGATCATATGTATTCGCAAGGAAATTCTACCAAATATTTAAAGAGCAATTAATTACAATACTACATGAACTATATAAAATAAATGAAGAGGTTCTACAAAAATTTTTCTATGACAGATATAATCCTGATACCTAAATTAGAATCAAAAAAGAGATTGAAAATGGAAATTCTACCAAATATTTAAAGAGCAATTAATTACAATACTACATGAACTATATAAAATAAATGAAGAGGTTCTACAAAAATTTTTCTATGACAGATATAATCCTGATACCTAAATTAGAATCAAAAAAGAGATTGAAAATGATGGACCAATTTCTCTAATGAATATTAATGCAAAAATTTTTAAATGCCGGAAAGGAGATTATAGCAATATGTAACAATATGTTACAAAGATAAATATAAATAGGCTGGTTTTATACCAGGAATGAAGGGCTCATTCAATATTAAGAAGACTATAAACATAATTGACTTTATTCATTTTTTAAAGCATATAATTATTTTAACAGATGTATAAAAAAGCTTTCAGCAAAATACAACACCCAAATGTGTTTTTTAAAATTCTAGAAATAATTTGTGTGTGTTCGTCCTTCATTGCCAAAGAAGACCATGACATCGGAGAAATGATGACATGACTTGCGCTTGACTTTGTTTTGAGTGAGGGAGGGCTGTGCAGGTCACCAGCCTCACTTCTCTTCCAGAGCCATCTGAACCCAGTGACCAGATATTCATCAGGATGACTGGAGATGACCCAGGATGAGGCAACTGGGGTTAAGTAACTTGCCCAAGGTCACACAGCTAGTGAGTGTCAAGTGTCTGAGGTGAGATTTGAACTCAGGTCCTCCTGACTCCTGCACTGGTGCTCTATCCACTGTATCACCTATCTAGGAATAATAATATTAAGTAGAATAAGTAACCTTCCTTAAGATTATAAGTGCTATCTATCTAAAACTAAGAACCAGCATTATCTGTAACGGGGAGAAGTCGGTAGCCTTTCCAGTGAGATGAGGGGTAAAGCAAGTATGTCCATTATCACCATTACTATTGATATTGTACTCGAAATGCTAGCTAGAGCCCACTAAGACAAACAAAAAGGAATTGAAGAAAAAAGCATTTGCAAATGGGGAAATGAACTTTCATTTTTTCTACACTATATTATAGATAATATATATTATAAGAATTATATTATTGTTGAACATAATTATATAATTATAAGAATTAACTCTAGACTCAACTAAAAAACTAATCAAAACAATTAACAACTTCAACAAAATTGTAGAATATAAAATTAACCGACAGCATTTCTGTATATTACCAACAAAATCCAACAGGAAGACAGAAAAAGAAATTCCTTTTAAAACAACTACAGATAACTGACTTCTGGAAGCCAAGATGGTGCAGTAAGCAGCAAATCACTGTAGCTCTCCCATATTCACTTCCAAACAACCACAAAGTAGTGCCCCAGAACAAATCCAGAACAGCAGAGCCATCAGAAAGATGGGGTGAAGCAGTCTTTTGACCCAGGAGACTTGGAAGATCAGCAAAAAGGTCCATCTCACTTGGGTAAAAGGGGAGCTCATTCCAGGACAGAGAGTGTCTCAGCAAACCAGTGGGAGGTCCTAAGCCTTTGTGGTGGAGCAACACCAGGACTCTTCCATGTGCCTTAGCAGAGCCAGGGGAACTGACAGACTCCAGCTTTGAAAACCACTCTGTGCGTCAATGTATCCCCAGGCAGGTAAGTGTCCTGCAACAGTCAGACCTCCACATCCTTCAGCACAACCCCAGACCAACAGGTATTCCCCAGGGCTGGACCCCCATGTGCTTTAGTGTAATCCTGGGGAAATGAAAAAAAAAAACAAAACCCACCTGGCCTCAGTAGCACTAGTTATCACCACTAGGACCCCAGGTCGGCACCAGGTAAGCTGCCAAACCCCTATAGCCTCCAGAAACACCAGCTATCCCCCACTTCACCCCCTTAACAAAGCACCAGACATGAGGGCACCCTATGGGCCTCAGGGAAACATCAGTGCTGCACCAACTCAACAGCCCAGGCCTGCAGCCACAGGTACAACAAACCTGAGACAGAGCCCCTTCCACCCTGAGAGGAGAGATCAAATGTAAAAGAGGAGCATAAAACAACAAAGACTCTGAAGACCAAGACCCAAACTCAGAGGAGGACAACCATGTCAAAATTCCTATGGGCAAAACCCCAAAGAAAAATGAGAAGTGGTCTCAAGTCCAGAAAGAAACCATGGAAGAAAGGGAGTTAAAAAATCATATAGGCGAGATGGAAGAAAATGGGAAAAGAAATGATAGTGATGCAAGACAATTATGAAAAAAAGAGTCAATAGCTTGGAAAACTACTTGAAAAGTAGAATTAGCCAAATGGAAAAGGAGATACAAAAATCCATTAAAGAAAACAACTCCTTAGGGAGTGCAATTGGCCGAATGGAAAAGAAAGTACAAAAGCTACTTTTAGGTGAGGAAAACATCACCTTAAAAGTGAAAATTGGGTAAATGGAAGCTAATGACTCTATGAGACATCATGAATCAACCAAACAAATTCAAAAGAATGAAAAAATGGAAGAAAATTTAAATATCTCATGTAAAATACCAACTGACTTGGCAAATAGATTCAGGAGAGACAACATCAGAATCATTGGACTACCTGAAAGCCATAATCAAAAGAAGGACCTGGACAGCATCTTTCAGGAAATTAACAAGGAAAACTGCCCTGATGTCCTGGAACCAGAGGGTAAAATAGGCATTGAAAGAATCCACTGATCACCTCAGGAAAGAGATCCCAAAATAAAAATTCCAACGAACATATTACAATAAAATTTCAGAACTCTCAGGTCAAGGAAAAAAAGATATTGCAAGTGACTAGAAAGAAACAATTTCATATCAGAAAGCTACAATCAGGATCACACAGGATTGGAAGTCATGCATGCAACATGACATTCTGGAAGGAAAGGAGCTAGGACTACAACCAAGAATTACTTACCCGGCAAAATTAAGCATAATACATCAAGAGGAAAAAATGTCAACAAAATAGGAGGATTTCAAATCTTCCTAAAGAGGAGAGAAGAACTAAGCCAAAACTTTGATCTCCAATGTCAAGACCCAAGAGAAGCATAAACAGATAAGAAGGGAAGCAGAGACACACACATAAAGATGGGGGACTAGAGCAGACTCTATTCTGCTTCAGCTGAAGTAAAAAAAAAAACCAGGGGTAGCAATTCTGATCCAAGACAAAGTAAAAGCAAAAATAGGCCTAATTAAAAGAGATAAGGAAGAAACTAAAAGATACTATAAACAATAAAGTAATCCAAATTAGGAGAGCAAGGAATAGTGTACCTGTCAGATCTATGGGGAGGGGAAGAATTCATGCATGATCAAACAAGAGATAGAGAGCATTATGAAATGTAGAATAAATCATTTTGATCATATTAAATTGAAAAGCTTCTGTAGAAATAAAACCAATGCAACCAAAATTAGAAGGAAAACAGAAAGCTGGGAAATAATCTTTACAGCAAGTGTCTCAAATATGCAGAGAACTGAGTCAGATTTATGAGAATATAAACCATTCCCTAATTGATAAATGGTCAAAGGATATTAACAGTCAGTTTTCAATTAAAGAAATCAAAGATATCTATAGGTACATGAAGAAATTCTCTAAATCACTTTTGATCAGAGAAATGCAAATTAAAACACTCAGAAATACCACCTAAAACACCAATCAGATTGGCTAATATGACCAAAAAAAAATGATAAATCTTGTTGAGGATGTGGGAAAATTGTGATCCAAGCACTTTAGAGAGCAATTTGGAACTATGCCCAAAGGGCAACCAAATTGTGGACACCCTTGATCCAGTAATACCACTACTAGGTCTGTATCCTAAAGAGATCATAAAAAAGGGAAAAGGATCTACATGTACAAAAATATTTATAACAGCCCTCTTCATGGTGGCAAAATATTGGAAATTGAAGTGATGGCCATCAATTAAGGAATGGTTATACAAGCTGTGGTACATGAATGTAATGGAATATTATTGTGCAATAAGAAATGATGAGCAGGCACATTTCAGAAAAACTTGGATAGACTTGTATGAACTAATGCAAAGGGAAATGAGCAGAGCCAGGGAAACACTGTACATGGTATCAGCAACATTGTGTGATGATCAGCTATGACTGATTCAGCTTTTCTCAGCAACACAGTGAAAATGCTATCCATATTCAGATAAAGAACTGATGGACTCTGAATGCAGACTGAAGCCTATTTTTTCACTTACTTCATCCTTTCCCATGATTGTTTCTCCTTTGGATCTGTTTCTAATTCCATAATTGTGATGAATATGTTTTACATGATAGCATATGTATAAACTATATCAAACTTCTTACATTTTCAGAAGAGGAAAGGGTAAGTAGGGAGAAAAATTTAGAACTCACAATAGTGTAAAAATGAATGCTAAAAATTTTATTGATATGTAATTGTGGGGAAAAAAATACTATTTAACATAAAATAACTACAGACAGTTCAAAATATACAGGAGTATACCTGCCCGGACACATACAAAAACTACATGAACACAGTTACAAAATAATCTTCATATAAATTCAGATCTAAATAGTTGGAGAAATGTTCGTTGTTCATGAGTAGTTGAGACAATATAATAAAGCTGACCATACTACCTAAATTAACTTACTAAATCAGTACCATGTCAATCAAACTACCAAAAAATAACTTTACAGAGCTAGAAAAAAGCACTCCTCATTGGAGGAACAAAAGGTCAAGAACATCAAGGGAAATAATGAAGAAAAGTGGGAAGGGAAAAGGCGTAGCAATATCAGATCTCAAACTATACTACAAAGCTATAATTATCAAAATAACTTGGTATTAAGAAGTAGAGAGGTTGGTCAGTGAAATAGATTAGGCACATAATAAAGGAAAGCAAATTAGCACATTAACATAGTTTTTGATCAACTCAAAGATTCCAGTTTTTGGAGCAAGAACTTTTTTTCAACAAAAACTGTTAGGAAAACTAGAAAACAATACTGTAAAAACTAGACACAGACCAACATCTCACACTATACAGCAAGATAAGCATAAAGTGAGAATGATTTATAGATAAAGTGATATAATAAGCAAATTAGCGGAGCATGGAAGAAATTACCTGTCAGATCTGTGGATGGGGAAGAGCTCATAATGAAACAAGGTACAGAGGGGTACACAGGAGGTAAAATGGACAATTTTGTTTGCATAAAATTTAAAAGATTTTGCATAAACAAAGCCAATGCAATTAAAATTAGAAGAGTCTCTCTCTCTCTCTCTCTCTCTCTCTCTCTCTCTCTATATATATATATATATATATATATATATATATATATAATACACATATATATACACACACACACATTTTATAGAGAGAGAGACACATACATTATATATATATATATATATATATATATATATATATATATATACACATATTCCATATATATGGAATTGAGTCAAATTAATAATAATAAGAACCATTCCCTACTGATAAATGGCTAAAGGATAGGGAGTTTTCATAGGAATCTATAAATAGCTATGTAAAAAAAATGCTCTAAATTGTCAATAATTAGAGAAATACAAATTAAACCCACTCTGAGGTACTACCTATCAGACTGACAAAGTTGACAAAAAGAGAACATAACAAGCCGGTTGGGCTATGGAAAAA
The DNA here is from genome assembly GCA_028658325.1 of Potorous gilbertii. Lineage (NCBI taxonomy): Eukaryota > Metazoa > Chordata > Mammalia > Diprotodontia > Potoroidae > Potorous > Potorous gilbertii. The sequence continues at coordinate 208,758,529 of CM053769.1, read as the reverse complement.
CAGATATTTTGATGCACTGTCAGTGGAGCTGTGAACTGTGGAAAGCAATTTGGAATTATACCCCCCAAAAATGATTAAATTGTATACCTTTTGACACAGCAATATTGCTACTGGGACTATACCCCCAAAAATAGCAGAAAAGGATCTGTGTATGTGTGTGTGTGTGTGTGTGTGTGTGTGTGTGTGTATGTGTGTATATATATATATATATATATATACACACACATACCTATAGCAACTCTTTTTGCAGTGGCAAGAAACTGGAAATTGACCAGATGCCTATCGATCAGAGAATGAATGGCTGAACAAGTTATGGTATATACAGGGGGTGGAATACTGTTTGTTCTATAAGAAATGATTAAGGGGATGGTTTCAGAAAAACCAAGAAGAATTGAATGAACTGAGGCAAACTGAAATGAGCAGAACCAAGATAACTTGTAGAATAATAATGTGAAGATAATCAATTTTGAAAGACTTAATAACTGATCAACACAATGATCAATGACAATTCCAAAGGATTCATGATGAGACATGCTATTTACCTCCAGATACAGACCTAATGGACTCAGAGTACAAAGTGAAGCCTATTTTCTTCTTTCTATTCTTTTTTCTTTCTTCCTTTATTTTTGGACCTGACTAATGTGAGAGTTTGTTTTGCATAATTACACATATTTATAATGGGTTTTGTTTTTCTTGCTTTCTCAATGGGAATGTCTGAATGAGAGAATGATGCAGGAAGTCCAAAGGCCACCTCTGCCTCTGGTCTCTGCAGCCAACTCATTGCTGTGCCTGGGTCAAGAAGTTAGGGCTTCTGGGCTGCATCACACTCACACCAAGCTCCAGGCCCCTGCAGCACTGCCACCACCTCCCTCCTGCTACCTCATGATCATCTAGCGGGACCTCATCAGCCATGATGAGATGTTCTCCAACATTTACAAGATCCAGGAGATCGCCAATGGGTTGTGCCTGAATGTGGAGGGGAAGATGGTCAGTAGAACAGAAGGTACCATTGATGATTCATTCATCGGTTGAAATGTCTCTGCTAAAGGTCCTGAGGGTGAAGGAACAGATGCCACTATAATCACTGGAGTTGACATAGTAATAAACCATCATCTTCAAGAAGTTAATTTCACAAAAGAATCCTACAAAAAGTACATCAAAGAGTACATGAAATCAATCAAGGGCAGACTTGAAGAGCACAAGACAGAGTAAAACCTTTTATGATGGGAGCTACAGAATAGATCAAACAATCTTTGCTCATTTTAAAAACTATCAGTTCTTCATAGGCAAAAACATGAATCCAGATGGCATGGTGGCTCTCTTGGACTTCTATGAGGATGGTGTGACTCCATATATGATTTTCTTCAAGGATGGTTTAGAAATGGAGAAATGTTAACAAATACAGATGACTACTTTGAATCATCTGTCATCATAACTGGCTGCTGCTTTTTGTCATCTACACAACACCGAGACTTGGACAAACTTGGACTGATATCATCTTGAGCTTTATTCATTTATTTTTGACTTTGATTTATTTGGAGTGAAGGCATTGTTTTTAAAAACATGTCATGTAGGTTGTCTAAAATAAAAAGCATTTAAACCCTCCCCCTCAAAAAAAAGAAGTTAAGTGACCACTAGAGCTTAGGACAAAGACTGAACCATGGTCTTTCCCTCCAGAGCATGAATAGAAGGCACTGCTCTTTCTCAGTGGCCACCACCCACTAGAAACAGTCCACATAGGTGGCCAACATACCAAGAGATTGTGCTCTCTGGCTATCCTCCTTTGAGCCTGAGAAATGGTCAGGTTAATTAAAAAAAGAAAAGAGGAGTTGGTAGTACACTGATGACTTCTCTTCAGCTAGTGCCAAAAAGGTCTAAAAAATATTTTTAGATTGGAAGGCAGAATTCAAAGAATAGTAATTAATGATTCAATGTCAATGTGGTAGGAGGTCTCCAGTGAAGTACCTGAGGGATCTGTGTTTAACTCTGTGCTATTTTAAGACTTTATCCTTTAGATTTGTGGTTAACATCAAGTCAGGAGAGGTAATACACTGGATAACAGTCAGAATCCAAAAGGAGTTTGTCAAGGTAGAGCTCTGAACCGAGTCTATTAAAATGAAATCCAACTGAAATAAATCTTAATGCATTTCTATATATTACTAACAGAGTCCAACAGCAAGAGATAGAAAGAGAAAACCCATTTAAAGCTACAGTAGACATTATAAAATATCTGGGAGTCTACCTGCCAAAACAGGGACTATATGAACAATTACAAAATACTTTTCACACAAATAAAGTCAGATCTAAGTAAATGGAAAAACATCATTTGCTTATGGGTAGGCTGAGCTAATATAATAAAAATGACAAGTCTACGTAAATTAATTTAGGTACTTCTGTGCCATACCAATCAAAATACCAAAAAATTATTTTATAGAGCTAGAAAAAAATACCAAAATTCATTTGGAACAAAAAAGTTCCCAAATATCAAAGAAACTAAAGAAAACAAATGCTAGAGAAGGTGACCTAGCCCTACCAGATCTCAAATTGTATTATAAAGCAGCAATCATCAAAACCAGTTGCTATTGGCTAAGAAACAGAGGAGAAGACCAGTGGAATATATTTGGTACTTGAGACCCAGTAGTCAATGAATATAACAATCTATTGTTTGATAAACCCAAGGACCCCAGCTTCTGAGATAAGAACTTACTGTTTGACAAAAATTGCTGGGAAAACTGGATAACAGTGTGGCAGAAACTGGGCATAGACCAATGCCTGACACTGTACACAAGAATAAAATCCAAATGGATCCATCATCTAGGTATAAAGCTTGACACTATAAACAAATTAGGGGAGCAAGGAATAGTGTATTTGTCCGATCTATGGAGAATGGAGAAATTTTTGACCAAACAAGAGATAGAAAACATTATGAAATGCAAAATGGATGATTTTGATTACATTAAATTGAAAAGTTTTTGCACAAACCAACCCAGTGCAACCAAGATTAGAAGGGAGGCAGAGAACTGGGAGAATTTTAGCAGCTGGTGTCTGTGCCTCATTTCCAAAGTATGTAGAGAACTGAGTCAAATGTACAAGAATACAAGTCATTCCCCAATTGATAAATGGTCAAAGGACATGAACGGGCCGTTTTCAGAGGAAGAAATTATACTTAAAAATGCTCTAAATCATTACTAATTAGAGAGATGAAAATCAAAACAACTTTGATTGGCTAACGTGACAAAAGAGGAAGATGATAAATGTTGGAGAAGACGTGGGAGGGTTGGAACACGAATTCATTGTTGGTCCAACCATTCTGGAGAACAACCTGGAACTACGCCCAAAGGGCTACCAAAATGTGCGTACCCTTTGATCCAGCAATACGGTTTCTGGGACTGTATCCCAAAGACATCACAGAAATGGGAAGGAGTCCCACATCTACAAAAATATTTATAGTAACTCTCTCTTTGTGGCGGCCAAAAACCGGAAATCAAGAGGATGCCCATCAATTGGGGAATGACTGAACAAGCTGTAGTATATGAATGTAATGGAATACTATTGTGCTGTAAGAAATGATGAACAGGAAGGCTTCAGAGGGGCCTGGAAAGGCTTATATGAACTGATGCTGAGTGAAAGAAGCAGAACCAGGAGAACTTTGTGCAAAGAAACAACCACGGTCTGTGAGGAATTTTTCTAGTAGTCTTAGTAATTCATTGCAATTCAAGGACTTAAAAAATTCCCAATGGTCTCTTAAGGCAAAATGCCTTCCATATCCAGAGAAAGAACTATGGAATTCAATCGCAGAATGAAGTAGATCATTTTCTTTTATATTATGTTTTGTTTTGTGATTTCTCTCATTCATTTTAATTCTTCTATGCAACATGACTAAAGTGAAAATGTATTTAATAGGAATGTATGTGTAGAACCTATATAAAATTGCATGCCATCTCAGGGAGGGAGTGGGGAAGGTAGAAGGAAGGAGAGGGAGGGAGGGGAAAGAAATCTAAGATATATGGAAATGATTGTAGAACACTGAAAACAAATAAAATAATTTTTTAAAAAAAGAAATAAATCTCAATTCTTGTTCTTGAGTACAAAAAAAAATCAACTTGCCAAGTTGAAGGTGGTGAGATATGGTTAGGTAGCAATTGTTCTGAAAAAGATCCTGGGTTTTTAGTGGAATCCAAGCTCCATATGGGTCAGCCATGTGATCTAGCATCCAAAAAAGCTAACATGATCTTGGGCTGCAGTAAGAGGGGCACCACTTGCAGGAATAAGGAGGTAATGGTCCCACTGTGCCCTGCTCTTGTCCAACCTAAACTGGAGCATCATGTTCAGTGCTGGGTATCACAATTTATGAAAGACATTGATATGCCTACCACATGCTGATCAGTTGAATTAACTGAGTGTTTTTAGCCTGGAGATGAAAAGACTGGGGAGAGGGGGAAGGAACTCACGATCCTGCACTGAAGCATGGCAAGGACTGTCATGCATATGAGAAATTGGGCCTGCTTTGTTTGGCCCCAGAAGGCAGAACCATAGGGAATGAGGAGACGCGGCAAACAGGCCAGTTCAGGCTCAATGTCAAAACAAATTTCTAAACAATTAGAGCTGTCTGAAAGTAAAATGGGCTGGCTCTGGAGGTGGTGGGTTTCCCCCTCCCTGGAGGTCATTAAACAGAACCTAGACTTACCCAGTACTTTCTAATGGGCATTTTTTTTCACATATGGTTTAAATTCTCAAATTCTGTGATTCTTTGATTATAGTCTCAGAAAATTTCCTAGGGCACTGGGAGATTGATTAAGTACCTTAATAAAGAATAAAATTTTCTACTTAATTTTGTTTTTTTCTCTAAAAAATAAAACTTTATTCAAAGAGCTTAACATAATCATTTGAGGAAGGATGTAGGTCTATGATTTCCCAGCATGATAGGGTGGGGGAGGGGACATTCAGTACAGAGACTCCCTCCACCTGGGCAGATAGGCAACCTCACCTTTCTATCACCTTGCACAGTAGCCTGGAGCAATGAGGGTTAAGGGACTTGTTCACAATCACCACCAATATGAATCAGACTTGAATAGGTCTACTTGACAGTGAACCACACCACTCAAACATAAATATATTTTAAAAGATATCATTATAGAAATACATAGCTCTGCAATCATCATTAATCAGTACTTAATCTAACTTCAGTTTTCCCCACGTGCTTGAATAAAGCACATTTTGCTCACTCACCTGGAACTCTCTCTAGCACTAGATTCTTCCAGCCCTGTCTGATTCTCAGTAGGATCACCAGGTGTTAAAACCCCATTGCAGCCTCTTGCTACAAATACATGGGCTTTCTCAGTGAGCTGGTAAAAGGTTCTCAGTATTCCCTGTCTAACTAACCCATCTCTCTGCCTGTCTCTTAGCTCAAGAAAGAAACATGCCCTTTTTAAGCCAGCTGCTGCCAAAAAAGAAAGATCAGTCATGACACACAGGGCAATCCTGCTGGTCTCAGCATGAAACCTTTAAAACTATGGATGGAGTTATTTCTAATCTGCAATGAATGGTCCCTTAGCAACCATCAGACTCAAATACCTCTGCTGCTGCTTCAGCTGTTGGTTTTGTTGACTATGAGTTACGAAATCCAAGCCAATACCAGAACAGAACTTTGAAAATGCACTTTAATAGAACATAACGGTTTTTTACTTTTAATTTTATTTATTTGTTGTTACATTTTAAATTCTAAACTGTCTCCTTCCTTCCCTCTCAATCCCTCACCAAAAAAGTCACTATTTGACACATTTATAGATATAGATATATATAAACCATACTAAGCATATTTCTACTTATCAGTTCTTTCTCTGGAGGTGAATAGCATCTTCCTTCATAGGTCCTTTGCATTTCATTTGAATATTTATAATACTCAGAATAGCTTAATTAAAACAAATATTTTCAAGCATTTTATCTATAGACACTTTATAATACCAATAGGAAAGAATTTTTATAAAGAGTTGAGGCAACTCAGCCCTCATCTATTTGTTGGCTACGTTTTCTTTACTATCTCTTTGCTGTGAGCTGCTCCCTCCTTCCATCAGGAAATAGCATCTCTAGTGATTTTCTGGCTTCTTCTAGACATCCCTTCCATTTCATTCATCTGAGATCAGGGAGGGCGAGAATAGGGAAGGTATTCAGTGTATTAAAGGGGTCAAGATTTGCAAAGCCTCCCTCAAATTGTAAAAGCATTTGAAATTGTCCCTCTCTGCCCTCATGTTTAATAGAGTTGATTCGTTTGAATAAAATCCAGTTCTGTCTCCTTGGAATGAAGAGTTACTTGGGGACTTTCCATTATCAAGGTGATGACAGTCTTTCACACGTGGCATGCCAGGTTAGTCTCTAGTCACTCAAATTAGATGTTTAGTATGCCAGGGACACATTTTAACATTTAGTTAGACAGAGGTTAGTTTCAAAATAAATTCACAAGATGTCTTCAAGAGACTAATTTTATTTGCAGAATAAATGATTGTTACAGGTATTTAATCAGTAACTTAACATTGCTTTTCTATAAAAGCCTTTTAACAGATTCAAGTGTTTGTCAGTGAGAACAGCATCTTTCATTTGTGGAATGTCTTTATCACTTGTTGCATTTGCTGATACACATACAAACATACACACAACATCTGTGTGTTGTTGTTGAGTCATTTCAGTCGTGTCCAACTCTCCATGACCCCATTTGCTCATTTTATAGATGAGGAACTGAAGCAAACAGGGTTAAGGAACTTGTCCAAGGTCACACAGCTAGTAAGTGTCTGAGGCCACATTTGAATTCAGATCCTCCTGATACCAAGGTCAGTGCTTTATGCATTGCGTTACCTAGCTGATAGATACATGTATTACATATGCACATATATGTGTGTGTATGTGTATATATGCATGTGTGTGTGTATATGTATATATGTTGTCTGTGGCAAAGACTCACCCCATAAATGCCAACAAGTTGGCTATGATTGCTTAAAAATCCATTCACAGAACACAGTTTGTCTAATGACCACACGTCTAGGGATGACAACTATTTTAGTTGTCTCCAAGTTGCAGCAGCTACAAGTGATCTACTTTGCAGGGTTGCCACACAAAACTAAGGAAATGTAATACTCCACATAATGGCTCATTGATCCTTTAAATATGCTTTTGGAACAACCCCTCCCATAATCATAGGATCATAGATTTAGAGTTCAAAGGAATCTTGGCTCAGGTTTCAATGCAAAGACTAGACTCCAGTGTTCATTCCATAGCATGGCTAAGTAAACACCTTGAAGGCAAAGGATAGTCTCATTTTGGTCTTTATATTCTCAGTGTCAAGCACACTGTCTGGCATGTATCCAAGATTAAAAGTCCTTATAGAACTGAGATGCATATAAAAATGTTTTTTTGAAAGAGCATTCATTCTGGATTTGGAGGACGAAAGGTCAGATTGTACTTCTGATACTATCTGGCCCTCAGTTTTCTCATCTGTAAAATGAAGGGGTTGGCTTGTAACTGAAGTCCCCTCCAGCTCCAGAGGAATTCATGGTATTGTTTTTAAAGTTAAAGAAACTTTGAGATTAAAGTAAAATTCATATCTTACAATTTTATTATGACCTTTGCCCTTACAGTTCAAAGGGCCAGTCAGAAAGAGGAATAGAAACCAGTGGGTATGGAAGTCAGCACCCCTCCTCCATGACAAAAGGGTTCCTGGTTGTGTTCCATCTATGCATCTATACCATGAACATGCCAAGCATGCATTAGAGGGAAATGTCTTTTGAAAGACTCCTCCCACCATTGTGTTTCCCACAGCAGTCAATTGTTTAAAGCACATCAAGAAAATCTCAGGTGGAAGCTACATAGAAAGGTGGCAAGTTGTTGGCACAGAATTTTACACCACTCTGTTGTGTTGTTCAGTCGTTTTCATTCTCATCCAACTTCTTATGACTGGATTTGGGGTTTTCTTTGGAAAGATATTGGAATGGTTTACCATTTTCCTTCAGCTCATTTTAGAGAGGAGAAAACACAGGCAAACAGCATTAAGTGACTTGCCCAGGGTCACACAGCTAGCAAGCGCCTGAGGCCATATGTGAACAAAAGAATATGCATCTTCCTGAATCCAGGAAGGATTGGGGGCTTTGTTGTAGAAAATTCCTGGAATGGAAACCCTCCCTCCAACTTAGCTCAGCCACATGTGACTCATAGTCTTGAAGAGTTGCTGAAGCACACTAGAGGTTAATGTCCATGCTTACAATATGTGTTAGAGGTAGGGTTTAAACTCAAATAGTCCTAACTCCAAGGTCAGGACTTTTTTCACTACACTATGCTGCCTCTCACCTTGCAAATAGTAAGCATTTATACATTTTTTGCTAAGTTGAACCGTGGAAACATCAAAATGAAATACTGTTTAATGGATTATTTAGGGTTGCCTGCCCCTTCTTGTTCTCATTGAATTCAGGGGTGGGAGAAATCAGTCACAGAGTCATAAATTTTGAGCTGGACATTACCTCAAAGGCCATCCAGTATAATCTCTTCATTGTATAAATGAGGAAACCAAGTCCCAGGGAGGCTGAATACCCAAGGTTATATGAGTAGCTGGCATCAGAAGTGGGTTTAGAACCCAGAGCATGTGAGCCAACAGTCACTGTTTTTTTTAATTGTCTTGCAATGCTCAATTGAGTTTTCCTGACAGTCCTATTCCTATTGTGAACTGATCTCAGGTAATGTTTATTAGCTATTATTGCATGAGCAATTATTGGTATCTGACCTGGGAGCGTTTCTTATCATTTTTCACATGTTGGTTTTGTCTTCCCTTTTTAAGATAGGAGTTCTTATTCTGGAATCTATGGACTTGTTTTTTATATTTTGACAACCAATTTTTAAATAATCCTGTATGACTTATTTTATGCATTTTAAAAAGATGGTTCTGAGAAGGGGTCCCTAGCTTTTATCAGACTGCCTGCCAGAGGGGTCCATAGCCCCCCTCCCAAAAGCTTAAGGATCCCTGTTTTAAAGGCAGGATCTATGTATCTCACACACTGTGCCCAGAAGCATGCCTCACACACAAGTGTTCCAATATTTGGTTATTTGATTTGCTGCTAGAGTCTCTGAATATTCCTCCATTAACCACCTGAAGTCACTTTCTTTCCTCTAGCTCAAATTTTGTTTGTTCCAGGCAGTTTCTATCAAGCCTTCACACATAACATGGTATAGTAAACGTGTCTGGAATCTTGAGCCAGCTCTGTCAATAAGGCCTCTGATTGGAGAGAGTGAGCAAGTCCCAAGTACAAAATGTCAAGGTGCTTTTTCACTGAAAGGCACCGAAGCATGAAGACTCTCTTACTGAGGTCAGAGGTAACTCTACTTGGTACTCTCTCTCCCACTACCAACCTTGTGAGTTGTTTTAATCAAAGCTAATTTGTACATGAGCTCAAACCCTTCAGGGGGCAATTTCCCTGCCTTCAAGCCTGGTTTTATCCTGAAGGTTAGAAATGCTGGAGCTACAAAAATAGTAAGAAAACAAAAAAAATCTCAAAAAACACCACACCAGAGACTGGTGCTTACCTGCCATCATCATCCAGCAGGCAGCGGAGGGCCTGCTTTTCAGACAATCTTAAAACATTTTCTAACCCTAGAGAAGCCCACCCAGCACACTATCTCTTTAAGAAAAATGTGAGAGACTTTTGGGTCATGACCAATGCCCATGATGCCCATGACCTCTCAAATCTCTCCAGAACAGAAATTATGCACAAAAGATACAACTTCAGCTGTCTCAGTGGTGTAGGACACCTGAAAATCCAAAATAAAGTTAAAAAAAATCCATGAACTGATACTTATTGACTCTGAACTCAGTCAGCACCTCTCCCCTACCTCCCACCCTAGAGCAAATAGCAGATCCAAGGACTTGACACATATTTACAATAACCCCCCCAACACACACACATATGCTCACACATACACACACAAACACGCATGCATGCAAGAACATGAAGGAGAATACTAGCCTATCTCCCGCAAGGCTGCAGAAGCTTGCTCAGACAATGACATATAGCCAGCATGGCTGCAGCCTTTTAGAAGTAAAAATCTGCCAGGGGCCATGACCCAATAGCAGAAGTACTGAGAAAGTAGGAACTACTGATACCAGACCAGGGAACTGTGGAACAGAGGGAATGGGACAGGACACCAAGGCAGGATGTCATGTCTAGGGGGAGAGGCGAAGAGGATTGCAGGGGAAAGGGGTAAAGCAGCTGCAAAGTCTGAGGGAAAGAGCATAACATCCAGCTAGGCTGGTGAATCATGAATTGAGCAGCATGGGAGGAGACTTTGAAATCTGGCCCTCCAAGGAAGCTACCATCAGACAGGTCAAAGTCAGAAAAAGAACAAGGGGAAAAAAAAAGGCTGAAATTGTCAAAGATTTCAGGGAGAAAACTCAAAGACCTGGAACATACACAGATAAAACAACAGGAAAAATATTAACAACAAAAGGAAATATGGCCACCAGAGCTAGTAATCAAGTTCTGATATCAATGAATAAATACTGTGAAACAAAGGAAAATGATCCAACACTTGATGAGATAGAGGATGCTATGGAATGTGAGGAGAACATGGGACTACAACATACTGCTCCTGAGTGGTTCAAAAGAGAAACAAGAATTATGACAGCAGAATCGATGGCCTGCACAGCAAAAATAAGAACAGGAAAACTGGAATCTGTGATGGCAAGTCTCACCAAAGAAACTAAAAAGAGAACAATAGATTGCAATACAAACAATAGAAAGAATGCAAATACACAAAAGTGAAGGACAATCTAGAAGAGAAGCAAAAGAAAAACAACGTTTTAAAAAATGTGCTCACCATATAGACAAAACATACTGATCTCGATGATAGGACAATCTAAGGATTATAGGTCTCCAAGAAGAATATGACAGGACAAAAAAACCTTAATACCATAACGCAGGAAATAATAGAAAGAACTGCTCACGACTTCAAACATAGAAAATGAAACACCAATTGAAAGAATTCACAGATTGTACCCAGAAAAAAAAAAGAACAAACTCCAAGACACACACTGGTTAAATTTAACAATTCAATTCAAAAGTAAGATCTGAAAGCAATCAGGAGAAAACTTTGAAAAACAAGAGAAAGGAAATTAGAATAATGCAGACAATTAGCACCTACCAGAAAGCAACCAAGAAACTGGAATATGTTCTTTGCTGTGCTTCTTAAATTTTTTCCACTCTCAACCTCTTTAGCACCTGTTAAACTGTGCGTCTCAACCCCACACGGGTTGAGTTTTAGAAGCTCTTTTTTCTTTTTTTTCTTTAGAGCAATGAAGCTCAGGATGCATCCCAGGTTGAACTATCCTGAAAATTTGAGTTTAATCATTGATTGGTTGGCTGTTGTCCTTTGTCTTCGAAGAGGACCAAAATGACATCACCATGGTAAAGTGAAATTTCAATGTGTCTGACTGTAGCTGATCAGACCAATACAAGCTCAGAATGCTCTACCACATATTGGACACAGATAGTCCATATGAATATTTGGGTTGGATATCTCAAATTTGCACATCCTGCATTTACGTTGTGCTGTCTCAATTCTGCTTCGCCCAAAGAGCACAACACCCTTTCTGATGTGGACATGCCATGCTGAGCAATCCTGTGCCAGTGTCTCCTATGTTGCACGGTCAAATCCAAAATTCTTGAGAGAGACCTCTTGTGTCGTTTCTTCTGGCACCATGTGATCGCCTGCCCCATGCAAGTTCTCCATAAAATAGTCTTTTTGGCAAGGGTACATTTTGCATTCAAACAACATGGCCAGTCCATTGGAGGTGTGCTCTCTGAAGCATAGTTTGAACACTTGGCAGTTCAACTCAAGCAAGGACTTCAGTGTCTGGTACCTTATCTTTCCAGGTGATCCTCAAAATCTTCCTAAGACAGTTCAAATAGAAAAGGTTCAGTATCTGGCATGGCACTGGTAGACTGTCCATGATTCACAAGCATATAACAATGAGGTCAGCACAATGGCTCTGTAGACCTTCAATTTGGTAGTCAGTCTAATTCCTCTTCTCTCCCAAACTTTTCTTTGGAGCCTCCAAACACTGAGCCAGCTCTGGCAATGTGTGCATCAACCTCATCCTCAATGTGTACATCCCTGGAAAGTACACTACCAAGGTAAGTAAACTTATGCACAGAATTCAAAACTTCTCCATTTGTTGTAACATATGGTTCCATGTATGGATGGTGTGGTGGTGGCTGATGGAGCACCTGTGTTTTCTTGGTGTTAATTATTAGGTCAAAATTAGCAAAGGCAGGAGAGAACTGATTCATACTTTGTTGCATCTCAGCTTCAGAGGCTGCATTGAGTGCACAATCATCTGCAAACAGAAAATCATGCACCGATTCCCTCCACTCTGGTCTTGGTTTGTAACCTATTTAAATTGAAGAACTTACCATCGGTATGGTAATTGACCTTGATGCCGTGTTCTTCCTCATTGAAAGCATTTGTCAACATGGCTGAAAACATCATGCTAAAAAAGCATGGGAACAAGCACACATCTCTATTTCACTCTATTGGTGACTAGAAAGGCACAAGAGCTTTGTCCATTATCCAGAGCCCGGGCAAACATGCCATCATGAAATTGATGTACAATATTGATGAACTTCTCTGGGCAACCAAATTTTGACATAATTTTCCATAAGCCCTCAAGATTAACAGTGTCAAAGGCCTTGGTCAGATCTACAAATGTTGTGTACAGACCTCTGTTCTGCTCCTGGCATTTCTTCTGGAGTTGTCAGGCATCAAACACCATATCAACTATTCCTTGTCCCTTTCTGAAGCCACACTGACTCTCAGGTATATGCCCATCTTCCAGGTGAAGGATCAGCCTATTAAGGAGAACTCTAGTAAGAATTCTGACAGCAATGACTAAGAGAGAGATTCCCCCTTTGATTTGTTGCAGGACAATCTATTCCCTTTACTCTTATAGAGATGGACAATAGAGGCATCCTTGAACTCCTGGGGGATAACCTTCTCTTTCCATATAACCTGGAAAATATCAGTCAGCTTTTGTATGAACAATGGTCCCCCTACCTTGTAAATCTTGGCTGGAATAGAATCAGCACCTGATGCTTTGCCACATGAAAGGAGCCTAATGGCCCTCAAAAACCTCTTCTTCAGCTGGAAATTCTGCTGAGGAAGTGACTTCAACCTGAAGTAAATGGTCAATGACCTCAGCATTGACTGATGATGGCCTGTTGAGAACACTATGGCAATGTTCAGCCCATCACTCTAGGATCATGCCTTTATCACTAATCAATGTGGCTCTATCAGCACTGAGTAGTTGTGATGCACCATAGGTTTTTGGTCCATAAATAGCTTTCAGGGAATCATAAAAGCACTTTGGATTGTTACTACCAGCAGAAAACTGAGTTTCATCTGCCTTCTTACAGAGCCAGGAATCCTGCATCTCTCTAAGCTTTGTTTGTACTTTGCTTTTGATGGAATTAAATGCTGCCTTCTTGGAGGTGGATGAACTATCCTGCTGGTAAATTCTGTGGAGTTCTCATTTTTCATTTAGCAGCTTCTGAATTTCCCTATCATTTTCATCAAACCAGTCTTAGTGTTTGTGAGGGTTCTGACCCAGATGAGCAAAAGTAGTGCTGTACACCAAATCTCTGAGAGCTGCCCACTTCTTTTCTGCTCCACTGTTGCCAATTGTGTGTTGGCTCAACTTTCCCTCCAAGTCAGCAGCAAACTGTTCACACTCACAGAAAAGCTCTAATTTTTTTACATTAATTCTTCTGGTAGTCATTTTCCTTGAGGGTAGCACTTTTGATGAATGAGAATATTTAGCTTGGAAAGGATAAGTTTATGATCAGTCCAACATTCTGCACCACACATTACCTTTGTCACTCTCACATCTTGTCTGTCTCTTCTCCTTAAAATCACATAATGTACTGGATGCCAGTGTTGGCTGCAAGTGTGCATCCATGAAGTTTTATTGCATTTAGATAAACAGAAGACAGTGTTGGTGATCAGAAGGTCATGTGATGCACAAGTCTTCATCAGTAAATGACCACTGCTGTTGCTGTTTCCAATTCCATTTCTTCCTAAGACTCCCTGCCAAGTCTGGTAGTCTGAGCCTACTCTAGCATTAAAGTCACCCAGAATTATAAGCTTGTCCTCTTTTGGCACATTGATGATAGGGGTTTCTAGGTCTTCATAAAATTCTTCTTTGACTTCATCAGGGTCTGTCATAGTGGGAGCATCGGCACTGATGATGGTGGCATGGTGTTTTCCTGCGAGTGGCAATTGCATTATTGTAAGCCTGTCATTCACTCCTTTTGGCAGGCATACCAGCTTGCTGATTAGATTAGTTTGGATTAAAAAACCCACTCCAGCTTCATGGGGCTCCCCTTCACTGCTCCCACTCTAGAAAAAGGTGTATCCAGCTCCAACTTCAGTAAGTTGGCCTTCATTTGCCAACCTTGTTTCACTCAGGGCTGCTATTTGGATTTGATACCTGTTGAGTCCTCTTGCAACAAGAGCAGTTCTTCTTTAACCACACATGAAAAACAGATAAATATTCAATAATAAAGAAGTTTTTGCACATTTTTAGAAAGAAAAGTAGAAGAGATTTTGCTTCTCAAACACCCCAAATAACAGAAATTCAGGACATGTAAATGCAGCAGTCAAGGGTAGAGAGACCAATAAGAAAGTTCTTTCTGAATCTGCACAAGGAGACAGTGGTAAAGAAGAAAAGAGGCAGGTTTGACAGAACCTGGTGACACCCTGCCTACAGGGGAAATAATGGTTTTAGGGGGTCTTGGGGAGAAAGGGGAGAACCTACATAACAAAATGAGATAACACATAAAGGGGACAGAGAGGCATGTGTGATGTACTGGAATTAAATCAAAGTACTAGAAATGAAGGGAAGGTGACCTCCTATGGTCTCAGAAAGCCTATAGGGAAGTTGGTGAGGAAGAGGCAGGAAGACCTGCAAAGCTTGGGAAAGAAAGAATGCCTTGCTTTAATGGTGGGAGGATGTTCCACTGATGAATGCTCCCATTGATAAAGACAGATGATCTAGGAAGGAAGGGACAGACCTTGAACTCAGTGTGGCCTGGGGTATCTGGTGCTTGAATAGCTAATTTGTCCTATTCTGGGGAGGAGGGGGCTTAGAACTCCTAGGAGCAAGTGGCACATGAGGGTGGAGAAATCATGTACCCAAGAAGGAGATTTTGAGGCAAATGGTGAAGAAAGGTAACCAGGGTAGGGTATAGATAAGTGCTGGACTTAATAACCAGGGATGTGATCAAGGAAGGGTCCTATGTCCTCTCTGATATATGCAATAATTAATATTGTTATAGGTGTGAGGCACAATAGAACAGGGCAAGCTCTACAAGGCATTGGCAGAAACTGCCTGGAGGGGAGAGTCTAGAATTGGATACCTTAGAGACTTTGATTGCATGCAGAATACAGAGAAGAAGAAAAAAGAGCAGATAATTATAGGGTCATGAATCAGTGAATGTCGTTATAGAACAGAGAAATGTCTAATAAAGAGAGTGAGGGAAATCTTTTTTGGAAAGGGGAGCAAAAATTTAATTTAATTTTTTTAAATTATTAATTTATTTTTATGTTTTCAACATTTATTTCCACAAAATTTTGAGTTCCAAATTTTCTCCCTACCTCTCCCCTCCCCCACTCCAAAATGCTGAGCATTCTGATTAGCCCCTTCCACCACTCTGCCCTGCCTTCTAACATCCCTCCCTTTCTTTATCCTCATCTTCTCTTTTGTCCTGTAGAGCAAGACAAATTTCTATACTCCATTACCAGTATTTCTTATTTCTCAGTTGTATGCAGGAATAATACTCAACATTTGTTCCTAAAACTTTGAGTTCCAACTTCTCTTCCTCCCTCCCTCTCCCTCACCCCCATTGAGAAGGTAAGCAATTCGATATAGGCTATATATGTGTAGTTTTGCAAATGACTTCCATAATAGTCATGTTGCGTGGGACTAACTATATTTCCCTCCATCCTATCCTGCCCCTCATTTCTTCTATTCTCTCTTTTGACCTTGTCCCTCCCCAATGGTATTTATTTCTAATTGCTCCCTCATCCCATTTGCCTTCCCTTCCATCATCCCCCCCCACCCTGCTTATCCCCTTCTCCCCTACTTTCCTGTATTGTAAGATACATATCTTTGTATCTTACAATTGAGTGTGCATGTTATTCCTTCCTTGAGCCAAATGTGATGAGAGTAAGCTTCACTTTCTCCCTCTCACCTCCCCTCTATTTCCCTCCATTGAAAAGATTGTTTTCTTGCCTCTTTTATGAGAGATAATTTGCCCCATTCCATTTCTCCCTTTCTCCTCCCAATATATTCCTCTCTCACCCCTTAATTTTATTTTTTTAGATAGGATCCCTTCCCATTCAACTCACCCTGTGTTCTGTCTCTGTGTGTGTATGCGTGTGTATGCGTGTGTATGTGTGTCTGTGTGTGTAATCCCACAAACTACCCAGATACTGAGCAAAGTTTCAAGAGTTACAAATATTATCTTTCCATGTAGGAATGTAAACAGTTCAACTCTACTAAGTCCCTTATGATTTCTCCTTCCTATTTACCTTTTCATGCTTCTCTTAATTCTTGTATTTGAAAGTCAAATTTTCTTTGCAGCTCTGGTCTTTTCATCAAGAATGCTTGAAAGTCCTCTATTTCATTGAAAGACCATTTTTCCCCTGAATTATTATACTCAATTTTGCTGGGCAGCTGATTCTTTTAGTTCCTTTGACTTCTGGAATATCATATTCCACGCTCTTCGATCGCTTAATGTAGAAGATGCTAGATCTTGTGTTATCCTGACTGTACTTCCACTATACTCAAATTGTTTCTTTCCAGCTGCTTGCAATATTTTCTCCTTGACCTGGGAACTCTGGAATTTGGCCACAATGTTCCTAGGAGTTTCTCTTGTTGGATGTCTTTCAGGAGGTGATCAGTGGATTCTTTCAATATTTATTTTTCCCTCTGGTTCTAGAATATCAGGGCAGTTTTCCTTGATAATTTCATGAAAGATGATGTCTAGGCTCTTTTGTTGATCATGGCTTTCAGGTAGACCCATAATTTTTAAATTGTCTCTCCTAGATCCATTTTCCAGATCAGTTTTTTCCAATGAGGTACTTCATATTATCTTCCATTTTTTCATTCTTTTGGTTTTGTTTTGTGTTTTCTTGGTTTCTCATAAAGTCATTAGCTTCCATCTGTTCCATTCTAATTTTTAAAGAACTATTTTCTTCAGTGAGCTTTTGAACCTCCTTTTCCATTTGACTAATTCTGCTTTTTCAAGCATTCTTCTCCTCATTGGCTTTTTGAACCTCTTTTTAAGCCTATTTTTAAAGATATTATTTTCTTCAGCATTTTTTGGGGTCTCTTTTAGCAAGCTATTGACTTGCTTTTCATGATTTTCTTGCATCTCTCTCATTTCTCTTCCCAATTTTTCCTTCACTCTCTTACTTGATTTTCAAAATCTTTTTTTAACTCTTCCATGTCCTGAGACCACTGAATATTTATTTTGGATGTTTGGGCTATGGAAGCCTTGACTTTTATATCTTTCTCTGATGGTAAGCATTGTTCTTCCTCATTCAAAAGGATGGGAGAAAACACCTGTTCACCCAGACTTCTATAGTCCTATCTTTTCCCCTTTTTTGGGCATTTTCCCAACCAGGTATTGACTTTTGGGTTCTTCGTCAAGAGTAGGGTATACTCTGGGAACCCATAATATCTCAGTTCCTCCAAGGTGGCACAATCCAGCCTGCACACTGATCTGGGAGCAACCAGAAACTTTTATGCCCAGAATCTGCAAGTAGTAGAATTTCCTCTCCACAACAGCCTCACCTCCAGTTCTGCTATGCCAGCACTCAGAACTGAGGTTCAGATCAGCTGCTCAATTCCCCCAGGGGCTTTATGATGAGGCCTCTCATCATAATGAATGTTGGCTGCTGCCTGCTGTGGGAGATGTTGCTTCCTGTTGAGGTCTCTGCCACGGCTGCGTGGGACTGGAGCTGTGGGGGCAACTCTGTTCCTTTCTTGGCCAACTGAAAAAGCCTCTCACTGACCTTTGGTGCCTGTGAGTTAAGGGATCTCTGAGCTGCTGCTGCCACTGGGGATTACAGGCCTGCTCTGGTCCTCCTCCATGCACTGCATGGTCAAGGCTGGGCTGGGCTGTGCTCTGCCTGTAGGTCTTCCAGGTCACCCTGGGCTAGAAGTCTCCTCCACTCCATCATTCTGTGGCTTCTGCTGCTCCAGAATTTGTTGAGAGTCACTCTTTGCAGGTATTTTATGGGCTATGGGGGAAGAGCTAGAATATATGGGTTTTCTACTCCATCATCTTGACTCCGCCCCCTCAAAAATGAAATTTTAAAAGTTAATGAACAGGACTAGTTGAAGGAGAGGAGAAAGGGAAATATAATTGACTAAGAAAAAAAAGGAGAAAGAATTGTATAACTTGATAAATGCAGGAGAAAAAAAGAAATAATAAGCAAAACTCCAAAGAGAAAGCAACTACAAACAAGAGGAGGGAATGAGAGGTGAGGGGAAGAGAGCTAGTTTAAAATGTATTAACATAATTGAAGAAATATGGTACCATGTTTACAGCAGAAGAAGAGTGGATCATAACTTGAAAAATATATTCGGGACATAGAGATGAAAGTATAAATCTAATTTTTATAATTTTAAATGTGAGTAGATTAAACAATTCAACAAAAGGAAAAAGTGGCAAATTGGATCTCTTACCTATAAGAAACATTTTAAAAAACAAAGACATACAAAAATAAAATTTTGTGAGGGGATGGAAAAAATCAATTTGCTAAAATCAAGTGAATAGAAAAAATCAGAAGTTGCAATCATGCTAACAAAACAAAAACAAATATTCAAAAAATATAGAGGGATAAACAAGAAAACTATATTATGCTGAAACCATAAACAGCAAATCATTATCAATAATAAGAATATACATTTCAAGGGCTTTAACATCCAAATTAATAAAGGTAACATCTGAGCTACAAGAAAACATAGGCAGCAACACAGCAGGGATGGCAAAGTTTAATATATCCCTCCTAATTTTGGATAAGTCTAACATAAGGATAAATGAAAGGGAAAATATGTAACTGAACAAATTGCTAAAGAAACTAGAGTTAAAAGATTTGTGGCAGCTTCTAAAAGGAAAAGCAAATGAAGATGTATATTTCTCAGCATCACATGGCACTTTAAAAAAACTGACCATGGACTTAAACTTCTGGGAGCCAAGATGGTGGAACAAACTGGAAATGCTCTCACCCAGCTTTGGTGACCTTGGAAAACACAGAGAATATTTCTTCAGAAAAAATCCTGGAATAGTGGAACCAGCAGAAGAGGAACAATGGTCTTTCAGCTCAGGAGACCAGAGAAATAGATGGGAAGGGTTCTTCTTGCTGTGGCTGAAGGGGACCAGTGCAGGACCAGAAGCCTCCCAGCATGCACCACGTCAGTAGTCCAGCAGAAGAGCCTGAGCCCCAGGGGAGGTGGGGACAGTAAGTACCAATACCAGGACCCCAGGTATGTCTAATCACAGCCAGGGAAATTAGACAGACAGCAGTAGAGATGGGGTCCACCAGTTACTGAATCTGTCTGTGCTATAGCACAAGTGTAGGAGAGGAAGAAAACTTTCATTGCCACACCACCTCTCTACCACATCTCATGCCAGGAGCTTCAGCGTAACCCCAAGGGGGCTCAGAAAGACTTCATCTGGTCTCAGCCTTGGCACACACCAGCCAGATCAGCACCACGCAAGCTGCAGCATTATATAACTTCTAGCCAAAAGAATTAGAGGCCACAATACGCAAATCCAGAAACCAGACCCCAAACTCCCAGCACAAGAAACATGTTAATCTCATTGGAAAAACAACTAACTTGAAAAATAGATACAGGAAAGAAAATCTAAGAATTATTGGCCTACCAGAAAGCCATGATGAAAAAGAGAGCCTGGACAATAATATCTTCCAAGAAATTATGAAGGAAAACTGCCCTGAGGTCCTAGATCCAGAGAGCAAAATAGTCATTGAAAGAATCTACCAACCAACTCCTAAAGAGATCCCAAATTGAAAATGCCAAGGAATGTTGTTGCCAAGTTCTAGAACTATCAGGTCAAGGAGAAAATACTGCAAGCAGCCATAAAGAAACAATTCAAATATCAAGGAACTATAGTCAGGATCACACAGGACCTTGCAGCTTCTACATTAAATGATCAAAGGGATTGGAATATGATATTTCATAAGGCAAAGGGGTGTGAAGTACAGCCAAGGATCAATTACCCAGCAAAATTGAGCATAATCTTTCAGGCAAAGAGATGGACTTTCAATGAAATAAGAGATTTCCAGACCTTCCTGGTAAAAAGGCCAGAGCTTAATAGAAAATTTGATCTTCAAAGACAAGACTCAAGAAAGGCATAAAAAGGTGAACAGGGGAAAAAACTTGTTATTAAATATGAGCAAACTGTTTACATCCCTATATGGGAGGATAATATTTGTTAAACTTGACATTTTTATATTTATTATTACATTTAAAGGGGATATACATAGATTGAGTGGGTATAAATTAACTGATGTTAAGATAAAAAACGTAATTAAAAGATGTGAAATTACTGTAATGGGAGAAAAGGAAGGGGGGAGGCAGAAAAGGGTAAAATACATCACATGAAGAGGCACAAAAACATATTAAAGAAGAGGGAAATAAGAGAGGGAGATGGGCATTGTTTGAGCTTTATTCTCATCAGATTTGGTTTAAGGAGGGAACAAAGTACTCAGTTAAATATAGAAATCCAACTTGCCCTACAGGCAGTAGAAGAGGAAAGGGGAAAGAAAAGGGAAGAGGTGGTTAGAAGTAGTAAGGGAAAAGGGAGGGGGGCTGATAGAAGAGAGGGAAGACTGAAGGAGACGGTCAAAGTAAAATTCTTGAGGATGGGAAGGGAGAAGGGAGAAATAAAAGCATAAACAGGAGAGGAAATAGGATAGAGAGAAAGACACAAACAGTATTCATAACTGTGAATGTGAATGGAATGAACTCTCCCATAAAACAGAGGCAGATAGCAGAATGGAGTTAAAAACCAAAATCCTACAATATCTTGTTTACAAGAAACATATTTGAAACAGGAGGATACATACAGGGTAAAAGTAAATGACTGGAATAGAATATATTATGCTTTAGCTGATATAAAAAAAGCAGGAGTACCATTCCTAATATCAGACAAAGCAATAGCATAAAAGGATCTAATCAAAAGAGATAAGGAAGGAAACTATATCCTGCTAAAAGGCACCAGAGGTAATGATATTACTAAACATACATGCACCAAGTGGTATAGCATCCAAATTCTTAGAGAAGAAGTTAAGGTAGTTACATGAAGAGAAAGAAAGCAAAAACTATACTAATAGGAGACCTCAATTACCCCCTCTCTGAACTTGATAAATCCAACCTCAAAATAAACAAGAATGAAGTTAATGAGGTGAATAGAATTCTGGATAAGGTAGACGTGATAGACTTCTGGAAAAAAATGAATGGGGATAGAAAGGAATATACCTTTTTCTCAGCAGTACATGGCATATACACAAAAAATGACCACATACTATGGCATACAAACCTCACAATCCAGTGCAGAAAGGCAAAGATAGATAGATCCTTTTCAGATCATGATACAATAAAAATTATGTGTAATAAAGGGCCATGGAAAGACGGACCAAAAATTAATTGGAAAATAATCTAAATCCTAAAGAATGAGTGGGTCAAACAAAAAATCAGAGACACAATCAATAATTCATTCAAGAGAATGATAATAATGAGACAGCCTATCAAAACTTATGAGATGCAGTGAAACCAGTTCTTAGAGAAAGTTTTATATCTCTGAATACTTACATGAATAAAATAGAGAAAGAGAAGATCAATGTATTGAGCATGCAACTGAAAAGGCTAGAAAAAAAATTGAAAATCCTCAATTAAATACCAAATTAGAAATACTGAAAACAAAAGGAGAGATTAATAAAATTGAAATTAAGAAAACTATTGAACTAGTAAATAAACTAAGAGCCAGTTTTATGAAAAAAAAAACAATAAAACTGATAAACCTTTGGTAAAAAAGAAAAAAGAAAACCAAATTAGCACAATCGAAAATGAAAGGGTGAACTCACCTCCAAAAATGAAATTAAAACCATAATTAGAAATCACATTGCCCAACTATATGCCCATACATTTGACAATATTAGTGAAATGGATGAATATTTACAAAGATATGAAAAACCCAGGTAATAACAGGAGAGGAAGTAAAAATACTTAAATAACCCCATCTCAGAAAAAGAAATTAAACAAGTCATCAATGAACTCCCTAGGAAAAAATCTCCAGGGTTAGATGGATTAATAAATGAATTCTATCAAATATTTAAAGAACAGTTAATTCTAGTACCATATTTGAGACAATTGGTGGAGACGGTGTCCAACAAAATTCTTTTTATGAACAAATATGGTGCTGATACCTAAACTGGGAAGAGCCAAAATAGAAAGAAAATTATAGACCAATTTCTCTAATGAACATAGATGCAAAAATTTTAAATAAATATTTGCAAAAAGATTACAGCAACTTATCATGAGAATAATACATTGTGATCAGGTAGGATTTATACCAGAAATGCAGGGTTGGTTCAATATTAGGAAACTGTTAGCATTATTGATCATATCAACAACAAAACTGACAGAAATCAAATGATTATCTCAATAGTTGCAGAAAAAACTTTTGACAAAGAAAATAACACCGATTCCTATTGAAAACACTGGAGAACATAGGAATAAATGGAACTTGCCATAAAATAATAAGCAATATCTACCTAAAACCTTCAGCAAGCATTATATGCAATGGAAATAAGCTAGATGCATTCCCAATAAGATCAAGGGTGAAACAAGACTATCCATTATCACCACTATTATTCAATATAGTACTAGAAATCTTAGCTTTAGCAATAAGAGAAGAAAAAGAAATTGAAGGAATTAGATAGGCAAAGAAGAAACTAAGTTGTTACTCTTTGGAGAAAATATAGTGATATACTTAAAGAATCCTAGAGAATCAAGTGAAAAATTACTTGAAATAATAAACAACTTTGACAAAGTTGCGGAATACAAAATATACCCACATAAATCATCTGCGTTCCTACATATAACTAACAAAGTTCAACAGTAAGAGACAGAAAGAGAAATCCCATATAAAGTTACTGTAGACTCTATAAAATATTTAGGAGTTTACCTGCCAAAACAAATCCAGGGACTATATGAACAAAATTATGGAACATTTTTTGCACAAATAAAGTCAGATTTAAATAATTGGAAAAACATCAGTTACTCATGGGTAGGCTGAGCTAATATAATAAAAATGACAATTCTACCTAAATTAATTTACTTATTCAGTGCCATAGCAATCAAAATACTAAATATTATTTTATGGAGCTAGAAAAAATAATATCAAAATTCATCTGGAACAACAAAAGGTCCAGAATATCAAGGAAATTAATGAAAAGAAATGCTAGGGAAGATGGCCTAGCCATACCAGATCTTAAATTGTATTATAAAGTAGCAATCATCAAAACCACTTGGTACTGGCTAAGAAAAACAGGGGTATAGCAGTGGAATGGGTTAGGTACACAAGACACAGTAATCAATGACTATAGAAGTCTACTGTTTGATAACCCAAGGACCTCAGCTTCTGGGATAAGAACTCACTGTTGGATAAAAACTGCTGGAAAAATTGGAAAATAGTGTGGCAGAAACTGGGTATAGTCCAATGCCTGACACCGTATACCAGCATAAAACCCAAATGGGTACACAATCTAGGTATAAAGGCTGATACTATAAACAAATTAGGGGAGCAAGGAATAGTTTATCATATTTATGGAGAATGGAAGAATTTATGACCAAGAGATAGAGAATATTATAAAATGCAAAATGGATAATTTTGATTACATTAAATTGAAAAGTTTTGTCCACAAACAAAGCCAATATAACCAAGATTAGGAGGGAAGCAGAAAACTGGGAAAGAATCTTTTCAACTAGTATCTGTGATAAAGGCCTCATTTCTAAAATATATAGAGGACTGAGTCAAATTTACAAGAATACAAGTCATTCTCCAATTGATAAATGGTCAAAGGATATAAACAAGCAGCTTTCAATGGAAAAAAATTAAAACTGTCTGTAGTCACATGAAAAAAATACTCTAAACCACTATTGATTAGAGAGATTCAAATCAAAACAACTCTGAGTCCCCACATCACACCTATCAGATTAGCTAACATGACAAAATAGTAAAATGATATATGTTGGAAAAGATGTGGGAGAGTTGGAACACTAATTCATTGTTGGTGGAGCATGGTGGATCTGTGAGCTAGTCTAACCATTCTGAAGAGCAATTTGGAACTATGCTCAAAGGGTTATATAAATGTGCATACCCTTTGACCTAGCAATACCACTTCTAGGGCTGTATCCCAAAGAGATCATAAAAATGGGAAAAGGACCCACATGTACAAAAAATATTTATAGCAGCTCTTTTTGTAGTGGCTAAGAATTGGAAATCCAAGGGATGCCCATCAATTGGCTGAACAAGTTGTGGTATATGAATGTACTGGAATACTATTGTGCTATAAGAAATAATGAATAGTAGGACTTCAGAAAAACCTGGAAAGATATATATGAACTAATGCTGAGTGAAGTGAGTAGAACCAGGAGAACATTATACAGAGTAACAGCCACAATGCACAAAGACTGTATCTGATAAACTTAGCCCTTTACAGCAATGTAAGGACCTAAACATTTCCAAAGAATTCATGATGCAAAATGCCATCCTCACCCAGAGAAAGAACTATAGAGTTGGAACACAGAATGAAGCAGACTATTTTCCCTTTTGTTATGTTTGAGTTTTTCTCATGGTTTCTCCCATTCATTTTAATTCTTCTATGCAACATGACTAAAGTGAATATGTGTTTAATAAGAATATATGTGTAGAACCCATATAAGATTGCATGCTATGTTGGAGAGGGAGAGGGGAGTGGGGGTGAGAAAATTTTGAACTTATGGAAGAGATTGTTGAAAACTAAAAACAAATAAATTAATTATTTAAAAAAATGGGACTACTACAAAAAAAAATAAAACCTGACCATGCACTATGGCACGAAGATATTGCAAACAAATGCAAAAAGGCAGAAAGGGTTAATATCCTTTAGAGACCGTAACACTATAAAAATAATTGATTCAGGGACTGAAAACAAAATATATAGACTCAAGTAGAAACTTAACAATGAAATCCTAAATTGTAAAGCGGATCAAAGAATAAATTATAGAAACAATTAACAGCTATGTAAAAGAAAATAATAATGAAACAACATACCAAAATCTCTGGGATGTACCTAAAAGGCGGTCTTCAAAGGAAAATTCATATCCCTACAAACATGTATTAACAAAATAGAAAAAGACAGGATTAAGGAACTGAATTTGTATTTTGAAAAGTTAGAAAACTGACAAACTTAAAATAAGCACAAAAGAGGAGATAATAAACACTAAAGGGGAGCTAGATAGAGACACTGGAAACAAAAAACCCTGTAACAATGATAAATGAAGCCAAAAACTGGTTCATTGAAAAGAACAATAAAATTGATAGACACTCAGCTAATGGGATTAAAAAGAAAAGAGGGAAAACCAAATCAATAAAATAGCAAATGAGAAGATAAAATCAGAAGCAAAGCCAGAAGAAATAAAAAGAACAGTCAGAACATATTATTCGCAGTTATATACTAACAAAACAGAACACAAAAAAAGGAATACCTTCAAAAATATAAAATGCCCATATTATCTAAAGACCAGATAGAAATCTTAAATAATCCAATCTCAGAAAAGGAAATAGATCCAGCTGTAAAGGAACTCCCAAAGATAAAAACTCCTAGTCTTGGACAGATTCAGGGATATTCTATCAAAATTTTAAAAGAACAATTAATACTCATTCTTCACAATTATTCTCAAAAACTGATTTTTAAAAGTCCTACCAAAATCCCTGTATGAGACAAATAGAGCCCTAATACCTAATCCATGGAAAGGTAAAACACAGAAAGAAAACTATAGGTCAATATCATTAATGTACATTGACTCAAAAATTTTAAACGAAATTCTATTAAATAGACTGTAGAGATTTGTTCAAGATGTCTTTCATTGTGACCAAGAGAGATTTATACCAATGATGGTTCAATATTAGGGAAACAATCATACATAATTACTCACATTAAAAACCAAAACATTCCAAACCACATAATCATTTCAACAGATACAGAAAAGGTCTTTCATGAAATGGAACACTCTTTGGTGCTAACAACACACACACACACACACAACTACAAAACATAGGCATAGAGGGATCTTTTTTTAATATCATAGAAAATATCTATCTAAAATCAAAAGCAAGCATCATGTCCAATGGGAATACACATACCTTTTCCAATAAACATGAGAGAGAAGCAAGAATGTCCATTCACCCCAGTATTATTTGATATAGTTCTGGAAATGCAAGCAGTAACAATAAGACAAGAGAAAGAAATTAAAGACCTAAACATAGGTAAAAAGGAGCTAAAACTGTCCCTATTTGCTGATAATATGATGGTTTATTTGGAAAATCCTAGGGATTCAGAAAAGATACTGAGACAACTAATAGCATCAGCAGGTTACAAAATAAATTTTCAACAATTAACATTTTTAAACAATAACAGCAAAACACAAGAAGCAATAATAGAAAGTGAAATCCCATTCCAAATCTACAAAATGCATTAAATATCTGTGGATCAATATATCAAAGCACATAAAAAAAACTTGTGCAGATTCATTATTCATTACTCATTAAAGAAATAAAGAACAATCTAAATAGAAGAATATTCAGTGTTTATGACTAGGCTGTGCAATATAATAAAAATGAAAATACTACCAAAATTAATTTATACTTTTAATGCTATGCCAATCAAGTTACTAAAGGGATACTTTATAGAACTTGTTCAAATGATAACAAAATTCAGTTGAAAAAATGTATAGCAGGTTTTTTTTTTTGGTGATAGATAAGAACTGGAAGCAAAATGAATGCCCAATAGTTGAGGAATGGCTAAACAAATTGTAGTATATGAATGTAATGGAACACCACTGTGGTATAAGAAATGATCTATGTGATGAATATAAAGAAGCATGGAAAAATCCATATGAACTGATGCAGAGTAAAGTAGAAAGAGCCAAGAAAACAATAAACATTGTAACTTCAACCATGTAAATGGAAAGAATAAATATGCACCAAAAATCAAAAGTAAATGTAGCAAAACTATAAAGATCAAGTAGGACTTATTTGAAGACCTATGTAAAGATACCCCTTCAATACATCCTTCATGGAGGTTAGAGGTTTTCAGGAGTTACACACTGTAAAATTACACATTATAATGTTTTCAAACTTTTTAATATATTGATTTTTTTCTTCTCTAAAAATATTTTTTGTTATGTGAGATAGTTCTCTGGGAGGGAGAAAAAGAGGGATACTGATATAAGAAACAGAAGATATCAATAAACACTTATTTTAAAAGAAAAAAATGTGAGAAAGAGGAACTTCAGCCATCATGGTACAGCTGTTCTCCAATGAGGGCAGAAGCCTACCTAAGACTTTTACCAGGTCACTGAGAAGTAGTAACAGGAGGTACACAATCAAAATGGTCCTCCAGCTTTAAACCAAACAACAGTTCCACACAAAAACCATCAGCCTGCTGTTCCCCAGAGAGAGAAAAAGTAAGGAATCTACTCCAGATTGTCCTTCCTCATGAAATCAAACACCACAATCATACACCACATAACTTAATAAGAAGGTTTGGTTGCCCTGAGTCTGTGAAGTCAAATCAAGTCAACTAATATTTACGTAGTGCCTCCCCTGTGCCAGGCACTGTGCTAAGTACTGGGGATACAAAGAAAGGTTAAAAAAAAAAAAAGCTCCTGCTCTCAATAAGCTTACAATCTAGTGAGAGTGACAACACACAAACAACAATGTTCAAACAAGAGATATAGAGGATAAACTTGGAGTATTCTCAAAGGGAAAGCACTAAGATTAAGGTCTGGGAAAAGCCTCTTGCAGAAGGTAGGACTTGAGTGGAGATTTTAAGGAAACTAGGGAAGGCAGAAGGCAGAGATAAGAAGGGAAACCATTCCAGTGAGTGATTTGTAGCAAAGGGAATGAATGCTTTCTCACTGATGAATGGGCTCCAGTTGCCATAACAGGTCCACTTTTGTGTAGCCAGAACTGTATCGCATGTATGAGCAGTTAGGTGGTGCAGTGCACAAAGCACCAAGTCTACAGTCAGGAAGATTTCTCTTCCTGAGTTCAAATCTGGCCTCAGACACTTTCTAACTATGTGACCCTGGGCAAGTCATTAACCCTATCTGACTCACTTCTTGGAGAAGGAATGACAAATCAACCCAGTACCCCTTCTAAGAAAACCCCAAATGTGGTCATAAAGAGTCAGACATGACTGAAACCATTAAACAACAAAAATTTCACATGTAGAAAAAACCAGTGTACATTATGAAAAGATTTGTTTTATGTAATCACTTATTTCCATAATATTCTTTTTACTATCGGTCACAAAGTATGAGGCTTCTATTTGTTCAAACATTTTGAATCTTGACTGTGTTGTGTCCCTGTACCCCTTCCTTTTATGCCACATCAGCCTGTTTTGTTTCTAAAAACCGAATCCGAGCAAGCAAAGATCACAGGTATGGTCTCCTGCTGCGGAATATTACAGAGTAGGGTTTACAGAAGAGGAACATCTTCAGTCCAGCAGGTTATCTTCACTTAAAGTGGTTGCCACTTTAAACGGTTGTCATGACAAATGTAAAAATCACATTTCCTACTCTACTTTTATATTTTGTGACTTATTTTCAGAGAAACATTGCCATTCTAAAGGAGTTTTTAAACGTTATCTGTAAATTTCAATGTGATCTTACTACCTCTTAAGGTCATTTTCTCCCCCAAATACACAACTTCCTAATGAAGATGACTGAGAAAAATATTTAGAAATTTAGAAAATAGGCAGATTTGCTTCAAATTGTATGAAACGTAAAAAGAGCACTGGGCTTGATGTCAGATTTGGGTGAGAACCCTGGAAAAGTCCCACATCACCCTGAGACCTAACAAGTCACTTTATCATTCTTATCCTTCGTAAATGAGGATGGTATGTACACTATCTACCCCACCTCAGAGATGTGAGACGCACACTACATAAAGCTTCTGATCTGCTCATCTTCATCTCTATTTAGACTGCAGCAGTGTGTTTCTCTGCTCCTGCTCCTAAATTCCCTTGAGAAAAATTTCTAAATCAATATGATTTTACTCACTACTGGCTTATGATATGATGACAGTGAGACCCTTACTCCACAATCTTAATACATGACTAACTCCTTATCCTATTCCCCATAGCAATTATTCCACACATTTCCCATCTTCATCTCTCCCCAAACCTCTAGTCAAATAATCAGTTGATGACTTCACACCCACCTATTTTTATGGTAGAAAACTTAGTTAAGTCTGGTTCACTGACGATTGAGGTCTCTAAGCTCTCACATTCCTCACCCAATACTCTTATTTCTATCAAGGGCACCATAAACCTACTAGTCGTCCAGGTTTATCATCTTGTCTGCTCGCTCTCCTTCATGCCACATGACTAATAGGTTGCTAAGTTTTGTTGATTCTACCTCCCTCACGCTGCCATCTTGTCCCCTCCCACAAAGCTCCCATCCTGACTCAAAATCATGTCTCACCTACATTTATTGCAATAACCTCTCAGGTTTCATCCCCACTGCCAAAGTGATGTCGCTAAGGCATTAGTCTGAACAAGGCACTCCACTCACCACCTGTTAAACCAGCAGTATCTCATCATCTCTAGGATCAAATTCAAAATTCTTCTGTTTGGAATTTAAAGTCTTTCAGGATCTGCCTGGCCAGGCTTATTATACATAGTCCTCCATCATGTACTCTGTGGTCCAGCCCAACTGCATTCTTTTTGCTTTTATTCGTCTCTCCAGCATTTAGCATAATGCCTGGCATATCTGTTGTTGTTCAGTCATTCAGTCGTGTCTGACTCTTCGTGATTCTGTGCACTTGTCCATGGGATTTTCTTGGCAGATAATGGAATAGTTGCCATCTCCTTCTCCAGTGTGCCCCCATTTTATACATGAGGAACTGGGGCCAATAGGGGTTAAGTGATTTGACCAGGGTCACATGGCTACTATCTGAAGCTGCATTTGAACTCAGATCCTGCCAACTCTAGGCCCAGCTCTCTATCCATTGTACTAGCTGATTCAATAGTAAGCTGCTGGCACATAGTAAATACTTAACAAATGCTTAATAAATGACATTCTTTCTTCTGTATCTGTGCCCCATACATGGAATACGCTCTCTTCTTACCTCTTCCTTTTAAAATTCCTATTCCCTTCCAAGGTCAGTTCAAATAGCACCTTCTACATGGTGCTGCTAGGGCCTCTATGACAAAAATTACCTTGTATTGATTTTGTGTCCATGTATACATGTATCTGTTGTCTGCTTGATGGCAGAAACTTTCACTTTTTTCTTTGAACCTCTAGCACCTAGCACAGAGTAGGCACTTAATAAATGCTTTTTGATCACAGAAGAGGTCTTCACTAACGTTCATCTCTTTCTCTGTACCTTTGATCCCACCCTCTCATGCTTCTTGTCCCAGCAGACATCTTTTTATTTTTCTTTTTTTGGAGGCAATCAAGGTTAAGTGACTTGCCCAGGGTCATCCAGCTAGTGAATTTCTGAGTCTAAACTAGAACTTAGGTCCTCCTGACTCCAGGGCTGGTGTGCCACCTACTTGCTCCAGTCATCTTCTATCACAATGCATCTTCAATCTCCATTTGTTCTTTCACATCCTTCTGCAAACATGCTCAGGTTTCCAAAATACCCCGCCAAAAAATACCTTCCCTCGACCATTCTACTCCTTATCTTCCTTTAGCTCTTAACTGCTCTGCTTTTGGAAAAAATTGTCTACCATTCTTCACCTTCTTCACACATTATCTATCTATGACTTTCCAAGACATCATCCTGTGATATCATCAGTCCTCTTCAAAAATGAAGGACAAACACATATTAAAATTGTTCTCTTAATGTCCCAGAAGCTCCTTCCTCTGATTAGTTAGTTTCTCCCAGAACACAGATTTTAAGGGAAGCACCCAGGCCTACCACAGCTTCACTCCTACTCTCCAGATGTTCTCTATCATGGCCCCAATCCATACCTTCTCTCCTCACTACCACTACCCCTCCCCCTCCCATTTTTCATTGTCTTAATCCATCAGGATGTAAACTCCCAGAGCAGAGACTGTTTTTCTGCTTGCACACGTGCCTAGCACACCGTTAGAGCTTAATAAATGCTTACTGACTTCATTTGGTCAGCAAAAATCTCACCACCAAATCCAAAGGTCTTTTTTCATCTTTATTCTCGACTCCTCAGTAGCATTTGCCTGTTTGACCAATCCCTCCTTCTGGGCATGGTCATATTCCTAAGCTTCAGAAATATCATACTCTCCTGGTTCTCCTACCTCTCTGACCACTCCTCTGTCTCCTTGTACATCTGTTGAGCTCTGGAAAATAGGTGTTTTCCAAGGTTCTGTTCCACATTCATCCCCCTGGCCATCTAACTCACTCTTAAAGCTTCAAATACTATCTCCATGGAGCTGACTCCCAAATCTCCCTGATCTCCACCTGACTTCTTTTGAGCTCTACACTGTCATCTCCAGCTACCCAAGGAACAATCCCACTGCTATCTGAAACTCACTTTGTCTAAAACAGTTTATTAGTTTTTTTCCCCTTCTGCTATCTTGACTTTCTATAAGTAGTTCCTTGTTTGAGACCTTGGGGTCATTTTTTCCTTTAAAACTTTCATTTTATGTTTAATGGCCATGCACCCCACAGCAGTGGAATTATTAAATATACCAAGACATAATGCCCCATGTTATCCACTGGCTTCCTGCTCTACTGCTACCAGCGCCCAAGTTCTAAAAGAATGGAGACTTCTCCCATCTTGGCTCAGACCCAATCCATTTGGAGTTATCTTTGAATTCTTCCCTCACTATCAATAATAAATTATTTTATTGTCTCAGGAATCTTTGTAGCAGACTCTAAGTGGGAAGGGTACACAGATGAGTGTCCCTGGCTTCTATGTTTACATTCGTTAAATCTGTGTGTGCATATGCATTCATTCCATACATCTAGTGCTTATTCCCCTGCTCAATTCCCATGGCCTCCAATAAAGTTAAAAGGCTTTCATTACTACCTGCCTATTACCACCAGGCTATTGCAAAAGCAGGTCAACCAATCTTCCTGCCAGACCTTTCCTCATGCAAGTCGTCCTTCATGCCACTGCTAGATTCATCTCCCTCACATACAGTTCTGTCATCTTATTCCTCTGCTCAAAAAGCTTTAGTGACTCTCTACTGATTTCAAATTTTTAATTTGTTTTCTGACAAGAAGCAGTGTGTCTTACTGACTAAAGGATAGGCCTCGAAATGATAGAGTGTGAGTCACATTCCACTTCTGATGAATATCAGTTATGGGAATAAAGGCCATAAAAGCACTTGTGAGTGCTGCAGGTAATCCTCTAAGTATATATTACAGGGGTCAGATGGCAAACTGCACTGTTGGACAGCTTCCACACTGGGAACCCTATGAAAGCATAGATCCACTTCAAATACACACACACATATGTACACACACATGAGTGTATACATACATGTATAATCTGGTATAGTCCTTCCTTTTCCAGCTTTATCTCATTTTATTCTTCTCCATATACTCTATGCATTAGTCAGACTAGACTAGCTGATCTAAATATGACATCTCATTTTCCCAAATTCATATCTTTGCTCCCTAGAGTAAGCTTAGAACATCCTCTCCTTCCACCATCCTCTAAAGCTCAACCACCATACCCTCCCTCATCTGAAGTCTTCTCTGATCCCCACTGTCAAGAATAATGGTTTACTTTATCAGTCTTCACAGAGTGTTCTGTTCTATATTTCTGTACTATACCTTATATATATATATATATATATATATATATATATACACTCATAATATAGACATCTCTGTTTATGTCCAATTCCCTTAAACTCTATGAAAGAAAGACCTATATCTTATCTAAATTCTGTACCTCCCCGATACACATTTGTTGAACAAATGAATATCTGCAAAGCACTTTGTAAAACTACCCCAAAAGTTGGCTATTAAAGAAATTTTAAATAAATTATGATAAGATATGTCTGTATGACCAATGATCCAGGCTTGAGGTTGTAACAAAGAAACTAAGCTTCTGTGTCAAAATGTGTTTTTGGACAATTGCTAAAATACTCCAGCTCAGAAGTGAGCAGAACCAGGAGAACATTGTACACAGTAACAGCAACATTGTGTAAACATGGACTATGACAGATTTAGCTCTTCTCGGTGATACAATGATCCAAGATAATTCCTAAAAACTCATGACGGAAAATGCAATCCTCATCCAGAGAAAGAACTATGGAGTATGAATACAGATCAAAGCATACTATTTTCATTTTTTTTGTTGTTGTCATAGTTTTTCCCTTTTGTTCTGTTTCTTCTTTCACAATATGACTAATGTGGAAATATGTTTGACATGATTGAACATATATAACCTATATCAGACGGCTTGCCGATTTGGGGGGAGGGGAGGGGAGAGAAGAAGAAAACTTTGGAACTCAAAATCTTATAAAAAAGGAATTAATTGCAAATGTAATAATTGAAATTGAAATGAAATAATTGAAAATTATCTTTACATGTAATTGGAAAAAAATAAAATATTAACAAAGTGGAAAAAAACATTCCAAATCAGACTAGGACTGCCATCCAGAGCCCTGTAATCTAGAAATTAATTGATTAAACTTCAGGCAGCCTGGTGGTGATTTTGCTCATCTACCAACCTACTCTAGAAAAGTCCTACATAAAACTGCAGAATCTAGTGCTGGAAGGTCATCTACTCAACCCGTGGCTTGAGTAGAAAATCCTGCCAATGATTTCTTTCCATGCTAAAAAAGTGAAAACTGTTCATTTACTGTCTACTCTTACTGAAGCTTTTGTCAACAGACTCCACAACTGCCAGAAATTATTTCTTGAAGATTCCAAGTTGGTGCCCCACAGTGCTGAATGCTCTCCTGGAGCACTATATCATTGAAGTCCTAGCCTTGCTTGAGTGCTTCCCAGTTCTACCACAATTAAATTAATTCTGCCATTGTGCCTGGATGGGCTGTATCAATCTACCTCCCCCACCCCCCCCAATGGCCCCAGTCACTATCACTATACATATGTGTTATCTCCCCTATTAGAATATAAGCTTCCTGAAGAGTTTGCACACAGAGTAAGCACCTAATAAATGCTTTTTCATTAATTCATTAACAAGCTAGTTTAACAGTGGTTCCGTGATACTCTGACAAAAAAAAATGAGAAAGGAAGGGGGAGAGGGAGAAAAAGGGAGGAGAGGGGAGAGAGAGAGAGAGAGATGAGAGAGAGATGAGAGAGAGGGAGGAAGGGAGGGAGCCATACTGTGAAGTCCATGGTGCCTTTCAGGAGATCAGAAGGGTGAATGTAAATTTATCCTCTAAATGTAACTGGTGGCCCAAGTGTTTCATGATGCAAAAACCTAGAGGGAGATGGTCCCTTTCAATTGAAAGCTAGCAGCTGACGTGAATGACTTAGCTATTCTCAGCAATGCAATGATCCAGGACAGCTCTGAAGGTCTTATGATGAAAAATCCATCTCTGGACAAAGAACTGATGGTGTCTGAATACAGACTGACGCATACTTTTTTTTATTTTTCTTGAGCTTTTTTTTGTATGTTTTCTTTCACAACATGACTATTATGGGAATGTTTTGCATGGCTACATATGTATAACCTACATCAAATTGCTTGCCTTCTCAATGAGGATGTGGGGTAGGGAGGAAAGAAGAGAGAATTTAGAGCTCTAAGTTTTAAAAACGAATGTTAAAAATTGCTTTTACATGTAATGGGGGAAAATAAAATATTAAATAAAAAAAGAAAGTTGGCAGCAGAGATGAATTGTGTTTTAACTCAGGCCAAATAGAATTGGTTGAGCAGCTAAAAGAAAACAGCATTTGTAGTGCAGTACAATTGTCTGGAGTTTCCCCAATTTCAAGGTCAAACCTTTTTCTCACTTCCACCTGTCTTTCTAGCACTTGTGCCAGCTAAAGATGAGCTCCCTGAGCACACCTGCATGCATCTCCTTGAATGGATGCTGTTAGTGACAAACAGGTAGAGAAGTAGAGTTAATGATTTTGGCGACAAATGGAGCAAGAAGCCTTGAAATCATCTACCTCTTTTGTACAGAAGAAAGTCTGAGCAATTTTTATTTGGTAGCCTGACATTCAACACCCTTCACAATCTGACCCTGGGTTACTTTTCTGACCTCATCTTCTCATCAGCCCTCTCAGGGGATCTCCACTTTAGCCCAATTGCCATTTTTTCAGACTGCATTTATGAGCTATGACCCCTTATCCTCATTGTCTAGTATTTTTTTTTCCTGTGACATAGCTTTCAACATGCTGTCTTGGTCTTCACAGCAGCCCCAAGATGAGAAAGCATAAACTAACATCTTCCCACTATAGCATTTACATTGTAAAATCTGTATACGTACACGTGCACATTCTGCACTGAGGTGGATGTGATGGCAGTGTCTCCAAATGTAAAGACAGTAATTTTTCAAAGTGTCAGTAAATCTTTGGATAAGCTTCTAAAAACCAGTTTTATTTCAGTACTTAACAATTATGAATCTCTTGGGAGAAGGGAAGAAGAAGAAAAAAACATGGATATTTCTAAGTGTATAACTGCCAAAGCCCATTTTTGCTGTTTCCAGGTTCCCATGAGCACCCCTCTGGTTCTGTAGGAATCCATAAGTTTTTGTTTAGAACTCCTACAGGGTCTTCTGAGGTTTGACATGATAATCTATGAATAGTCTCACCCACCAATGAACTATGAATACTCCTGGAATGAGAAAGAGAAAGGAATTAGTAGGAATTCTACCTTATAGTCTACAAGAAGATGGAATACAGAGGAAGAGACTTACATAAATAACACCATGGCTGTTATACCTGATAGTGAAAAAACACCCTAGCTGGGGAAAGGGAGGTGAATAAGCATTTGTATGGTGCCTAATACGTACCAAACATTTCATAAGTATTTTCTTACTTGATCTTCACAACAACCCTGTGAAGCAGTGTACTGTTATTTTCTTAAGTAATTTGTGCAGGGTCACACTCAGCCGGTAAGAATCTGAGGCTGAATTTGAACTCCAGTCTTCCTGACTCCACACCCAGCATTCTAAGAGTGTTGTACAACCTAGCTACTTCAGACTTATTAGGTTGTCTATGGTCTGGTTATGGTCAGCAACCTTACAAGACTGGAAGTTGAATTGTAGCTAAAATGAGAAAAAGAAAAAAAGAGTTAGCTAGAGGAGGTGAAGGATTCCAAAAAGGAATCTAATCTGGTTCACTAACTTCATCTTTCATTTTACATGTGATGGCGACTTCCACTGTAACTAAAAGCAGACTTTGAATCCTTAATTCTCTCTTCCTTCAGCAGCTTCAGGCTCACTCCTCTGTCTCTCATCTCAACCTCCACATATGCCCAGGTGGCCTCCATATCCTTGCATCTGAGCCCCTAGTATTCTAACCAATCAATATGACCAAACTCATGGAAGCATAAGCCTCCACTTCAACACCACCTATTTTTCCCATTATGTCCTGAAATCTGGATTCTACTCACCAGAAATCAATTAAAACTGCTGTCAAATTGAGCTTCCTAAAACACAGGTCTGGTCATGTCACTACACCCCATCGCCATTCAATAAACTCCAATGGCTCCCTATTGCCTCCAGGGTCAAATAGAAAATCCTCTGCTTAGCATTCAAAACTATTCAAAGTTTCATAATTGGTCCCTTTCTACTTTTCCAGGCTTCTTATACCTCCTCTCCCTCTCTCCCTACCATATACTCTGAGACCCAGTGACACTGGCCTCCTTGCCATTCCTTGCCTCCAGACTCCAGGTATTTTTACTAGCTATCCTCCATGGCTGAAATGTCTTCCTTCTTCATCTCCATCTTCTGATTTCCCTATATTCCTTCAATTCCCACCTAAAATCCTACCTTCTATAAGAGTCTTTTCTAATCCCTCTTCAGGCTAATGCTTTCCCTCTGATGATCATTTCTAAATTATCCTGTATGTACCTTGTTTGTACACAGCTGTTTGCATGTTGTGTCCCCCTCAGAGGTTCCCAAAGTGGGTGATACTGCTCCCTGGGATGCATTGAAATGATGGGGATGGGGCATAGTAGCCTCAGGTACAATGCACTGAATAAAAATAAGGGGGCATTGGAAGCATAAGAGAAGAAGAGATGAAAATTTTGAAAAACCATTCATACATGTTTCATCTGTTGTGTTAACAGAGTTAAAGTGATAGTTCCAAATAAAGTAAAGTGTATGTTCCAAATAAACACACAAAAGTCAAGTTATAACCAATCAATGGTCAAATCCGCCAATGGGTGTTAGCAAGTGTTGGCAGGCGAGCCTATTGCACCCTCTTGGGAAGTCTAGCATGCATCAGCAGCAATATGTGCATGCAATAACTTGCTTACAATACAATACAGCTACATGACACAATACTGTGTCATCAAAATTTCAATGCAGAAAAAACCCACAAATTTCCAATAAATTACATTTAAGATGCATCTTTTTAAAATTAATTTATTTGTTTTTGGTTTTCAACAATCACTTCCATAAATTTTAAATTTTCTATCCCTCCCTGCCTGAGATGGCATGCAATCTCATATGGGTTCTACATATATCTTCTTAGTAAATACATTTTCACATTAAGATGCATCTTTTTTTAAGAACTGTATTTTATATAAAAAACTATTAAAGGGTTAAAGTTAGTAGATTTCAGCGTGTGGGGCTGCATAATGTTTTTTAAAGGGGTGGTAGGCCAAGTAAGTTGGAGAATCTCTTGTTCTAGATTATGAGCTTTTTGAAAGTAAGAACTATTTTTTGCCTTTGTATCCCCAGTGCTTAGCACAATGCCTGGTATATAGTAGGTGCTTAATAAATGCTTGTAGACTTGATTTGGCTTTTAAGAGAGAACTATTCCCACTTCTTTTCTGAGTCATACGTCTTTAATGACTTTTATGCCACTTTCAACATGCAACTCATTACTGTTGGTGTTCTGCATTCTCCTCAAAGCCTCTGTGTATTTTTCCATTTTTCTACCTGCTATTTTGATTCTTTTAAATTGTTATTCCATAATTTGAAACAATATAGCATGAATAGAAGAACTGGACTTTCTAAGACTTGGAACTTGCGATAGGTAGCAACTTGTTACTGAAAGAACTAACCCAATTGCCCAAATGTGATCTCCTCCTATGCATTCATCATTCATTTGTTTTTTTTCAGTATTGACTGCTAACCCTACTTGTGGACCAAATTAAGGGGGTCCTAAAGTGCTCTGAGGATCACAAAGCACAACGTCCTCAACAAAGAGAAACATTTCAGAGCTAATAGGTAGATTGTGAGGTTTTTTTATTTCAACTTTTCACAAGACATCCTTCAAAACACTGGAGAACACTTTCATTTCATCAGATCATCATTTCAACTATAGAAATCCCCTACTCAAAAATCTCCACCACATCCATATTTCAACGCCTTCATAGATAAACACTATTCACTAAAAAGTGCTGTATTATCACAGTATGGAGATGATCCTGAGTTCTTGAATACTATACCTGGAAAGTGCAAGCTACAAGGGTTTTGAATATAAACACAACAGACCATCTGTTGTTCATAAAAGCAGAGAGGCTGTTATTAAGAGACTGATCACAAGATGCTATGAAATCTTTGGCAAAAGAGTTGGCAAAGCCATGAAATACCCCAAAATAAAATTCCCATGTAGTCATTTAATGAATCAGCTGATAGGGTGCAGATTATAAACTAGTTAGAGCAAACCTGAAAATTAATGCCAATTTAGAATATAGGATAAAAGATGAAAAAACATTGCATGCAATTAAAACACATATGACTTATTTAAACAAAATGCCGATTCTAAAAAATTAAAAACAGATAAAAGTTAAGATATGGATTCTGATTAGCACCATTTTGTAGAGCATTTTAACCAAAATAAAATAGTCACCATAATGGAAAAGTCAAAATATCTCAGAAACCACCACAGCCAGCAATGTGATCATCTTCCTAAGCAGAGTTAGAGAGGCCAAGAGCAACACTGATTTGGAATAAATTCATCATTAAGTACCTATTATAAGCCAGCATGCACAGCTAGATGGCACAATGGATAGAGGACTGGGTTTGGAATCAACAAAACTCATGAGCTGTATGTGTACAACCTATATCACACTGCTTGTTGTCTTGGGAAGGGGAGAGGGGAAAGAGGGAGGGAGAAAAATTCAGAACTCAAAATTTTACAAAAGTGAATGTTAAAAACTATCTTTACAAAAAATACTATTAAGGAAAAAAGCCACAAGACTCATCTTCATGAGTTCAAATCTGGCCTCAGATATTTACTAGTTGTGTGATCCTGGGCAAGCCACTTAACCTTGTTTGCCTCAGTCTCCTCTTCTGTAAAAATGAACTGGAGAAGGAAATGGCAAACCACTCCAGTATCTTTGCCAAGAAAACCCCAAATGAGGTCATGAAGAGTCAGACAGAACTGACCAACAACAACATATGCCAGCACTGTACTAGGTGATGAGGATACAAAGACAAAAACCCCAACCCTGGAGACAACAGGTAAGGATATACAAAATAAATACCATGTAACGACAGGCAGTGGAAGGAAAGGCCTCCTCCAGAAGGTGGCACACGAATTGACCTTGGAAGGAAACTAACAAAGGCACAGAGATATGAGATGGAATGTGAAATTCAAAAAAAAACAACAGTAAAACCATAGAGTTTAATTGGACCATAGAGTGTGTGAAGGTGAGCAGTGTACAATAAGCCTAGAAAGATAAATTGGAGTCAGAAGGGCAAATAGAAGAGTTTGCATTTGATCTGAGGGCAATAAATAGCCACTGGAGTTTATTAAGCAACAGAGCAACATGATCAGAGATTAGCTTTTTAGTAAGATCACTCTGGCAGTTGTGTGGAGCATAGGTTGGAAAGGGAAGAGACGAGGCTTTTGCAATAGTCCAAGCAAGAAGTTATTAGGGCCAGATCTAGAGTGGTAACCATGTGAGCAAAGGGAAGAAGAGGAGATGCTATGGAGGTGGAATCAACAAGACTTGGCAACTTATTGGATATTGGGTAAGGCAGAACTCAGAATCAAGGGTGACTACAAAATTACAAAATCTGAATGACTGAAAGGATGATAGTACCCTAGACAGATTTAGGGAAATTTGGATGAGTGTTTTGGAAGAAAAATAAAGAATTCTCTTTAGACCTCTTGAGTTCGAGATACCTACAGAATATTCTCCTCTCCTCAAACTTGTTTACCCTTCACATTCAATCTTTTTGAAAATTCAGAACTGTTGAGTCCTGTAGATGATACCTTCATAACAAAACTGCCTCCACCCTAATTCAGGCTTTCATTACTTCATGCCTAGACTACTGGAATAAGCCTGCTTGGTTGGTCCTTGTGCCATAAGTCTCTTGCCACTACATTCCATCCTCAACTCAGCTACCGAAATTATCTTCCTAAAGCACAGGTCTGACCATATTAACCTTGTGCACCCTCCACTCGACAAATTCCAATAGCTCTCTATCACTGCCAGGATCAAATATGAAGTTATTTATTTGGCATTCAAAGCCCTTAATAACCTGTTCACCTACCTTTCCAGTCTTCTTGTACCTTGTAACATGCCCACTGCCCTTTCACTCCCACCCAGAGTCCTCCCTCCAGTGACACTGGCTGGTTGATGAGGTTCTTCATATGTTCCTTTCTACAGATGGCATTGTGCTGACTACATTGTCTCAAAATATTCACAAAAGTCCTCAGTTTGGTCCATTCCCATTCAAAAAGTTCTATGGTGAACGGAAGTGTACAACCCAAAATGACCTGCATGAAAATGTGGTGCAAAACTGAGTGCTGTGTCTGCTGACTTTGCTTATATGTTTTCCTTAGCCACAAAGTGTTCAGTTGAGACTAGGGAAGGAGGGGATATTCAGTGGAAAATGATAAGGTATAAAAAAAAGAAAGCAACAATAAAACTTTTTAAAAAGAGATGATGTAAAACATATTGTCAAGGGTAGGTATGAAAAAAAAGGTGTTCAAAGAGAATA
Organism: Potorous gilbertii; assembly: GCA_028658325.1. Taxonomy (NCBI): domain Eukaryota; kingdom Metazoa; phylum Chordata; class Mammalia; order Diprotodontia; family Potoroidae; genus Potorous; species Potorous gilbertii. The sequence goes on along the minus strand of CM053769.1, from coordinate 208,717,098 downwards.
TGGGTAACAACCGGATACCTGAGAAGCTGTACTGGTATATACAAAATATTAAAAGACATGAAGGGAGGTCTCCAGCATGTCATGTAAATACTTTGTAAAGGATTTATGAGAGTGCAAGAGCCACACAGGATGAGAAGACATGGATGGGTTACAATCTATGCCTGTGAAGGGAATACCTACTTTATGGATGACAAGATCATCAAAGTATCTCCCATTACTCCATTAAATTAACTCTCTACTAAGCCAGATAGGGGCAGCTAGGTGGCACAGTGAATTAAGTACCAGTCCTGGAGTCAGGAAGACTTATCTTCCTGAGTTCAAATTCAGGCTCAGACATTTACTAGCTATGTGACCCTATGCAAATCACTTAACCCTGTTTGCCTCAATTTCTTCATCTATAAAATGAGTTAGAGAAGGAAATGGCAAACCACTCCAGTATCTTTGTCCACAAAACCCCAAAGGGGGTCACAAAGAGTTGGACATGGCTGAAGAACAACAATGAAGCCCTCTGCTCACTGTGCACACGTTATGTTTTCTCTCTCTACATCTTCCCAACCATCTTTTCCTTCTGCTCTTTCCTATCCATCTTTCAAAACCCAAGCCACCCTACTTCCACAAAACCTTTCCTGACAACCCCATCCCACAGTGATCTCTAAAATCTTTTGCTACGCATTTGTTACTTAACAATATAAAAAAGTAGCATTTATTTTTTTCTACACGTCTTATCTTTCCTACTACAGTGTGAGCTCTTTAAATCTGGAAGTATCTTATACCCTTTCACATCCACCACAATGTTTACTGTTTGCTGATTCAAAAGCTGAGAGACAGGGTAGAATAAGAAACAAATCAGTTTAAAGAAAGAACACTAGCATAAAGAACCAAATATAAAAGGGGAAAAACAGAAGAATTCAAGAAAATTAGCAGAAATTAACCATAGAAGTGACTTTGATTGACTCTCTACCTATATTTAGTTTTAGCAAATTAAATACCTACCTGTATTATGACCTTTTTGTATAATCAACTGGTATCCGTAGCCCTAGCACAGTATCTGACACATAGTAGGTACTTAATACTTGTTGACTGAAAATGAAGATCACATGGCTATCCCACCTAACTTTACAAAATGTTCTTCTTCATAACCACTCTGTGAAGACAGGTAGCACAAGTAGTAATATCTCCTTTATATAAATGAGGAAATGCAGGCTCAGAAAAATTAAAACAATTTACCTATGATCATAAGACAAGTAGCAAAATCATGAATAGACTAAGTCAAGTCTTCTGCCTGCAAGTCCAACATACTTCCAACCACTGCCATCTTGCCTCTGTTCTCCTGGTTTCTCTCATTGCCACTCCTTCCATTATCCAAGAGGAAGACAGTTATTGCTCAGTTTACTTTTGTTCCAGCTATTTAATTTTTCATTTGGGTGTTGTACTTCAAGGGAAAATGGTGATGGTGACACACAAGGAAAAAACATTAATTCTCTAAAATATGAAATCACCAAGAATGTGTCTTGACCTATGTGGTACCTGCCCTTTTGAGTTGGGCATTTTAAAATAATTTTTTGTCATGCTGAATTGGACAGACACCAATAAAAATGACCATTTCCATATAAAAAGGACAGGACCAATAAGGATCAATTTGATCTCAGTTTATACGCTCATGTTCCCATACTGATGCTTCAGGCCACAGTGAAATCAACAGTAACCTTTTCCACAACTCATTGTTCATCCGAAACTGGGTGCTTCTGATAAATGCCCTGCCTTGTCTGGCCACTAACCAGGTTGAAAAAGAACACGAGGAAATCGGATCAGCAAGAGAATAAATCTGGGCTGTACAGAGGCTCAACCCGCCTCTGGTGATAAGCAAAATAATAATAGTAATTAATAATCTGCCCTTGACATTTCACCCTCTCTCGGGAAACATAACTGGATTTTTAACTATTTAAACCATTTTAAGCAAATTATTTTTAAAAGGTTCAGAAGGAAAGAGAACCAGTTGTTTTCTTAAATACCGTGAAAGCTGCACAAAAGTTTGTGATTAGTCTTCATTATCATTGCCACAATTAGTTCCATACAACAAGGATCTGTGATTCTATCACTAAGGTATTCCTTCCACCAATACAGATAGCCAACCCTGCATGAATTAGTACACACAGTCTTAGAGAGCGGCTGTGGTCAAAATTTCAGTATTAATCAACTCTTCTAAGCAATAAAGAGTTTACATTCAAATAGAAGAACAGCATGTAAAGAAATAGGCATACACAAGATGCATTTTGCTGCTGTTCATCTATTTTCCAGTCATGTCTGACTCTTCATGTCCCCACTTGGGGTTTTCTTGGCCAAGATAAGGCAGAAGTTTGCCATTTCTTTCACCAGCTCATTTTACAGATAAGGAACCGAGACCAACAGGGTTAAGTGACCTACCCAAATTAAGAGAGCTAGTAAGTGTCTAAGATCAGATTTGAACTCATGAAGCTTAGTCTTCTTGACACTAGACGCAGCACTCTATCCACTGTGCCACCTAGCCGTTCCACATGAGATACATACTGAGTAGGTAGAAGTTTACCTTAGAGAGGAAAGCTGTAATAGCTGGGGGGATAAGGAAATGTCTCCTGCAGAATGTGGTATTTTTCTGAGTCTTAAAGCAAGCCAAAGATGCTAAGCAGCAGAAGTAAGCAATGGGAGAGCCTTCCAGGCATGGATGACAGCCATCATAAAGGCACAAGGACATGAAGTGGAGTATCATGTGTAAGCAAAAGCAAATAAAGTCAGCATGACTGGGTCATAGAATTTATGGAGAGGGATGATATATAAAGAAGACTAGAATGATCAGAACTTCCCCTGGGTGATAACCATTCTCTCCTAGTATGAACTGAGATTTTTTATCTCACTCCTAGTCATTTACTCCTGCATTTTCTTGAGCATATTCTAATATGTAGAACTTTTCAGATTTCTGTTTGCTCTTTTGCTTGAATAAATGGGTTTACTCACTAATCACTATTTGTGATGATATTTTGTATAATCAGAGATTTTTGGGAAAGGGCTAAATTGGCAACTGAAACTAAGGGATACCTTCCTCCAAAACAGTGATCCTTATGAGTAAAGCTTTCCATCTGAACCTGTAAAGATCATTGCTTTATATGAGGAATATTTGTGGGAGTAGAATACACACACACACACACACACACATATATGTATATATGATATATATCATATGTGTGTATAAGAAATTCATCATATATATATCTATATATAGATATACATATATTTGAAATGCTAGCCCAATAACCCTCTTGGAGATAGATAACTTCCCAACCTCAGCAGACCTGGAACCTTGCTGCCCCTTTCTCCCTTGCAGGTGATGATATAGGCACTATCCCTTTAATTTCCACAAAGATGAGCCAGACATCAATTCATATGTATCCATATTACAATGGAGCTATGCACTTATATTTTTAGACAGTCCCCTAACACACACACACACACACACACACTCACCACTACCTTACAAAGAGTTTAAAATACTAAACAGAGAAACTGATATTTGATGGTGATGGGACTATGATAAGCTAGTGTTCCGATAACTGATATTCAGTGTTGCAGACCCATGCTCTAAGTCTCTCTAGGCTGGTATAACCTGCCAGACCTCGTGCTCTCCTGGCATAGCTTTCATGGTTATAGGGGCAAGTCCACAATACAACGGGACACTGGACTTCAGTACAGGTATAATTGCTCCTCCTCCTCCTCCTCATTACTCTTACTACTCTACTACTATTAGATGACATTTATGGTACAAGGTACTTTACAGATATTTTCATCTGATCCTCACAAGGACTCTGTGGGGTAACCCAAAAGGCATTATTGCTCCTATTCTGAAGATAAAAAAACTAAGGCTCAAACAGGTGAAAAGACCTACCCAAGAACCTCCAAATCAAAATCCACTGTCTTTGAACCATACCCCATTGTCTCCTGCCTCTATAAAGAGATACAGAAGTCTATCCTCGGTCCTTCCTATATCCCAGAAGAATCGTTCAACAAATATTAAGTACCTATGTTCCGTTGTTTTCAGTTGGGTCCTACTCTTCATGATCTCAATTGTGGTTCTCTTGGCAAAGATACTGAAGTGGTTTGCCATTTCCTTCTCCAGCTTATTTTACAGATGAAGAAACTGAGGTAAACAGGGTTAAGTGACTTGGTCAGGGTCACCTAGCTGTCTACTGTGTGACAGATGTCAGGCGAGACAGAAAGTTCCCACCCTCATTGATCTCTCAGATTCCTTCCAGGTCTAACATGTCTCTTTCACTGAATGAGGAACCATTTTAATGTCTTGTTCCTAACTGTCACTAGCAAGTAGATTTTTTTCTCTTGGCCTATAATTCAATCTATGCAAAGAACTCCTGATGTGGAAACTACCTCCACCCAATGCAGATCAGCAGTTTCTTTGTAATTTAGTCCTAGAGAGTTGTTGGGGTAATGAGTTTAAGTGACCTGCCCAGGGTCATATAACTGGAATTGGTGAGAGTCAGTTAGGGGAAAAATAAGCCTGCAAAAAGCTTGGCAGGAGTCCCAGCTAAGCAGACCATCTGAAAAGCATCTTCTGATAGAAATGAAAGGAGGAAATGGATAGAATGATCTTTTCTCATCAGCAGTGATAATAACTGTCATATTTGCCCAGAGGCAGCTAAGTTGCTCAGTGGATAAAGCACTAAACCTGGAATCAGAATTCAAATACAGACTCAGATAACATACTAGCTGTGTGACCCTGGGCAAGTCACTTAACCCTGTTTGCCTCAGTTTCCTCAACTGCAAAATAGGGATAATAACTGTGCCTAACTTGCAAAGTTATCGTGAGACTCAAATAATACAATATGCATTAGCACAGGGCCCAGCATATAGCAGGTACTTGATAAAAGCATATTTCCTAAACTTCACTTGTGCTCAGTAGAGCAAAAGTCTAGCAGGCCATTCCAAGCTATATTTGGACTCTGCCACCTCAGTACCCTGCACGCAATGTGAGGAAGTAGCAATGACACTTAAGACGTAATCAAGAAGACCAGCTGTTCCAGACTAAAAACTATAAAAAGCTGCTAGAAGTTTAATGGGATTGGTTCTCAAGGTATTACAAAAGAAAAATACTCTGAATGAAAAATATCACAATGCTTTTCCAAAAAAAAGGCCCTTGAGCAATTATGGATTCATATACTTTCCTCAAAATTACAAAAATCTTCATGAGGATGATCTATGAATACCTTCAATGAAAACACAGGTTAATAAAACAGGTTTCTGTAAGCTATTTTCTAAACCTTTTTTACAACTGAATGGGAGGAACAGAATTCTAAGATCCTGTGTCTACTGTTTGTCAATTTTTAAAATGCATGTAACTTAATTTTTTGACACGGCCAATGTAGGAATTTGTTTTGCTTGACTCTGCATATTTGTGATAACGGTTTTGCCTTTCTTCCCCTGGAGGAGGAAGGCAGGTGAGGGATGATATGGGAAGGAAAGGAAATAAATGCTTAGGTGAAAAAAAAAAGTTTTTTTTAAAAGACAAAAGCACTTGACTAAGTAAAACAAAATGCAGTCTTGAACAATCATAGCATGCAAGGTGTCACGTACATGTGTTACAATTATACAAAAGACTATGACATACACCTGGAGAAGGAAATGGCAAACCACTCCAGTATCTTTGCCAAGAAAACCCCAAATGGGGCTCACAAAGAGTCAGACATGACTGAAATGACTGAACTACAACAATGACAGGTACCACTATGGAGATAACTATTCAGTGATCTGTTCAGAACTGACATTAAGCCATGTGCAAGAAAAGAGATATCTAAGGTGATTGTTAGTGCCATGGAAGATTTAACACAAAATTCAAACAAAAGGATTCTCTACTAGTGGTGAAATTCTAGAAATTCTCCTTTTCCAAGGTAACTACATACTAACTGCATTGAGCCTATCTCTCCTGACCCAAAGCTATAAAGCCTTTTCAGTATAATTCACAGTGATGTAAAAAAATAAGACTATCTATACTTGAAAAAAAAAGTAGATGAAGGATGCTTATTTCGCAGACAAGCAAACTAGCTAGACAAGTAGCTCCCAAGTTAGGTTATTGATATGTATGTTCGTTGCAGGTGCTATATATGGTCAAAACTGTACCCAGAACTGAGTAGGATGCAGAAAAAAAGCAAAATCATATTTGAGGAAACATTCAGTCCTTTCAACAGTCTCAAATTGCTTGCTGACACAAATGCCCATATTTTTAACACCAACACTCATTTCCTTCCATCTATTGCAGCAGCCTTCCAAATAGTCTTTCCACCTCCAGTCTCACCCCAAACACCCTCCTCCACTGTAATCTTTCTAATGTATCATTCTGATTATGTCATTTCCCTACTCAAAAATGGTTCCCCAATGCCTATTGGAAAAAAATACAATCTCCCTGCTCTGACATTCAGAGTCGTCAACAATCTGACCTTTCCAGTCTTATCTGTCATTACTTATATAAACTGTCCACTTCTCCACAATATCTCAGTCAATCAATAAACACTTATTAAGCCAAAATCCAGAGTTTCTGGGTTAAAGAAAATACTCAAAGCAGATAGAAAGAAATAATTCAAGTACAGAGGAGCCACAGTCAGGATCACACATGGTGTGGCAGCCTCCAGCTTAAAGGCTTGTAATGCCATGTTTCAAAAGACAAATTATACAGGATCACAGCTAAGAATTAGCCAACAAAACTGAACATAATCCTACAGGGAAAGAAAAATCTTTAATGAGATAGGTTTCCAAGCATTCCTGATAAAAAGACCAGAGCTATTTATAAACTTTGAAGTTCAAACACAGGCATTAAGAGAAACACAAAAAGATTAAAATGAATGAATGATGATATAAAGAACTAAAACAAGGATAAACTACTTGCATTTGAATATGGAGAGTTGACACGTGTCCCCTGTGAACTCTATCATAATAAGTTGTTATAGAGGGAGTCAAATTAGATGGAAGGCCCAGGAGTGGTTCTGTTATATCTTGATCTTAAGAGAAGAATAGAAAAAGAGGGGAAGAGGAATACTTTGGGGAAAGGAGAGGGAAAGGACAGTTAAGGAAAATTATCACACATAATCATGGTGTGCAAATAGACTCCTATGTAAACAAGGAAGGGGAATGAGGCAAGATTAACTGACACTTGAGTCTCACTCACACTAATCAAAGGAAAAAAGTACACACAAAGAGATGGATACGAAAACAAAATTCACTCAACAGGGAAATAGAAGGGAATGGAGAAAAGGGAGAAGGGAGAATTAGGTGAAGAATAGGTTAAGGGAAGGATTAGTCCTAAGCAAAATAAACTTTAAGGATACATGAAAATGTTTACAGCTTTTTTTGAGGTAGCAAAGGATGGGAAGCTGAGGTGGTATCCATCAACTGGAGAATGGCTGAACAAGTTATGGTATATAAATGATTTGTAATGCTATTATGCTTCAAGAAATGATGAAGGGAATGGTTTTTGAAAAACCTGAGAAGACCTATAGGAATTGATTCAGAGTGAAATAACTAAGAACCAGGAGAAAAATTTATTCAAAGACAACAATATGGTAAAGGTAAATAATTTTGAAATAATTAGGAACTCTGATCAGTGTAATGAACAACCATGATTCCAGAAGATGAACAAAAAGCCTAATAAAGAGGTGAGGGGCTCACAGTACAAAATTCATTTTATATATATATATATACATATATATATATTTATGTGTGTGTGTGTGTGTACATATATATAACATGGGGTATATTATGTATGTATGCAAGTATAAACATGTGTGTATACTTATATACACATATATGTATATGAGTGTATGTGTGTGTGCATGTATTTAAAGCTAGAGGTGGCTTTAGAGGTTATCTAACCCAACCCCTTCATTTTACAAATGAGGAAATTGAGACCCAGAGAAGTCAAATGACTTGCCCAAGTCATACAATCTTGGACAGAGATAATAACATCGCAGAACTTGAACTTAAATTCAGATCTTTGATTGAAAATCCAAGACTCTTTCTACTGCCCTTTGCTGCATTCTAACATGAACCTCTTCACTTACAGATGGTCCATGGAACCAATATCTTATCTTTTAGTTAACTGGAGACTTCCTTAGCTACAACACCAGGTCCCTAGCTTTGTATATTAACTAAAGTAGAATTGCTTTGTTTCCATCATTTAAAGTAACAGAAAGATTACTACAGAAAAATGTTAGGCATGGTAAAAGACCTAAAATGCCAATTTATTTTACATTTACTTCACTTTATAGTAACACTTCCAAGAAAGCATGATTTATATAGCCAAGTAAAATGACATGAACTGTGTGCAAAAAATGGGTGGACAGGATGAGACAAACAGGTTTTTCAATTTCTCCCTTGCCTGTAATGAATCTATCCATGCATTGTAAATACTAAACAGGACAGAGACTGCGGCTAGACTCCCTTGAGACTCAGTCACACTCACAGAAATAAAACACCATTTCATTATCAAAGCAAGGAAAGAGCTTTGGGAACAGTTGCCGATTACTGTAGGGAACTTTGATGCTCTTTGAGTTACATCTTTTAAGGGCCTAGAATTAACTGATTCGGGATCACAGACGTTTAGTGTTAACTGAAACACTTTTCCTCCTACTAATCAAAACCAAGAACAGAATGAAATTTGATTTTGACAGAATCTTCTTTAGTATAACCAAGTCTCATTTGGCCAAAATAATGAGTCACACCATTACGAAAACAGGCTGAAGAGAAAGAGTACACTGGTACAGCCTTCAGGTTTTATGAGCCTGTGGTCTTTCATTTTCCTCAAGCCCTACTTCTGATACAAAGAACTAATATTTCTGGTACTCTAATATTAAAGAAGGAAGTTAGGTAGTACAGTGGATACAGAGCCAGGCCTGGAATCAGGAAGATTCATCTTTCTGAGTTCAAGTCTGGCCTCAGTCAGTTACTAGCTGTGTGACCCTGGGAAAGTCACTTAATCCTAGTTTCCTCATCTGTAAAATGAGCTGGAGAAGCAAATGGCAAACCACTCCAGTATCTTTGCCAAGAAAACCCCAAATGGGATCATGAAGAGTTGGACACAACTGAAAACAATTGTACAACAACACTACTAAAGGATTACAGAAATAATGAATCATATTCTACAATGAAGTAGAATAACCTTATATAGAGCTGACAGATGATTCCATTCTCATCCAGTTTTTACAATTCAAATGTAATGCTTACACAATTAGACCAATTCATTAAAAGAACACTAATTCATTGTTTATTCATTTCACAAACATACAACTTGGAAAGTAATCCTAAATTCTCAAATTCCTGTAGAGTAGGCTGAATTCCTCCACTTGAGAACATCCAGAAAATGATCACAGAATCTGTCCAGGCAACTGAAATACTCAACCTAATATTTAGATGTACAAGAGCTGAGCAGGAATGAGGAAAGAAAGAAAATGGGAAATTAGTAAATTAATAAGTAATTGATTTCATAAAAGGATCCAGAAACATAAGCATGACATTAAGTTTCCAGTGTACAAACTTTAAAAAAAATACATATTTGAGAATAACACAAATACTAAATTACATAAATGTATATGTAAATGAATAGGCATGGGGAAGTGGAGCACAAAAGTCTTGTTCTCAAAAAAGTCAAGAACAGTTGATCTAAGTAGTAATACTAACAGTTTGGCAAAACCCAGAATTTGATTTAATATTTCAAATGAATGACCAATGAATACCTAAGTTGACGTGGGATGGTGAAATGAGCTGGGGTCTATTCCTATACCTCAGCCAATGTGGAACAAAGCACTTAACCTCTCTGAATCTAATTTTCTTCTCAGCTGTAAAATGGATGGTAAAACTCCTTGCCCCTCCTATCTCGCAGAGTTGATGTGAGGATCCAGTGAATAAATGTCAAAGCTCTTTTGTGAAGTGCTACATACAGGAATTTTCTTTAAAAAGAAGCCCTTGGGGAGTCAGAGCTCATAGTCAAACCTCAATTAAGGGGTAGGATAGACTCCCTCTAACAGAGAGACACGCTCAGTCAAGTTAGATCAGACCAATCTGCCTCAGAAAACGGGAAAATGACCCTTCAAGACCTAGAACTAATCGCCTCTTGAGCAGCTAATTTTAATTAGTGTTTTAATTAGCACATCAGTTCAGGCAAATATCCAGTGGGACTAAAATTCAGAAGTTACAATGAAATCAGCATACAAAAAAAAAAATATTCAAGACAATAGCATTTGCCTGTTGCCTCATGATACCAAATGGGAACCAAATAAGTCCTTGCAAACATAGAATATCATTTCATATAATTTATGAAGGAGCAAATTAACTTGTTTTTACCTAATGTGAATTTTAATCTTGAAGAATTTTTTGTTCAGTATTTTAGACAGTACTCTCTAAAAAATGCAATCAGTAACCCAGTTCCAGATAAAACAATGCTACCATCTATTCATAGAACATTTCATACTTTTTACAATATCATCATATCCATAATATCCTATTTGAAGTTCATTTGACCTAAACAAGGCAGATGAAACTCTCATTTCACCAAGAAGGAAAATGAGGTTCCAAGAAAGCAACTACTTGCAAACATCATTGAACAAAATTGTGTCCGAGCCAGAACCAGAGCCCATATTTCCTGGCTTAAAGGGTCCAAAGTCTTTTTTACTAAAGCACAAAGAAAGAAAGCAAATACATTTCTGGAGCTTCTAGTCTAGAATCAAGGGATGCTCAGTCATTTGAGAAATTCCTATGTCCTTGGGGTAGATACAAACTAAGGATTAAAGGAAGGGTCAAGGGCAGGCAGACTATGATGTTGTGAAAGTGCCACAAAAATTTCCCCATCAGGAAAAGTCATACTATTACTTTTTTAAAAAAATCTATTAAACACAAACCATTACTAAGACCCTCCTCAGAATCCTATCTGATGTGGTATGGAGATGAACTTGGGTTCCTGAGACTATGGTAACAAAGCAAGAGGTCAGCCAGGCTCTGCTCTGTTGAAAAAGCTCTGAGGATAATCCCCACCAAATATTAAGTCAACTGGATTGAGGATCAGCCTTGCTAAGACAGAGATACCTCATCAGTTAGGTTGGCAACTAGGCAATGAACTTTCTGGCCACAACAACCCATGAAACAAAGAAACTGCATATGGGGCTTAGCCCTGTGCAGTCCCCTTCTACCTACAAAGCACAGTAATAGACTGGAAGCAAAGGAAATAGAAGATGCTAAGATTTTCAGTTTTTAGAACATCTGTCCTCATTAACTTTAGTACCCTAAATGTGAGACTTTTTTCTATCAGTGAACAACAAATTAAAATACCATTCAAAGGACTGAACCACATTTATGTTGATAGTCACATAATAAACCCAGAAGAAATAACAAGCTGCTGTTGAATAGAAAGATGGCTCCTAGGTTCTGTGAAGAAGTAAAGAATTTGACAAAGTTGATTTCATCACACACTCAAGGGAAATAAATGTCATGAAATACTTGGTTGTATCTTACAAAGTTCATGATAAGCTCCAACAAAAAGACCTCTTTGAAGACCATTGTAGCTTATGCTGAAAAGAAAAAAAAGAAGAGTTAGTGCAATTCGTGAAGAACTGGGCCAGATCCTCCAAAGGAAAACAAAGGATCTTTTACTCCTCAGTGACTTTAGCGCAAAGGTGGGTATAGAAGTGTACGATGAAAAAAAAAAGTTGGAAAATACAGGCCATGTTTGAGAAATGAAAAAAGCTTGTAGATTACTCAAAAGTCTCATGCCTATTAATCTCTTCCAGAAAAAAATTGGAAAGCCCCTAGCCATGGCAAGCAGCAAACATCACCACAAAAAAAGAGATAAATAAATGGATTGTATCTTAATAGAGAGAAAATTACTGGTCGTTGTTGTGGAAATGATATTGATTTGGCTGTCTATGTGCAGGCAATCCATTGATGTGTTAGAATAGAGCACAGATTAAAATAAACATCAAATCAGAAGACTGAGAAGACAGCGTTAATAATTGCAGCATCTTCAACATGAACTATTCAAATTGGCCATACATGCTCAAATGAGGAAATGGAAATGAGCTAAGATACTGACCGTGATTAGCATCATTTCCTGAGAAGTGTGACCTACATAAAACAATCATTGCAATGAAGCAGCCAAAAGAGCCTGGAACCCAGTGTAGCTAGCAAACACTTAATTTCCCTGCCAAGAAGAGATATGGTAGCCATGGGAAACACTGGTTTAGAAAATAAATTCATTTTTAAAATACTAGGAAGGAGGGTGGCAGACTACCCACAGCAAGGCCTCACAAAGTAGCAAAAATAAGTCTATGACTTATCAGCATGAGACCCAAATCAGCCACTTCACCTTAAAAAACATTCTTAAATGAAAATTGCGAGAGAACAACAAATAGAATAAAAAGGAACAAATTTGTAGATGTTTCTATGAATATTTTCATTACCAGTGACAGAGGAACTGCATTTGGGCCATAATTCCTCAGTCCCTAATGTATTGTGGCACTTAGGATGAATAGCTGGCCCAGATGCTTCTCAGTCCTAAACATTGAGAAGATCCATGTGTCATCCAAGGTGATACAATCTTGAAAGCCCTAAGGAATCAATGTGAGGAACTCCCAAGAGTGGGAGATAGCAATAGAATTGGGGTGAGGGGAGAGGGGAGAGGGGATATAATCTCAGATTATACTAACATCCTCCCCAAAACTGAAAAATTCATCAATAACTAATAACTCACATTTGCTTACTTTCTCACCATTATAAAAATCTTTCTGAAATGATCACCATGCAACATTGAGGGTATCCTTGATAAGATTCTCTACAGCAGGCCTGCACAATTTGCAACCCACTAAAGACTTTCCGACAGCCCACAAAAAATGTAAAGGAAAACATACACATTTTTCATCGGCCCATGCCCGCAGACTGCAGGTTGTGCAGGCCTGCTCTATGGCAAACCACAACATTAGGGTCTCACAAGAGGATGAATAGTACAGAAAATTTAAATTACTTCTGTGTTTGTTGATTACAAAGAGTATATCAATTAGTAGAGTAAAATGCAGCTTGAGAGATTTTCTAACAGTGATCATACAATCTTTCTTGATAAACGCAATCACAAAGGTAATTATTTTCAATAACTGTCTCATTAATAATGTCAAGCGAAGCAGAGATGTAAATGCTCCTCAAAAAAGCTTACTGTGCCCACAGACAGAATCCTGAATGAAGTCCACATGGAAGATGAATTCTCTATAGGTGAAGAGGTGCCCCAGAGGCTCCCGCTTGTAAATGATACTGTGGTAAGTACATCAAATACAAGAACATTACAGTGAGATCCATGATTACTCAAAAGAAGTCAACAATCTATACAGGAATAATCAAATCAATTCAAAACGCCAATGGCTCCTACTATGATATACCATTGGACAGCAAACCAGTATATCCATATGTATGACTGGAACAGGTACAACATGCAAATGGACAATAAATAGGGCACAAAACTGAATGAATGAATGAATGAGAATAGATTACATTCCGCTTAGAAAACTGCACAGTGCTTTTAAGCAATCCCAAGCTGCTTTTAGAGCAAAGATTTGTTCTTATCAACACAAACGTTCTCCCACCTATTCAGTACGATCATAAATCTGGGAACAATACTATCTCTAAAGAATCAAAGTTGCAGATGACTCCATGTTCAGTAACTTAGATGGCAATCTAATCGTAATTGGGAGAAGTTAAGATTACTCAGCTCTTACTTTACTTCTGTATTCTCTATCAAGGAGAATAATTTTTCAACTAGAAAAGACAAAACAAAAGATAGTTCACTGGGATTTGAAATTAAAAATAAGTGGCTTTACCAGACCTAGAAAAACTACATCCTCAGATACTGAAAGAACATGTGAATGTGATTGCTAAGCCACTCTCAGTGATCTTTGAAAAATCAGGAAAAACTGGGAAATACTTCAGTACTACAGACAGGCAAGTATTTTCCCAGTTTTCCAAAAAGGAAAAATGGTTGGGATCCTTAGATAAGCTTGTGAGCTTAATTTCAATTCCTGGTAATAGTCTGCAATGTGTTTTCAAAGCGATGGTTTGTGAACAATTATGAAGGAAAGTTGTGTTCACTAACAGGTACCTTGGCTCCCTGAGGAACAAGTCACGCTGATAACAAGGCACACTTTCTGACTCTGGCAGAGAAGTGGTGCAGGATGAGGCATACATTTTCAGACAGTGACTGTGTTGATTTCTTCTGCTAAACAATGTTTATTGATTATAAAGGAGGCCTTCAATGGAAGGAATAAGTTAGTTGATAGTAACAAATATGTGAAAAACATTTTCACAGAGAATCAAAAAGAAATTTAAAAATACACAAAATAAGAAATTTAAAAATACACAAAAGAAAAAGAAATTTCTAACAGGAAACAAACAGGGTAAGCCTCATTAAATTTAATATACATTTTTGGATGTACATTACAGAGGTTCACAATTTTATATGCTATCCTTTTTTTGTTTTTTTGTATGTATGAAATGTTTGTGTTTGATGATGTGTTGAGCTCATAATTAAAAGGAAAAAATTTAAAAATATGGCATATCAGATTAACCTTATTGCCCTTTTGACAGAGTTAGTAGACTGTTGAGAAGTAGCATGGTGTAATGTAGTAAGGAAGATCAGGTCCAAATCATTCCTCTTATACATATTGGTTGTACAACCCTGGACAATTCCCTTAAGATAACTATAAATTTCAGGATAGGTGCTCTATATTGATTGAGTTTTCTCATAAGGAACTTCTTATATCAACAAAATCATTGCTCCTATACAAAATATAACTACATTAGTAGATCAAGAGAAAGTCCTACACATGACATATCTAGATCTCTAGAAGATGCCTGGCAAAATCCTTCAAGATATTCTTCTCAACAAGGTGATGAGATATGCACTAGATGAGGGTGTAGGTAGGTGAATTCAAAACAGGCTGAATGGCCAGAACAAAGTAGTGGTTAATGAAATGATATCAACCTGGAGGGAAATTTCCTAGTTGAGTTCCCCAGAGAGCTTTGTGGTTGTCATCAATACTGAAGTTATAGAAGGCATGCTTATTCAATCTGCAGATTACACAAATCCAGGAGGAATAGCTCTATTACATTGGGTGACAGAATCAGTACTGAAACTGTATCAATTGAAAAATACTATCCATCTCTGGAGAAAGAGCTAATGGAGTTTGAATACAGATTGAAGCCTACTTTTTTAAACTTTATTATTCTTGGGTTTGGCTTAAATTTTCTTCTGCAAAATGGCTAATATAGAACTGTTTTGCATGACTGTACCTATATAATCTGTATCAAACTGCTTGCCTTCTCAAGAAGGTGGAAGAGAAGGGAGGAAGAGGGAGAATTTGTAACTCAAAATTTTTAAAAATGAAAGTTAAAAATTTTTGTTTGCATATAATTTTAAAAATTAAATGAAAATTTTAAAAAAGAAACTATCAACAGGTTAGAAAAGTGTGATGGATCTAATGGGATAGAATCTAATAGGAATGACTATCCCGTATTTGCATTTTTAAAAAATCAACATCACAAATATAAGGCATCGGAGGTATGTCTAGGTAACAATAGCTGTGAAAAAGACTTTATTATACCATAACAAATGAAGCAATGGGGTAACTCAGTAGTCAAAAAAGTTAATGCTGTCCTAGGCTTCAAATTAATACAAGTAATATCCAGAATAAGGGAAGTTATAGTCCCATTTCATTTCTGCCTTGTTCACATCATAGCTGGATCATCAAATTTAGGTCTAAAGACCACATTTTAGAAAGCATAATACAGTCAAGATGGTGAGAAGACTGGAAACTATGCCATACATACTAGGACCAACTGAAGGAGTCACGAATGTTTAACCTTGAAAAGAGAAGACATAGGAGGGAACATGATAACTGTGCAAATAACTAAAGCGTTATCATGTGTCCATCAGGAGACCAGGATGTGCCAACATAGGTATCTTGCCACATGACCCACACAACTAGGAACAGTAATAGCATACACTCCTACTATTCTCATTCCCTATTGGGAAGTTAATCCAATCATCTTTAAGATTTTACTCTCTGGCTAAAGCTGTCCTGAAATTAATGAAAAAAATCACCTCAATCCATTATAATTCTAGCCAACTAGAGACCATGCATCTCAACCCAACCAGCCATATCTATTGTGGGCAGCTTGCCACTCTGCTACCTCGTTTGTTTTCTCCTTCTACTTATTGCTCTTATGCTGGAAACAATAATCAAACCAATGCCATCTTGGCTTCTAGAAAGGGCATATTGCCCTATAATTTCCCCCTAGACCAAAAGTTCCTGCCTTGGCCACCACTGTTCTACATGTGATAACATGTAAATCCATCCCTTTCCCAAACTTTCCTGATAATATCAGGGACACCTCAATCCTTCTAGTCTCAGGTTCTCAACCTTAGTGTCATCTTCAACTCCTCATTCACTCATTCCATTCATCTAACCAGTTATCAGATCTTGTTTCTACCTCCAGCAAGTCTCTCTCACCTGTTCCCATCTTTCCATTCACATAACCCCACCTTATTTCAGGCCTTCTTCACCTCTTGTCTTGACTGCTATTTGTTGTTCTTCAGTCATTTCACTTATATCCAACTCTTTATGACCCCATTTGGGGTTTTCTTGGCAAAGATACTGGATTGGCTAGACAGAGATATAGAAAGGGATCTAAAAAGAGGTCTAGAGAGAGATCTAGAGAGATCCAGAAAGAAATCCAGACGGAGATATAGAAAGAAATCTAGAAATCTTGAAAGAAAGAAATCTATGGAAAGAAATCAAGAAAGAAATCTAGAAAGAGGTAAAGAAAGAAGGGGGAAAGGAAGAAAGACAGAAAGAAGATATATATCTTTGTCCCACTTGGATGAGAGTTAGGGAAAGAGAAGATGGAGGGAGAGAAAGAATGGGGGTGGGGGGATAGGGGTAGAAGTAGTGATGCTTGTGATGGGGAAGGTCAAGAAATTGGTCTATATTCATGATAGGAAGATGGCTGTTCTTCCTTTTTTTGAAATGTCTTTGCCTGGAATGCTGACCCCTGGTGTCAGTTTGGTGGTTTAAGAACACTTTCCTAAAGATTTCATCATTTAATCTCAGTGACCCGGTTTCCCTAGTAATTATCACTCAGATGATCAAGCTTTCCTTCCTGATAGGTTCTAGATGACTCTAGAAAAGGCATGAGGGAATATAACTCACTTGGCCTTTCCAAGAAGTGAGAGGAAGCAAGTGGAACTAATCCAAAATAGTAATTGTCTCTCTTTTACCCAGGAACACCTAGGGTCTTCCCCTCCCAGTTTGATTTTTTTTTT
>CM053769.1:208679486-208699215 GCA_028658325.1 Potorous gilbertii | reverse complement strand
CTTTCAAACTTTTCTGTGATTATGATATGGCATTCCACCCCTCTGAAATAATTCTGAGTGCCTTTTACATGGTAGATTCTTAATCAGTGTTCACTGATTTGATTTAATCAGAATTTTAAATTAATTGACATTCCCTTCCACCCAACCCCTCCCCCCTTCCCCCCCACCGCCACCACCGCCGCCTCCTCTCTCCCCCTCCCCCTCCCTTTCCCTCTCCCTCTCCCTCTCTCTCTCTCTCTCCAAACACAACTTTTACTATGTTACCGTTCACAATCTCTGCAACCTTCCCCTGTAGGAATTAGAGTCAGGCTCCACTTCAAATCTCTTGCTTCATGTAGCTCTCAAAAGCTTAATTTCTAGAGCTCTACTCAGATTTCTTCCTACTGAGAATGATCATGACTATAACAACTTCCACTGAGAACTAATTATGAAGAAAGTAACACAAGGACCACATAGGCACAATCTCATTAATCCAATCACTTGAGATAAAAACCTGATGAGAGTTAGTGAGGGTTACAACCTTGCCAGAGACAGGCCCATAGGAAAAACAGTAAGGAAGCACCAGATCACTCTGTCCCCAAACTCTGATACACAAATCCAAAACTTAGGGGATATTCGACTAATCTCTTTGGCTGTTGAAGAGTTACAGGACAAACTAAACCAGTCTTGTAGGCCCTGTTATTATTCACTCATTTCAATTGTGCCCAACACTTCATGACCCCACTTGGGGTTTTCTTGGCAAACATACTGGAGTGGTTTGCTACATCCTTCTGCAGTTTATTTTACAGATGAGGAAACTGAGGCAAATAGGGTTAAATGACTTGCCCAGGGTCACAGAGCTAGTAAGTGTCTGAGGCCAGATTTGAACTCAGAGAGATAAATCCTCCTGACTCCAGGCCCTGCACTCTTAACACTGTTCATATAGACAACACAAAATATTTATCAATAAAAGTGTATGGTGCACCATATGTGTTTCTGTGTGTGCGTGCGTGCGTGTGTGTGTGTGTGTGTGTGTGTGTGTGTGAATGTGGACAAATCAGGGACAAAAAAATGATCCCACCAATATGAAGGAAATAACATGGTGTAACAGAAAGTCAAATGGACCTGGAATTACAAAATCTTAGTTCAAGTCCAAATCCAATCACTTATTGGCTACTTAAATGGCAGTTAGATGGCTCAGTGGATGGAGTGCTGGGCCTGGAGTCATGAAGACTCATCTCATCTTCCTGAGTTCAAATCTGACTTCAGACATATACTATCTGTAGGATCCTGGGCAAGTTACTTAACTTACTCAGTTTTGTCACCTGTAAAATGTAAACTGCATCAACTTACTTAATCTTTCTGGGCCACTCTCCTATTTTGTAAAATGAGGAAAATGCTTGGATTAGCTTTTGTGAGGAGCCAATGAGGTACCTTCTATGTACAGATGCTATATGTATACACTTGGTGAGTACAAAGTACTATACAAATGTGAATTATTATTATAGTCAAGAGTTTTCACCAACAATGGAGAATTTAGCTACCATCAACATGGGAACGAAGGTAGTAAACAGCTCAACAAATGACCAGTCAAGAAGTTAACATCCATTAAATGCCTACCAGAAGTTCCAATCGAAGAGGGCAATATGTTTTTTAGAGATTGGCAAAGGGTGGTCTCCAAATGAAGGTCCACAAAGCAATCCACCCTTAATTCTGGCATATAAAGAAATTCAACTGCAAAACTCATTACCAACACAGATGTCACATCCTGCTTCTGATGAGCCATGATGAATATTCATCGACAGCACAAACACCTACCATGATCTCATTGAACAGAACCAGTCTGCCAGCACTCAAGTGATGCTCACAATACAGCTCTTACGAACTAGACAACCTCTCTGGGTCTCCAGTTTCCTCATACTGGGGGAAAAAAAGAGAGGAACTGACTTTATAAAAAGCAACTTTAAGTAGCAGAAGTAGGGCCAGAAAATCTAGGTTTAAGTCCCAACTTCACTTCTTCTGACATTTCTAGGGGTCTTGATTTCCAATTAGCGAAAAGGATAACAATGCACTCCTCCACAGAGTTAATGTGAGGGAAATGCATGGTAAACTACAAAACATACAACTGTAAACTGATAAGGGTTGAGGAACTTACAATAATGCTCAAAAGTTTCATTTATATAACAGCCACCACACCAGCCCCTAGGTAAGATGCCAACAACTTGTAGAGAGCAAGGACTATTAGGTTGGTTGTTTGTTTTTTCCTCTGTGTTCCCAGGCCTAGAATAGTGCCTTGTACATAGTAGGGACTTGATGTATACTGAAGTGATTCATTCTACATACATTTATTGGAGTATCCAATAAGTCAAAGGCATTGTTCTAAGCATTATATGGGATGTAATTATACAAGACATGGTCTATAAACCTAAGGAAGCTCAAAATTGACTAGGGAAAATAAGACAAACTGGAAAGCCACCATTAAGAACAGAGGTATGAAAATTTATGAAGCAGAATTATAAGAGTGACTGATTCCCTCTGCTACCCATCTTCCTTTTTTTTTACTGCAGTCTGAAAAGGATCAAAGGACCCATTCGTTTATGGAATTTCATACTGGAAGAGACTTCAGATGATCTAATCCAACTGCTTCATGTTCCTCTTTCTCTCAGAAAAATTTCTCTCTATCCCTGATCCCAACCCTTCCTGATTCCTAGGATAGTTGATCTCCATGCTCATTTCCTCTTGCCCAAGCATCTACTTTCTTCCAGCCCACTGGGTCCTTCCCCTTTGTCATTTAACACACTCAAGCCTCACCTCTTTTGAATGAAGAATCTTCAACTTGATCCTAATAGCTCCAGCCAGTTACAGTACCATGTTATTTCTCCTCTTCCTGTATTTTGTTTTTCAGTCATATCCAACTCTCCATGGCTCCAAGGACCATAGCACACCAATACTGTTTATGAAGTTTTCTTGGCAAAGATAATGGAGTGGTTTGCCATTTCCTCTATTACCACACTTCATAAAACAAATACTCTATTCTGGCTACCTCTAGTTCTGCATTGTCCTTCTTCCCTAACCTTCTGAAATATGGTCATTGCACTCACTGATACTACTCTTTGCTTAGGATCATAGATATAGAACTGGAAGGACCTTCAGAGGTCACCTTGTCCAGTGGTATTAAACTCAAAGAGAAATGGAGACCACTAATCTACATGTAAAGATCTCTGTGGACTGCATATTGCCCTGATTTTAAAATCCGATATTATCTATGTTTTTATTGTATTTCTTTTCTGTTAAATATTTCCCAATTACATTTTAATCTGGTTTGAACAATCCTTTGGAGGGTTATGGGATACATATAGCCCACAAGTTGTGTGTTTTGACACCTCTGAACTAGTCCAATCTTGGAGGATTTCAACCCATTTCTTCTACTTCCAAGTCAGTACTCTTCCTACTGTGCCTCCAACCACCATCTTGAGAAATTTCAAGTCCTATTCTCAGGTTCCATACTCCTTGTCTTAAACAAGTCTCTATTAACCAAATCCTCTCCTTGAAGCTCTCACCGTCCTTGACTTCTTTGGTATTACACTATTCTGGGTTGTCTTCTTTCTCTGAATACTCCTCTATCTTCTCAAATGTGATAATATTTATATAGCACTTGATACAGTATCTGTCACAGAGTAAATGCTATATGAATGCTTGTTCCCTTCTGCTTCCCTACCTGTCCCCCCTAACTGAGGATATTCTTCAGACTCGGATCTCTCTTTCAACACTGTTTCAGAGAGCTCATTTATTCTCATAACTTCAGCTATCACCTCTACGCCAGGGACTACAAATGTGTATCTCCAGGTGCAATCCCTCAGTTCAGCTCCAGTCCCATATGTCAAACTATTTGCTGGATCTTTCCACATAGGTCTTTAGGATTTAGAAGAGGATTTAAGTGTCATCTATTATGGTCTTTTTGTTTTATAAATGAAGAAAATGGAAATCAGAGAATCAAACTTAGTTGTCAATGAAGAGGGAGAGATGGGAGAAAAGCATTTATTAAGCGCCTACTCTGTTCTAAGCACTGTACAAGTATTATTTCATCTGTGAAGTACGTGCTATTATTAGCCCCTTCTTATAGCTGAGGAGATCAAGGCATTTAGGGGTTAAGTGACTTGCTTGGGGTAGACAGCAAGTGCCTGAGGTCACATCTGAACTCAACTCCTCCAGCGGCCAGGCCCAGCATTCTGCGCACACTGGCGACACTTCGTCACATGTTAAATAACAAAATTGGGATTCAAACTCAAGTCCACTGAGTCTAAATCAAGTATTCATTCCACTATCACATCTCCTTGGATATTTCACTGTCACTTCAAACTTACATATTCAAAACTAAATTTAACCGTCTTCCATCCCATATTAATTCCCCTACTACTAGCAATGGTGCCATCTTTCAAAGAGCAACACAGTACAGTGGAAAGAGCACTTGCTCAGAAGTCAGGAGACCTGGGTTGAAATCCCACCTCTGACATTTTACCAAGTCACATAAGCTCACTGGGCCTCAGTTTTGCCATCTGTAAAATAAGAAGACTCTATTAAATGGTCTCTGAATTCCTTCTGGTCCTAGATCTATGATCCTGTAACCATTCCTTTTTTGACAGGGTTACTAAACTAGAAATGTCATCAATGTAGTTTACTTAACTTTAGGAAAGCATAATGATAAAGTATTTCATACTATTTTACATAAAAGACAGAGATATGTGGGACAGGTGATGCCATAGCTAGCTGGATTAAATATTGATTCAACGGCCAGATCCAAAAAGCTATCATTAATACTTTGGCATCAAGTTGGCAGAAGGTCTCCAATGGAATGCCTCCAAAATCTATACTTGGCCCTGGCCTATTTCATATTTTTATTGATAATTTGGCAAAAGCATAGAAGGCATGCTTATCAAATTGGCTGATGACACAAAGCTGGGAGAGATAGTTAATATATCGGATGAGACAGTCCAGATCCGAAAAGATTTTGACAGGCTAGAACATTGAGCCAAATCTAATAAGATAAAATTCAGTAGGCATAAATATAAAGCCTTACCTTTGAGTTCAAATAAATCAATTTCACAAGTATAAAATGGAGGAGACATGATTAGACAGCAATTTATCTGGGAGGTTCATTGGACTGCAAACTAAGTATGAGTCAACAATGTGATGCGGCAGCCCAAAAAGGTAATATCATCTTGGACCTCATTAAAAGAGGCCTAGCTTCCAGAAATAAGAAAGTTACAGTTACATCTGGAGTGGTATGTTCTGTTCGGGGCACCATAGTTAGGTAGGGATACTGAAAAGTCAGAGTGTAAACAAGGTCACAAAAGGCACTGAGTCCATGTCCTGTGAAGATTTCCTGAAGACACCACATAGGTTTGAGGAGAATGGATCAGAGGAGAGAGATTTGAGGTAGAGACACAGATTAGTAGGCTATTGCAATAGACCAGGTAAAAGATGATGAGGGCCGAAACTAAGGTGACAGCCATGTGAGTGGAGAGAAGGGAACAGATTAGAAAGGCAACTGATGGAGTGAGGAAGAGTGAAGAAATTAAAGATGATATCCATCTTGCCAATGTGGGTAATTGTAAGAATATCACTTCCTTGACAGAAATAGAGAAGTCTGTAAGAAAGGTGGGTTTGGTGAGGAAGATGACTTCTGGTTTTAGACATGGTAAGATTGAAAGACTTGTGGCATATTCAATTTAAAATGTTGAAAGGCAGTTAAGTTAGTGGTTTGGTAGTAGAGTTCAGAAGAGAAATAGAGACTGGACACATAGAGCTGAAAGTCATCTGTGAAAAGACAACATTCAAAAGAATGAGAGGAGAGGGAAAGAGAGAGAATGAATATGGTGTGGAGCATGGAGTCTTGCGATACACTCCATTAAGGTGTATTTGGATGACGATCTAGCAAAGGAGACTTAGGATAAGTCCAAGAAAAACCAAGAGAAAGCAGAATCACAAAAACCCTTAGAGGATAGAGTATCCAGGAGGAATGGGAAGTCAAACATGTCAAATGCTACAGAGAAGCCAAGAAAGATGAGGACTGGGAAAAGACCTGATAGAGTAAAATATGACTGGTAACTTTGCAGAGAGTAGTTTCAATTGAGTGATGAGGTCAGTAGCCAGATTTCAAGAGACTAAAAAAAATGAGAGAAGTGGAAGCAAAAAACTTCCCAGGAGATTGACTATGACAGGGAGGATGGACATAAAACAATAGCTTTGGGGGGTGGTACAGTCAAGCTGAGAGGTTTTTTTAAAAATGAGATAGAAATGCATGAGTATGTCTGTGGGCAGCAAGGATTCAGCCAAGTAAATAGAGAGAAACTGAGGGTTCAAATGAGAGAGGAGATATGATTATCAGGGCAATCTGCTTCAGGGGATGGCAGAGAATGGGAGCAAGGGTCCAAGTAGAAGAACTAACCTTGGCGAGAAGAATCACCACTTCATCAGAAACTAGAGTTTCTAAGTAAAAGAAGAAAGGACAGGGAATGAGGTCAAGGTCTTTTGAGATGTAGATTACAGAAAGGCAGAGGAATCACAAGAATCAACTTGTATTTTCTTAGTAAAGTCTGAAACAGTCTTCTGCTGAGAGGACAGGATAGAGGAGTATTGTGGAAGGCTTGAGGAGAAGAGACGCCTCAAACGGTTACTGTGGGGAGTGTGGTTGGGAATCAATTAAGGAGGAGTAAAAGAATGTTCTTGCTACAGTTAAAGCCCAGCTGAATTTAAATAACATAAATCTGTGGCGAACCCAGGCAACACAGTTGGAAGACTTCCTACGAAAACATTCAGCAGCACAGGAGTAAAGCAAGAGAAGGGAAATAGAGAGAGTACTTAAAAATTACAGTTTGGCAAAGTGTGAGAGAGTAAAGATAACCACTTAAGTTATAGTCTGCATTAAGTTACAATGTACATTTTTAAAGGCAGACTTTAAGGTACAAATGAACAAAGTGTCATGGTAGAAGGAGACATGATCAATACTTGAGCACAACATGCCTGCTCATACGCTAACCTTGAACAATGGCTAAGGTTACAGAGAGTGTTACGCATTCCAGTCATTCACTGATTCCCATGACCAATGGCTAAGGATTAGGGGACCATTCCTATCAATTTTCCCTTTACCACACTGCCTCACACTATAGTTCACAAAAGACAGCTGTCATCTCTCTCTACTCACATCTCCACACCAGTTCTGAAAGGCTGCCAGGCTCTGGCAGACTGGCTTTCGAGATCCTCTATAATCTGGCCCTTTCCTAACTATTCAGCATTACCTCCCACTATTCTCTCGACTGCCATGAACATGCCATGGTGATCACCCCCTTGGTGATCGTGTTCACATTTCCATCTGAATGTTATATCTAATCCTCTCCCTCTATCCAATTTTACTTTCTTCACTCTTACTTGTATTTCTTGTGCCACCTTCTTCTCAAAACCTTCCCTGAGATGCCCCATTCTCTGAACTCCTATAACACTCATATTGTCTGTATAACTCTTTTTAGTATATACCATCTTACATTCTTACTCGTGTCCTGGATTTATGGCCTTGTCTGCCCAACTAGATGGCAAGTTCCTTGAGGACAGGTATTGGATTTAGTATTTCTTCTGTACTTTCTTCAACACTCAATACAGTATGAAACACATGATGTATGGGTTATAAGCACTTGTTGAATTGAAGGAGACACTTCATAATGTTACCCATCAGGCCAAGAAGAAGATGAAGAGTTCCTCATCCTTTACCTTTAACACAGGCCCTCCGGAGCTATTTGAGATCAGAATGTTATCTGGCTTCAAGTCTCTGTGCACAATCTGATTTCTGTGTAGGAAAGCCACTGCTTGACTCATTTGCTGCATGAAACTCTTGTTCAGCTGGGCATCTGGACTTCGGGCCAGCAAGAACTCATTCATGTTGCCGCTGTCACAAAACTCCATCACAAACCACAGGTAACAGGCTGACTTGGTATCCATGCATCTACGTCCTTTGAGGCAGGTCTCTATGAGCAGCAATTGATCATCTGATTTATTGGAGTGGTGGCTCATTGGCTGGAAAACCTGGCCACTTTGCAAGATACACTCTTTCAACCAGATCACATTTTCATGTTGGCTTTGAATGCTCTGAAGAGCCCAGAACTCCTGCAGAGCCAATTCCACATTTTCAGGTCCATTACAATGCATTCTTTTCACTGCAACCTTTTTTCCAGTCTGATTGACAACTGCTTCATACACCACCCCATAGCTGCCACGGCCTACTTCCTGAAGGATGTTATACTTGGCATCTGTAGTCATGTTTCACGTCTAGGTCGCGAGGGGGAAGCAACAGAAATCTCTGAAAAGTGTACCTAATTTTTAAATAACCCTGAAACAACAAAGAAAAGATATATAAAGATGTATAATGAAAGGATAATGTAAAATACCCCAAGCAGACAACTGAATCTCAGATTACTCTCTGCAGTTTTGCTTGCTTACTCTCTAATAAACCTATAATCCTGATCTGTATTGGCAGCAGCCCTCTCCACCTCATTCTTGGTTGCCATCATTCCCTCACTAGAATCTAGGCTGCTCAGATTCCCCAAAGGTCTCCTGTTCTACATGTAGATGAAAATCCTGCCTTCCTTAATTCAACAGAGCCACAATAGGATTAAAAAATAAACGTTACTAAGAAACTGAAGGCACTGAATTGAAATGAAATATGGTCAAGTTTACACTGACCATGGATGCTTTTCCTTTTAAACACTATTCAAGGGATCTCAACCAACATGCCTCTTTACATGCTAAAATGACAATGCCAGGTTCCTATTTTTACGTCCAAAGAAGACCAGATGGTCATACCCACATCTGCTAGGTCTGGCAATTGGGACAATGGATGTAGATCCCTCAAAAGTAAAGCTCATCTTCCACTCCTCTCTAAGGGTATATTTACATCAAAAATGTTGACTTCTTTGGAGAATGGGACAAAGAGAAATGAAGAGACAAATAAAACAGAGAAGAATCACCTCAGTCCAAACCCCCCACCAAAAAAAACAGCATTGACAAAAGGAGGTTATTCCATTCCATAAGAATT
This sequence comes from Potorous gilbertii, assembly GCA_028658325.1. Lineage (NCBI taxonomy): Eukaryota > Metazoa > Chordata > Mammalia > Diprotodontia > Potoroidae > Potorous > Potorous gilbertii. The sequence continues at coordinate 208,690,151 of CM053769.1, read as the reverse complement.
TTCCCTCCTCAGCAATAATGCTCTAATACCTGTCCCTTTACTCCTGAAGGTGTGACACATCAAAGGAGATAGACTGTAATTTTTGAAGCACTTAATGGAGGTGCTAATGTTAATGAATATCTAAATGTAGTTAATAACAAAATATCAGTTCCAAACATTAAAATATCAGACTAATAACTAATGTTAAATCAAAAGGTTAAACATAATTGAAAAATAATTCCCTAGTCCTTGAGTTTATAATAGACACAAGAGTCAAGAAGATAGAGTTTTCCTATCTCATGTTTATTAATTTAATTCCAGGGGGTTGTATTTGCACCAAGATACATTAGCCATTAATAATGACAGCATCATGGTGAACGAAGCATCTTAAGTCAAAACCATATAGTTTGGGGACCCAAAGCTGTAAAGGAGATGCATTTGATTTTCTATGACATGACTTCTTCGATATCTCAGTATCTCTCACCTCTTTGCACATCTTCATACTATTTACTGCCTCTTTCTACCTCTTATGTTGTCTCAGTTCTCAATCTCTGACCCCACACTCCCAAGGTTTCAGTGGCTCTACTTATATCTCTATTATTTAGATCCATTTCCTAGTTCAGAGGTGTCAAACTCAAATAGAAACACATCCCCACAGACAACATACTGCCTTAGAAAACTTCAAATTAACATTATGTATGTTTTATTGTATTTTTAGTTTTTTAAACATTTCTCAATTACATTTTAATTTTGTTCCGGGGCATACTAGAGTTTTATAGGCTGCAAATCTGAGAGTTCTAGATGCATAATAGGTTGTGTGGGTATCCATTCAGCATAGACAAGTCTGACCATGTCACTCTCTTACTCTCCCTGTTACCTCTAGAGTCAAAATACAAAATTCCCGCTTAGTTTCAAAGTGCTTCGCAACCTGGCCCCATCTTTCTTTTCCATTTTTTTTTTTTTTTACATTTTACTCCTTCCACATACTCAATGATTCAATAACACTGGTCTTTCGCTCTTCCTCACACGTGACATTCCATCTCCCATTCCCATCTCTTTTTGCTAGCTGTGCCCCATATTCGGAATGTTCTCCCTCCTCACCTCTGCCTCATGGATTTTTTAATACTCAGCTTGGAGCTCACTTCGTTAGGTGCTCTTCAGGTCCTGACAAATAAAATTATCCAAAAATGGAAAAGGCTACCTTAGGAGATGTGTTGTTCAGCGTCATCGTAAGTTTTTGAGCAGATTGGATTACAACTTGTAGTGCTCAGTGAATTTTTATTTAGGTGTGAGTTGGACTAGATAAGCCAGGCACTGCTAATACCTTCTATTAGATCTATCTTATGCACACATGATTGTTTGTGTGTCAGAATGTGACTAGAATGTGAGATCCATGAAGCCAACAGCTATGTTATTTACTTTCTACATATTCTCCAACACTTAGCAGCACAATGCCTGGCACATCATTAATGCTTAATAAATTAATAACTTAATTGACTAAAGTATGCATATTAAATCTAAGATCAAATATAAAATCCTTTGTTTGGCTTATAAAGTCTTCTTTAACCTGGTTTAATAAATGTTTATTGACCAACTGACTGACCTTGGGCAAGTCACCAAATTTCTCTCAGCCTCAGTTTCCTCATCTATAAAATGGGGATGATAATAGCTCCTACCTCCCAGGGTTGTTGTGAGGGTCAAAGAAGGTAACATTTGTAATGGGTTTTGCAAACCTAAAAGCACAACAAAAATACTAGCTATTATTACCAAAAAAAAATAATCCCTAAGTACAACCAGTTTTGCTGTAAAGTGACCTATGCATTCCTAAAAATCACTACAATATGCAAAATCATGCAATAAAAAATGTATTAGGTTTTTATGGGGGGAAATGGTGTTAGGAGCACAAAACTCTACAACTTCATCAGATGAGAACCTACTAAAAACAGTAACCTACTAAAAAGTGTATAAAAACAGTTTTAAACAGGTTAAATGTTTAAGAAATACACAAATACTACAATAAAGTTAACTGCTATGGGTAAGAGGACTGTGTTCCTAATGCACCAAAAAATGTAACCTTTACCTTGAAAAAGACCTGAAAGGTGCTTGTGGACGGGCTGCAGCTTGTGAATAATTGTGAAATGGAAGGAGCATTATCTGAAATCAGATGGAAAGCTGTAACCCCAGAAATGGATGGTTATGCTTCATTATCATCTTATTGTCTCTGAACGACAAATCACTGAGAAGCAAACGAGAAAACCTGTAATGCTCAAATTGTTCCCTAATATGTCAATCTAGTTGGAACAAATTCGGGTTTTAAAAACAAGTATTGTTGCAGGACTGTCTGTACCAAAACCCCCCTTTCAAATTCTGTGCTCACTTGATCTATGCCATGCTAGTCTCCTTGGCATTTTAATAAGAGTAGAGAGGTAGAAAAAAGAACCACCAAATGCCACTAGCCACTGACTTCAGAAAAACAAGTCTCTTAGCCTCTCTGGGTCTGCTTCCTTATCTGTAACATAAAGGAATTGTCCTTGATGATCTCTAAGGGCCATTTTGTTTTGACAAGTCTGATTCTGAAACTGAAGGACTAACAGAACACTCTGAATTGAGCAATTCATAAAGGCTTAAAATCCAGCAAAAATATTGTATGTTACTCAGCATTCCTGTCCCCTTTTCCCTGTAGCACCTCATATAGTATTATCTTGCATGCAACCTGTTGTTGTTGAGTCATTTCAGTCACATCCAACTCTTCATGACCTCATTCAGGGTTTTCTCAACAAAGATACTAGAGTGGTTTGCCATTTCCTTCTCCAGCTCATTTTACAGAAGAGGAAACTGAGGCAAGGTTAAGTGACTTACCCAGGGTCACACAGCTAAGGCTAGATTTGAATTTGGGTCTTCCTGATTTCAGGCCTAGCACTCTATCCATTGTGCCATCTATTTGTTCAATAAAGTATTTATTAATTAATATATATTCTCCAAGTGCAGTATTTATTTAAAAGTTACTGGAAAGATCCTTGATGACACAAATAACAATATTTTAAGTAAGCTGAGAAAAGAGCCTTCTAGTCATCTATTGCTTCCTCAATAGATTCCCTGAAGGAGAAGGCAAGAGAGAATGTGGCATCTAACTCAAAAGCATTTGGAGTGCAGACTTTCCAGATACTAATACCTATTTATAGGCTATAATCCTAAACACATCAAGATGTAAGAGTGATTCCTCTAAGTAATCAAAGTAACAATACTGGCTGTCATATAAAACAGACTTGAAACCTACCTCAGTGGCTCTCATTCAAAGATTTTTTAAGCATCTATTAATGTCCAGCAGAGAGTTGAGTGCTATGGGTAAAAAACCAGTTGTGTAAGAAAAGTTCAACTTAAGGCCTCCTTCATTCCTCCTGCTAGGTGACCTCATCCACAACATCCATCTGAGTCCCAAACCTTCAGTCCCAACCTCTTTCCCAAGTTCCAACCCTCCACTTAACTGCCTACTAGACCATCTCCACTTAGACGCAGCTTAAATGACACAGTAGACCGAGCACTGAACTTGGAGTCAGGAAAATCTGAGTTTGAATCTTGCCTCAGACACTAACTCTGGAACCCTGGGGCAAATCATTAACTTCTTTCAGTCTCAGTGTCTTCACCTGTAAAAAGAGGATATTAATAGCATTGACCTGCCAGGGTTGTTGTGAGGGTCAAATGATATAATCTATGCAAACTGCTTTGTAAACCTTAAAGAGTTATAAATAAATAAATACTATCCTATATACTAAATACTGTATTTATAAACACTATAAATAAATGCTATTGTTACTACCAGATTTCCTACTAGTCTCCCAGCCTATTGAAAATGTCCCACTCCTGACTGCTCTATGTTTGTTAATGGCACCATCGTTTCACTCATCATTTCTTTTATTTTTAAATTTAATTAATTTATGTGTTTTCTACCCACCATTTCTTACAGTCCATTTTGACTCCTCTCCCTTAATCCACCTCCTCTAAATTTCTAATTCACATTAGTTCATATTGATTCTATCAAGTCTAAACCCATCCTTGTCTTTACATTCCTGCTACTCCTCACTTGGTTGAAGTTCTCATTCTCTTGCCTGGAACGTTACAGTACCCAGATTCCTCTGCCTTTCTCCTCTCTGCAGTCTATATAGATGCCAAACTAATTTTTAAGTAATATTTTATTTTTTCTCAATTGCAAATAAAAACAATTTGTAACATTCTTTTTCAAACTCCTCTCCATCCTCTCCCCGTCCTTGGGACAGTAAACAATTTGATACAGACTGGTAAACTGATATAGATTGATATAAACTGATACGTGCAATCACGCAAAGCCATATCATTAATCTTCTGAAAGCAGAGTTCCAACCATATAAATTCTCTTGCTCAAAAACTTTTTGTGGCTTCCCCAAGGCCTACAAGGTAAAATTCACACTTCTCAGCCTGCCATTCATAATGTTCCACATTATGGCTTCAACCTTATCTCTCACCATTCTCCTAATTCATATTTTATACTCTAGTCAGGCAGAAGCACTCAAATGTTTCAGAACATACCTTGTTCCTTCCTGTATCTTTTACACCTGCTGTTTGCCTGGACTGCTTCCCTACCTCCACTCCCATCTCTACCTATCAGATTCCTCCCCAACCAACATCATCTAGTTCAAATGTCACCTCCTTCAGACAGCCTTTCTTCATACATAGAGATATTATCTCACCCTCCTGAACCCCTAAATTATTTTATTGGTATTTCTCTAATGACATATCACTTTATACCTTGTACTATAATTATTTAGACATTTTCCTCGATTATTAAATTCACAAGTGTAAAGACTGTGTCTCACTCAGAATTTGGAGCACCCCACGGTCCCTAAAGTATCTTGAACAAAACACTCAACAAATGCTGAGATAAAAGAGCCTATAGTCTCAGGGAGACATGTACACAATGTGTATAATGGAAAGAAGGTTGGGTTCAAAGTCAGAAAACCTCAGCTTGAATCTCAGCTCTGAGATTTACTATTTGCCTCTGTGCAACTGGGCAGGTCACACTCTCTCTAGGCCTCAATTTCCTCATCTGCAAAATGAGAAGACTGGCAAATCATTTCATCTCTCTGGGTCTCAGATTCCTAATTAGTAAAAAACTATCTGTTGTTGTTCAGTCATTTCGGTCGTGTCTGACTGTGACCCTATTTGAGGTTTTCTTCTCCAGCTCATTTTACAGATAAGGAAACTGAGGCAAACAGGGTTAAGTGACTTGTCCAGAGTCATACAGCTAATAAGTGTCTGAGTATGGATGTGAAATCTTGAGGATGAATTTTCCTGACTCCAGACTAGTGCTCTATCCACTGACACCAACTACCTCTGTAAAATGATAGGTTTACAATCAATAATCTTTAAAGCTCTTTTCAACCCTAAATCCTGTGACTAGTTTTCTTAAGTTCTCTTCCAAAACTCTGCAACATTATGTGAGGTGAAAAGCATCTCTATTTTACAGATGAGGGACTTAGAGAGATTAAATAATCGAACAGGGGCACTAGCAGCTAGCAAGTGCCTGAGTCAGAACTTGAACTCAGCTCTCCTAACGCCAAGTCCCATCCTCTTTCCATTTTATAATCCTGTCCCTTCCCATGTCCTGTATGACTTCCTCTTAATCTCCATTAAGATATGTTTAGCACTTATATGAGAAAATCTCTAAAAGTTCTTTTTTTCACACTGGGAATCCAAAAGATTCCCTAAGGCAATAATGCTGAAGGACCTACCTAGGTATAAGAGTGCTGGGAGGAGATTTGACAATTCAACACATCAATTAAATGTTATAGAGCTCAGAGACATGAGGAACCAATGTGTCTACAAACAACTGAAAAAAGATCTAAGGAAGGAAATACAACTTAAGTTGAGCCTTGAAGGAGGGATGGATGATATCTAGATGGGGGATGAGGGGGCAGCTCACCATAGCAGGTACACATTCCTGGCTGGGAAAACAGCATTACCAAAAACTCACTGGCACTATATTCAGGGAGAGAATGTGAAAAAGCTATTTAAAATAGAAGAACTGAGGAATGCAGGCTAAAAACAGTGAATAGGGTGGCTGTGGATTATAGAGGGCTTTGGACATGAGGTGGAGTCTTCACTTTATCCTGTAGACAACAGGAACTCATTGGAAAATCTTGATGGAAGTGGTCTGTTTTTAATAGAAAAATTATTCTGGCAGCAATATACAAAATAGATAAGAAGGGAGCCCAGAAGTAGGGAAATCAGTTAGGATTGCTACAACAATCTAGGCATGAGGTGATAAGGGTTTGGATCAGAAAAATTGCAGTAGAGTTACTAAGGTATAAAACCAGATTTCAGGCACTTGAGGAAAAGATAGGTATTGAGGAAAGAAGAGATATCTATCATTTGTTTTAGAATTTTGACTGAGAAAGAGAAATAAGATGGTTACCAGCAAAGTAAACACCAACAAAGAAAGATGTGATTTTTCTTCCCCTCTAGCTAAGGGAGAACTTTGCATGTCTGAAGGCAGAGGGAAGTTAGGGTGGAAGAAAAAGAAATATTGGGAAAGGTTAAGAGGTATGCCCAGAAGTTCTTACTGGATTACAATTTTCCCCTCCTCTGCCCCACTCCTGCCAATAAATAAGCCACACATGTCCACATTCTGCAATCCACTAAGAGTTTGTTTCTAGATCCTAAAGCGTTCTCTGCCTATAGACATGGACTACTTCTTGTTTTTCTTCTTAAATGTTAAACATAGTAACTTGATATCCACCTAGACCAGCATACTTTTTCATTAGCTTCAGCTTGGAAAGTTAGGAAAGGCAGAAAGGATAGCCTTTATTGACCATAGGGACAGGCAAAATACTCTCCAAATGAGGTCCCAAGATTACAAGTGAAGCATCTGTGGTCAGAATCTCAAAAATATCTGCCTAAAGGGAGATCTATTGAATCTGACCAAGATACTAAAATTTTCCAGAGAATGATAAGCCTAAAAATGTTCTTAGTACAGGCATCACATAAGCAAAATAGTACTAGTAATAGTAGTAGTTATTAGACACAGAATATGAAGAAATTCATTCACTGATAATGACTGCTTGCATATTCTATACAGATGAAGTAAGTTGAAGTAGTTTTCATCTGAATGACATCTAAAGTGCTCCCTATGAAGTCTAGTTGTCGAGCCAAGATGTAAGATTTGTCAAACTTGAGTTCAGGATACAAATTCAGTAACAGTCTAATGAATAATACAAAAAGATGAGATAACATTAAACAAATAGTACAATCAGATATTTACTAATCCCGGAGTATACCAAGATAAGGACAAATAAGCCATCCTAAGAATTTTAAGAGACCTCAAGACATCAATATTTCCAGTTACAGATCAACTGGCACAAAAATAGTAAAACTTTCATATCTACATATAATAAATTCCTATTCACCACCCAGTTCTGCTCAGGAAAATCTAATTTTTAATTTATCATAAAGTTATTTCTCAACCTGAAAATACTTACATTAACTGATGTAGAGTGAAGTGAACTGAACTAGAAGAACATTATCACACAGTAACAGCCATATTGTATGATGATCAGCTGTGGATGACAGTTCTTCTCAGCAATATGATGATCCAAGATAATTCCAAAGTACTCATAATGAAAAATGCTGTCCACCTCCAGAGAAAGAGCTGATAGAGTATGAATGCAGATCAAAGGAAACTCTCTTTCACTATCTTTTTTTGTTTGAGTTTTCTTCCACAAAATGACTAATATGGAAATATGGTTTACATGAGAGCACATACATAACCTATATTGGGTTGTTTACTGTCTCAGGGAAGGGGGAGAGGACAAGGGAGAGAATTTGGACCTCAAAATTTAAAAAAACATGTTAAAAATTCTTTTCATATATATAATTGGAGGGAGGAAATAAAATATTAGTTAAAAATAAGGTTATTCCTCCAAAATGCAGGAGGGGGCATATGCCCCAAATTTCTGAAAGATCATAAGAGAAGATGTTGAAATTTTAGCTTGCTGTCTTCAAAGGACTATTTCTATGTCCTCCTCCTCAACCTCATCCCCATATCTATATACACATATATATGTGCATATGTGTATGTGTATATATATATGTGTGTGTGTGTGTGTGTGTGTGTGTGTGTGTGTGTGTGTACTTACACACACACACACACAGAGGCTTGTTGATAGAAGTTCTGTTCTAAGGATTTTCTCAAGTGAACAGGGGACAATTTGGATGGTATCTTTCAATGACTCTTTAGACTCAGTGGTAACATTCTTATTTACGAACATGTATTCTCTTTGTAGAATGCAAACTGACGGAAGGCAAGGAAGGTCTCTGTTTTGAGCACCTACGGTCTGGCACATTATAGGAAAATCATAAATGCTTGCTGACTAATTGGCACAGCCAAAGGATATGAGAAATTCAGTAGACAAGATCACACCAATGATTCTACAGAAGTGGGCAAGAGAAAACTGAAGAATTTTGTTCAGTGTTTTGGGCATGTGGAAATCGTGGGGTTTATATTCTGCTCATTTGTCATCCTGTTTTGGGAAGTTTTAGGTGCTCCTTCCAAAATAGATAAAATTCTAAAATAGAATATATAATTGATGATTTGTGAGCATTTAAAAAACAATACAGTAATAGCATGAGTTCATTAAGAAGTCATGCCAAGTAAGTCTCATTTCTTTTTGATAGGGTTATTATATTAAGATGGTAGGGAAAGGGGATGTCATAGATACTGTCTCCCACAATACCCTTGTGATTAAAATGTCAAAAGACAAACTAGATAACGAGTTTGGTTAGGTGAATTCACAGCCAGGAAAACAACTATGCTCAATCAATGGTGATTAATGCTTCCATATCAGCCTGGCAGGAGTGCCTGGCAGGAGGAGGATTTTCTCATTAGCGTTGACACATTCAACACTTTTACCAATGACTGTAATCAAGATATAAATGGCATGCTTATCAGACATAACAAAAAGTTGAGACAATAATCCTATAGAAAATAAAATCAAGATTCAAAACAAGCTAGAATATGAGGTTGAAACCTAGAGGTTAAAAAGGAAAAAAATATTAAGTACTACAATTGAGTTTCCCAAAGAAACTGTAATATAGAATTGGACTTCTCCTGCTTCTACTTAGGCTCCATAAGAGCCTTCCAATTTTACGTTTCTATGACGAAACATAAGACAGGCAATACTTGCATTTGCAACAGAACATATGAAAATTAAGATTTTTCATGGAACACAAGCTAAACATAAGCCAACAATACATCAGCTGCTTAAAAAAAAAAGTTAACACAATCTTAGTCTGCATAATGTCCAGATGTGTAATGTTTAAACTATGTCCACTCTATCCTATGCTATTCAGACCACATCTGGAATACTGTGCTTGATGAGAGGCTCATCACAAGAGAGATATTAAGAAACTGTGGTATAGTTTACAGAGGCTAAGTAGGCTAAGGAGATCTAGAAATCCATATCCAAGTTAGAATAATGATATCCCAGAGCCATTGTGACGTGAACTACAAAAGAAGTTTTATTTTATATTCAAATCATGTGAGTTAAATCTCCAGGTTGTATGGAACAGGTGAATAGGATCTGTCCTGTAGTCACTCCCTACTCTGATAGTAAGTGGAATTAAAAATTTAATTGCCATAGAGACAAGATCAGTAAAAAGAGGGGATGTTTTTGTTCCTGGATCTCCAGTAATGATGCTTCCAACTTTCCCTGTTGATTCTATTGTACTCCAGAGATTCTCTGGCACCAGAGGACAGGTGAAGATAACCTATTCTGAAAAAAGAGCTGAGGAGGCTTCTGCATTGTTCATTGTTGTCCACATCAACAAAAAAAGCATTAAAGATTGACAACTTCAGGCAGAGATGAAAGCAAATTCCTTCCTGTACCGTGAATTTCTGTGGTTAAGCAGCAAATAGATTAGCAAGCCTGTAGGTGTTAGAGAACAAGAAAGAGCCTTTAAAAAAAATTACTCCAGTAAACTGATAGACAAAAATGAGACAAAAAGTTGTTACTCAATATTTTTCAAAAAAGTTATTAAATTGGCAACCTTAAACATAGAAAGTAGCAGAGAGGCTGCCTTAGACGTGCACTTACCCCTCAGGGACTGGAAACTAAACGAGAAATAATGTAATGTTTCCTTATAGAAAGGAGATGGCAAGCCAATTCAATTCAAAAAACATTTTTTTAGCACATCCTACATACCAGATCCTGGGGATAAAAAGATAAATATGATACACACCTTGCTCCCAAGGAGCCTACAATCTAATTGTGAGGTGCCAAAGGGTACAAAAACAAGTATCCTACAATATTTGATGTATATGAAGGAGAGGTCTAGGCAAAATCCTGTCAGAAATTTGAGGAGAAATTATTTTCCAGTGATGCTGGTGGGGGAAGGAAGGAAGAGATCAAAGAAGTGGAATGCAAATTGGGTCTTGAATGGAGGAACTTCAACAAACAAAAATGGAGAAATCTACTACAGCCATGAGCCAAGCCACAGAGACAGGAAAAAGCAGGACCAAATACGTCATCTCTTTCAAGGTCCAGGTTCATACCTTGTCCTGGTTACTGTCAGGGGAGCCCTGACTATTTTAGCCCCCTTCATGGCTGTTGGAACAAATTGTTCTCCAGTCTTCACATGCCTGGGATAGAGATCCCC
>CM053769.1:208634440-208678986 GCA_028658325.1 Potorous gilbertii | reverse complement strand
CCCATAACTCACCAAGAAGTTTGAGGCCTAATGGTTACCCTCAATCTGGTTTAGTCCAACTGGACATGGCCGCTGCTCATGCTACAGTTTCTTGGAGCCACAGATGTGAGGTGAAGGGAGACACCAAAGGTAAATGAGCAGCCCTGAACAAGGTTCGGCAAGGCCTCAAACCAGAGATGCTAGCCCCTTAGTGAACACCTCAAATACCCCTAAGCAACAAGAATTTCAAGTTTATACAGAATAGCTACATAGATTTAGAGTTGGAAGTAACCTCAGAGGTCAAATAGCTCGACACGCTCCTTCTACATAGTAGGAATTATAAATCTAGACCAGGAAAGGACTTTAGAAGCCATCCGTTCCTACCTGAATCCTGCAGGTAAGGAAGCTGAAGTCTAGAGAGCTGAGCTGACCTGGCTTGCCCAAGGCCATGCAGATAGTAAGTAGCAGAGCCTGCATTTGAACTCAGATCCTCTGAGCCCAAATCAAGGTCACTTTCCCACCACATTCCACTGGCACTTGATAAATATTAACTAAACTTTAGGAAAAATATCAGAAAGATGGAGTGCACCCAGAGGGTGATGAAGATACATCAAAACCATGCCATGTGAATATTGGTTCAAAGAAATGATGTTTAACCTAGAGAAGATGGGAAGTTTTCAAACATCTGAAAGAGCTCTGTTTTCTCATCTACAAAATGGCTGGACCTGATGACATCTAATGTTCTTAGTGTCTAAATCTTATGATTTAGCCAGGTAGTACAGTGCCTACAGCCTTTGGTCTGGAGTCAGGAAAAACTGAGTTCAAATCTGGTCTCAGGCATCTACTAGCTATGTGACCCTGGGCAAGTCACTTAACCTCTGTTTGCCTCAGTTTCCTAAATGGTAAAATGGGGATAAATAATAACTACTTCCCATAGTTATTGTTAAGAATAAGACAGCATAGCGCCTGGCACATAGTAGGTGCTATATAAATGCTTATATTTTACTCCCTTATCCAATTTTATGATCCCATATGAAAGAAGCCAATTTGACAGAGCTAAACTAAGATGAACAGGTCAAGTGTGAAGTGGTAGATTCTAACTAAAGTTAAAGAATTTCACAACACCTTGTTGTTCAATATCTTCAGTTGTGTCTGACTCTTTGAGAGCTCTTTTCAAGTTTTCTTGACAAAAATACTGGAGTATTTTGCCATTTCCTTCTCTAACTCACTTACAGATGAGGAAACTAAGGCAAAGAGGGTTAAGTGACTTGACCAGGGTCACACAGTTAATAAGTATGTAAGGCTATATTTGAACTCACATCTTCTGGACTCCAAGCCTGGTGCTTTATCTACTGCACGACCTAGTGGTCTTCATAATACCTAGGTCTGTTCAAAAGTAGAAAAAGGTACTTTAGACTGGTAATGAGTTTCCCACCAAAGGAGGTCTTCAAGTTATGGAAACCACAGAAGAATCTTATTCAGGTATGGATTAGGTGACATGACCTCTGAGGTCCCTTCCAATTCTGAGATTCTATAAGCCTAAATAGTCATGGCAGGGAATGAGTTGGGGGGAGGTTGTCAGGGGAGGAGGGGAAGGTTACAGTACCTAACACAATGCTGAAGAAAGGATCATAGACTGAGAAGTAGAAGGGACCTTAGAGATCTTCCAATTCCTTCATTTTAGACAGGAAAAAATGAGACTCAGGTTAAATGACTTGCCTAAGATCACACCTCTGTTACTAAACTCAGATCTCTAACTCTAAATCCTACCTACCCTTTCCATTCTCTTATGCTATCCCATAGCAAGTGCTCCATAAATACTTGTCAAGTTAAGTCCCAGAGACTCTAATGGAGTTGTTCTATCAACTAAAGAACTACAATTCCAAGAACACCTTTCAGGCCTTTCTCCTCAAAAGAAGGGCCTCCATGAGAAATAGGGAATCAGGTATTACAAAAACATTGCTATAAATATGAGCCATGCTTTGGTTCTAAGATCACAAAGAAAAAAATCTACTTTCCAAATAGGATTTAAGAGAGAAGAAAAAAAAGAGAGACACAGATTGCCCCATGGCTCTCCCTACAGCCTTCTCTCTTTCTTTGTACCTATAACTAACTGACCTTAATCTTCTGGATCTTTCTAGATCCTTAGGCAAGAAGCAGAGGAATACTAGGCCAGGCAAGTCAGTGTACTGAGCTAGCTCCAGAAGTGATAGATCTTCGATCTTAGCCGTAGAGGGAACCTTTTTTTGGCATATCAGCCATTGAATTTATAGCATAAACTTAGTCTTCTAGGGATGATTCAGTTCAATAACGACTTATGCAAGTTCATATAATAAATGCTGAGGGCAGAATTTGAATGCAGGTCTCTTCTGACTCTTAGTACTCTTTATACTATAATGTCCTGACTTGCAATTTAACATTTATTAAGGGCCCACTAAACTCAAGGTGCTACACTAGGCACTAGGGATACAAAGACAAAAAAAGCTGGTTCAAAAGTTGCAGAGACAACTAGGTGAGTGGCACAAATGGATAGAGCACTGGGCCCAAGTTCAAATCCCATCTCAGACACTTCCTAGCTGTGTGAGCCAGACTTAACCTCTGTTTGACTCAGTTTCCTCATCACTAAAAAGGGGATGATAATAGCATCTACCTCCCAGGGTTATCGTGGAGATCAAGAGATAATATTAGTAAAGAATATTGCAAATCTGAAAGAGCTACATAAGTGGTAGCTATTAACTATTATTACTAATATGATGACTTAACACAACCTCTGGCATCCTGGGAGAACTCGGATTGACTACACAATTTGCTAAAAGGTTTAATTTGCTAGTGCTAGTTCTTACCTTCTTTTCCTTCCTTTAGTGGTAAAATTAAGTTCAAGACTTGCCAGCATCACTACCACTATGGCAGCAGCAACTGTCTGCTCCCTGAAACTCTGAACTGGGCTAGGTTGTTGTCTTGTCTGGTGCATGAATTAGATTTAAGGGAGGCGGGAGTTGCACAAACTCGTCAGCCTCATTCTCTCTTCCAGAGTCATCAAAGTCCAATGGCAGGAAAAAAGAAAAGATGACTGGTGATGGCCCTAGGAAGCAACGAATGACTTTGACATCTTCAATGCCTGACCCAGCTCTAAGTACTCCACAGTGACTGCTTCACCCACCTTTCACAGCCATTGGAACTAACTACTCTCATCCATCCATTCAAGAAGGGGGGCCTGGAGTCTTCACATGTTTGGGGTAGACATCCCCTAATTCACTAACTGGTCTGAGTGCCATCGGTTACCCTCAACTTGGTTTAGCCCATCTGCCAAGACTGTGCATGGTAAGGCTTCCCAAAGGTAGGTACTTAAGAATACAAGCTCTTGGAGGGTAGGGTCTGTGTTTGAACCCCACACAAGGCCTAATACAGTTCATTACACAAAGGTGATATTCATTACAAGTTTCCAGAATGAATTAATGGACCAGCCTTTTGGTAGAAAGATTTGTACAAATATCAGATACTTCATGTGTACTTAGCATGTTACAAAGACCAATGAAACATCATTAAAACTGTTTTCCTCAAAATAATTTGACCAAGGAACACTTCTGAACTGGAAACATTGATAAAATCATAAATGCTGGTCTGGGCATCCAGGATATTAAGAGGAATGAAATAACTGAGATAAAAGACAAGAAATTTTTGTAGAAAATGGAAGACATTATGACTCCTTTCATGATGAAAAATAGCCAAAGATTAGTATCTTTGAGCTATGTAATTTCATATTTTACACTTTAGAGGGTGAAAATATCTTTAGTGTAGATGGAAATTCTCCTATGACCCCAACTTCCATCACATGGTCTACCAGGAGCCTACAGAACAATTTGGGAAATGTACTATTCAGAGTTCCCCAGAAAACAACTGAATGTTTTGGGTCTGGGGTTTTATTTTTGTTTTGTTTTGTTTACTTATAGAAAGTTATGCCAAAGACTGGCATTCTCAGGTGGTACTACTTCCAAAGAAACCAGAATTTGGAGAGTGCCAGCACAAAACCTAAAAAACCAACACTCTCTGCATGAAATGTGCTTGAATGCTGCCTTTTTTTTTTTAAAGACAGTAAGATTAGCTACTATTTATATAGCACTTTACATGTTATCTCATTTGATTCTTACAGGAACCCTGTGAGATAAGTGATATTATAATCCCCTGTTAACCATTAATCAAGGAAAAGTAGTTAGAAAAGGGTTCCTCCCAGTCTCTACTCCCCAAAAATGTTGGTCACTATTTACAAAATAACCATTTATTACTCATTTTCATAGTGCTATGCTATCCCAGAAGTTCCCAACCATAAAGTTATAGAACACATGGAGGAAAATGGGGAAAATCTCATGGCACCCACGATTCAGAGCTTTCTACTCCCAAAGGAATTACAGAATATTTTAGAGTCAAAAGGAGCTTTCAAGAAGGAAAGGGGAAATGATTTGTCAAAAGTCACAAAGCTAATTAAGAATCAAAGCCAGAACTAAATTTGGTCTCCGTATACCCAATCTTACAATCTCTCACAACTGAAGCCTTTACTAAGATTGAAAACTTCTGTCAGAAGTGCCATCATCTCCCCAGCATCAGCACCACCACTAACCCTGTTACAACAGAAGTAGCACTAGGCCTAGAGTCAGGAAACCTGGGTATGATTTCAGCCAAGTCACCTGAAGCAAGTCACTTAAATCTCTGAACCTCAGTTTCCTTCAATGTAAAATGTACATGATGATATATGAACTACCCACCTCACAGGGCCATTGTGAGAAAACACCAGTGTAGAACTGACCACAGTAGGACTTGGGGTGAGCTTAGGAAAAAGTCTACAAATCCTCCCCAAGTTCCTTATACTTAGCCATGACTTGACAGCTTAGAACAAATAATCCTATGAAGTATAACTACTCAATATTTTGAGGATCTGCCATTTTGTTGGTGTAGGCACTCTTTCTACCAGTGTGGACCAAAGCTGCTCTGATTTGCTACAGCCTCAAAAGTGTAGACCATTGTTGTGGTTGTTCAGTCATTTTCAATAGTATCTGACTCTCCATGACCCCGTTTGGGGTATTCTTGGCAGAGATACTGAAGGGGTTTGCCATTTCCCTCTCCAACTCATTTTACAGATGAAGAACTAATATTAAGTGACTTGCCCAGGGTCACACATTTACTAAGTGTCAGAGGCCAGATTTGAACTCAAAGATGAGTCTTCCTGATTCTAGGCCCAAGCAATCTATCCACTTCACGACATGGTTGCCCCAAATATGGCCTAGGGATAACAAGTATTTTGTCCACAGAAATTCTCAAAAAGCAGATAATCAATCGTGGAGAGCTTCTAAAGATCAGTGGGGAGAGTAGTCATAGCAATGAAATTACAGATTCTTAAAGTATTATACTATATAGCTATTCGTGAATCACCTATTAAAATATGGAGCGAAAATGTAAATCTGCAAAACGTATCCATTTACTATTTTGAGCTACCTCCCCCACAAATATGCAACATGAATCTAATGCCAAAGATAATTCATAGAGTGTTTTGAGAAGGGGGATTAAGCATTAAAGTAGCAGGTAGGATGAAATTAAGTTCTACAGAAATGCCAACTGCATTACCACTTCATTATTAACAGCAATTCCAGGTTTCTCTTTTCTATCAATGGAAAGGCCAAGTTTTTTCAAATATATCAAGTGAGATCCAATCATTCCCTAGGGATTCTTTGTTCTTTACAACGGTTGGTAGTATCATTTATAACATGGTTCTCCAAGGAGAATTCTCGTTTTCAATACCCTAAATCAGGTGTTCCTAACTTAAAGTCAACATACTGCATCTAACCATTATAACTGATGAAAAGTCATAATTGCTTAAAAACAGCATTGGGCTTAAAATCTGGTCAAACCAAATCCTCATTGTCAGTGCAGAACAACAGTTCTCAAACTTTTTGGTCTCAAAGACAGATAGATCCCTTCATGCTCTTAAATATTATTGAGCCCCTCCCTCCAAAAAATTTGTTTATGGGGGTGATATTTATCAATATTTACCTTATACAAAGTTAAAACACCTTAGTATTATAGTTTTGATCTCACAGACTCCCTGGAGCCCCGTAAGTCCTCTAAATCGTACTTGGAGAACTAGTGGGAATAGAAAGTATGATTCACTTACCAGAGCTGGAAAAGACATTAGAGATCATCTCTCCAGCAGCCCAACCACCCACATTTTTACAGCACAGCAATTAGAAAGAACATTGTAATGGAAAGAGCATACCAGTCTTTGAGTCAGCAGAGCTGGCTTTGAGCCCCATCTGACAATTAGCTGCATGACACTGGGTGAATCACCCTAAGCCTCATGTTTTCTGGGGTTTTTTTTCACCTCAATCACCTACTTCATAGGGTTGTTTTCAAGGAATCACTTCATAAACCTTAACTTTATAAACCCTAAAAAGGAAACAGACAGACAGACAGACATATCTGAGACTGCATGGGGGAAATTGCATTAGAAGGAAATTTCTCCTATGGGAATTGTCTCCACCAATTTCAATCAAGCCATCTTATAACTCAGTGTAAGTCGCTTGAAATGAATAAGGCTCGTAGAGGTCAAGAGCCTGGACCTGTAAGTGTCAGAGGTGAGGTTAAAGGTCAGGTCTTCCTGATTCTAAGTCCAGCACTCTCGCCACTACCAATACATTGTGTCATTAGCTGGGATGTGTAAAATAGATCTGATAGAAGAGATTCAATACAATCAATGACAGGTAGAATAACCACAGTTTTTCAGCCTAAACACATGACGTTCGGGGCATTGGAGAGAGCGCTGACTTTGTGGTCGGAGAATTTCCGTTGGAATCCGGCTTCTGCTCCTGTTTGCGTCACCTCGGACAGGTGGGTTAACCTGTCCGCGCCTCGGCGCGCTCCGAGGTAAAACGAGGCGGCTGGATGGCATAGGCTCTAAGGGCCCGTCGCGTTCTAAAGCGCTTGCACCTGTGTAATACGGGAGGGCTTCCTTTCCCTAGCTTCCCTTCCTGCCCTCCCCCCAGCCCCCCACGTTCCCAATCCCGAAGCCCCCGCCCTCAGAAGGTCCTGATCCTACACTATCTCATACCGGCCCGACGTCCCTGGCTTGGCCTTGCCCCCTCCGCCCGATCCACTCGCCCCTGGCTGCCACCTCGCTGCCCCCGGCTGCCTCTCGCTGCCCCCGGCTGCCTCTCGCTGCCTCTCGCTGCCTCTCGCTGCCCCTCGCTGCCCCTCGTCCGTTCCGGGTCAGGTCCGCTCCCACGGACCTTGCCGCCCTCGTCCCGCACTGCCTCGGCTTCCTGCGGGTTCTTCGGCCCCCCTCGGCCTCCAGCACCACGTGGTCTGGAAGCCCGGCAGCCCCGGTTATGGGCCTTCGCCCTCCAAATCTGCCCGCTTCATTGGCTGCCGCTAACCAATCCGCACCCTTCCCCTGGCCCTCGTCCGCCAATCAGCGCCTCTCCATTGGCCTTCTCTCCCTGATGTAGACGCCCCGAGCCAAAACGGGGTGGAGCTTGGGGACCACCTGGTTCACCTGGGCCCTGAGGATGCTGCGTGGGCGTTCTGTCCCCTGGGATGCACCGAACCCGCTACAGCTGTGCTGACCTCTCCACTACGTTCTCAGAGAATCCACAGGATTAGAAAGAACCCCCAAAGAGCCATCTATTCCGGCCTGCCCCTGGAAAGATTCCCTTGTCCAACGAAGCATCCCAAAAGGTCCTGAAGACATCCAAAAGGAGAACCCCTTATTTCAGGAGGCAAAGCATTCCACTTTGGGATAGCTTCAGTATTAGGAAGTTGTTCGTTCTGTTAAGTCAAAATCGACCTCTCTCTAACAAGCCTGATTCCTCGTCCTTGGAGACAACACTTTAAGTACTTGTAGACAGCTCTCAAAATCTCGGCTTGTAGGCTCCCACCTCTTTTTTAAAATTTTCTTCGGCAGTACTCCTCATGCTTCCTCTGCTTATGGGTTGTTCCCCACTTCCACAAGAACAAAAGCCCCTTGAGAGCAACGACTGGTTGTTGTTGTTGTTTTTAATTAAAATCTTTATTTGAAAATATCTTGGATTGGAACCTTTTGACCTTTTTGGTGTCTTTGATGAGTTACTCATAGTATCATAGCTTTAGAGATGGAAGGAACCATTGAAAACATCTAGTTCAATCCCCTCATTTTACAGATGAGAAAATTGGGGTCCACAGAAGTCAAGTGACTTGCCCAATATCACAAAATAGTAGGTAGCAGAGCTGAAATTCAGTAAGAGTCTGTGGGGGAGGACATTGGAGATGCACCAAAATATTCATACAGCAGTACTTTTGTGGTAGCAAAGAACTAGAAACAAACTGGAAGACTTTGAAGAATGGTTAAGCAAATTGTAGTCAATGAATGCAATAGAATATTACTGCCCTGTGAGAAATCACAAATCTGGGTGTAGTAGAGGTAATCAGGAAAGCCCCCTTGATTTACTGAACTGGCGAACCTCCCAAGGTTCTGGACATGCACTCTAGTTCCCAGGGACAGATGTGTGCTCTGGTTCATTGCTGAAGGACCTAAACTCTGGAATGCCCAAGCAATCCCTCAGAGTCCCTAACTGTGGAGTTCTGTAGAATTAGTATAAGAACTGTTTTCACTTTTTCTTTTGATTCTCATCCCTTAGGGTGGTACCTGGCACATAATAAGCCTTTAATAAATGTTTGTTGATCAAGTGATTGTCAAAGATATTTTGCAACTAAACTTGGAAATTATGTTCACGCAGTAGGTATGAAAAGATAAAGGTTCTTCCTCTCTATTTGCTCTTCTTTTGATCCTATCTCTTGGGACTCAGGGAGCCTCTCCTTGGGACATCCAACAAGATTGGACAGAAGATATCTCTCCCCTTCCTCCTCTTCACCAGCAATGGTGGCCATAATTCAAGAACATGGCCACAAGAACATATATTTGTCTAGGTAAGCCTGAGACTGGACCTCAGTCCCCTGGTTACTTCATCTATTTTGTGTTTTTCTCTCTCTGAATCCAGGCCACCAAACAGCAACCTGAGAAATGGACAATTCCCCTCATGAGTTTATGAGGTACTAAATTTGTGCCAGCTGCTATAAAAGCAAGCACCCCAACATATACATACCAGACATAGGAGGTTCTTAGATCAGCTTTTCTAAAAGGAAAGGCAACTTTTGAGGGGTCAACAATCACTTGAATCAAGCACATATGTCATTCACTTAGTTCAGAGAAAAAAGTCAGCACCCTGAACTTCAGAGAAAATACAAACAGAGAAACAAAGATTAACCGACAGGATTTCCAGCTACCTGAAACAATCAACAGAGATAACTATCTGTCCATACATACATAGCTACCAGAGAGAGAAGCACCAACATCTGAGTTTTCAAAGTGGGGGAAGAAGGGCTAGCTCCTTACAGCTACCCGGAATCTCCTCTGGCCAAACACTTCCAACGAGCAAGCTTGAAAGTATAACCTCACCTCAGATCATTTATAGAATTTGCAGAGCCAGAACCCGTTAGAACAGTGCCTTGTTAACAAAAGATGTGGGACTCCTACAAATCTCCCCTAATCAAACTCCTCTTAATAAGTAGGCCTATTAATGGGTGGGGAAGATCTTTAATCTTATTAGCATTACAGGTGCCCAGCAGGAAATGCTTCTACAATGCTGGTCAGAAGAGGTAATTACTAGAAGGTAGTCTTCATACTTCATTTTCTAAGAGGACTGTGACATCAGAGAAATGATGACATGACTTGCACTTGACTTTGTTTTAAGTGAGGAGGGCTGTGCAGGTCACTATCCTCACTTTCTTCTCCTGAGTGATCTGGATCCAGTGACCAGATATTCATCAGAATGACTGGAGACAACCCAGGATACAATGGGAGACTTTGGCCTTGTAGGCTAAGGCCTTTCAGGTACTCACTTAAAGTGAGGTAATGCCCATTCAGTGAATAAGCCTCTTTAAAAAGTAGTCAGGAGATGGCCCCTTTAAATAGAAAAGGAAATAAATAAATCACGCTGGGAGGTGCAGGAGCCTCAGAGTTGTTTAGAACAGAAAGTTACTATTGACATTCACTGTAAGTCTGGAAGGTCCCCAAAACAGCCATTGAGTGGCACTTGGGCAGGGAGTCCAATAGTTCAATCTATGGGCTTCAGAGTGCACTGGAAGGAGGGAGGGAAGGAAGGAAAGAAAGAAGGGAGGGAGGGAGATCTAGATCTAGCCAGTAAACCCCACAGGCAACTTCTGGCCATCAAAATTTACCTTCTTTTGGAGAGGAGAGAGAATGGGAGAGAGAGATGTTGAGAGAGAAGATGAACTGGGTAACCCAGCTAGCTGGGTCCCCATTCAGGCAGCTTGGTCCAAACAGGTCCATTGTCAAAGAGGACCATCTGAGAAATGATGACATGACTTGCACTTGACTTTGTTCTGAGTGAGGGAGGGCTGTGCTTCTACATGTCAGGCACTGTGCCAAATGCTAGAGAAACAAAGTAGTTGCATTTTCTTAAAAGGATAGTAAGCATATGACCAGAAAGCTATATTTGACTTTTTTGCCACATGTAGAAAGCCTCCATGACTACATAAAATTGACCCCAAATGGGGCGTGTGCAACTCTTCTTGATCCCATTTTTAGTGTGTGTGTGGGGAAGGTTCGCAAAAGTACTAGAGTGGTTTGCCATTTCCTTCTCCAGAGTCCCCATTTTACAGTTGAAAAAACTGAAGCAAACTGAGGTTAGATGACTTGCCCAGAGTCACACAGCTAGTAAATTTCTGATCCTAGGTTTGAATTTAAGTCCTCCTAACTCTGGGCCCTGCACTGTATCTACTCTACCACCTAGCTGCCTCCCATAAATTCTCATTACTCTCAGATAACTCTCTAAGACTATAAGCTGCAAAATAATCAATATGCATTGATAAAAGGAGTTTCCTCACTAAGAGTTCCCTATGCCAATGGTATCATAGCTCTAATATAAAAATATTTGTATAATAATAGTAAATTTATTATAATATATAACACTATGAAATACAATATTAAGATGTACTATTATAACTAATACCATTCATTCTTAATAAGAGGTAGCAAAGTATAGTGGAAAGTACTGGACTTGGGGTTAGAAAAGTCCTGGGTTAAAATTCCATATGGTATGTGACTATGGCAATCACTGTACCTCTCAAAGCCTCTTGCATTGTTCTAATACCAAAAGTGTCAAACCGTCTGTTGGTGCAGAAACGTAGCCTGAACCAGATTAAAATGTAATTGGGAAATATTTAACAAAATAGATAAAAACATAATAAAACATAAATAATGTTAATATTTTCTAAGTCAATATATGACCTGCACAATCTTTTTGTATGATTTAAGGGTCCTATAGTTGTATGATTTAGTTCCTATTTAATTTTGACACCACAGCTCTCTAAGCCTGTACACTATGGAAAGGACAGTAATATATATTTGCCTACTACTTTACAAGAGATAAAGCACTTTCACATGCGTTATCTCATTTTATCCTCACAACAATCCCATGAGATAGACAGAATAAATATTATTACCAATACTTTACAGACATGGAAACAGCTTAACTGAGGTCAAGCAGCTTAATTAAGGTCACATGGGCATTACAGATGACATGATCAGAAAAAATTTGATTAAAAAGGTGAAAAGAGAAGGATTTTGTTTTGCTTTAAAGATATTTCTTTATGAAAAGCATAAACATGCCCATTGCTACCACATTTGAGACTTTGTCCTAGCTTCAGTAATGTCTTCTTGATGTAGTATGAGCAAGAATCCTCAGTCTGGGTACTATAGGCCCACTGACACCACGTTGAGAACAGTCTACTGAGTCAATGGCATAGGGGAATGATTGAGTGAGCCTACCTGAGACATCTGAGTCATACCTCTGGGGTAAGGATTTTAACAAGGAGAACAAAACATAAAGCTGGAAGAGGACAGCGAGAAATTGAACTGAGATGGTCAGGGAAAAGCCCAGCTCACATGCAAGAAAACTTATATGAATCCTCTAAGGAATCATGTGGCTCCAGGAAAGAAATAACCACTCAACCCCAAAGAGGAAAGATCTACATGGTCCCAGAGACAGAAGCAGCCAGTGGTATCAATAGATTAAGAAGAATTTATGGACCCAACCCCCTGGAGACAAGAGTTCTGAAATGAAAGAAAGAGTTCCTAACCCAAGTAACCAAATGTGGAAAAACAAATGTGAAAAACTTTGCCCTCCACTGTTAACTTTGAGAGTTGTGTTGACTCTCACCTTGCTCTTTCCCCTTTTAGGGGACCTAGGTCTGGAAGGGGAAATTCATCTTAGAAGGAAAGAATTGTCTTGATGGATTACGGGTTTAATATATATCCTTTCCATTTTGTGTTTTATGTTGAATATAATAAAATCTGTCCTCTATTCAAAGAATTGTTCATTTGAGTTCTTGTATGAGAGCAGAGGGCTCTTTTATCCTTTCTGGAGAACTCTAAATTTGAGCTATATTCTGATGGTCTTGGAGAGACCCTGGAAGGGGACACAAGCCAAAAAGAGTGGTTTGTGAAAAGCCTCTAGTCTTTGTAAACCCAAGAGCTAGCGTTCTGGACTAGTTTCACCAGGAAATGAAAGAGTTAGACCAAGAACTCAGGACTCTTGTTTTGTATTCCTGTGCTTCTGAGGATAGCGACAAAAAAGTCTGACCTCAAGCTCCAAAGGTTAGTAAGGATTTCTCAAATACCTGGTTTTTCTTATTAATCCCCTTAAATTCCCTACTTCCTTCAAGAGGCACCTTCAGTACCACCTTCTAGACAATGTCTTATCTGATCCCCACCTCCAATTGAACTTTACTAATATTGATTTTGTATGTTTTGCACGTATTTATTCAACTCATACATACGTATATATACACACATATATATTTAAATGTTATCTACTCAAAATGCTGTATCTCTTGAGAGCAGGGTCTAACCTAGCATTTAGCACAGTGCCTGGCTCATAATAGATAAGCACTTTTATGTGCTTGATGATTGATTGAGGCTTTGAAACTATTCATATTTTCAGACTATATCAGTATTCTGGGATTTGATTAATAAATCTATGTCCACCTTACCCACATTACTCCGGATTTTATAGAATTCAGTCATGTTCTCTCTGTTTTTCCTTTCATCTTTCCAGACTAAAAAGTCTTTGTTCGTTTTAATCTGTCCTCCTACAGCATTCCTTTCTAAAGATATGCTAGTGTGCCTTCCTAAATTGTAACACCTCTTGGGTATAGACCATTTCACCCACCAAAAATCCATACCAATGTGACTCTTTTAACATTTAAGTCCTGCGAAGTCAGTGAGAATGCTAAATGAAATGGAGATAAACTACATGGCGTATTTAATATGTGTATGATTTTAGTCAACTGTGCAAAAGATTATAAGCACTGATTATCTATTTGTGTGAGAAAATTGAATGCATATAGGCAAGCATGCTGATGAATTCAGAATGTTCCTTGAAGCAAATGCCAATATTCTTGACTGTGATTTTTTTTATTACATATTGGAGCCTAATCCTTTTCCCATAAGAATAGGCTTCCAAAATTATAGTGTAATTCACTTTCATCATGTGATGTTCAAAATTCTTCAATGGCTCCCTGTTGTCCCCATTAACTCAAATGAAACTGCTCTGTCCAAAGTTACCAGTGGTCTCTTAATTGACAAATCTGATGCACTTTCTTGTCCTCATCCTTGTTGAATTTCTATTGTAATTGACTCTGTTGACCACCCTCACATCTCTGGGTTTTCATGACACAACTCTTTCTCAGTTCTCCTCCTCTCTGACTGCTCCTTCTCAAGTCTCCTTTGCTGCCTAATCATCCATATCATATTCCTTAAATTTGATCATTCCCTAAGGCTCTGTACTGGGTGATCGTCTCTCTCTACATTTTCTGGGTGACTTCATTAGCTCTTAATTGTCTCTAGGTAGATGACTCACAGATTCATATATTCAGCATCAATCTCTTCCTTGAATTTTCTTTAGGCTTCAATCACCAGCTTCCTATCAGATATTTCAAACTGGATGTCCCAAGAATATCCAAACTCAATATACACAAAACAAAATTTATTATTTTCCCCATATGGGACAGAACCAATATTTCCTAAGAACCTGCCACATATGCAGGGTCAGCTTTTTCTAAGGTTCTACCCCAGGCTAGGTTTTTTCTCAATTTGTATAGGGCGTGAGGCAAAGGTTTGAAAACAAGACTGGAGTAGAGAATAAAAAAGAAAGAATAGTGAAAAATGGAAGGTCCTCAAGGGCAGGAACTGCTTTCATTTTTGTCTCTGTATCCCATAGCACTTAGTTCATAGAAAGTACCTAATAAATGCTAGTTGAATTGAATTGAATTGATGACTCCGCGGTGAGAAACCTGTGTGATTAAAAAGATGATAGTTCCATTAACCAAAATAAAGAAGTTTGGAGGAAAGGGAAAATGGAGAAAGATAATGAGCTCCATTTTGGAAATACTGAGTTTGACCCTAATGGGTACCTAGTTGGTATTCAAAAAAGCAGTTAATGGTGCATGAAAGTTCAGGAGTTTAGGAAGAATAATAAGGCTGGATTTATAGATTTAAGAATCATCTGTATCTGTATCTTGAAGTTCAAATCTACAGGAGCTGATGAAATGCCCAAGAGAAAGGATATAGATATAGGAAAGAGCACAGAAGGTCTAGGATAGAGCTTCCAGGGCATCTCTGTTGAGGAGATGGGAAATGTGCCAGAGATAGCTGGAAGAGGGATTCTTGGAGCAACTTATGCAAAGGGATCTCTAATATTTTTTATTCCTATATTATTTTCTCTAGAGTATTTTGGCTTATTTTCCTTAAGTTTAGGAACTCTTCCACACTCACATAACTCCAAGTCTTCATTTCTAGCATTGATACTGGCTTCTCCCTTTTTCCAAGGTTGGTCATCCATCCATCCATCCATTCATTCAACAAACATGCACTAACTACCCATTCTGCCTAATGCACTAGGCTAGGAAATTTGTGGTCATCAATAACTGGTTTGTAAACAATTTCTAAACAATGAAGTGGTCAATTCAATAATTATTTCTGAACCAATGAGGATGTTTGTGTTGCATAGATCCATATGGCATATGAAATATATTAAAGCCAAAGACTGCTAATGATCACAGCTAATTAATTCATTTAAATGTGTTTGCTTTTCACAAGTATGTAAGCATTCCAAAAATTCTCAATTTCAAAAAGGAGGGTAAGGCAAAGTCAACACTTCCATCTGCAAAAGTCAATAAACAAAGCAGTTTTTCTGAAACTTTGGGAACAGAAGTATTTCAAGAACAATTCAAGCACAATTAGTTAATTTACTCGTTCTTTTTGTTTTATTTGGTCTTACATGCAAATTTGTGTTGATGTTTGATTGCTTTTCAGATCTTGGATGTGCTCCATATCCTTGGGTTCTATAACCAGGATATCATCTAGTCACTCTTAGCCTGACTTGTCAGACCATTATAATTATGTCAACCTGGAGAGGCTGTTCATAGCAAGTGGTATGGTCAGTACATGTATTCAAAGGTATAATAAATACTATACTAAATGAAACCAATAAAACCTAAGTTCGTGAAAAGAGCTAATAAACACTACGACAAGTCCAGAAATGGAAAGACCTCTTCTGAATTGGAAGGAGGGGAGATTTAGCGAAGACTTTATAGAAAAGGTAATATTTGACCTGGGTCTTGAAGGATGAATGTGAAGCTATAAACAATGAAATAGATATTATTGATCTAGGTTAGCTCTGATCAGGTAGCTCAGTGACACAGTGGATAGAGTGCTGGGTCTATAGTCAGGAAGACTCATCTTCCTGAGATCAAGTCTGACTCAGACACTTAATAACTGTGTGACCCTGGGCAAGTCGCTTCACCCTATTTGCCTCAGTTTCTTCATCTATAAAATGAGCTGGAGAGGGAAATGGCAAGCTATTCCAATATCCTTGCCAAGAAAACCCCAAACAGGGTCCTGAAGGTTGAGCATAACTGAAAGTACTGAACAGCAACAAAGTTAGCCCTGAGTAAACTGTCTATGTACAGTCAGACTATTGATTCATCAGAGGTAATATAGAAATTAGGATATTTTTATGGAAAAATAAAAATGAAAAATATATGGTATACAATTGAAACAACTCAACTTTGAACTATTTGAACAAGTAATTGAAACTCAAAATGGGAAATGGACAACAGAAAGGACATATCAATTATGATAATTTTCTAGAAATTTAACCAATGTAAATTAATTGCCACCGCTATGGGAAAAGGACACAGAAAACACTTCAGTTAGCAAACATATGACTTACTTACTGGAGAGAGAAAGACAGACAAACAGAGAAAGAAAGTAACAAAGCAACAAAAAGATGGAGAAAGACAGCTGCCAAAACCAAGTACAATTCTAGGTTAGACTATAAACTCATAAAATCTGACAGGATTTGAATAGTTATGAGCAGTATTATCTTAAAAGGCAGAGAGAAGCAGTGAAGGGTAAAACCAATTTAGAGAAACCTCGGCAAGATTTTTTATAAACTCAGCAAAGTCATCCTAAGGGCATTCAAGGATGAAAATGAAAAGGGGACCAGAAATAGAAAAAATGGAAAAGACTGGCAAAAATCAATATAACAAACATTTCTCTATCAAAGATTGTGGAGCCACCATACTTGGACCTTAACATCACAGTCTTAATTGTGCCTACAGAGGAGATAGAAATGCACTAAAGAAAACAGAAAACCAACATGTTTGGACTGGGCATCTAGATAGGATATCCATGCTAGAGACAGCCCAAATGTGAGGGCATCTAGAGACTGATTATGCAAGATATTTGAAGGAAAAGAAGATATTAAAAGCATCTAAAAATCTTTGACATTATTCATTATGAAAAAAGGAAAACATCAATAACTATCCACCTATATTCCTACTCTCTCATTAATTCAAAATCTTTTTATGCAAGTCATCTGCATACCAATTGAGGGTATCCTCAGCGAGGTATTGGAAAGG
Organism: Potorous gilbertii; assembly: GCA_028658325.1. NCBI lineage: Eukaryota > Metazoa > Chordata > Mammalia > Diprotodontia > Potoroidae > Potorous > Potorous gilbertii. The sequence goes on along the minus strand of CM053769.1, from coordinate 208,661,979 downwards.
AACTAGTAGACTTTTGCAAGTTATATTTAACAATGGAACATATATTTTTGTCATTTCATAGTTAACTGAAAGATTCAGGAAAGATGAGATCCCATTATATCTATTGATTGCTGATTATGAAAAGTCATTTGTTTCAGAAGAACAAAAAATAACTTCATAGATTCTTTTACCACAAAATGTCTCCAATCGTATATCAGAACCATTCAAAGTTCCTTGGAAGACATAACAGCAGAAATAAACCTATTTCACAGTCCTCTAATAATAAACATCAAGTGAGGCATAGAACAAGGGAAAGTATATTTTCTAAAGGCACTGTGATGGAGAAAATCCAGAAGAGAATCCAAGCCAAAAAGGGATTCCCTATGAAAAGGGTGGTCCCCCTCACACTCTTGTTTAACAACATTGTGGGCACCAAGGTCCAGAAAACTGCAGAGGTTCCTGGAAAAAATTCTATAATCACTCAAAGGAGTTTGACCTGTTTATCCACACAGGAAGGACCAAGTGGATGAAAAATGTATATTGTCAAGATTCCAACTTGCATTTTGATGCACACCCCATAGAACTTACCTAGTAGTATGTATAACTAGGATAAACAGAATAAATGGACAGCAAGTCAGATCCAGACCTGAAAGGGAAAACAGAATGGGCTTGATTACTTTAGGGAAATTGCAAAGCTCTTTTATTGGCCACAATATTCTTGTAAAATCAAAAGCCCATTTTTGTTATACTACCAGTATTGTTACATAGTAGCAAAGCATGGAATACTTGCATCCAAAGAGCTAAAAACAAGTAACACAGAGAACACAATGAAGTAATTATATGGTAGGTATAAGCACGAAGCAATATATAGCCAGTGAGGAACTCTGGGGAATATGTACAGTTCTTTTCATGATGGCAAAATATTGGAAATCAAGAGGATGCCCATCAAGTGGCTGAACAAGCTGAGGTATAGGACTGTAATGGAATACTATTGCACAATAAGAAATGATGAACAGGCAGATTTCAGAAACACCTGGAAAGACTTGTACAAACTAATGCAAAGTGAAATGAGCAAAACCAAGAAAACATTGTACACAATATCAGCAAGATAAACTATGAATGAGGCAGCTCTTCTCAACAACACAATGATCTAAGACAAGTACAAAGGACTAGTGAAGGAAAATGCTATGCGTATCCAAATAAAGAACTGATGGACTCTGAGCTCAGATTGAAGCATATTTTTTTCACTTTATTCTTTCTTGCAAATTTTTTCTACTGCTCTATGTCTTCTTTCATCACTGTAACTAATATGGAAATATGTTTTCCATGATAACCTATGTGTAAACTATATCAAACTGCCTACCGTTTTCAGAAGAGAGGAGGGAGAAAAATTTGGAACGCAAAATCTTGTAAAATTGAATGCTAAAATTTTCTTGACATGTACCTGGAAAAAAATAAAATACAATTAAACTTAAACTCAAACAAGGAATTACATGATAGAAAGAGAAAATGAGCTGATCCCACAATGAGAGGAAAGAATGAGAGGTAGGCAGCAAAAGTGCTCTACTGTTATACCCTTGAATCTCTAGAAAAAGCAAGAAAGACCTCCAGCACATTGAGTAGTAAATTTATAGGAGTATACGAACAAGAGTAGTGCTAGATGGGCTGTCAAGGATGGGTTACAATTGGTCTTGTCAGAGGGAATTCCAGAATGAAACCAATCAAAGGTCCATTTAAATACTTGAATAATATGTACACAACATACTACATAGGGTTGTTGTGAGGAAAATGCCCTGAAGCTATGCAAATGTGAGTTAGCATACATAAATTCATAATGAAATTGCTCTATCCTTCATTTCCTGCAAGCTGTTCATGCTTTCTCTAAGATAAGCTCATCATCAGAATCTCATCATCATGGAGATTGCTTTAACTTTGTCCCTCAACACCTCCTAAACTCCCTCTCCCCTCTGATTGGAGGGCAAAGCAAAAATAGAGGGCTCAGAATTTCCAGCCAACTCTCCTACTTCCCACACACTGCTCTACTTGGTTTTGACTACCCCTTCCCCAAAACATTACATTGTAAGCTCCTTGAGGACAGGAACTGTCTTTCTTTTTCTTATTTGTCTCCCCAGAGGTTAGCACAGTACCTGGTATATAGTAGATGCTTCATAAATGTTCATTGACTATTATTCAAAACCCTCCAATAGCTCCCAATGCTAACTTAAAAAAAAAACAAAAACAAAAAACAAACACTCCTTCATCATCCCTTCCCCAGTTCAAAGAATACATCTCTAATCCTGAATCACTGTTCAGTCATGGTCCTGGCTATTTTCCCAAATACACTGAGTTTAGCCAATTGGTAGGGTTATAATCAATACCCTACTCTCCCCCACCAAGCCAGTCAGGAAATATCAAATACCTCCCTGACCCTTGTGAACTCCTCTATCTTTTGTCAGAGAGTTCTACAGGAAGATAAAAATTATATCTGCCTTTCTCTACCATTAAATAATCCATCTAATCTTGGATTACTGCAACCTCACCTATAGTAAAATACAACTGTACTTCCCAAAAGATCACAAAGATACTACATTTTCACAATCTATCTTCCATGAATATATATATAAACCTATATTTAAATCAAGGACATGGGATCATATTTTAAAATCAGAAACAATGTATTTTCACCTTGAAGGAGTGGTCCCAAATTCTGAACTTGCTTATAATGGTGAATTTAGAGATAAAAAGGCTTTTAGAAGGCATCAGATTTGAGTTCCCACATTTTACAGATGAGAAAGCCAAAGACTCACTGGGGAGGTAAAGTTGACTTGTCCAAGGTCATAGAAATAGCAAGTAGCAGAGTCCACATCTGGACCCAGGCCCCCTAGTTCCAAATCCAGTATTCCTTATATCACACCATGATTTGTGTCCATATTCTAGCACATATGTGAAAATCTGTGTGCCCAAGGAACCATCAAATGCAAATAAGAGTATTCCCACATCAACCGTGGGCCATGACTCAGAGCTCTATGGTGCCTTTTGTCTCCAAGCAGCAAGGAACTCAGGCAGAAAATTCAGTATTAATGGTTCAATAAAACATTAAGTCATGAATGTAGCCCCATTGGTGGCTGAGTGGCAGCCTAGAATACAGATGTGCCAACTCAGGAGGGAGCATTATTCTCATTTACTCTTATCTCCTATTAGGATACTCCAGTTTGAACTCCTGGGGCTAGGTCTGAGCTCCTTTTCAGCATTTATGGGTAAATCTGCAGAAGAAAGTGAGAGGAAAATTTTATCAAGTTCTGTCTATCAAAAAAGTTCTCTGTTCACTCCTGCTATAAACAAACCAAAAGATTGATGCCATCTCTTTTCCTTGGAGGAGACAATTTCATTGTCTTAGTAGACAATGATATTAAGAGGTTGATATTTTACAAAACTTGCTTCTGAGTGCTTTATTTAAAGAATAAAGTGAAAAAAATATGCTTCAATTTGAGCTCAGAGTCAATAGGTCATAGTCTAGTCTATTAAAACCAACTTATATGGATGCTTAATGAAAACTGTTTGGCAGTGGATAGAGCACTGAGCCTGGAATCAGGAAGACCTGAATACAAATTCAGCCTCAGATACTTAACTAACTGGGTAACCCTGAGCAAGTCACTTAGCTCTGTTTCCCTCAGTTTCCTCATCTGTAAAATGGAAAAAGAAATGACAAATCTCTCCAGTATCTTTGACCAGAAAATCCCAAATGGAGTCTTGAAGAGTCAAGACATGACTGAAAATGACTCAAGAAAAAAACTTGATGATAGTGGTCTCGGTGATGGTGATGATGGATCTTCCTTTTCTATTTGCCACCTATTCAGTTCAATTCAGGAACCATTTCTTAAGCACATAAGGAAAGGAACAAACATTTGTTAAAGGCTGACTGTGTCAGGCGCTGTGCTAAGCACCTTACAGATATTATCTTATTACTCCTCAGGATTATGATCTCCATTTTACAATTAGGGATATTGAGGCAGACATCAGCAAAGTGACTTGCCCAGGGTCACATAACTAGGCTGCTTTAGAGACAAGACTTGCATTCAAGTTTTGCCTGTGACACATATTGGCAAAAACAATCTTGCCCAATTAAGGTTTGCAAAGCACTTGTAACAATCCTCATTAAGCAGCCTCAGAGATTCAGTTTGGGAGATAAAAGCTTATGCAAGGTCTACCTTTAGGATCATATATTACATCCAGAAGGGACCTTAAATACCATCCAATTCAATCACCTCATTTTATAGATAAGAGAACTGAGACACAGAGTTACTTTCCCAAAGACACAGAAAAGTGACAGTGCTGAGATTTGAACTCAAGTCCTCTGACTTCAACTACGCTGATGGAGTGTGCTTTGCCTATAGCTAGGAAAAAGGGGGAGTAATTGAGCTTATTCTCTACTATCAAAGGAGAGCATGCCACATATTCTCTTCACTCCCTCCCCACCACAATGCCCATCTATAAATCACTCATTGCCTATCTCTTGACTGAGTTGATTTATGGTTAAGAAAAGCGAGTAGATCACCCTTATTTATCTTGGAATGCCTTAGGGCTTGGTAATAGATCTTTGTGAGTGAAGTTAGATACTTTGTGTAAGGTCAATTGGTTGCTTTGCTGTTTGAAACAGTAGGCATTCTAAGTTATGATTAATGAATACTCATACAAAATATTCATATGAATGCAAACATTGCTGTATTTTGTAGACAATAAGAGTTTTTCTGCTTCCTCCCACTGTCTAGCTGTGAGCTATTCTACAAAACCTTCTTCCTCTGTTTCATTTTTTTCTATGGCCTCTCCCTTGGTGAATTGATCCCTCTTCAAAATTTCAGTTATTTATTCTGCCTGCTGGATTCCAGCCCTTTATCTCTAGTCCTGTCTTCTCATTTTAACTCCAGGACAGTAGAGCAGAAAAAATATTGAATCAGAAGCTGGAGGATTTGAATTCAAATTCCACCACTACAGTTTACTCATTCTATGACTCTGAGCAAATCTATTAACTCAGCCTCATTTTCGCTAGCTATGAAACAATGGTAATAATATTTACTATTAATATTTAATAGTATATATAGTAAATATTTAAATAATATTTACTATTTTACAGGAGCTCTGGTGGGAAAAGTGCTTTATAAACCTTAAAGCACCATATAAATGTGTCGTATTTGTGATCATTCCTAGAGATTTTTGCTTGGACCTGTTGTTTCCTCAAATTCAAGTCAATTTAATTGAATAAATATTTGAGTGCCCATCATTGTATTAAGCATTGTGTTATTGTTGTCATGTTTGTCCTTTGTTGCTATCAGAGAAATGATGACATGACTTGCACTTGACTTTGTTTTGAGTGTAAGAGGACTGTGCAAGGTCACCAGCCTCACTTCTCCTCCAGTGCCTTCTGAATGCAGTGACCAGATATTCATCAGGATGACTAAAGATGACCCAGGATGCACTGGGAGACCTTGGGCCCCTTCAGGCCCTTGGAGGAGGAAGAAGAAGGAAAGGAGATACCACATGTTCACAGATAAGTAAATGTAGGATACATACAAAATAAATACATGGTAATGGGGGGTGGGGTGGGTAGGGTTAACTAACAACCAGGAAAGTCTTGAAGAAAAAGGTACTTTGAGCTTAGCTTTGAAAGAAAACAAAGGTTCTAAGAGGTAGAATGAGGTAAGAGAACTTGCTAGAAATGGAAAACAATCTTTGCAAAGGGAAAAAGGAGGAGAATGGAATGTTATGTGCAAGAAACAGAAAATAGACCAGTTTAGCTGGAACAGAGAGGATATGAAATGGGGCAATATGTAAATAGACTGGGAAAATAGATTGGAATCAGATTGAGAAGAATTTTAAATGCCAAAGACTTGTTGTTTAACCTAAAGTCAATAAGGAGCCAGTGATACTTCCTGAGCAAGGAACCAGTGGTCACACCTGTGCTTTGGGAATATCAATGTGGCAACTTTGTTGTTGTGTTTGTCCTTCATTCTCGAAGAGGACCATGACATTAAGATGATGACATGACTTGCAGTTGACTTTGATTTGAGTGAGGGAGGGCTGAGCAACTCTGTGGAAGATGGATTAAAGAAGGGCAATATTAGAGGAAGGGAACCCTATCTTAATAGTCCAAGGGGAATTGATAAGGACTGAAATAGAGTGGTTGTAATAAAAGTAGAGAGAGGGGATAGTTTGGGGGGGAGGTGGGAGAGAGAGAGACCTGTGGTCTGGAGGCTACATGTGACCCTCTAGATCCTCAAGTATGGCCCTTTGATTGAATCCAAACTTCGCAGAACAAATCACTTAATAAAATATTTGTTCTATAAAACTTGGACTCAGTCAAGACCTAGTAAAGACCTAGAGGACCTAGAAGGCCACATGTGGCCTTGAGTTGCAGGTTCCTCACCTCTGAGATAGTTAGAAAGGATATTTATTGAGGAGGTAGAATTAACAAAACTTGGCAACTACTCCGATAAGTAAGGTGAGGGAAAATGAAGAGTGAAGAATGACTCCTGGGTTTCAAACATGACTGACTGGAAGAGCGATGGTAACATTCACAGAAATAGGGAGGGTTAATGTTAGGGGAAAGATAATGAGTTTTGTTTGGACATGTTGACTTGAAGGATATCCAGCAGGCATTTGGAGATACAAGACTGGAGCTCAGGAGAGAGATAAGGACTGGATCTGGAGATATCATGCCATCCTTACAAACAAGATGATAAATCATGGGATTCATAAGCTCCTTGAGGGCAGAGATTTTCACTTTTGTCTTTGTATTCTCACCATCTGGCACAATGCCTTGCATATAGCAGGCACTTAATGTTTGTTCACTTGAATTTATCTGAATGATAGTACAATTTAAGAAGATTTGTGATTGATTGAATGACTGTTGCTTAATTAACTGATATTAATCTAGAAGGAGGCTTTGGTACCAAGTACAGCAGAAGAAAGACATGACTGGGCAGCAGTTCTTGTTTGAAAAAATTAAACATTTTAGTTGACTGGAAGCTGAATATTCATTTACTTACATTGACTGCCTCTATTTCCTCACTTTCTACTCACTTCTCAATCCCTTGATACTCGGATTTCAATGCTAAAACCTTGCTTCAGAGTGAAATGCTTGAAATAAGGTTGCCCATGACTTTTTAATTGCTAAATCCAGTGGGATTCTCCCAGATAAAAGCAAGGTTTGGGATGGGGAACAAACCTGATAGACAGATACTAAACTTCTTGAGAAAGAAAGGGATTGACTTTGCGGCCATGAGATGATATTAATTGACTATTCTACCTCTAGGATCTCTAACTCTATGATCATAAATTTTTGTGCTTCCTGTTTTCCCACTGCTTCATTCCTCATGAAACTATTCTTTGTCTTTACCATGATTTTAGTCCTTTCATCCTCTCCCTGTTATCCCTGTCCACCACTCCTGCTCTGACTTCATTTTCTTCCCTTCAGTTTTGACCCTATAATTAACCAATTCTGTAAAACGCTTCCTGTCAACCTTGAATACCTTGTCGTTTTGTACTTCTACCATTCACATCCTGCCAACCATCATGTCTGGGTTTCCTGTACCATCTGCCTCTTCTACTCCTAACCCTGAGCTGCTGAAGACGATTGGAGGAAGTCCCACAATTGTGCTAAGTAGGTCCAATAAAAATTCAGGTTATCTAATTTCAATTCATTCCTCTGCTGTATCATGATCCTTTTATGTTTCCCTAATTGACTATCCTTAAAGTAGATGGTCACAAATTTCTCCTCTTCCCTCAAGCCTTCAGTGCTGTCCACTAACTCTTCCCTCAACAACAGCTAACCTTGCCTCCTGCTTTATTGAAAATATCAAGGTCATTTATTAGCTCCTTTATCTTCCTTAGATCACTCTTCTAAATATTCTTTCACACTCTCCCTTTGTACCAGTCTCTGAAAAAAAGATGTTGATCATTCCTCAACCTCATCTTTAATCTCTTAATCTCTCCTTAATCACTGATTTCTTTCCTTCTATCTATAAAGGTGCTCAGGTTTTCCCTCTCCTGAAAGAACCTTCACTTGACTCTGTCATCATCTGAAGCTATTATCCTATACCTCTGCTTTATTTTCACTATCACAATCCTAGAAAGAATCGCTTACATTGACTGCCTCCATTTCCTGGCTTTCCACTCACTTCTCAGTTCCTTGATACCTGATTTTCAGTGCTAAAACCTTGCTTTAGAGTGAAATGCTTGAAACAAGGTTGACAATGATCCTTAAATGAGGTTCTCTGACCTCATCCTTCTTGACCTCCCTGAAAGTGAACTCCCTCCCTCCCAATTTCTGGAGACTTTGGATTTCATGATACTGCTCTCTCCAGATTTTCCTCTTATCCTTATGACTGTTCCTTCCCATATTTCTTTGCTGGATCATCACCTACTACACATGCACACATTGGTGTTCCCTAGGGATCTATCCTGGGCCTCTTCTCTTTTCTCTATACACTCTCTCAATGAGCTTATCAAAACCTATGAGCTCAATTAATATCTCTATAAAATAACTATCAAATTTAAGAATAAATCCCTTATATTCACTGTGGGCCTATCTTGCATCAAAAACTGCATAAGAGATAGCTCTACTTCAGCATTCTACAGGCACCTCAAACTTAACATAACCAAAATCAAATTCTTCACCTTTCTGGCTAAACCAGGGGTCTTCACATTATGGCCAGAAGGCCAAAACTGGCCCACGCACTATTTTTTTTATAGCCTAGGGGCTTAAGAATGTTTTTAAAAAATATTTTACAACATAACAAAACTTTATTTTAAAATATAAAAACCATCTGTAGCTCAGAGACCATATAGAAACAAATCAGGTCTGTAAGGTTTTTATAGTTTACTGACCTTGCTCCACACTCAACCCTCCTCCTAACTTCCCTACCTCTGTTAAGGACACCATCTTCCTTCTAGTCACCTAGGTTTACAATTTCAGAGTCACATCTGACTCTTTACTTTTCCTCATGCCCCTTATCCATCAGTTGACACATTTTGGATGAGATTTGCTTATCTAACATTGAGGAACTGCTGCTGGGTCACCAAAGGGGATGGAATACTGACCTTTCCCTGACCTGGATCCAGCCATGGTTTGGGCTTCATTCAGTCCTGTGAAGCCTGGCCTCTAATGAAAAGGGGTTCCCTTTTCTCAATCAGGTCAAGTCCCTCATATTAGAACAGAATTCAGTAACAACTAGTAACTCTTAAAATCTCTGAGAGGCTAATATTTAAACCTCATCAGAAAATAGAGCAGCTCATATGACTCATAATTAGTCATTTTACATTTCACCTAGACTGAACACTGTCCAGAAAACTCCATTACCTATTTGCTGATAAAACTGGCCAGACTTGACTCAATCATTTTTCTGGTGGCTAAACTTTCTCAGTGAAGTAATTTCCCCTATTACCAACCAGGTCTTCACTGGGACCCAAGTCCTTCAGAATTTTCCAACTCACAAGGTCACTTCCAAGACTGAACAAGTCCATTTCATGGTCCTCATTTGCTTAATATCAGAAAAGAACAAACACAGAAAATGACAAAAGTGGCCAGAGATCCTGGTGCAAACTCACCTAGAATTGACACTCCATGTAGAGAGCGCTGTCAGAGTCATCATGCTATCACTCTAGGAAAGAATTCATCCTTTCTCATACCTTCACTGCAATCATGCTATGACACCTAGAGAGTGTCATGGAGCTAAGAGAGCAGCCAAGAAGATAGAGGTAGAACTGAGTCATCACCTCTTCTAGCTCAGTCAGTTAGGGAACCCTCCATCATCTCAAAGTACCATTCCCTAAGTCCTGAGTCATACTTGGCCAGAAGCAGTCTCTCTAAGCTTCCGCATGATCTCTTGGAATTCTGAGGATACAAAGACAAAAATAAAGCTGTACCTGCCCTTAGAGAGTTTCCATTCTAAGAGGAGAAAACAACATGTACATAACAAAATAAATATAAGATATATACAAAATAATTTTCACTGTAAGAATGTCAGTACTTAAGATGACTAAGTATGCTCCTTGGGGAAAACAGGGCTTCACTACATTTCCCCTAGGTTGGAGAATCTGCTTTCCTTTGTTTAACTCAGTATCAAGTCTATAAGATCTGTGGACAGTTGGGCATTAGACTTGTCTGCACAGGGCCAGCCCCCTTCCTAGGAACCTGTCATTTCTGGCAGTGAAATTGATATAAACCTATCTTCCTGTCAATTTCTTCCGTGAGTTCATCCACATGATTTACCTATTATGTTTTAAGCCCTGTAGTTAAATTAATTGAGCATGAGGCTTATTCGCATTTCTTGAAATTCCAAACTTGGCTAGAGAATGTTTCCACAAAACATCTTCTTGGTGCCATCATCAGACACAAAAAGTTGGACTGTATGGATAATTCTGACCGATTTTGGCCTTGTTTAATGTTGTTTTTACCTCTTTGAAATTTCATGAGATATCCCCAAATGTTTGTTTGTTCTTTAAGTTTAGTGACCAGAACTCATTATTCCAGGTGCAGTCATTTCTATTATGTTTTTACTACAAACTACCTCATCTGGAAAGGGAGCTAGTCAGATCAAATGATCTCTAGGGTCTCTTAAAAGCTCTAAAGTTCCTGTATTATGAATCAAAGAATATCTATCCTTCATGGTGATGGCCTTTTTTTTTGTTTTCTGTAACAATATTTTACTTCAGGGAATAGTCAACATTCCCTCCTATTTCCCTTTTCTGCATCATATAACAGACACCTTAGGGCCCATCGTCTCAATTAAGAGTATAGCTTTGACTATTTTCCCCGAAATCCTTATAGTTGCCCACCTTAAAACATGTGTGTATATCTACATATTCATATACATATGTCTATACATACACACACATATATATGTAAATACATACATGCAAACTTTTCTATCCAATGATAGACCTATAGGATCTTCCTTCAGCTTATCCTCACTACCTTGGTATTTCATTAGAAATAACCCTGTAGGGAAGCAATGTGATTTAGTGCTATACTGGAAGTCAGGAAACCTGGGTTTGAATCTAGCCTCTGCACTTACTAAACCATGTATGTCAATGGATAAATCACTGTGTTGCTGTTACTTAGTCATTTCAATCCCATCAGACTCTTCATGACCGCATTTGGGGTTTTCTTGGCAACGATACTAGAGTAGTTTGCTTTCTCCAGTTCATTTTACAAATGAGGAAACTGAGGCAAACAGGGTCAAGTGATTTGCCCAGGGTCATATAGCTAGTAAATGTCTGAGAATGGATTTGAATTCAGGTCTTCCTGATTCCAGATCCAGCGCTCTATCTACTGTTCTACCTAGTTGCCCTTAGACACTAGAAGACCCAGATTCAAATCCCATCTTTATTGTTTGTTGCTTCTGTGACCTAGATGTAGTCACAACCCCTCGAGGCCTCATTTTCCTCATTTGCAAAATGAAGGCCTCATAAAACATGATCTCAAAAGCTAATTTCAGTCTTAGTGTTCTGTGACCCTTTAAAATCCCTTTAAAACTTAGATGCAAGTTTAGAAGCTGAGAGCATGATGGAGAAGTTACTGAGAAGATTGATTTATATAGATGAGAGTATGTGATCATCAAATACCTAGCAGACAAGTACCTGATGGAAGGAGGTATGTCTTTTTCTTTTGAGAGCAAAACTGCTTTCTTCTCATTAGAAATGGACCAGCATAATGGAGTCACCATGCAAATATTTATACATCTTCTTTTTCTTTCTCTTCTTCCCTCTACTCTCTCCCCTCTTTTCTGTTCTCCTCCCTTCTCCTTTTCTCTCTGCCCCCAACCCAATCCCCCTTTTTGGGCTTTAGCCAGTTAGTATGGAGGGAAAAGTCTGGGCCTCTCTATTCCACCCAGACTCTCTCTAGTCACGAGTAACCAATTGTCTCTTTATTGCTTGAAGCCCCAGTGTTGCTCTGATCTCTGCCTCAAGAAGACATGCATCCAGTTTCTGGATGGTTTGTCTCAGAATTCAGGTTTCCTTGATATTGGTTTCTCATTTTTGTTTCCCTAACCTTTTCTGATAGAATGTGGTGTTCTCAAATAAACTTGAAAATAGAAGTGATATTCCATAGGTTGGCATCCTCCTAATGAATGCCTAGAATAGTTCTAAGCATAAAGTACAAATCTTTAGAGATAGAAGGGGCATTATAGACAGTGTGCTTCAAATACTAACCTGGGCAAAGGCACAGGAGGTGGAACATTGTATGTGGTGGACAGAAGGCAGGTCATTTTGGCTAGAATATAGTTTGTGGTCAGTCAGTCAACTCCCTCCTCATCTCTATCTCATAGAATACCAAACTTCCTTCAAAACTCATTTCAAGTGCCTATGGGAAGCCTGTGTTGATGCCACCTGGGTATTAATCCCATCCCCATGGAAATTACTTTGTATGTTGCCTTGTATTTGTATTTCTATGTATGTTGTTTTCTCCCCAAAAAAGATGCACTCCCTGAAGGCAGGAATTGTTTCATTTTTGTGGTTGTGTCCTCAGCATTTAGGAGGAGGAAGGGAAGGGAACAAGCAATTATTAAGTACTTACTATGTGCCAAGGGCAGCTAGGTGATACAGTGGATAGAGCACTGGGCTTGGAATCTGGAAGACTCATCTTTATGAGTTCAAATCCAGCCTCAGACACTTAGTAGCTGTGTGATCCTGAGCAAGTCACTTAACTCTCTTTGACTTGGTTTCTTCATCTGTAAAATGAACTGGAGAAAGAAATGGCAAACTTTTCCAGTATCTTTGCCAAGAAAACCCCAAAACGGGTCACACAGAGTGGGACATGACTGAAAAACAAATGAACAACACTAAGTTCCAGGCTAATTCCCTTTGATCCTCACAATCCTGGAAGATAAATGCTATTATTTTCCTCATTTTACAATTGAAGAAACTAAGGCAAACAGAGATTAAGTGACTTGCAAAGGTCCCCCATCTAATAAGTGTCTAAGGTGTGATGTAAATTGAGTTCTTCCTGACTTCGGGTCAAGCATCCTATCCAATGGACCACCTAGCTGCACAGTACCTAACACATAGTAGGTACTTAATAATGTTTGTTCAATTGAATCAGATCAAATCTCAATGTCCTGCCATGCTTTGCTACCAGCCAGTGCCCGGTGGAATGAGGCAGCATCATAGCTTTATCCACATCTGAGACTGAATTCAGTGATTAAAGATGAGCTCACCTACCCGTCCTCAGCAACTGAGTTCATCTCTTTGTGTAAGCAAATTGACCAGCACTTGACTCACTGATTTGCCCTTTATGGGTGTTCCTGGACTCTGCTTGACTCCCTACCTGGTAACTGACCCACCACTTAGCCTAGATCAAGCCCTGACTTTGGCAGGTTCCTGGCTCTCCCTCTCCTGGATCTCCAACGTTTCTCTACATCCAATGACCATGGTCTTGGTGCTATACAATCATTCATTTCCTCCACTATTTATGGATAAAAGCCAGTGTCTTAAAACACTGCAGGATAAGGTGAGCGCCTTGTGGTACAAAACTCTATCCTTGAGAACCTAGGGGAGAGATATGATTTTTGTGGATTCCCCAGTTGTCCTTCTATGTAAGGATTTTACTATGGTGAGCCCAAAGCTAAACAAATCAGCATGTAGTCTTTAAAAAGCAGCCCTATCAGATAGCCTCTGTTGTTGAGTGATTTGCTTGCTTAGACCTGGCTTCTTGCCCTTCATCCACAGCCCACTTCCTACTTTGCTCTGACATGACACTCATTATCTAAATACCAGATAGGACCCAATGTTCCATGCTAGCCCAGTTCCAGTCCTCTCATTGCCAAGGGGTTTATCTCTCTACTGAAATCCAAGCCAGCCACAGTCCAAAACCTCTCAGGAAGCTTGGACCAAAAGGCCACTTATCCTAGAGTCCAAACCATCTTGGGCAACACAGACATTCTGGAGCTTTGTAAGACACCTCTGTTACTGCCAGATATCATGATTTCTCACCTTTCTGACCACTCTGATACTTCCGCTCTCAGTCAAATCAGTTCATTCTGGATTTTCTCTACCCTGATCTCTTCTGTCTAATGGGACCTACCTTTGTCAATGTAGCAGGGTTGCCCTAGCAGCTATCTTTTCCCACAAGGTGTCTTCTCCAAGCCTCAGGGTAATTAGCAAGATGTAGCCCCTATCACTAGGGATAATGATGGGAGCTAGAAAGGCAAATGTAAAGGAGACTGAACATTTTTATCTCAGCCCCCAAAAGACATAGTAAAAAGTGCTGAACACATGAGGGCCACATGCCCTGGGTCCCAAGCCTCTTAGAAGAGATGAATGGAATCAATTTATACTAAATCAGAGTTAGGACCTGGCATCTTTGGTGAAGAAAGGTAAGACAGAAATGCCTCAAAAGCTTTTTTTGTGATACTAGGAAGGCTAGGAGTCTTGGGCAGAATAAAAACCGAAACTATTCCTCTGGCTTAGACTCAGTGACACTGGTCTGGCCTAAAAGAGCTGCAGATGTACCCAACAGCTCAGAAACATGTTGGCCCCAGCTATCTGATTGTAAGATAGCGGCAATTCCGCCCCAAGGATGAGAGAGACACAATGGGAAACAGATGGAGGTGGCAGGGAATGATGGAGCCCTGAAGGGAGCGAGAGGCTGGCACAGCCCAGATTAGCGGCCAAGTAATGGAGCATCAAGAGGAAAAGAGATCAGTTCATCAGGGAACTTGGGGCAGGTAGAAAGTTCTGACCATTGTGACATAACCAAGACAGCCTTGCCCCTCACTCTACAATAAGTCATGTGGATTGTCGTGTAAATCTGGGAGGTTGCTCTTTCCTCCCGTGAGAGGTTCTTAACCCAAGGGAACCTCACAAGTCAGGAATAACTGGATAAGTCACTGAAAGAAGGCAGAGGTCCATTAGAATTGAAGGAGGAATGTCAGCTGACTCTCTAGCAAACCCCAAGTTCTTTTTCCCTTCTGACACCAAGAGTAGTTAAACAGTTTGCAAAAATTCATCTTAGCTATTTACAACTATACTCTTGGCAAATTTAAGTTCATCGGGAGGAGGGAGGAAGAGGGGGTGGCAGATGCCCATCAAAAACGAGAGGGTCATCTTTTCACTCTGTATGGACTTGAACATGAGTTCTTTCTATATTTATGTGGTGCTGAATAAAATCTATTCTACATTTTATATATAAGTACCTGGAGAGTTTGCTGGAGAATCTGAGGGTACTCATTTTGGAGGAGCACCATGTGCTGACATTGTCAGATGTAGCCTGAGTGGGAGCAAAACAAGCTAAACACTGGATCCTACCTTTTCCGGAGGTCATTCTTTCTTGATATTTAGCTATATAAATATGTATCTGTCTCTAAATAGATATAGATATGGGCCACATATACATATACATATGCATAAAATCTCCTTGGTTCTATCTCTGTCTCTGTCTCTCTCATTAAATGACTTGCTCAGGGTCACACAGCTAATAAATGTCTGAGGCCATATTTGAACTCACAAAGGTGAGTCTTCTTGACTCACCATCTGGTACTCTATCCATTGTTCCACCTAGCTGTTGTATGTATGTATGTATGTATGTGGATGTATATACATAAATATCTCCGTATACGTATTATACATGTATATATCTGTGTGTGCATATATTATATATATATTCATATGTGTATCGAGAGAATATAAATAACATATGTACATCACTGTTTATATGTTTTCTTTCCCATTAGATTGTGAACTCCTTGAAGGCAGAGACCATATTTCTTTGTGCCAGACACACAGTAAGCATTTAATAAATACTTGCTGACTGGCTAACTGAATTTCCCCCATTTTCCTAGTTGAAAATAAAAACAAGTCAAAAAGAGTTTGTGAGAGGCCTGCTGAAATATACCTGGGTCCTTTATCTTAGAAAATGTCCTCCCATTAAGTCTAGGCTCAGGTCTTCCGTCACCAAGATTGTATGTCAGACACACAGTATTCTAAAAATCCATCCCAGCTATTCACAATCACACTCCCTGCATCATCAGGCAACCTGGAAGCTGTTCTCCCTCCTTCTCACTCTCCCCATCTCCAACACAGCAGGGATCCATATTTCAATCCCTCAAGGATATATGGTTTTATTAGTATGGTTACTCACTCCAAAGACTGAGATCACAACCCCTCTAGACTCGGTAAATAATCCTCAAGAGTTGCAAAGGGCAAAATAATTCATCATCCCACAGAGAGAGGAGACTGAACCAAGGTGTTAGAATGGGAGAATTGAAAGGGGTAGACTCTCCACCCCCAACTCCCTTAAAAAACAACAACAAAGAAAAACGGTCAATAATAATTGGTTGTTGTTGAGTTGTTTCTGAGTCTGTTTCCCCATTCTGAGGATTTCTTGGCAAAGATATTGGAGTAGTTTGCCATTTCCAGCTCATTTTACAGATGTGGAAACTGAGGCAAATAGAGTTGGTTACACAGCCAGTAAGTATCTTAGGCTGAATTTGAACTCAGGTTGTCCTGACTCCAGGTCCAGTGCTCTAGTTGTCACCCAGTTGCCCCTTCTATATGCCACCAATAATAGCAATTAATAATAATATCTAGCACTTACATAACACATAAGCATACATTGACAAAATAATTTACAAATGTTAACTTTTTTGATGCTCATAACAACTGTGTGTAGCTTGCCTACTGTGCTACCTGACTGGTGTTGTAAATAGAGTGCTGGATTTGGAGTAAGGAAGCCTTAAGTTCAAATCATGCCTTAGACACTGACTAGCTGTGTGACCTTGGACAAGTCCCTTAACCTCTGTGAACCTCAATTTCCTCATCTATAAAATGAGGATAAGAATAACAGTTATTCCACAGAGTTGTTATGAGGATCAAATGCTTTGCAAAACATGTAGTGCTGTATAAATGCAAGCTATTTATTATACCACCACCAGAAGATAAAAGGCAACCAAAACTTTGAAGTAAGTAATGCGAAGAATGTATGGGGCAGGTATTTTAGGGTGACCAGATCGACTAAAGTATCAGAAGTCACAGAGATGGGGAAAAAAATCCATCACCCAGAATCTGACCTGGGGATGAAGGAGCCTTTCTTACTATAGCCAGGTTGATCCTCTGGCAAGAGATGTTCCCAGTTGCATAGAGAAATCCTTTCTGTTTTGTTGGATACACCAGAGCTTGCATGACCTCTGTATGGTCTTAGAGAACCATGGTCATAGCCCCACATCATCAGGAGACCCAAGAGTAGGAATTTAGTGATGGATCTACAATACCCCTTTTTATTCACCCATCTAGGGACAGATGATGTAGACACTGAGTTATCTAGTCTGACTGTGACCAACCCTACATCTACTGTCTTGTCCTATCTTGCTCCTGACCTGGCCTTGCCTCATAGCAACATGCTCCTGCAGTCTGGATCAGCCCATACCCCACTTCCCAGCAGCCCCTTTCCAAGGCTGAATTCCTCTTTTAAACCATAGCATCATTGATTTAGAGCTAGATGTGTCCCCTTGAAATCATTGAACTTGATTATTTCATATGACAGATAAAAAAATCAAGGCATAGAAAAAAAAGCCCAGTGACTTGCCCAGGATCACACAGCTAGTGAATTTCTGAGTTGGAATTAGGGCCCAGGTCTTGCTGGCACCAGATACAAGACAAGAGCAACATGGAGCAACTGGGACTGAGAGACCATGGATGAGTCAGGGAAGAATTCCTTGGGAAATCTTCCTGGGGCACAAGAGCTAATTTCAAGACCTGCAAGTAAGAGCATATGAGCGCTCTAGGAAGATAGTAACATGGACAGGGGATATGGGTGGTACCGTGGACAGAGTCCAGAGCCTGGAGACAATTCAAATCTAACCTTAGACTTTTACTAGCTGTGTGACCCTGAGCAAGTCACTTCACACTGCTTCCCTCAGTTTCCTCTTCATATTTATTCTCATTTATTAGTGGGGTTATTCACTCCAAAGATTGAGATCATAACCCCTCTAGAATTGGTAAATAATCTGAGTGAACTGAAGGAGAAAATGGCAAACCACCCCAGTATCTTTGCCAAGTGAGATCACAAAGAGTAGGAAATAACTGAACAACACAGAAGGAAGGGTAAATAAATGCTGAAACATTTTTTCTCTTTCTCCATGAGGAAGGAAATCTGAGAAAATATGGAAGAGAACTCCTCCCTGATTAGGAATGCTAGGAAGGCAGATAAGACCGTCATAACGACTACTATTTATATTATGCTTGTATTGTTCCGAAGAGCTTTGTGATATTATCTCATTTGATTCTCACCAGGTAAGGTTTTGGGGGAGTTTTTTTATTTGTTTGTTTCGAACTGTGTTTTCATCAATATAGGGACCTTCCAGTGAGAAAACTTCCTCTATCAATTCAGATTGTTCAGCTGTTGTTCAGCAGCTTATAGTCTTCAAGAGTTGCCTAGGATACTAAGATTTAAGTGACTCTGCCCATAGTCACCCAGTCTTCGTGGGATTACTATCTTCATTTTACATTTGAGGATATTAGAGCTTGGAAAGGTTAGGTGATTTGCCTGTGGTTACACAGCTAGTAGGTACCGGCAGTATAATTTGAACCCAGGTCTCCTGATGCTGCACTATACTATATTGGTCTGCCCATGGCTCTCATTTGCTAATAGCCCAAGCAGCATATAGACCATTTGTGGCTGTGATGAAGAAAAACTGTTGATAATTTATGAGTTATAATCTCTGTTATCATACCCCAGACCTCCATGGAGTAGGTTGGTAGGGGGTCAATAACACCATGGCAGTGTTAATGGCAGATTCTGATACCAGCCCAATACCTAGCTCTAGATATCAACAGAGTAGTTGTTTCAAGGTTGAAAAACTACGTAAGTGAAAGATCCAGGGGATTAGGCAGAAGAATATGTTTCAAGAGCTTCAAGATCAAGAATTGGTTGGGGGGAGTTTTTACACTTTCACAAGGTCAAGGGAATACCACAGAGAGAGAAACTAAAGACAAAGGCAACCATTGATTTGGTTGACAGAGAATTAGCCTGAGAGACAATGTCCTTTTATGACATTGGCAAGCTAATCATACCACCCCCTACATCGGTCGAAAGCAACAGAGCTGCAGGTTCCGATGCCTACAAGGACTTTTGATTCAAAGCAGACAAGAGGCTAAAGCAAAGATTTAGCCCAGAAGGATATAGCTCTAAGTTAGAGTGTTCAGTGTAAATTTGACTTAATCCTGAAGAAAAACAGGCTAAAATTGAGGAAATGGTTTAAAAGTGAATAAATTAGGTACTTAATTGAACCTAGATGTTTGTGTTTCCTTAAATTTTTCTCTAAATGGCATATCCTATTTAAATATACTAGTTATGCTAAATAGAACATTATTTGATGTTTACGTTTATCTGTCTTAATTTTTTAAAGTTACAATTTTAATAGAAAGCATAACAGAGTAAAAAATCATGCTCTTCTCTGACCCAGGTTTCCGTACCTGTGCTAAGCCTCATTGTTCAGATGAAGGCTGAAACCAAAGCACTCTGTTTGCTTGATGGCAGATTACTGCGAAATGCAGGCATGAAAAAATCAATAGTCTCTGGACCAAAATTGCCCTGGAAAAATCAGACCTCTGAAATGACAACAAAAGTCCCATCATCCTATCTGGGTTCTTCTCGTTCTTCCATTCCAGACTTAAATGCCATTGTCCTCTTGGTAGGGAACCAATCATCAACCCTCCCAAAGAATCCCCCCAAAGAATCTCTGAGCCTTGTCATCTGCATTGCAACTTTGCCTGCCTAAATTGTACTTGGCCTATCTGCCATGAACTAAACATAAGTATGAACCCTCCCCAGTTATATTTGTGATCTCAGGGATCGGCTGAGTTTTCTCTTTCACACCAGCTCTTGCACACGCTTGGCACATAGTAAACTCTTAAATGACTTTCCGCTAAATTCAGAGACAAAGCCCTAGTTTACCAACCCTCTTTAGGTTTATGTTCTCTAGGTAGCTCCAGAGAAGCACCTGGTGGCCCAGTGGATACAGAACTGTGCCTGAAGTCAGGAAGACCTGAGTCTAAATCTAACCTCAGACACTTGTTAGCTGTGTGACCCTGGGCAAGTCACCTAACTACTGTTTACCTCAGTTTCCTCAACTGTAACACAGGGATAACAATAGCAACCTACATTGCAGAGCTATTGTGAGAATCAAATGCAATAATATTTGCAAAAAATGCTTAGCATAGTATCTACGCTAATTATTTAAGGATCAAATGAGATAATATTTGTAAAAAGGTGCTATATAATTGCTTATTTCTTTCCTCCACCCCCAAGATACTTTCTCAGGCTGTTAGAATAAAAAGCTTTCTATTCCCTCTTCAGGTGTCCCCATATTGCACAGGACCCAAATGTAAATAATGCCCCAGACATGGAGCTGGGTCTTCCATAGTACACTAGGGCAAACAAAGGTTACCTAAAAATAATGTACAACAAAATTGATTTTCCCGATGAAAACTAATGGGTCCCCTGTGACTTATATTGTCCTATCATTCAATAATAAAAGATGAAAGATTTATCCCTAAGTGGGATAAAGAAGCCACTGATCTATATGTGACCTTTGGTCATAGAACCATAGTTTTAATGTTGGAAGGAGCTTTACAGGCTATTTAATCCAACTATCTCATTTTACAGATGAAGAAACAGAGGTTGAAAGAGATTAAGTGACTTGCTCAAGGACCCACAGGTAGGTGGAAGTGACAGAAGTAGGCTATGAACCCATGTCCTCTCACTCCAAATCCCATGCTCTTTCTTCTTTTTTTTTTAACTTTTATTTTATTTTCAGTTAATGGACATTTAATTTCTCTCCTGCCTACCTCCCTCCCCACTTGCAGGAGGAGAGAGGAAGAAGGAAAAGATAATTCTTTTAACAAATATACATGGTCAAATAAAACAATTTCATGCATTGATCATGCCCAAAACTATATGGGTCATTCTCCATCCTGAGTCTACTGATTGTCTTTCAGGAGGCACATAACATGTTTCATCACTAGTCTTTGAGAATTGTGATTGGTCACTTCATGAATATGGTTTTTAAGTTTTTCAAAGCTGTTCATCTTTACGTTGTTGTTACTGTGTAAGTTGTTTCCCATGTCTGCTCACTTCACTCTGCATAGATTCATACAAGTCTTCCTAGGTTTCCCTGAACCTGTGTCTTTCATCATTCAAGGCATAACAGTGTTCTGTTACACTCATTTCCACCATATTTGTTTAGCAATTCCCCAACTGATCAGCACTCCTTTTGTTTCCAGTTCTTACAATACTCTTTCCAAAGTATTTCCTTGTACTGCTGATGAAAGAAAAGGAGACTTGCCAGCTATAGACCTTGTCTAACCAATACCCACTGGTTTCCCTTTGCTTCTTTCTCATGACCCTAAGAGGCAGGAAGTTAACATGTGACACTCGATTAGCTCCTTGAGGAAAAGAGTTACAAAGCCTAGGATATTTGTTTGCCGTGCCTTGTGGGAATAATGTGAATACAATCTTGAGAGAACATTTAACCATTTAACTATGCGACCGATGTGGTTTGGAAACAACATGGGACCAGGAGTCAGATTACCTGTCTTCTAGCCTGGTTCTGTGACTAACAGACTGTGATCCTTTGGACCAGTCCCCTGTTCCTCAGTTTTCCCATCTGTACAACAAGGGATTTGATCTGAGTTATTAACTCTGAGCTCTAATATTTCTTGACATTTATTAGTGTCCAGGAAGTGTATATTTTTAGAACGGAGGAAAAAGAAGATGAACAGTTCAGGATTCTTGTAATCTAGAAAGAAGATCCAAAGACTTCCCCCAAAGGTATCCCCACCCTTTCCTTCTGCCATTTGGGTGAGGGAGGGCTCCCTAGGACTGTCCAATAGCTTTGGGGCCTACTAGCTTTCATCAGGTGGTAATGCAGAGTACAAAATTAACTGAATTAGTCCTCTATTTCCGACCTAAAAGGCTGTCCTGGGTCTCTGAGGTCCTGATGGAGTTTCTCATAAGGATATGTAAATGAAACAAAGAAGACCTGATGATCCCCAAACTTCTATCCCTCCAGAAAGAGGCAGTGGCTGATAGAGCCACCCAGTTTACACTGGTCTGGTGACAGGACCATGGAAGTCTTCCCAATGTGATCCCTTCGCTTCTGTGTGTCCACCTCAGTGCCCAGAAATGGCAATAGCAAGGAGAAAAATAATTCAAAATGAGATCTGCCTTTGTCCTGACTGGCTTCTATTGGTCTTTATTTCCCACTCAAAGAGACTGTTCTTACAGCCTCAAGGAGACTCACAGGCTCGGGGTCTGCATTGTCACCAGGGGGATTTTCCGTCCAGCCAGTCACTGACTTGGCAGGGCTTAACTTTAGTTATTAGAGCACCTCTGGAAGAGAGAGATAAAGCAGAGAAGCAGCTGTTGCAATCTTGACTAAACAGGGCTCTGGTAAAGCAAGCTTGAAAATGGACTATTTAAGAGGTTGGGATGTCACAGGTTTGATTGCAGAAGTGGGTAGTGGGGTGGGGGGGAATCAGTGGATTGTAAGATTCTGTTCGTCAGTTGACTAAGGGGGTCAGCATGTGTGTGTCTGTGTCTGTGTGTGTGCGCGGATGTGATTGAGGTGGGCTGGAAAGGGGAGGGCTGTGTGTGTGTGTGTGTGCATGTGCCTGTGTGTTCACGATATATATATATACACCAGTGTGACAGAGACACAGCATAGCGGAGCCACATAACAGAGAACCTAGCAACTGACAGCATTCAGGTAGGTAACTGCATGCTAACCTTTGCAAAGAGGCAAACTGCTTCTCACTCAGACCGGAGGCTCAGCGTTAGAGAGGAGCTCCTCTCTCCTTAGACGTGCATCTTTCTGTTCTCTGGATGCTTAGAGCTCTTTGGGGTTTGAGACTTTGCTTTTTCCTTATGAGAATATTCTTTCTCTCCACCCCCATCCCCTATTCCCAGTTGTCTTATTGTAAATGTCTGGATTTGGATTTGAGTTTTTCATCCCAGGGGAATGCTATGTTTTGGATAGAGAATGGTCCAGTTTTTTCCCCGGGAAATGAGGTGGCTGACGGACTGAGGAAAAGTTTCCTTTCCGCATTTAGGTTTCCCATGAAATTCTGACTTGCTTTGAGGTGCTAGAGGGCAGAGGGAAGATCAGGGATAAGGAGGTGTGTTCGAGCTTACCTTCTGGGTCATTTCTTCCATGATATTAAATTAAGTTTTGTCTTTTCTTACAAATATTGTCCTTTCTGTGGTTGCTTCTCTTACCCCCTGATTTTGTGCTGATGCTAATTTTTATCGAGCTTTGGATGCAAACGTTGGGGTTTGAATTTTGAATGCTGAGGGACCACTTCTTGTTCACTTACGGAAAAGACTGTTTCCCAGACAGAAGTGTTCATTATGGGAAAGGGATCGTCAGGGGCACAGGGCAAGGAAGCATGGGGCAAGGGAGTTGCGCTCCATCAGAAAATTGTCGAGATCAGCTGTTGGCATGACTGTTTCCCACAAGGAACCTTTGAAAGGATGACCTTGCCTTAGTATTCCCTGAGTCATTTTGCAGTGGTTTTTTTCTTCTTTTACCTTCTCTTATCTCTAATTTTCCTCCCTTCAAGATAATACTACTTTCAAGAAAGCATAACATCTGAACCCTCTTCCCTTTTCTTGCCCCTCTGTCCATTACTTCTTACTCTCTGATTATTTCTTCGTCACACTTCCTTCTTAATCTTTCCCCAGTGTCTCTATCTAAAGCTTGTCTCATCTCTGGGTATGTGCTATCAAGCTTACATCATATATGTATTCCCCAAGGGGAATTTTTTTTTGAGGGAGGGGGAGCAGGATGATTTGGGGAAATTTACTATTTAAAGCAGTTCACCTTGAGCTCGAATTCCTGATGCTGGGCTTAAACATCTGTGTTTACTTTATTCTGGGAGCACATAATTGGTCCAATTATAACCAATAAAATTGTCCTGAAGATTATCAAAAGATGTGCTTTTGCTCAGCATTCATTGGTAAGAATGCCTAAACCAGAGAAAGCTGCCAGTACACACACACACACACACACACACACACACCCCTATAGATCTATATATGTGCTTGTAAGTACATATGTGTGTATGTAGGTATGTATGTATGCGTGTGTGCTTTGTTTCTCATCAAAACCTCATAAAGTCCTGTTCTTTCCAGCTGTCTGTGGGTGCCCATGCATGTCTCATTCCCTTACAAAATTGTCGCAGGGAAATGCCATCTACAAAAGAGCTGGGGACAAGAAGCATCTGAGTCTTCTTTCTTTTGTTTCTCTGCCCGTTTAATGAAGGTGAGCAGCGGTTACTCAGCCCTGTGAGCTAGGCAGAACCCCTTTGCAAAAAGACAGCCCCTCAAGTTACTCAAAAGAGCAGGGGCTGTTTTATCTGCTGTAGTGCCCCTGTAGGGGGCACTGTGGGACAATACCACAGTCATTTCCAGCAGCTATTTTTTTTTCAGAGCTGAATGGGCTGTCAGGCCTTAAATTATCAACTAAGCTGAGGGCACTCAGGGATTTCAAAAATGCAGGCAGATTTGCATTGTCACTGAAGGGAGTAATTGCAAGATTAATCTCAAAACCCAGTGTTCTCTGTGTCTTACAGTAGAAGCTGCCCAGCAGTTATTGTACATTCAATCATCAGTCAAGTGTCTTTTGGGTGACTACTATTGACCCAACTCATGGTGACAATACAAGAGAAATATGAAACACTGGCTCTTGCCCTCCAGTTGGGCAGTTGGGAATCTAGTTGGGAAGACAACACGAACACAAGAGAAAATTTTTAAAATATACAAGAAACTACCTGAAAATTTTGGCAGGATTAGCATGGAAAACTCGTAGTGTAGCGACTCTCTCCACCAGATTACTCCTATCATTTAGTACATAAATCCTTGGGGGTTGAATGAGGTCCATGGAGGTTAAATGAGTTGCCCAGAATACACAGCCATAAGTGTCAGCATTTGAATCCAGGCTTTCCTGACTGTAAGTCATTTGAAATCAAGTTGCACTGGTGTAGAACACCAATACATAATTAAAAATTGAGCTATATAGTAGACAATAACTTGATCTATGGCAGAGATCAGGCAACTTCTAAACAGAAAGGGGCCATTTGTTGTGATATTCATAGAAATTTATATGTATAGACATATTTAATATACATTTATGAAGAAACTATATTGTATGCATATATGAGAAAGCTATAAACCATATCTACACTGTACATAGTACCTTTTAAAAACTATGTAACAAATTCACAACTTTTATATTTTTATGTTACTAAGTTCACAGTAAGAAAAATATATATGTGTTCTTTGAACATAATTTGGGGTGGGGTTGGATTACATTTCATACAGCTCTTTTTATTTTGATGTGAGGGGGGGCATTTTTCCACCAACTTCATCTGTATCTTTTGAATATTGTTATTCTCTTGATTATGGAAAAAACCAATTAGCTGCCGCTGAGAGGCCTTTTTTTAAAAATCATTTCTGAGAGTAGAATGTCTAAGAATGAGAGATAGAGAAGTCCCTAAAGGAGCTCTTCTAATCCTCCATTATCACATTAGTACAATGAGTTTATCAGATTAGCTAATTAGCACCTGGAAGTCAGCAGAGCCTGACCCTGAGGGAGGAGTTGAAGGATTGGATTGGAGGAAGGCAGTTTAGACCCTGGGGTACCTGCCAAAGAGAAGTAGCCTGAGCGAGATGCACAGGGGAGGTTGCGTGCTTTGGGGCTAGGGGATTGGGGGAAAAAGCCACGAGAGCTTTAGACCCGAGTCCTGTTGGTCTCTAAATCCAGTGATTCATTGTTTGTCCTTGGTCCCCTAATAAGATTAGTGCACACTGACAAATTCATTTGTCTATTTTGGTCAAAAGACCGCTTGTGGCTCACGAGTAACAAATTGCCCTCTCGATGTTCAGAGCAGAGAGATCAGTGTGACTGCTGTTGGAGGAGACTTCCTGGAAGAGGTGGGACATTCATTGAGCCCTGAAAGATGGGGGTGGAATTCCTGGTTTCCTTTCCTGAATTTGTGTATGTTAAAATAAGTATTTTGCTAACCATATTTCAACGTAATTGTCTTTCTTTGCAATCCTATACACTTTATTTCATGTATTTAAAATTATTGTTCTGATAAATGGTCCAAAAAAAGATTAAAAACCTATGCTTACATCAAGTAGTCACTGAATAGGAAGCATTTATTAATTTCTTACTATGTGTAGACTCATTGATTGTCAAGTAACAAGCATTTATTAAGTAAAAACCCTTCTACACGTTCAATGCGGGGGAGGGAACAAAAAAGTTCTTGCCTTTAAGTAAGAAATTTTACATCCTAATGGGAGAACTATTCTGTATATTAAATTGGTACGTATAAGATATATAGAGTAGAAGGAACATAGCCCTATACAAGAAGGTGCTCACAACTGGAAAGAATTACCAGTTTCTACAAGAAACCTTTCCTGACTCCCGCACTCCCTGACCAACCCCCCTCCCCAGCTGCTTTTACAAAACTACCTTGGATTCAATTTGTATGTATCCTTCATGTTCTTATCCATTACCCACTGTCTCTTGCACTAGAATGTACGTTCCTTTAGGGAATGAAAGAGTTTCACTCTTTGTATACTATGTGCCTAGCCCCTAGTAGGAGCTTAGTAAATGATTGTTAAAAAGGCAGACAAATGGAACAGGAAATAGAGCGCCTGGTCGAGAGTCAGAAAGACCTGAATTCAAATCTAGCCTCAGACTCTTACTGGGGCAAGACATTTAACTTCTATCTGCCTCAGTTTCCTCAACTATGAAATGGAGATAGTAATAGTACCTACTTCCAAGGGTTCTTGTGAAGATAAAATGAGATCATATTTGTGAAGCACTTAGCACAGTGCCTGACACATAGTCAGTATTAATAATAATAAAAGTACTGGCTGGCATGTAATTGGCATTTGGGGGCTGCTAGGTGGCACAATGGATAGAGCACTGGGCCTGGAGTCACAAAGACTCATCTTTATGAGTTCAAATCTGACCTCAGACACTTACTAGCTGTGTGACCTTTGGCAAGTCACTTTACTCTGTTTGCCCCAATTCTTCATCTGTAAAATGAGCTACAGAAGGAAATGGCAAACCACTGCAGTACCTTTGCAAAACAAACAAACAAACAAAAACCCAATGGAATCATAAAGGAACAGACATGGTTGAACAATAACAAACTTGGCATTTTTTGCCTTACAAAACGATTTGCCCATATTCTCTCATTCAGTAGAGCAGGACGTAGATAAAGGGGGAAAGTCAGTGGCATTCAGGGTAGTCTGGACATCAGGATATCCAGTATGAATAAACTTGCTGTTTCTAGGGTGGCAGACCTCACGGCCGCTATGCTTCATCATGAAGTTCTCCTCTCACGTTCCTTAGGAAGCTTCCTTTCCTCAACCCACTAGGCTAGAATATGTAAAGGCAAGAGCCAACTCCTTCGGGATTCGTTCCCAGATCCTTTTTTCTCCCTTTTATGGCCTTTGCCCTTACCGGTGGCACAATGGATAAAGTGTTGAGTTG
>CM053769.1:208607428-208633940 GCA_028658325.1 Potorous gilbertii | reverse complement strand
GCTATGAATCTCCTTACTTAATTTGAGCATCACCTTCCTATTTGCCACTTTGGTTCTGTCCTTTCCAGTTCAAAAGTCATTCTCCTTGGAAGAGAAAGAAGTCAAATTAGAAGTGAGTAGGTTTGCCTTCACTTTGTGGCAGTTATCCTTATCCAATCCTGGCCTGAGCAGCAGTCCTATCCCTATGCTGATCATATCTTTTTCTCACTGTCATTTTAAGAAACTCATTTTTGTTGCTTTAATTTTCTCTTGCCAGCCCCAGTTCATTCTAAATTTTACCAATCCTGACTGTTCTTAGAATACTACATATACCGTGCTTTTTTATTTGTACTCTTTTGCCTGACATTGCTGCCATCTTCTCTATTTTTTTTAATCTAAGTGAATAGCCTAAGAAAAGGTACCGAGCAAGAAGGAGACCATTCAGAGAATAGCAGGTGGGCCAGTTTCACTAGAAGGGAGTGAATGTGAAGGGAAGTACATGAAATAAGCCTGGGAGGGTAGGCTGAGACCCTGAGAAAGTGACTTAACCTCTGTCTACTTCAGTCTCCTCATTTGTAAAATGGGAATAATAAGAGCGTCTGCCTTGTGGGGTTATTGTATCAAATGAAATAATTTATGTAAAACACTTTGCCAACTCATGTTTACTAAACTTAAAAAAAGCCTCACATAAACTAAACAAAGAGGAGAGGGCAAATCAGGAAGGACTTTAAAGACCAAGCTGAGAGACTTGTATTTTATGCTAGATGCAAAGAGGAGTCATTAAGCGTTCTTGATTTGTGGAATGACATGACCAGATAGACTTTAAGAAGATTACCTGTCCAGCCATGCAGAGGATGAATTGGAGAGGGAAGAGACTAGAAGTGGCAGGGGTCAGGAGAAGGGACCACTAAACTGTAGCAGCATTCCAGGTGCTAAAGAAAGGTGATAAAGACCTGAAAAAGTGGTGGAAAGAAGGTGAGAGATGAAAACAGGGATGTTGTGAAGGTAGAATGGACAGGACAAGACAATTGATTGAATGTAGTGAGGGAAGGGGAGAGGGTTAGAGAGAGAGAAGAGTTGAGGAGGATGCTGAGATTATAAATCTGGGTGATTGAACAGGAATAAGAGAGTGGGGAGGAGGAGGAAAAAGAGGAGGAGATTGAGAGGAAAATAAAATTCATTCTGTTTTGAAAATATTTTTACAGGGAGGCACAATCTGCAGCTTCAAGGCTACATGGGGCCCTCTAGGTCCTCAAGTGCAGCCCTTTGACTGTTCACAGAACAACTTCCATAATAAAAAGTAAAACTTGGACTCAGGCAAAAGGCCACCCCCGCCAAGGACCTAGAAGACCATATGTGGTCTTGAGACTACAGGTTCCCCACCTCTGGTTTAAGATATCTGTAGAACATCCAATTGAAGACTTTCGACAGACAGTTGGTGATGTAGGCCCTGGGATTTAGGAAACAGATTAGGGAAGTTTTGTTTTGTTTTGGGGGGGTAGAGATGAGTTTTGTTCTGGACCAAAGAGGAGAGGGCAAGTAGTACTGCCAGTTCTTTTGGGTTTTTTTGACACAATTGAAAACTCCCTCTTCCTAGATTCTTTCTTCTCCCTAAATGTGTAGCTTCATCAATGGATGGAACTTCTAGGATAGAAATGCCCTCCACAGATGCAGATCAACCCAATCCTGTGTGACATAGTTGAGAGAATTACTTGAGTAGCTGAAAAAATGAAATGATTTGTCCAAAGTGACGAAGCTAGTTAGTATGTATCGAGCTTTCCAGCACCTCTTCTATCTACCAGACCATGCTGTCGCTAAAGTTAAAAGGGTAATTATAATACCTGGCATTTATGTAACACTTTAAAGTTGCAAAGCCTCTAATATGGATACAGTGGAGAGAACATGGCACTGGCAATCAGGAAGACCTGAGTTTGAATCCAGTCTTGGGCATGTTTTAGCTCTGTGACCCTGAGAAAGTTTGTCTGCTTCGGTCTCCCCATCTGTAAAATGGGATAATGATATCTGCCTTATAGGATTATTGTATCAAATGAGATAATATATGTAAAACATGTGGCAAACCTTAATTAAAAGGGCTATCTAAATGTTAGCTGTTAAAATCATCATCATTTCATCTGAGTGTCTTAACAACCCTATGAGGCTGCAGGTATTACCATCCCCATTTTAAAGACCAGAAAACTGAGGCTCAGGAAGATTAAGTGAATTGCGCGTGGTCAGACACATTGCTAGTAGGCATCAGAGGGAAATTAACACTAAGTTTTCCTGACTCTAGCATTCTATCTACTGCACCATTTTGCTATATAGAAATCCATAAGCTTAGCAGAGGTGGAAGAAGAGGAAAGAGAGGTTGTATATAAATTGAAGAATAATTAATGTGAAAATATATTCAACAGGAATGTAAATGTAGGACCTATATCAGATTGCTTTTTAAAAAAATAAATAAATTGAAGAGTATTTGGAAACCAAAAACACAGGAGCAACCTCATTATAGAAGTAAATTATAGATTATTTGGACACATTGAAGACTTCATGAAATCACAAAATTGGAAACTGGGAAAGTTGATAACAATAACTTCATCCATTTTAATCATTTTATAAAGGCAGAACCCCAGACGCAGAAGGTTAAGTGATTTGTCCTAAGTATAGATGATGCTTTTCTAATACCCAGTTATGAGGCAGGAAAGGGAAAGTTATGATGCAAAACTTCAGTTACACAAACGTCTGCTGGTGGTCGCATTCTACTGCTAGCAGAGCATGAGAAAATTCTTGTCTTGTTTCACCTTGCATGACCTGTGGTTTCATCACTCATAAAGCAGTGAGATCACTACAAGAATGACTAATGTGGAAGAACTGGCTGGTTGTTGTGTTTGTCCTTTGTTGCCAAAGAAGATCATGCCATCAGAGAAATGATGACATGACTTGCACTTGACTTTGTTTTGAATGAGGGTGGGCTGTGCAGGTCACCAGCCTCCCTTCTCCTCCAGAGTCATCTGAATCCAGTGACCAGATATTCATCAGGATGCCTGGAGATGACCCTGGATACACTGGGAGACTTTGACCCCTTTAGGTCAAGGTCTATTCAGGTACTCATATAGGGTGAGGTAACAGCCATTCAGTGAATAGACCTGCTAAAGTAGTCGGGGATGGCAAAATGAGGCAAAAAACAACAACAACAAAACTACATCAGGCTGGAAAAGAAACAACAACAGTTGCTATTGATAATCACTCTTATCAATAAGAATTGATTGGTAATATTAAAGTGAAAGGGGAACTTTGGGAGAGAATGATCATATCATCTTGGAGTGCATAACAGTAAAGGAAGAGGATGCTGGGTAGGATTAGACATGTATTTTCACTTCCTGCACTCCACACAGAATCTCAGAACTAAAGATTCTCCAGGCCAGCCTCTGCTTGAAAAATAGAATTCTCCTCTACCATATCCCTGGCAAGTAACTATCCAGCCTTTGCTTGAAGACTCTAGTGAAGAGAAGTCTCTCAAAGAAGTCCATTGCACTTTATGATTATTTTGATTAATAGGAAGCTTTCCTGATCACCAATTCTAAATTCGTTGTGTTGTTGTTCAAGTTGTTTTTCAGTCATATCAGACTCTTTGCCTAAACCTAAATTTGCCTCTTAACGATTTCCATCCTTGCTCCTGAGCCAAACAAAACAAGTTTACTTATCTTCCTGTAGAATAGCCCTTCAGATACTGGAAAACAGCGACCAGGTACCTTCCTCAGTCCTCCCTTCTCCAGGTTAAATACCCTCATTTCCTTCAACCAGTCCTCATATGGCATATTCTCCAGCCCTCTCACCATCCTGATCAACTTCTTCTGGAAATGCTCCAATATGTCTATGCCATTAGCAATATGTGGCATTCAAGTGTAAATGTAGTGATCTAGACATGTCCTGACAAGGAAAGAATATGGTAGAATTATCAGCTCACTAGTTTACATCAGCCCACGTCTGGACACTATGTCTCTTTTAGTGTAACTTAAGAAAGTTCTAGATTTCTTGACTGTCATGTTGCACTGTCACATCATATTGAATCCCCCAGATATTTTTCATGCAAACTGTAGGCATATTTCCTTCAACCTGTACTTTTGGTTTGATTTGTTTTGGAGAGAGGAAGGCAAGGCAATGGGGATTAAGTGACTTGCCCAAAGTCACACAGCTAGTGTCAAGTGTCTGAGGCTGAATTTGAACTCAGGTCCTCCTGACTCCAGGGTTGGTGCTCTATTTACTGTACCACTTCGCTGCCCCAATCAAACTAGCTGACTTTTTGAATCTAGCAATAGAACTTCAAATGTAGGACTTCATATTTAATTCAGCCATTGTTCTAGACCAAGGGTTCTTAACCTGGCACACATTAATTTTTAATGTGATAATTACATTTAAATATAATGATTTAATGTGTAATCCTGTATGTTTTATTTTATACATTTAACAGTATGCTGAAAAATGGTTCGTAGGCTTCACCAGACCACCAAAAGGATCCATGACTCGAAAAAAAAAAGGTTAAGAACCCCTGTTTCAAACCTCTGATCTTTTGAATCATGAAATTTATCACCTAAGAACCCTCCAGGTATTGTATACTTTGCAGTTTGACAATTATTCCATCTATGTCTTCATTCAAGGCAATGATCATAATGCTGGAAAAAGCATATAAAAACCATACATCCTTGAGACACTTCCCTAGAGTCCTTCCCAGTTGACATTGACTCATTAATGACAATTCTTTGACATGGATCATTTACCTAACTATTCTGTCACCTAAATATACTATCTTCTGGACTACATCCCTTCTTCTTATCAACAAGTATGCCCCAAGAGGCTTTGTTAAATGCTTCCCTGAAATCTAAGTATACTATATTTATAATATTCCCTTGATTTACTAGTCTAATAACCCAGTTGAAAAAGAAAATATTAATGCGACACAACCTGTCCTTGACAAAACCACACTGGTTTTAAGAAATTACCAATTCCTTTGTAACTACTCACAAGTCAACCCATAAATTATAATTTTACCCAAAAGAGAAGTAACATTCATTGGTCTCCTCCCTTTTTTCAAAATTGGGAAGACATTTGTACATTCTTAGTTCAGCAAGATTTCTCTCATTCCTCAAAATTTTTCAGTAATCACCAACAGTGGTTCAGCAATCCTATATGCCCATTCTTCAGGTACTATAGGCTGTGACTTGTGAAGGCTGTGTGACTTGAACTCATTGAAAGTGAATAGATGCTATCTATTTTCATACTCACCTTATATTTCCACTACCTGCTAACCATTTTTGCTCTCGCCTTCCCATTATTCAGTGTTCTTCTTGGAAGAGAAGCAAAATGAATTGAGCATCTCATCCTTCTTCCTCTAGTTTATCATCATCATCATCATTGCCATCGTCATAGTTGTCATCGTCTTCATACCATCGACCTTAAATAGCAGTCTTTTCCCTTCTTTGATCTCCTATTGCCTTCAATATACCATACATGTACCAAACAAAAACCTGTGGTCTTCTTAGCCTTCACTGCCAATCTCAACTCATTCTGGGATTTAAAACTCCTTCTAATAAGAGCATGTTATTCTTCTATATTCATCTTGGTTACTTGTTCTTGCTTTCATCTTCTATACATGTCTCTTTTTTTATTTGAATTTGTTGATGAGTTCCCTGGATAGTCACATAGGTCTCCTTAGGTTCTATCTTTTTGCCTCCACATCAGAATCATTTTTCTCCAATCTTCTGAATTTCCTTCTTGAGAGCTTCTCAACTGTTTTAGGGTCATTTTCCCTTCAAAAATATTACACCACTACATTCAAATAAACTCTGAAGAACTTATGAAGAATAATTCTACCTGTCCCCAGAGAAAGGACTGATGGTGTCTGAATACAAATTGAAATCCACTTTTTTGCTTTCCTTATTTTTCTTGAGTTTTTTTGGGGGTCCATGTTGTCTTTCACAACATGACTATTACGAATAAGTTTTGCATGACTGCACATGTATAATCTATACTAAATTGCTCGCTTTCTCAATGAGGGGTAAGTGGGGAGGGAGGAAGGGAGAGAATTTGGAACTCAAAGTTTAAAAAATGAATGTTAAAATTGTTTTTACATGTAACTGGGGAAAAAATACTAAATTTAAAAAAGTTACATCATTAGACCTATACTTTCTTTAAATCCTTTAAAATATGCTCTTCCAGAGCCTAGGGTAAATGTCAGAATTCACTCATCTTTCCTCCTCTTCTCCATCATTAACGCCTCCCACATCCTTAAAAACCTTCAATTAATCATAACATCTCCATTAGCATTCAGTATGTCTCCTTCCCTTCTTGGCTAAATTTTTTGAGAAAGCCAACTATACTAGGTGACTCTGCTTCCCCTCCTCTTATTGTCTTTGAAACCCTCTTAAATTTGGCTTCTGACGTTAGCATTCCACTGAAATTGTTCTCTCCTATGCCACCAAGAGAGCACCTTTAAAAAAAACAAGTTTATTGAGAATATTTTTAACCAATATGAAATGGTTTTGATGTCTATTGCTTTATAATATAGTTTGCAGTCTGAATGTGTTATTCCTCCCTCATTCCTAACTCTTTTCATGATTTTTCCTTGATATTCTAGATTTTTTGTTTCTCCAAATGAATTTTGTTATATTCCCTAATTTTGTGAAGTATCCCTTTGACAACTTGAATGATATAACGCTGAAACTATAAATTAACTTTGATAATATCATCATTTTTATTATATTGGCACAGCTCAGCCATGACCACTGAATATTTTTCAAGTTATTTAAGTATTCTTTATTTCTTTAAGGAGCACTTTTTAATTGAACCTAAAATTCTAAAAATTATGGCATGTATTTCATCATTTGGCATTTTCTTTCAGATAATTATTAATAGTTTCTATGATTTTTTTTCTTTGGTGCACTCACTATTGAGAATTTCATTGTAGTCTCCATTTCTCCATTTGCATCTGTGTTCCCTGAACTGAATATTATCTCTTTTTGCATTGTGGTTCATAAAGCATGTGTTTACTATTTCTGATTTTTTTAACATTTATTTGCAATATCATTGGACCCTAATCCATGGTCAATATTTGTGTAAGTTTCATGTACTGTACACACATATTTATGTATATGTGTATATATGTATATATATATATATATATATATATATATATATATACATATATACACATATGTGTGTATGTTCTTAAGCAGACCTATTTAGAAGACATGTCTTTTAGCTTTAGTTTCTCTAGCAATTTGTTCAATTCCATATTTTTGTCTTGTTTGTCATTCAGATTTTCTAAAATTGAGAGACATCAATATCTGCTATTATTGTCTATGTCTTCTCCTTCACTTAATTTTTCCTTTATTCATTTAGATGCTAAGGTATTTGGACCATTATGTTTAACGTTGAGATTGGCTTCTTGTATACTGGTTCCTTTCAGCATAATATAGTTTTCTTACTTATTGCAATTAATTTCTATTTTTGTTTCATCTGATTGCACATCTTGCTTTTTTTTGGAGGTTTACCTGACATAGAGTCTGAGTATTTTGTTCTATCTCTTTATTTTAATTCTGTGGAGAGGATGGGCAGAGTTTAGTTCTTTTGTTGCCACAGAGTGGTTGAATGAGGGCAGGAACAGTGTGTGCTAGCAGCAATGAGGGGGAAAATCATTGAGTAGATCCCAGAACAGAAACCTATAGGTGCTTCTCTGCCAGAGTCTGGGGGAATGGTAGGAGAGAGGGTGCTAAATGAGTACCATTAGGGTTGGTGCCAGGAACATTAGGAATTAGGTAAGAGCCTTCTTTGCTATCAGTTCATGGAGTTATAATCTCATTAGACTTTGGGGTATTTTAGCTTTTAGAGAGCTCTTATGCATAATTTTTATAATGAGGAGTTTTGAGGCTTGATGAGGATCAGAAAAAACATTTAGTTTTCCATCTTTTTGTTTATACGATGACCAATAATGTCTTAATTGAAAGATTTAATGGCCTTTTCTCAATCCTCATCCTTCTTAACCTCTCTGTAACATTGATCACTGTTGAGAGCCTTCTGCTCCTCAGATATTCTTTTCTCTAAATGTTGTTGTGACACTGCTCTCTCCTTCTCTTCTTCAGCAACCAATTCCTTTTTGTTTATCAGAATAGCTAATTCTCCTTGTCATTTTCTCCCCTTTTTCAAGTATAGAACTCCTCTGGCCTCCCCTCTCAAATTGCATTCATAGGTTTGGCCCTTAGAAGATGATTATCCTAAGTTCTGTGGATCTGAATTTCTAAAACCCTAGCTCATGAGCCCCCACCAGTGGGTTAGCTTTATATCAGTCAGTCAGAGAACACAATCACCTCAAAGGAAAGGCGTTTGCTAAAAATGTTCCAATGAGAAACAATTTACCCCTAAAAAGTTGGGGTACATTTTTTCACAAATGCACATTGTATTATTGGGAAAAGTAGACACCCTCAGAACTCACAAGGGAAGAAATATGTAGGAAACACATATGGCCAAGGAATCTTTATCTCCAGTGCTGCCAGTACTTGGCCAAAAGGGTCATATAGGTTATATAGGAGAAGTTCTAAAATAAAAAAGATAAAGAACTGTAATTTTTACTCCCAAAAATTATAGAAGGCAAAAATAATCTTGTGAGGACTACAGACAATGGTCTATTTTTCTTTGTCAATTCATGTAATGTATTGTAAAGTATACATTGGTCTGTAAAGTATACATTTCTCCAACAGTACAGATAGTACTTAAGGAAAGCATTTCTACTCTTTGGGTTATCAGAAAGAATAATGTGTTGCTCAAAAGAATTGAAAAAATGCTTCAAGGATCAGACAAAAAATATAAAGGAATGGAACGTGTAGAGAGAAATTCTTACCTGAGTCAGGAATTAATTTTAAGTATAGGAGAAATGTGATATGGAAAACAATGGGAAGAAAAAGGATCACTGAATATTTGAAACTACGTAATAGGTATAAGGCTTTTTCCTATAGAGGAGTGAACAGGGCTATCTTGGAGAAAGAGAGATTTTGTGCTTCCAGGAATGATATAAATCCACAGATTTTACCAAGTGAAAGGTCATCCAGTAGTGAGCAGAAGAAGAATTGTTAAGCAATGGTGATTCTTTGCTGAGTGACAATTAGTCAGATATTTATTGATCTCACATAAACAAGTAAGATGTCTGCTATCTTCTAGCTGTAACAGAGAGCTTTTCCAGAATTTTTACTCTGATACTCACTTCTATTGATTCATGTGGGGACCCAGAATACCCAAAGAATGAACACCTTGGATGATTTCAAGCCACCAGGTTCAACTGAGTTACTTCTGAGGGTACTGAAAGAATTGGCAGATGCAATTGCTGGGCCACTATCAAGGATTGGAGAATGACAAAGATTGGTCTGATTCCCCCCAGAAAGAGGGATGGTGGAAAACAGACTATAATCTGAAAGTCAGGGAGCTTGACTGATTCCTGACAAAATTGTACAAGTTTTTATCAAAAGACTGGTTAATGAGTATCTAGTAATCACAAAGAGCCAACATGGCTTCATCAAAAGTAGATTGTACCAAACTAACTATTTTATTTTTGCGATAGGTTTACTAAACCAGTAGAACAAGGGAATACTGTCAGTATACTTTGAAATATATTTTATTTCATCATTTAACAAAGTACCTCATGCTATTCCTGTGGATAAACCAGAGAGGTGTGGACCATACTATAGTAAATGTAAGTGTATTCAGATCTAATTGAGTAGCTGGACTAAAAACCAATGGTAATTATTACTTAAGTGACAACTTAGAAAGAAGTCTCTAGAGGAGTGTCCCAAGGATTTGGTCTTGGCCACGTACTGTTTAACATTTTTATAAATGACGTGGATATGAGCATATGTGGCTTCCTTGTCAAATTTACAGCTGACATAGAATGAGGACAGATAATTAACACTCTAAATGACAAGTTCAGCATCCAAAGATCTCCACAGATAAGAGTGCTAGTCCTATTCTAGTAAAGTGAAAATTAATAGGGATAAATGTAAAATCTTACACTTGGGTTCAAAAAAATCAACTTTCCATTTACAAGATGGCAGAAACATGAATGGATGGCAGTTTGTCTGAAAAAAGATCTGGGGTTTTCAGAGGGCCAGAAACTCAATTTGCATCAGTAGTGTAACATGGCAACCAAAAAGTTAATGTTATAGTCAAAGGTAACACCAAGAGAGGCAAAGTGTCTAAGACATTGCTTGGAAAGCATCCAGAGGAATCAGACCAGGAGGGCTAAAGTTATCCAGTTCATGCCATATAAGGACCTTTTAAAAGAATTGGGCACATTTAACCTCAAG
The DNA here is from genome assembly GCA_028658325.1 of Potorous gilbertii. NCBI lineage: Eukaryota > Metazoa > Chordata > Mammalia > Diprotodontia > Potoroidae > Potorous > Potorous gilbertii. Next base: position 208,623,615 of record CM053769.1, on the reverse strand, counting down.
AAGATAAAATTTAAAGGGATCATGATAGCTGCCATCAAGTATTTGAAGGATTGTCCATGCAGAAGAGAATTAGCCTTGTTCTGCCCCACAAAACAGAACCAAATAGCAATAAATCACTCAACATACATTCATTAAGTACCTACTATGTGCTAGAAATAAAAATACAAAAAAATGAATGAACCCTTCCTTTTAAGGCATTTCCATTATATCAGGAAACATAACAGACTGGATAGGCAATAAGTATTTATTAGGTATTTACTATGGATTAGGCATTGTGCCAAGCACTAGGAATACAAATACAAGCAACAGGAAAGAGAATTCCATTTTAATGATGGAAGGCAATGCACAAAAGGGAATGTGGCAGGAAAGTACCATGGTGAAGTCCAGTGAGTCAGAATCAAGTCCTGACAGGCTGGGCCCTTCCCCAAAATGGTGACTCCAGACGAAGTTCATGAATGGGAGCCTGGGGCAGCATAATGGAGGGATGTTTTGGGGAAAAAAGGCAGCTGGGGAATGATAAAGAAGTCTAGAGAGTGGAAGCCACCTGGGGTAGGGCAGAATTAGAAGCAAAATAAAGAAAAGCTTCCTATGGTTTGAAAGCTATTCCAAAAAGAAATAGGCTGTCTTGAAGGGGCAAGGAAAGGGGGGGAGGAGAAGGAAGAGATTGACTTCCTTCCTTACTAGAGACTTTCAAGTCAAGGTTGGACAAAAAATGATCAGACAGATACATTGTCAAGGATATGCTCATTTATAAATGGGTTGGACTAGATGGACTCTGAGATCCTTCCTTATTCTGAAGTTCTGTTTGTTATCAATGTAACTGAGCAGGGAAATCTCTGATGAGCTCATATCTTAAAAGAACATTTGCAAAAGACCAAAACAAGGGCACCTAGCCAAGGACAAATATTAAAGAGTGTCATCAACCAGTCAGAAGAGTGTCTGGAATGAGTCCAGAATGAAATAAGGTTTATAAGGGGGTAAAAGGACAAAAAAAGGGCTATGTTCTAGGCAAAAAGAAAAAAAAAGGATAGAAATACAAAGAAATATAGAAAGATTGCTATGAAAAAATGAAAAAGGCAGAATCAGAAGAATGGAGTACATGCTAACTAAGAACATAGGAAAGAACAACTTAAATGAGAATGATTAGAGAAAGAATCCTGAGAAAGTATTGAAAAATGATGATATTTCATATGTTTAAATTAAATAATTTTAATAGAAAAATTAGTTGTGCTACCGTCCAATAATTAGATTTTAATTAAATATCAATTTTATTTTCAAGGGAAGAATTAAGTTCACTCTTTGGGGAAGGTTGTATAATGTAAACAGGTAACAAAAATAAGGTAAAACTATTCCATTTCTATCTTGCTTTATTTTCCCAAAGGAGATGAGTTATCTCCAGACTGAAAATAGTAGAATGGAAAAATCCTCCAAAAGGGAATTGAAGCTCAAGAGGAAGAATCATGGTGCAATGGAAAGAGTGTGGGATTTGAAGTCAAAGAATCTGGGTTTAAATCCTGGCTACTATCTGTGTAACTTTCAGCATGGGGCAGCTAGTTGTCACAGGGGATAGAGGTCTAGCCCTGAAATCAGGAGGACCTTGAGTTCAAATCTGGCCTCAGATACCTACTAGCTATGTGACCGTGGGAAAGTAACTTAACCCTGTTTGTCTCAGTTTCCTCATCTGTAAGATGAGCTAGAGAAGGAAATGGCAAACCACTCCAGTATTTTTGCCAAGAAAACCCCAAATAGGGCACAGAAAGTTGCACAAGATTCGATAACAATGAACCTTTAGCAATTCACTTAATCTCTCTAGCTTCAATATCCCTATCTGTAGAACAAGGGATTTAAATTAAGTGATCTCAAAAGTTCCTTCCAGCTCGGAATCTATGAGCTATAATTCCATTATAGGGGCTTGCTTTGTGAAGTTCTATATAAATGTCATCTATTATTACTATTGGGTGGCATATATATATCTAAGGTTGCTTCCAACTCTGTGATTCCAAGATAAAGCACTGAGATAATGATGTGCTGTCCTGTCTTTCTTGTATGAAAATAATTTTACTGTGTTTTGAATTCTTTTCCTAGTATGATAGGTTTGGGCTGGGTCATTCAAATGTTCTTTTCTGATTTCCCATTGTAATTAAAAACATTTGGCCAGGATTAAGAATCTGGTATAGATTGTGACCAAGGAAGGAGGTGTGTGTGTGAGTGTGAGTGTGCATGTGTGTGTCTGTGTGTGTCTGTGTCTATATGTCTGTGTGTGCATATGCTGGCCAGCTCTAGGAGGCTCAATGGTCTGTGTGGGGATGAAACATTTATCTTTGATTCTAGTTCTAGCATATTTTAACCACTCAGGCTAACCAACCTAGCTTTATCTCAAAATAACCCCAATAGAGATACCTCTAATAATTTCCTTAAGCATGAAAGGGACTGGATCTAAAATAATCACACTGGGCATTTTTCAACACCCTCTTGAAAGGAGAATCTAACTAGTTCTATCAGACTCTTCCAAGGCATTTCCAAGGATGTGCTAGAGCTAACTCATTCTGGTTAAGGAGCCAATTGTTAAATTTTCTGTGTGAGCATTTATACCTCAGAAATTGGCTAACACCACAAATCAGGGCTTGATTGTTTTATCTATTATCTAGAGTCTAGACTTAAGAAAATGTTGGCAAAAATAATGTAACGTAAATAAAGTAGATTACACTTAAGGTAAATTACTCTTAAAAGTTTGTCATGGTTTTCAGAGAGCCAGTCGGGTTTTTTTAATATTTATTTATTTATTTTTAGTTTTTGACATTCATTTCCACAAAATTTTGAGTTCCAAATTTTCTCCCCATCTCTCCCCTCCCCCCACCCTATAACACCTTGCATTCTGATTATCTCTTCCCTCAATATGCCCTCCCTTCTATCACACCCCACCCTTCCATCACACCCTACCCTTCCCTTATCTCCATCTTCTCTCTTTTCTTATAGGGCAAGATAGATTTCTATACCCCATTACCTGTATTTCTTATTTCCCAGTTGTATGCAAAAACAATTCTCAACATTCATTTCTAATACTTTGAATTACAACTTCTCTCCCTTCCTCCCTTCCCACCCATCCTCACTGAGAAGGCTAGCACTTCAATATAGGCCATATGTGTGTAGTTTTGCAAAAGACTTCCATAACAGTCATATTATGTAAGACTAACTATATTTCCCTTCCTCCTATTCTGTCCCCCATTTATTCTATTCTCTCATTTGACCTTGTCCTTTCCCAAAAGTGTTTACTTTTTGTTATTCCCTTCTCCCATTTGCCCTCTCTTCTATCATTTCCCTCACCCCACTTGTCTCCATTCTCCCCTACTTTCCTATAGTATAAGATAGATTTTCATACCAAATTGAGTGAGCATGTTATTCCCTCCTTAAGTCAAATGTGAAGAAAATAAGCTTCACTTTTCCCTTCTCACCTCCTCCCTTTCCTCCTCCATTGAAAAAGATTTTTCTTACCTCTTTTTGAATGATAATTAATTTACCCCATTCCATTTCTCCCTTTCTCCTTCCAATCTATTCCTCTCTCACTCCTTAATTTTATTATTTTTTTTTTAGGTATCATCCCTTCTTATTCAACTCACCCTGTGCTCTCTGTCTATATGTGTGTGGGTATGTGTATGTATGTGTGTGTATGCGTGTGTGTGTGTGTGTGTGTGTGTGTGTATAATCCCTCCACCTACTCAAATGCTGAGAAAAGTCTCAAGAGTTACAAATATTATCTTTCCATGTAGGAAAGTAAACAGTTCAACTTTAGAAAGTCCTTTATGATTTGTCTTTCCTGTTTACCTTTTCATGCTTCTCTTGATTCTTGTATTTGAAAGTCAAATTTTCTATTCAGTTCTGGTCTTTTCATCAAGAATGCTTGAAAGTCCTCTATATCATTGAATGACCATTTTTTCCCCTGAAGTGTTATATTCAGTTTTGCTGGGTAGGTGCAGAGAGTCAGTTGTTAAACATTTGTCAACAATTTGCCTGCCTTTTGCTTCATCCTTCCTATGTGTTAAGAATCCTTAGCCCAGATGCTTTCCCCACTAAACTGCCCTTCTTTTGTCTTTCAGTGGCTCCTCCCCTGCCTCCAACATCATGAAAACCCTGCTCTATGACCTTCTGTTGCTGGGTCTCTTCTCCAACGTTTTCAGCGACTGTCAGAAGGATTGTTTGACATGTAGAGAGAAGCTTCACCTGTCCCAGGACAGCTTCAGTGTTGATGTAAGTAAGGGCACACCTAGGTATTCTCCAATCCCTGCAAAGAGTACTGTGCTTCTTTCATTGGACACTTTCAGTTCTCCCCGTCTGGAGTCCCCACCACCTTTAACACTGGAGGGTGGACCAGAGGAGATGCCTTAATCTGCAAGGGCACACACACAATATAAGAATATCTCCATAAGCTGATTTTCATCATGTTTAACTTCCTCAAAATCTTAGCTTTTTAGTTAAATGTAGCATAAATTGATTTATAGTCATTCCTTTTTCAGGTGATCCTGCCAAATAACAAATAGGAGATTTGCTCCTTTTGTGGCACTGTATTTTAATTTTTAATTGATTCAGTTTAATGAATATTATCAAGCACCTAATATATTGAGGGCCCTATGCTAAGTCCCAGGAAGAAAAAAATTAGATAAAACCCAACCCTTGCCCTGAGGGAGCTTGCCATTTTGTAGGGGAGAAAAGGCAAGTATGAAGATAAAAATGATGCAGATTAGAATATGCCAAGTGTGTACTACAGGGATGCTAAGGCCAGCACAGTGAATAGGGCTGGGCCTGGAGTTAAAAGACTTCCTGAGTTCAAATCTGACCTCAGATACTTGGTAGCTGTCTGACCTGGGCAAGGCTTTTAATCCTGTTTGCCTCAGTTTCCTCATCTATATAATGATCTGCAGAAGGAAATGGGAAATCACTCTAGTATCTCAGCCAAATAAACCTCAAATGGGGTCACAAAGAGTCAGACATGATTGAAAATAACTGAACAACAACCACAAAGTGTGTAGAAAGGTTACAATAAAGAAGATATTAGTTGCAGCTGAGATAATCAAGGAACACTTCAGGGAGTATCCTAGGATCATTGATGGAAAGCTAGGAGGGACTTAAGAGGTCATCTAGTTCAACTCTTTTCTTTTACAAATAGGGTACCTACGGATCAGAGAGGTTAAGCCTAAGGTCACACAGGTACTGAACTCCAGATCTGGGATTCAAACCACGGTCCTCTGACTTAAAACCCAGCATTCTTTCCCCTGTACCATGCCATCTCCCACTTCTTATACAAAATGTCACATCTTAAACCTCTCAAGCTTTTTAAAATGCCCACACTATTAAATATATAATATTAATGAACAAGTAACTAGGTGGTATAGTAAGTAGATAGAGTACTGGACCTGGAATCCAAAGGTCTTGAGTTCAAATTTCATCTCAGACATTTATTAGCTATGAGACCATGGACAAGTTATTTAACTTCTGTCTACCTCAGTTTCCTCATCTGGAAAGTGAAGATGAAATGAAATAATATTTTATGTATATATATATATATATATATATATATATACATATACATATATACACCTATACATACATGTGTATGTATATACATATACATACATATATGTATATATAAATTTGTAATATATACAGAAAGCAAGCATATTACTGAAATGGATCTAGGACTGACATTCAATTCTGCTCTTATTTCTGCCCTGCCAACCTCCCTATCAATACTCTGACCCTTGCTCTCCATTTAAGACTTCTGGTCAGTGTAGAAGTCAGCTGAGTAGAGATGCTGTCATCGTTGTCGTCGTTGTCGTCGTCATAGCCCAGAAGGGCAGAGCTTCTGGTTCACCAGGGATTCAATGCATCAAACATATACTCAGGACCACTCATACTGCTGACCTTTGTCTTGACCAGCTGGCTGACATGGAACAGGGCCAAACAACACATTAGGCATGATTGAAAGGGATGCTTGAGTTTAATTTAGGGGTATTATGATGAGGAAGACCCAGCCTCAGGTGCTTGGATTTTCCCCACTTTTGGAAAGTCTTCTCTGTCCTATGTAGCCCCTCAAGAGGCCTAGCTGATGGCAAAGCCTTTGGCTTTTATTCTGGGCAGCTCACTGGCCCCCAAAGCACCCTTCTCATGCCAAGTTCTAGCCTCCTTTCCTTTTCAGGTTCCCAAGCCCCAAAGGAGTCACTTGAAAAGCCCGTGGAAAATAAGGATAGACACAAGGCTTTATCATCTGAAAGTTGGGTCTCAAAGGGGCTGGGACATGGTTCTGCTTTACCTGAGGGCCTACTGGATATTCTAATCCACACTCCCACAAGCAGCCTAGACTAGGAGCCTAACCTAGATAATTAGAGACCACAGAATATGGGACCTGGGGAAGATGTTAGAGATCACTCTGTCCAGTTCCTTCCTTCTACATATGAGAAAACTGAAGCCCCAAAAGGTCACATAGGTTATTAGTAACAGAGCTGGAACTAGAACTCTGACCTAGAACCCAGATCTCTGGGTTGCTAGTCATATGCTCTTTCTACCACACGGAGAGTCTATGGGAACAATTAAAAACTAAGGAGGCAAAAGAAATCAGCTGGGACAGGGAGGGCTTGGGGACAGGAAACCAAGCTAAGTAAGTTCAGAAGTGAGATGGGGGATATTACTTTCAGAAATAACCTCTTACTGTGAACATTCACTGGGTGGATATTTCTATCATTTCCTTTCCCCAGACAATTATGATTTTTCTATTTTTTTTTTTTAAAGATAGCATAGTATAGTGGTTACTGAATTTGGATCCAGAGAATGTGAATTCCTATTCTGGCTCCACCTGCTCTGTGACCTTCAGCAAATCAAACTCTTTTGCATCAGTTTTCTGTAAAAGAGGAGAAAGGATGAAATGGATGAACTCTGACGTTCCTTCTCTCTCTAAACCTAGGATCCTAAAACCAATATGCATAAACAATGCCTGGTATTACATAGGACACACAAGAGGCATAGGGACTGGAGCTAGGATTTCACTGGAATGGAGAGCTTTCATATATGGAAACTCTACCAATTCAGGTGAGAAGCTTCTCTGCTATTTGTACCCTTAGAAACTGCCAAAAGCACTAAGAGGTTAAGTGACTTGGCTCAGGTCACACACTCAGTGTATCTCAGAGACCATGCTTGAATCAAGGTCTTCTTGGCTTTGAGATCAGTTCTCTATCCAAAATACTAAACTGCCTCTCTAGGTGAGTACATTCTATGTAAAAACACAAAGAAATTAAAAGATCCAAGGACAGCTAGGTGGCACATGGATAGAGCACTGGAGCTTGGCATCAGTAAGACTCATCTTCCTGAGTTCAAAACCATCCTCAGATACTTCCTAGCTGTGTGACCCTGGGCAAGCCACTTACTCTGTTTGCCTCAGTTTCCTCATCTGTAAAATTATCTGGAGAAGGAAATGACAAACCACTCTGCCAAGAAAACCTCAAATGGGGTCATGTTAGACACAACCTGAAATGACTCAACAACAAAAGTTATCTTAAGTGTTCTCAATGGCTAACCTTGGTTTTCCTCTAGGGACTTTATAAACTGTAAGTACTGTATAAATTTGAGCTATTACTACCACTGAGTAGTTCTTATTTGCTGTAAATTTCTTCCCTTGAAGTTAAAACCTCCTGGAACTAGAAAAGTCACTCACTGGCCTTTGATGTTCTCTAATGAGAGAGAAACCTAGAGTTGCTCTTCCAATTAACTCTGTAGTGCTAAGAGTTTCTGCTGTGTTCCCCTATATTTCATACTTCTTCTGTCTTATGGTAAAGAAAAATATTATCAGGAAGTACAGTGCCTCTTGCCTTGGTGATATCCAGCAGCCATGACTACCACTCCGGACAGAAGCAGTTCCTTGAGAATGGGGAAGAACCCAACAGGTATTATCAAGTATCTGGCTGTCAAAGATCACTAACAACCAGAGGCAGAACTCAATGGCACAAGGCTTTCCCCAGTAACACACAGGACACAGGACAATACCAAGAGAAAGAAAGTGATCCAGGTGAACAGACCCCAAAATAGGGGTGGCCCTATTTTGTCGTAAAGAGGTCTCATCTAACTCTCTTGCCCACCAATCTTTTCAAAACAGATCCCTACCACCACGGTATAGTGGGCCAGTCTAAATAAGCCTGGACTCTCCCTGCTTTGATGCATTGCCTATACTAAAAGGCTGGTGCCTTCAGGTATGACAACAGTGGCTGCTCTCTGGTTGGATCAGAAAAAGAGAAATAGAGTAATACCTCACTTACATATTATAGAGCATCCTCCCCTACCTAGACCATAGCCAAGAAATAGGGAGCAAGGAAGGTTTTGGAGAAAGCAAAACAGAAACACAAAGTCAGTGAACTAAAAGTTATATAGGAAAACTTCCCTGGCTTCACCTCATCTAAAACCTATCCTGGAGAAGAAAACAAGCATGTATTAAATACCTACAATGAGCCAGTCTAGGTGGCACAGTGGATAGAGTACCAGGTCTGGAATTAGGAAGACCTACGTTCAAATCCAGCCTCAGACACTTACTAGCTGTGTGATTCTGGGCAAGTCACTTAACCCTGTTTGCCTAAATTTCTTCATTTTTAAAATGAACTAGAGAAGGAAATGGCAAACTGCTTCAGTATCTTTGCTAAGAAAACCATTCTAAATGAGGTCTCAGAAAGTTGAAAATGACTGAAAACAGCTAAACAACATGTGCCAGGCACTGTGCTAAGCCCTTTACAAATATTATGTCATTGGATCCTCACAATAGCTCTGGGAGGTAGGAGCTTTATTATCTCCATTTTACAGTTGAAGAAACTAAGGCAGAAGTTAAGTGACTTGCCCAAGATCGTGGCGTTAGTGTCTGAAGTCAAACTTGAATTCAGATCTTCCTAACTCCAAAGCAGGTGCTCTATGCACTCACTGTACCTCCCAGCTGTCTTCCTGTTAACATATTTTTGTTGTCGTTTAGTTGTCCAATTGCGTCCAACTCTTCATAAACCCATGGACCATAGCATGCCTGTTCTGTCCATGGGGTTTTCTTGGTAGAGATAATGCAGTGCTTTTACCATTTCCTTCTCCAGCTCATTTTACAGATGTGGAAACTGAGGCAAAGAGGGTGAAGGGACTTGCCCAAGGTCACACAACTGGTCAAGTATCTGAGGCTGGATTTGAACCCAGGTCTTCCTGACTCCACGCCCAGTGCTCTATCCACTATACCACCTAGTCGCCTCTCTTGTAGCATATTAGAAGCAGCAAATTAGAAATGAGGTGAGAAACATTAAAAAAATCACAAAAGCAGTCCTAAAAAAAGAACAGAAGTCTAGAGTGATTTTAGGATCATAGAACTTGAGTAGGGAGGAATTCTGGGATCACACAGAGGGCTGGAAGGGACGTTGGAGGTCATCTCATCCAACCCCCCTCATTTGACTCTTCAGGGAAAGAAGCCCCCAGGGAGAACTAGAGCTTTGCACAAGGTCATATACATGGGTAGTAAGTAGCAGACTGGGAACCTGAACTCAGTCCCTCTCTTTCCACTTGTTAAAAATATATTTTAAAATATTTGCTTCAAGGGTTAAACTCTGGGCCATGCAGAAAACTTAGCTATTCAAAATAATTTATTTCCCTGCCTTTTTCTGTCTTGAGAATTGGGGTTTCATTGAAGCACTCCTGCTCACATGAAGCTTCTAAATTGTTTCAAGTATCTCTTCTTTCTGGTATCTAGCTACTAGATATCTACTCATTAGTTAGAAATGATCACAGTAACAAATCAGGCATGAGATAGCACACTGATCAAAACATCTGTTTCAGTGTAAGGAGCCAGACTTTACAAGTCCAAGTCACACGGGGGCCGTATTTTTAAACTACATTTAGATAGATGCCTTCTGTTTTTACATCACCTGCATTCCCAGTGTATTTTTCCTCTTCCTGTCCTGAGAGCTTACAGCAGACCCTATAATAAAGAGTAAAAAAAGAAGACAGAAAGAAATTCAGCAAAACCAACCATATATAGAAAAAGTACCAAGGTACATTTACCGAGTCCATTTCAACCAAACAGGACTGCATTTCCAAGCTGAGAGATAGAGTGATTTCTCTGCCCTTTTCCTCTGTTCCTCTAGGATGATGCTCTTACCTGGATAAAAGGTCAGTGTCCACTTAGGATGTTGATAGGCCCATGAGATGCTTCCTCATTCTGCTTTGGAGAAAACCCACCCAGCAGCATACATTCATCTAGGAAGCTATAGAATGTTCATCAAAAAATAAAGTATACATTTTCACAGTAATAATAATAACTTATGCTTTTGCCAAGGATTTTACATATTCAGTTGAATTCAATTTAATAAGCTTTTATTAAACACCGACGATGGGCTGGAGAATGAGATACAAAGGCAGGATACAAAGGTAAAATTGAATTCGTCCCCGCCCAGGAACTTACCTTTGACAAATTTTATTTCATTTAAGGCTCTTAACTCTGAGGTGTGTTACAAATATTATCTCATTTGATTCTTACAACAACACTTCAAGGTAGGTGCTGTTATTAGCCCATTTTACAGCTGAGGAAACTGAGACAAACAGAGGTTAAGTGCTTTACCCAGGGTCACACAGGTTGGATGTTTCTGAGGCCACATTTGAACTCAGCTTTTCCTTACTCCTCGGTTTGCCTCAGTTCCTTCAATTGTAAAATGAGGGTGATAATAGCACTTACCACTCAGGGTTGTCGATCAGCTGAGAAAATACTTGTAAAGCACTGAACACAGTGCCTGCGACCTAGTAGGTGCTAGATAAATGTTTCCTCCCTTCCCCACCCACAACCACAAACAATCCAATATCAATGACAACAAGGAATACTTTGGAGAAAGTTTAGGACTTCTAGATGAGATAAAGAGATCAGAACCTATTTCAACTTTTCCAGATATTTTTAATAATATTTATTTTTTAATTTTTTAAATAAATAAATAAATTTAAATTTAATTTTTAAATATTTTAAATTTTAAATATTTTAAATATTTAATAATTTAATAATAATCAGGTTTCATGATAATTTTATCCAATTTAGCCTTCTCTCTTGTCGAGCAGCAGATCAGGAAAGGTCCAGACTGAAGGACAAATGATCTCTAGTGTCACGTATCCCCAAAGTGGTTCAACTTGTTTCTAGGAACTTGAAAAGGCAATCATAGAATAAGGTTGGATAGAGGGTCATTCTTAGAGTCAAGAAAACCTCCCTTCAAATTCTGCCTCTGAGCCCTGATACACAGGAGCTTAATAAGCGTGTGTTGACTGACTAATCAATATATCTCAGCTGTGCAATGATAGGCAAAGTCATTAAGCTTGTCTGAGACTCAGTTTTCTCATTTGTGAAATGGAGATAATATTATCTGCAGTGTAACCTCATGGAGTTGTTGCAAGACTCCTGGGATGACTTTTACAAAGTTCTCTATAAACTTTAAAGTACTTTATAAATGCCAGCTGTTACTGTTCTTGCTAATGACAAATGAATTTTACTTTATCTCACAGAGAGGTCAAATGCTAATTCCCCACCTTGTATCCCAACTATCTGGCCTCTGAGCACTCATGCTGTCATTTACTATGTATGCCTCACTGTTAGACCTGCTTCACCCATTGCACTTGGCACTAGCCTGAGATATTCCAGATGCTCATTCATACTCTGGCTAAAAATAACTGTCGTTAATGGGGACTGGAGCAAATGCCGCTCACTTGCTTAATAGACCATTAACCAACCATCAGAAAGGGGCAGGTGAATGCCTTAGTCCAAAGGGTAATACATTAAGTTTATATATGCCAACTGCTATTAAAAATGCTGTGGGGGGGGGGGGGGGTTGGATTCTATATCTGAGGCTATTTGCCAACAATTCAATTAAGGCTCTCGATTAGTTTCAGTGATTGTCAGCTCCTGGTACTTCTAATAGCACATCAGTTCTGAAAATAGAACACGCATTAGATTTGTTTAGAGAATTTGATTTTCTATCATTAACATAGAATCTAATTGTATCATCTGGTCTTAGAAAACCAGGGACACACAAAGGTCTGACGACTCTAAGTTTTAACATATATTTTACTTCTTTCCTAATGCTATTTAACTCCATTCAATGGTCACATAAGGCTCTCATCCAATAGGATTATTTCCCTAAATTACATATGTACAAATAAGTTCTACTCAGTTTGTCATGAAGCAAATCCATCTATGAATGTGCTAAGTAGAGACCTTATTTTTTTTCTTTTTGTATCTGAGAAACATACACAGATTGTGTTACTTATTTCATGCTTCATTCCCCTCTGTCTCTCCTGGGTACATCCTGTGAGCCAATGGTAATTTTGTCTACAGAGGGCAATGAAATGGTTAATTCCTGGTATAGGGCTGTTCAGATGGAAAAGCAGATGGAAACCTCTGGTGGAAGGAAGGGCTTGGATGGCTCATTTCACTTGGTGGTTGTGTAATTGAACACAGAGTGCTTCCCCTGGTACCTATATCTTATGTGTTTGTGGTACCATCTTGGCTGAGAAGATAACAGGCACTTAGGTAGCACTGTGAGTAGAATACTGGTCGGAAAGACCTTAGTTCAAAACCTCCCTTGGGACCCTCGTTAGCTATATGACCCTGGGGAAGTCACTTAAATTCTCTGCCTCAGTTTCTTTACGTGTAAAATGGAGATGAAAATAAAAGCACCTACCTCACAAGTATGCTTGTGAGCCCTTTGACTGAATGAATCCAAACTTTACAGAACAAATCCCTTTAATAAAAGAATTTGCTCTTTAAAACTTGGACTCTGTCAAAAGGCCACACTTGAGAATATAGAGGACCACAGAGGCCACAGGTTCCCCACCCTTATTTGACTAGACTATGAAGAAAGAAGGATCTACTATCTGCAAAGGACCCCAACTTCCTGCACAGGCATTTTCCTAGCCTGGCACAAACTGACTGGTGCCTGTCTTGCCTCCTAAGAAAACACAGGGAATGCAGCTTGGGATGCAAACTGCAAATTATGTCAGCTAGGAGGTGGGGGTCATCCTTGACATATTCAGGGCCTCCTGCATGCTTTGGGTTCAGTGTTTCTGGAAAATATGGCAACTAAAAAGGACAATCCCCCTTAAGGGATTTTTAACATTGTTACACTTCAAAAATGTGGGTGAAGAAACCAATGCCCCCAGCCAAAGTCCAAGATGGGATCCCACTGTCTAAGAGTGGGGGACTGGGGTGGGAGGAGGCAATTAGAAATAGTTCCTTTGCAGAGGTAGAGAATGAAACCTACATGAATGTGTTCATTCATTCATCTTTTTATTCAGCAAGTATTTATTAAGTCCCTACCATGTGTAAGGTAAAAATGAAATAATTCCTGCCCTCAGGGAGCTTATGTTCTAGTAGGGAGGCTATAGCATTTACATGAATAAGCAAATACAAAATATAGACAATGTAAATACAAATATTTTTTTGCTTGTGAGAGGAAGCGCACTGATGACAAGAGAAATCAGGAAAAGTTGTGATGGGATGGAAGAGGGTGGGGAGAAAAAGTGAGAGGAGCTCTGGCATCACATCAACCATTTAGGCAGTGGTATACCTGTGGCAGGTCAAATAACCAGGATGATCAAGCCACCAGTCAGGTGGCAGGTGGAAACTATGCTTGTAGAATATTCACTTTAATCTCCAGGTTTGTACATTCGGGACAAAATCCATGCCCATACAAAGGGCCCAGTGCTTCATGTCAGGGTGTAGGGAAAGGTTTCTGGGACCCAGTGGCAGCCTTCTGTAGCAGAAAGAACCCTAGATTTGGGATCAGAACAGCTAGTTCAAATTCCAGCTCCTAGACTTACTAGCTGTGTGACCGTGAGGGAATCACTTAACCTCTGTTGGGCTCAGACTTCTCATCTGTTAGGTGCACATTATAAACATGTTTTACCCATCTCACAGGGTTGTTGTAAGGAACACACTTTGTAACTCTTAAAACCCTATGGGTATATGAATGATTGCTATTAGACTAGGATGTAACTGCCTCTGAAACTAGTCAAAGAAGGGGAACCAGTCTCATAAGACAAGTTAGGTCATAAAATCAGTCTCACAAGACAATAGTTAGGTTGTAAAAGGCTGAGTCCTGAAAATTAGCTAAGGCAGAGAGGAACTAGCAGGATCTAAGATATGGAGAGCCTAGGTCTAGGCAAATAGTATCTAAGGAGTGTCCAAGGAAATTAAGTCAAAAATAACAATAGTAACGAATGAATAAAAGAGGCCTCCAAAGATAAGTTCTGATGCTATGAGAGAAGCTGTCTGATCTGTCCCTTGTTTTATTTTACTTGTTGGGAATAAATTGGCAGCCCTGGAACCACAGGTGTTAAGTACAACCAGAGAGACTTCAGAGGCCTACAAGGGAAACTTGTACCTAATTAGGGCCCTCTCTGGGCAAAAATGGTAGGATGAATAGGAGGTCCTCAGAGGTGACTTCCCTGAATCTCTTTGCCTGGATCAGTTAATGTAGTCCCTGTACTGGTATCTTCAGGACCATCTGTGGGCACTTGTCCTATCTGAGCTTATGAAGGTTTCCTCTCTAAATCACACATCTGACATCTGGTGATTGGCCAGGACAATTTGAAGGATGGGAGTGGGGTGGAGAGAAACAGAGACAGAGACAAAGATAGTGATAAAAAGAGGAGAAATGGAGAGAGAGAGAGAGAGAGAGAGAGAGAGAGAGAGAGAGGGAAAGGAAAAGGGAGAGGTGGGAGAGAAGGGCTGGTGAGAAGTTGGTAGGGAGTGGTTCAATGACCTATTTCCTTGCTTGAAGTGAGGCAAAAGACTCAAACTATCAGAAGAGCTCAAACTCTCACAGTCTTGATCCCATGGCAGTGTCAAACTGCCTAAATAAGCCACAAATTCTCCTTCTAGAAAAGTCAGAAGACACCAGATTAGTCAAGGATTAGACAGCAGGCAACTCTGGGTGTCCTCATAGTAAAACGGTAAGGCCAGATTTGGAAAAAGGGATTTATTCATTCATTCAAGAATCAGTCATTAAATTCCTATTACACGCTAGTAGGTACTACATGCTACTACACATAGTAGATGTTAGGCATTATTGTGGTTAAGCTGTTTTTCAGTCCAACTATCCATAACTCCATTTGAAGTTTTCTTAGCAAAGACACTGAAATGGTTTACCATTTCCTTCTCTGCCTCATTTTACAGATAAGGAAACTGAGGCAAAAAGCGTTAAGAGACTTTCCCAGTCACACAGCTAGAAAATGTCTGAGGCTGGATTTGAACTCAAGAAAATGAGTCTTCCTTATTTCAAGCCCAATGTTCTATCCACTGCACCACCTAGCTGTCTACACAAGGTATTAGAGGACACATAAAGTTGAGACAAGCCATGGTTCCTGCCTTCTTGCAATTCAGTCTTGGAGGGATATGGGAAACGGAAATATGGGTAATGATTATATACAATGTTATGTGACAAATATATTAGAGAGTTGCTACAGTGCTATTTGAAATCAGAGGGAGAGATGGTTGTTATCAGTCAGGGGAACTAGGAAAGGTTTTATGGAAGAGAGGGCATTATGTTGGCTCTGGGCATGGAATTCAACAAAGGGATATGAGGGCATTCCAGTTAAGGTAACCTTGGCCAATCTCTTCAGGGCAGGAGTATACAACTGACCCAGGGAACAGAGCACAGAGATGAGAGCAAGAATCATAGCCGCTCTTGGTCTGGGCACAGACACCAAATGAAAGGATTGTGGATCACCAGTCACATAGACACAGACAACTGACAGCTGAACGAATGAAACCATTGGTCAGTTTTACTAATGCCTTGCTGTGCTAATGATATGAGAAATGCTTTTGCATCAGACTGGAATTTGCATCTCAAAGGACAGCTTGAGGGTAACTCTTCCTTAATGTCTGTCTGAAAGTAAGAGATGTCTCTGGCATGTCCTTTCTTCTAATAACTCACTGAGAAGCAATAATCAATGTGTCTGAAGCAAATTCAAACCTATTTATCTTTTGAGAAGACACTATCTCTGGGTAACACATTTCTAAACCATATAAACTGAGAAGGACCATGTCAAGTGATACTTCCTTTTGGTTATGCCAAGATGACTTCTTCTGGGTTCAAAGGATGCCTTATGATTCAAGTATTTGGGGTTTGGAACACAAGCTTCATGTTTACACT
>CM053769.1:208518062-208606928 GCA_028658325.1 Potorous gilbertii | reverse complement strand
TCAATAAATGTTTATTGACTAACTGACCTCTCTACAACTTCCAACCCTTAGTTCTGACCCCTGGAATGAAGGAGAACAAGTCTATCTAATCTCCCTTTCACATGACAGCCCTTCAAATACTTGAAGACAGCGATCATGTCCCACTGTCTCTTCTCTCCAATCTAACCATCCCTAGTTCTTTGTAGGGCCTGGTCTTCAATCTTTTTAGCATCTTGGTACCCTTTCTTTCATGGGCAGTTAGGTGATACAGTAGATACAGCTCCAAGCCTGGATTAGAAAGACTCCTCTTCATGAGTTCAAATCCAGCCTCAAACACTTACTAGCTGTGTGACCCTGGGCAAATCACTCTATCCTGTTTGCCTCAGTTTCCTCATCTGTAAAATGAGCTAGAGAAGGAAATGGCAAGCCTTCCAGTGACTCTGCCAAGAAAAGCCCGAATGTGGTCATAAAGAGTGGGACAAGAC
This sequence comes from Potorous gilbertii, assembly GCA_028658325.1. NCBI lineage: Eukaryota > Metazoa > Chordata > Mammalia > Diprotodontia > Potoroidae > Potorous > Potorous gilbertii. The sequence continues at coordinate 208,606,464 of CM053769.1, read as the reverse complement.
TGAATCAGCTGAACAACTACAACCCCTTCTTTCAACATGTTGTCATTTGTCAATATCTTTCTTTAAAAGTGGTGCCTTGAATACAAAATAATAATTAAGTATGATCTGACCAGTACAAAATTTGGCAAGATTACCACCTTCCAGCTTCTGAACATGAAAACTGTAGGTAGAACCTTTGATTCTCTTAACTTTTCGGATTTGTTTTCCCATGCTGTTAAATCCAATTGAGCCTGCAATCCTCTAACCCCCAATATCTTAGAAGCTTTTGTTCCCAATCCATTACGTTGTGGTTGCCTGCGCAAAAGTCCAGATTGTAATTTTTCTGCCCACTCCCACAGTCTCATGAGACCTTCCTGCCATTTATCTCTGTCAGCTTAGCATTTTATTACCCAGAAGAATTTGTCATCTGTGAACCTGGAAATTTCATTGCAATACTTCTCCTAGGTCATTTATAAAAACATTAAATAAAAACATTGTGATACTTCTCCTGGGCCATTTATAAAAACACTCCAGTACCAGGCACCAGGGTTTCCATTATTAACACTTCTCTAGCCATTGAAGCCCCTGTTTATTCCCACATATGGTTCTCCAATTTCCAGCTCCATTCTTCAGCCACTTAAAAATGTTTCTGCCCATCACAAGAGGCTCTTTAGGGAGGCATTATTACATAGTGGAAAGAGCTGTGCACTCAGAAGGTCAGAAAACCTGGCTTCTGAGTCCTGCCTCTCATACTTCCTAAATACATGACGAGATAAGTCATTTTGCCATTCTGAGTCTCAATTTTCACATCTGCAAAATAGGTATAATAATACTTTCATTGCCTGCCTCTCAGGTTATTAGAAGAAAAGGACTTTGTAAACCTTTGAAAGAGCTATAAAAATATGAGTTATTAATATTTTAACTGATTTTGATGCACGATCTTTACATATACTTTTTGAAAGTCTAAATAATATCTACTGATTGCCCACTGTCCTTGTGCTCATTTATTGCTTTAAAGAACTCTGGTAGATTAATTATGATGTTTTCTGTCCTATAGGAACAATATTTCCTTTTCCCTGCTAGGCAGTTAGCTGGTGTGGTAGAGAGAGAGTCAGACTTAAATTCAGGAAGACTTGAATTCAAATCCTGCCTAAAACATACCAACTAGTGATATTATCTTGGGCAAGTCAATTAGTAACACTAGAATATCCATAGGTACAAAAATTGGATGATGATTGTACTTTGAAATAAACTTTTTCTTCTTCTGTTTTCTTTGCCTTGAGCACTACATCAGTTGGTATGGCCTGATTCTTAGAGGAATTCTTAAAATCTGGTCTTTTTAGTTAAGCAGAAATTAAACCAAGAGCTCACCCTTGAGCCAATAAGAATTCATAGCAATAATAGTAGGTAGCATTTGTGTAGTGCCTTGAGCTTTGCAAAGTACTTTACATGTCATTAGATCCTTACACCAATTCTTTGAGGAACATACTCTTATTATCCTCCATTGTACAGATGAGGAAACTAAAGCTGAGAGAGGTTAATCTTTTGTTCCATGTTGATTAACTAAGTTCTTATTTTAAAAAGGCAATCCTTGCATTTGTGAAATACCACATATAGGGATGGAGGGAAGAGAAACAAAATGTTTCCCAAAGGAAAAACAGAGTCATACAGAATCAAAAAATTGGAAGGGAGTTGGAAAAGATCCCCAAGTAGTCTAGACTATACCCCAAAGGAACCTTCCTTCAACACTTCAAAATCTCAAAGATGACATGGTTTCACAGATCTGGGGAGCCCCAACCTTAATGAGTGGCTCAGATAACTGGACTTCTCCAGGGGCTATTTCTGAAGAATTCATTGCCTTGCAGTCAATTGGATGATGAACCTCCCCAAACTTACTGAGGGTGGTCCTCAGATGTAGTCTGGCAGAGTACATATTAAGTGATATAGTAAAGAGAGAACTAGACTTGGCATCGAGAAAACTGCAATTTAAATCCTTCTTCAGGCACTTGCTCCCATGTAACTCTAGGCAAGCCTACTGTTGAGCAAATTGTTGTTTTTGTACAGTATTTTTCAATCGTGTCCAATTCTTTGTGACCTCATTTGGGGTTTCTTGGCAGAGTGATTTACCATTTCTTTCTCCAGCTCATTTTACACACGAGAAAACCGAAGCAAATAGGGTTGAGTGACTTGCCCAGGATCACACAGCTACTAAGTGTATGAAGCTAGAATTGAATTCACAAAGATGAGTCTTCCTGACTTCAGGCCTGGTGTTCTATCCACTGTGCCATCTCGCTGCCCTTGAACAAATGTCCTGGGACAAAAAAATTAAATATATTGACATACAATAACTCTTATACATTTTTATATCTTTAAAAAATTCTGATATGCAACATATCCTCCCTTCCCAACAGTTGCTTATTTTACATTATTCTGCATTCAGTTCACAAGATTTTGACACATTCTTTCATACATCTGTCACATTTGAACCATTTCTGCTTTTAAATACATTTTATTGATACATTTTGTTTTTATATGACCTATATTTCCTACTGTATCCTTCCCCTAACCCTCTCTCAGAGTCATTCCTTTTGATAAAGAATAAATAAGAAGAAAAAAAGTTCCAGAAAACAAAACATATATATACACATACATACATGTATGTATATATGTGTACATAATAGGTACATATACGTATATATTGTACAAGTGTGTGTGTCCTGATATTGTATGCAGTGATCTATCTATGCAGGCAGCTAGGTCACAGTGGAGAGAGTGCTGGCACTGCAGTCAGGAAGACCTCCCTCTCAGACACTTCACAGCTGTACAACCTGGGCAACTCTCACCTATAAAATGAGGATCATCAGATATCTGCCTCCCAGGGTTCTTGTGCAGATTAAATGAGATAATAGTGTTAAAGCACCGAGCACATAGTAAGCCCTATATAAATGTTTGCTGTTACTATTATTACTGTCGAACCCCGGGCAAGTCACTTAACCTCTGTTTGCCTCAGTTTCCTCATCTGTAAAATGCGTAAGCACCTCATTTTCAGAGTTTGTGGTAAGGATCAGATGAGATCATTGTAAAGCACTTAACACAGAGCCTTCCACATAGTAGGTGCTCTATAAATATTAGCTATAGCTAATTATCATTATTTTTACCCATGACCCCCATCTCCCCTAAGCAGTATCTTCTCGTATCTTTTCTTTGGGGATAAAACTTGGTTATCATAATTTCTCAGCATTTCTCATTCAGTTTTGACTGTTTTGTTGTTTCTTTTTTACATTGTTGTAGTCATTGTGTGTATTGTTTTGACAGTTTCTTTTACTTTGTGTCAATTCTTCCCTTGATCCTCTGTATTCATCATGTTCACTCCTTACAGCGTAATAATATTCCACTGCATTCATGTCCCACAATTTGTCTAGCCACCAGAAAAAAAATGCCACTATAAATGTTTTGGTATCACATAGAATACCAGGCATTTCTTTGATGAACTGTTCATTTTTCCTTGCTTTAATTATAGCCCATAAGATTTTTAAAAATATTTAATTATTTTTATTGTCAACTCAAGAGATACAAAATAAAATGAGCATGTCCATATAAAAGTAGAACAGAAAAAAGATTTTTTTACATGAAACCATAAATCTGTTTTATATATATATATATATACATATATATGTATAGCTCTCTTTTTAAGTATATAAATCCAACATATAATTTTCAAAACTGCCCTGCTTGTCTATTTCCTTCATTGTGCACTGAAAAAAAATGCTTCAATGAACCACTTTCTTTTCTTTTTCTTGTTTTTAACAACCCTATCACTAACCCCCACCCCTTTACCCCAAGTTCGCTCTAACATTGAAAAGAAAAAAAGGAATAAAATCCTTATAACAAATATTATTGAACAAAACAAATGTCCTTTTTGTCCGTATCTCAAAATACATAACTCTTTCTGCACTTTGATGACATCACTTCTCAGTGGGTAGCATGTTTAATCCTCTGAAATCATGATTGATAATTACATTTTTCAGAATTCTTAAGTCTTTTTAAAAATTGAAGTATTTTTTAATAAACCATTTACCATGAATTTCCCATGTTTACTAGCCAGCCTTTAATTGCAACTTAAATGAAAAGTTCAATTTACCAAGGTGAAATAGTACTAGGAAAAGAAAAGAAAAGAATAAGAGTTTCACTATATGCTTGGCTGGATTTCAATTTTGGGTTTCAGCAGATACATGTGGAAATTTTCTTTGAAGCATTTTCTCTTTTTTCTCTGCAAATTTTTCTTAAGGACTTCTCAAGCCTCAGTCTGACAAACTGTTCCACATAAGGTGTTACGTTTCTTCCTGTAGTATCTTTTGTTTAGGTACCAAGGTTTGACCACGGTTTGTACTTGTGCCAGATGATACATCCAAAAATGTCTTTTTTCCAAGCACCTGGTCTTGGTCTTTCTTGCCTTAAGTCTTTCAACAATGGGTTTGTTTTTTATTTTGTTTTTTTTTTAATATAAAATGTTGTTATCACTGCATAAATTGTTCTCTGGGTTTTCCTCATTTCATTATTCATCAGTTCATACAAATCTTCCTAGATTTCTCTGCAGCTGTGCTTTTCATCATTTCTTACCACAAAATAATATTCCATTACACTTAAATTCATACATAATTTGTTCAGCCATTTCCCAATTGAGGGATATCCTCTTAGTTTTTCAGTTCATTGCACTACAAAAAAAGTTGCTATAAATGTTTTTAGATATGGCTTCTTTTCCTCTTTCTTGGATATCTAGAGTGTTCATCAAGTAGTGGTAATAAATAGGTCAAAGGGTAAGCAACATTTAGTGATGTTGTGGGGGATAATTTCATATTGCTTTCTAGAATGTCTGGGTCTATTTATGGTTCTATCAACAGTACATTAGTATGTCTATTTCCTGTAGCATCACCACACACTCCCATAACTGTCATTTTCCATTTTTCTGTTTTATTTTGTTGTTGCTTTGAGACTAGGTCTTCTTATCTCAGCTGAGATGGAAGTACAGTGACCACTCACTACTCAATTCTAATGTTAATGGGTTTAGAAATTTTAACCAACTGTGTTGTTTCTCACCTGGACTGATATGACCCTTCTTAGGCAACCTGGTGTCCATCTGCTCGCAGGAGTCGCTATATCAGTGACAAACTTAATGAGGACATTCAATTAACTTTAGCCCTACTTCAGCTCAGAACATCTGAACTCAAATGATCCACCAGTTTCAGCATGTATTTGCCACCATGCCTAGTCTTTTTTTCTTTTTGTTATTTTTACCAATCTGATGGGTGTGAGATGGGACTTCAAAGCTAATTTAATTTGCATTTCTCTAAATATTAGCAATTTGGAGCATTTTTTCACATGGCTAGTAATAATTTGAATTTCTTCCTTCAAGATTGACTTTTCATATCTTTGGACACTTATTCTTATATATTTGAATCAGCTCTTGAAAGTTGACATAAATATTTTATCTCAGTTAAACCTTCTATTCTAACAACATCAATAGTACAAAAACTTTTTAATTTTACGTAGTCAAAATTGTCCATTTTATCCTCAGTGGTCTCTTTGTTCCTTATTTGGTCAGGAAGTCTTCTTCTACTGATAGCTGTGAAAAGTGTTTCTTTCCTTGCTCCTCTAACTGGTTTATGACATGACCTTTTACATTTAAATCATGTATCCATTTGGAATTTATCTTGGGATATGGCATAACCTAATTAGTCTAAATTAATTTCATGCCAGGTTGCTTCCAAGTTTTTATTGAATAAGGAGTCCCTCTGTAGTTAGGGTCTCTGGTTTTATCAAATACTATGTTATTTTGTTTGTTGCCATATGTTATGTATCTAATCTATTCTACTGATTGACTTTTCTCTTTTTTAACCAGTACCAAAAGGTGCAATAATTACTGTTACTTCCAGGTCTCCTTCCTTCTTTTTTTTTTCATTATTCCCTTGAGATTCCTGATATTTTGTTTCTTTGGATGAATTTTATTCTATTTTTTTTTTTTGCTTTATAAAATAATCCTTTGGTAGTTTGATATTGATGAATAAGTAAGTGATATTTAAATCAGGTGAATTCCCAGGTCCTTTATCTCTATCTCTTGGATAAATTTCCTAGTCTTTTGTTATATTCATCGTTATTCGTTTGTATTGCAGTATTTGATCTCCATTTGGTGACTTCTATAATTCCAGAATAGTTTTTCTTTTCAGTATCAATAGATTTATCACAGTTCATCATTCCTTTAATGGGGATAAGACTTCCAAATCCAATGGAAATGAAGATTCACCAAAACTTTTGGGGGGTTAGTGTGTTACAGTCTGAAATGCCCACATCTTACCAGGGTCAGCTAGACATCTGGCAGCTATTTTAGTACATATGTGTGTGTATACATATATGTATATGTATATGTGTGCATGTGTATGTATGTATATAGTAGGTATATGGTATAATGTATACATTTGTAGTATAGAATATATTTAGTATAGCCTTGAATAAAAAGTGAGTTTCATCAGTAAAAATTATCATTTTCCAATCTTCAGTACTCCATTCTTTGTATTATCTGGACAATAAAGTATAAATGGTATTATATTTATGGCAAGTAACTGTTTTCTTCATTGTATTGGTTAGCAGCTTTTTAAAGAATTGTTCTCACTGTCCTCTTGACATTAAGAAATCTTATCACCATGAAGAGGAACCAAAAATGACCCCTACAGCTGTCAGATTCCTCTGAAGTTCTTTGTTTTTAAAGATTTAACAAGGCTGTTTTATAAAAATAGGTTTTCTATTCTTGGTGGTGTTTTTTGTTTTCCACTGAACTTTTCTTTGTGCTCTGTTGTAACTTGTCCTGTTTCATGTAAGCTTGAATGATCCTTGAAATGCTTGACTTTTCTAAACCAACAGCTAGTACAATATCCCTAACAGTCACTGAGGTGTGCTCTTTTAGAGCAACAACAACTTGCATCCCATATTTTTGGAATAATAACTATTTTTGAAAACCACAGAATTAAAAATCCCACAAAAGATATCAATGGAATACATGCGTATAGTGTAAGATCCAGCACTAAAATGAGACAGACCTAACTAAAGATGGGTAAAATCAGTTCAGTAACACCTTCATGTATTCAAGCATATGTTCTGAATCAGCTTACAGTCAGTAGAAGCACACATTATGACAACTATATCACAGAATGAAACCATATCAAAATAATTACTTGGCCCAAATGATTCTCATGCTATAACTTCACCACTTTCATCCTTAGTTTCATCACCTATAAAATAGGGTAATAATGATACTTCATAGAGTTACTTTTAGCAAATGAAATAATATATGTAAAGCTGTTTAAAAACCTTCAAGTGCTACCTAAATGTTAGCTGTTATTAATATCTGTTGTTTTACTCACACTCAAAGCCTTTGTGATTGGTTAGGAGCTGATAGAACTTTAGCTCTGCCATCGTAGGCTGAAATGATCCAGTATTACCATTGTACAAGAGGGAAAGAAGCTTGTGAAGAGAGTTTAGGTTCTAAGAATTTATTTTTCTAAAAGAAAAAATAAAATCCGTGTATTATCCAGCACTCACCAGCACATAAATTGAAGTCTTACCTGTGCTGTCAAATACATTGTTTTCCTTCACAGATAAAGACAACTAAAACCCAGAGGAAATAAATTGCTTCTACTGTGTTTGGCAAAGTTGGAACTAGGTTTAGGCCTATATTCTTCCTGGTTTAAAGAGCAAACAAACCTCACTGGAGTCAAATGCAAGTTTTGTTGTGATCAGAAGACTGAAAAAGGAAGAGTCAGACTTTTCAAATTTACATAAATCACTTCTGAGGGATAGGAGGAGGCAATGACAGTCTGATTTGATGCTGTAATTTCAACAGTGTAGGGAACTCACATTGTGGAAAATCTTTCCACTATGGCAGATCAACTCCTCTTCAGTAACAATCTTAGATAATTACTTTGCTTGAGGCAGTAAGAAGAGAAGTGATTTGCTCTGGGTCACTCAAGCGCTAGGGATCAGAAGTAGGGTATGCATCCAGATCTTCCTGATTCCAAGGTTGGCCCACTTGCCTCAAGGCCTCAGGTTATCCACACCTGGACTAGGTCATACTTTTTCTCAAGTGATGGAACAAGCAAAAAAACCAATTTAAACTCCCTATTTGGGCTTGATTTTTACAAGATGAGCACAAAACAATAAAAATAACACTCATATAGCATCTTGTGGTTTGCGCATCATTTTACAAATACTATCTTATTTGATCCTCCTATCTAGGAGGTGTGTGCTCTTACTATTCCCATTTTACAGACAAAGAAACTAAAGCAGACAAAGGTTAAGTGATATGCCCAAGGTCATAGAGCTTGAAGGGGATTTGACTCCAACCCCAGGTGGTTCTATCCACTGTACCACCTAACGGTTTACCTCAGGTTGAAGTCAATTTCTCCCTAGCTGAAACTGAAGAGGTTTTGCATGCCATTAGACTCCTTTCCTTTGGCAAAGCACTTGGTACTCATTCTATTCCAGCTGAGATTTACAAGGTAGGGGGCCCATTGCTCATACAAAGCTGACTGAAATTTTCCAGGTTATATGGCAAGAGGAGGTTATCCCCCAGGAGTTCGAGGATGCCTCTAATGTCCATCTCTATAAAGGTTAAAGAAATAAATTATCTTGTGACAGTCACAATGGGGTCTCTCTCTTAGTTATTGCTGGCAAGATTCTTGCCAGAGTCCTCCTTAATAGGCTGATCCTTCACCTGGAAGATGGTCATCTGCCTGAGAGCCAATGTGGCTTCAGAAAGGGCCGAGGAACAGTCGATATGGTGTTTGCTGCCTGACAACTCCAGGAGAAATGCCAGGAGCAGAACCAAGGTTTGGACACAATGTTTGTAGATTTGACTAAGGCCTTTGATACTGTCAATCATGAGAGCTTATGGAAAAATATGTCAAAATTTTGTTGCCTGGAGTTTATCAGTGTTGTAACAACAGTTTCATGATGGCATACTTGCCCAGGTTCTGGACAATGGACGATGCTCATGCTTTCCCAGTCACCAATGGAGTGAAATGAGGCTGTGTACTTGCTCCCATGCTTTTGGGCATGATGTTTGCAGTCATGTTGTCAAATGCTTTCAGTGAGAATGAACATAGCATCAAGGTCAACTACTGTACTGATGGTAAGTTCTTCAACTTGAAAAAGCTACAAGACAGGACCAAAGTGGAGGGAGTGTTGGTGCATGATTTTCTGTTTGCAGATGATTGTGCACTCAATGCAGCCTCTGAAGCTGAGATGCAGCAAAGTATGGGTCAATTCTCTGATGCTTGTGCTAATTTTGGCTTAATAATTAACACCAAGAAAACACAAGTGCTCCATCAGCCACCACCACACTATCCATAGGTGGAACCATAGGTTACAGCAAATGGAGAATTTCTGAATGCTGTGAATAAGTTCACTTACCTTGGTAGTGTACTTTCCAGAGATGTACACGCTGATGATGAGGTTGACACACATATTACCAGAACTAATTCGGTGTTTGGGAGACTTCAAAGGAAAGTATGGGAGAGAAGAGGTATTAGACTGACTACCAAACTGAAAGTGTACACAGCCTTTGCACTGACCTCATTGTTTTATGCCTGTGAAACCTGGACAGTATACCAGCGCCATGTCAGAAAACTGAATCACTTCCATTTGAACTGTCTTAGGAAGATTCTGAAAATCACCTGGCAGGACAAGGTACCAGACACTGAAGTCCTTGCTTGAGCTGAACTGCCAAGCACTCAAACTATGCTTCAGAGAGTGCAACTCCGATGGACTGGCCACTTGTTCAAATGTAAAATATTCACTTGCCAAAAAGACTATTTTATGAAGAACTTATACAGAGCAAACGCTCACATGGTGGTTAGAAGAAACGATACAAGGACATTCTCAAGGTCTCTCTTTAGAACTTTGGAATTGATTGTGTGGCATGGGAGACACTGTCATAGCTCTGCTCAGAATGGCATACCCACATCAGAGAAGGTTTCATTCTCTGTGAGCAAAGCAGAACTGAAACAGCTCAAAGAAAACACAAGATGTACAAATTTAGAGAATCTACCCTAAATATTCACATGAACTATTTGTGCCTGATCTGTGGTATTGCATTCCAAGCTCATATTGGTCCAATCAGCCACAATTGGACGCACTGAAACTTGGTTCAAGCACAGTGAGATCATGCCCTTTTTGAGAACAACCAACCACCTAACTGCCTCTAAACAAAACAGACATATAAGGATTTTTACCCACATATAGTTTTTCAAAGCTGTTTTATTAAAAGCCAAACATTAAATCTTAATATGAACAACTAAAATTGCTTAGTAGTCATTTAGATTTAAATTAATTTCAACACATAAAATATCATAACAATTTTTCAGACAGTTTCTCTCCTCTAAGATTATTTCTTAATTTATTCTCATTTGCTTTTCATTTTATATAGTTGTGATTAGAATGCATTAGGGGCAGCTACATTAAGGGCTAGGTTCCAGTGGATAGAGTACTGGGTCTGGAGACAGGAAGACTCATGCTCCTGAGTTCAAATGTGGCCTCAGACACTTAATAGCTGTGTGACCCTGGATAAATCACTTAAACCTGTTTGCCTCAGTTTTCTCATGTGCAAAATGAGCTGGTAAAGGAAATGACAAGCCATTCTAGTATCTTTGTGAAGAAAACCCCAGATGGGGACAGAGAGTCAGACACAGCTGAAAAAACAACTTAGGCAAACAGGGTTAGTGACTTGCTCAGGGTCACACAGCTAGTAAGTATCTGAGACCAAATTTGTACTTAGGAGGAGGAGTCTTCCTGACTTCAGGCCCAGTCTTCTATCCCCTGTGCCACCTAACTGCCTCCACATACATACCTGTATGTGTACATATGTGTATGTGTATATATGTAATAAAATATGCTGCTATGAAAATTATTATGAAATTTATGAAAAATTATGAAAACTATCTGTATAGATAATTGCCTGGTTGTCTTTTTTTTATATGACTTACTTGCTGTGAGGCAGCAAACAAGCATAGCAGACAGAGGCAAATTTGAAATAAAGAAGACCTTAGACTCTTAGTAACTGCATGTCTCTAAGCAAGTCAGTTAACATCTCTCAGCCTCAGTTTCCTTACCTGGAAAGTCTTATAATAATATTACTACTTACTTGACCAGGTTGTTGTGAGAATCAAGCAAAATGTAAAGTGTTATATAAATGTTAGTTATTAATATTGTTATTGCTTCTAGGGTATATTCCAAGCAATTGCATTATACGTCTATATTTTTTAAGATCAATTTGTCCTCCCCCAAATACGTCCAGCCTATATTTACAGAAATATAGAGCCCTGTGATCATATCAGTCATTATCCTTTCAGCTTGACCCGCTAGCATAGGACCTGGAGTCCTAGGATAGAATTTAGGTGGTCTTTGATCTCGGTTGGGGGAAAGAAATTACATCTTTATTTCAATAAAATTGGTTTCCTTTGTAATTTTGTATATTTTATTTTATGCATTAAAAACATTATTCAGAAAAGCAGTCTCTAGGCTTTACTAGACTGCCTATGCAGACCATGACACAGGCCATGATACAGAAAGGCTAAGAAGCCCAATTGTAGCAATTGTGGCTGACCTCTAGAATTCAGTAATTGACTCTGCAGAAAATTGGAGTCAAGTGTTTGTCAATACTTAGGCATAGTAGAGATGCCTATGTTAATAAGGAGGGATTGTTCCACCCCTCCCCAATTGCCTTTGGGCTAACGAGAATTCCTTCTCTTTCTTTTCTACACCTCCACCCCTCTACAGGAATGCATCACAGATTGTGAAGTGCAAGACTTCCTTAGCCGGTTCTGGGCCCCTTGCACCAAGGCCATGAATAAGGGGCCCTGGCAGCTCAGTTCAGCCAGCAAGGACAAGGCAATGGCATCTGTTTACCAGCCACAAGTGATGGAGGTCCAGGGCCTGAGCCAGATGGAGGGCAAGAACCGTGTGTCCCGTGTCAGAAGCTTGTTCCATGCCCAGGAACAAGAGGCAGCAGCAGAAGGCTTGGGGGAGGCAGGGGAAGAAATGCAAAAGAAGTTGCAGAAACGGTTTGGGGGCTTCACCGGGGCACGGAAATCTGCACGGAAGTTGGCCAACCAGAAGCGGTTCAGTGAATTTATGAGGCAGTACCTAGTCATGAGCATGCATGCCAGTGAGCACCAACGTCATGGCCTGGCTCCGGGCCGCAACCTGCATCAGAATGGCAACGTGTAGCCCAAAAGGGAGGCCTCTCCCAGCTGCACCGTCCACTTCAACCCATGAGTGAGTTGGACATTAACAAATTGTGGGAACAGTTGGAGATATCCACCTCATTCACCCAACTTTCTTGTCATTTCCACTGTTCAGGAACCACCCTTTTCCTCCCTCTAAGGAGCCTGGCTTAGGAGATCTAACCACCTTTCTTGCCTTCTGTGAGGAGCCTGGTTGATATGAAAATTAGTAGGCCCACCCTTCCTTTAAGAATCCAAGAATTTGTTGGTACTGGCCCTTGAGTTTACGTACCACCCCTATCTGGAGTCTGGTTACTATGGGGATAATGGTACTCTCTGTTAAGTAAATTCATTCCTCTCTTTCTCTACAGGAGTTAAGTTACTATGGGGACTGTTAATAGTGAACCAGTTCTCCATATCCAGTTACCATAGCTACCATTTGGCTCACCTTTCCCTTAGAGACTCTATCTCTGAGGGGCTATTAGCTAGAACCGCCCCCTCCCCAATTTTCCCCTAACAGGTCTAGTGACTGTGGTAATGTTTTTACTTCTTTCCCCTCAAATACCACATGCAATTCTTCAGCCTATGAGCCTCCCCTTCCCACCCCCAATCTCTCAAGGACACTGGTCTCCATGGAAACCATTAGACCTCTCATGCCAGGACCAGTACTTAGACCTGCTTCTTTTTCTTCCCCTAAAGTGTTTGCCCTGCCTCCATACAGGTTTGAATTAACTTCTAGGTGCAGGTTGCCTTGCATTTTTCTGATACCAGGCCACTGAACTGGGTTTTGAGGGTAAATGTTCAGTTTTTCCACTGTTTCCTGGATAAATGAGCATGAGTCTGGTGCATTTTTGAGTTTCACACTTCTTGGTTTGTGTTTTTCTCTTCTTGCCCATACAACCCCATTCCCTGCTTCTTCCTAAGCCTGTCTCTCCTTGCGCTCTTTTCCTTTTGACCCATTCCCATCCACAGGTATACGTGTGTCTAGCCACATAGGTGCATATAAGACAAAAAGACCAGTTTGAAAATATTGCTTTTGATTGAAATTATACAAACCCAACTTCCACAGCCCATTACAACCTTGGTGTTATTTGTAAAATGCATAACTATCTTTTCCCCTGATAACCTACCATTCTACCAGTACAAGTGAATGTATTACAACTTCTAAGTGGAATTCTCCCCATTTGTATATTTACATGTCTAATTTCAAGTGGTCAGATCAGCCCTGCACAAAATTTGAAGAATTCTTTAGAAGAGGATGCTGAAGAAAGTCTATTAAAAAAAAAATCTTTAAAAAAATTTTTTAAAGAAAAGCCCTGCTCAAGCAGGAAAGTAATACTATTATAGTTCAAAGGCATCAAAAAAAGATTTTCGAAGTCTGAATGTCACACTTTGAATTTCTTGTTTTGCTTATTCTGATACTCAGAAATCAGAGGTAACTTGACATCTGGTGTGCCAATAACCATCTCTTTCTAAATGCCACTACATGTGTTTGTCTTTATTTGCTCTGTAAGGTTCTCTGTATCTGGGAATAGCCCACATAGCTATTTGCCCAAGGATATGCTCATCGGCAAACAATCAGATTTCCAAATGTAGACTTATGTGCTAAATTGTACTGAGGTTATTGCCTGGGTGTTTCTTTTTTTTTTTCCAAGTAAACTGGATGACTAATTTCTGACCCCCTGAATTTACCTGTGTCTACTCTCTCTTGGAGTCATCCTGGTGGATACATGATACCATTAAGGAACAAGAGTTCTATTTTTCCCTAAGCAAAAGTTCACAGTATAATTTGTTTGTACAATGCCTAAGGCCATTGTTCAGTAACTCTTTCAAATCTCCTGTATGATCAATCCTTTCAGACCACAGCAAGGCCTTTTTTAAAATTAGAGTTTTATTGAAAGGCCTGCAGCTTGAGGTTGATTTCTGCACTCCAATCTCACTCCCTCTCCTTCAATTGCATGCAGTTTAACTCACATTACCAGGAAGCAGTAAACACTGTGGCGCTATGTCCTGGTTTGTTGTCACTTTGGGTTTTGAGGAACCTAATTTCCCAGGGATTGGGGGTGTGAGTGTGTGGGGGAGGAGGGCACCTCCTTTATATTTTCCTTTGGGAGATATCATCAAAATATTAACACTCTACTCCTCATTATAGGAATAAGCCTACCAGAAATAATTTTTATTATGTCTATAATAATTTATTATTACAGAATAACGATTATTATTCTAAATTCAGAGAGAAATGTCCAGACTGACAGAGTTCCCTCATCCCCCACAAGTCATTTTGAAATAATAATTTATAGGATTCTCTACTAAGCATCATTTCAGTTGAGAGCAAGGGTCTGAAGTTTAGGTAACGGTTCAGTTAACAGTTTGCTTCGTCAGAGAGAATAGTCACTTAACCTTTGGCCCACCCTTGAAGAACCATTTTCCTGAAAGCATTCAATCCATCTTTGACCACTCTTCATGAATTCTCCCTTCCAGCTGGTCAATACCAACCTAACTTCATTAACTGAAGTAATCAAAGAGACTTCTTCCTTCTCCGAGGTAGATCATTCCTCTAATTGTTCAAGGTAGATCAGTCAAGCATCCCTTGCCCTTCTCTGATCATAGACCTAATCATGGAGGAGTCCTTCCTAGGCTGATCGGAGGAAGGGGAGCAGTGTATTATTTCAGAATCAATAGAAAAAGATCAATAAGAATTTCTTTGTCAGGTTAGACCAAAAACTTTGGACTAGGAAAATTTTAAATGCTTTCTTTAAATATTTCTCAGAGGGGGAGCAAGGGAGCATTTGTCTGCTTTTACAATATGTAGTGCTCCCAAATCCAGAGCTTGAGAGCACCATAAAACATTATATTATTCAATAGACTGAATTTGAAGCAAAAGAGCTTTTCCTAAGCATAGGATATATCATGCAGAGAAAATCTAGGCACAATTTGACTCCCATTTTAATTGTATTTCCTCTGAAATACAAACTGGATAGGTAAAAAATTCAAAAGATTAAACCTTGAATCTAATGCAGTACAGAATCATTAGTAGAGTTCTAAAGTTCATATTTGAGAGCTACATCCAATAACCCAAAAAGTCCGTGTTCATTTGCCAAATACCCATTGCCACACACCTCTCCCACACCCTCAATGAAAATTCCTGCATCACAAACACATATATGAACTGCACACTCAAAAACATGTACTAACACAAAAAACTCACTTAAACAGGGAAACTTAGGTAAAACCCAGGAAGAGAAAAATATATATTGGCTTTTTCTGTACAGGAAACCTGGGAAAACTGAGTTTGGGACTCAGTGTTTCAGACTTAGGCAACCTCATCTTATACTTTGCTCTTGTTTCCTCACTGGGTCCAGCATTTATATTCATTTCTCTGCAGGAATAGTGTAAATTTTCTATAACACAAGCTTGGCTATAAACACACATACTATAAGTACACAGTTCATTCATTAGAATCATATGTTTAGAAATTCAAGGGCCTCCTATTCCAATCCTCTTATTTTGCATTTAGAAAATTGAATGACTGGCATACAATTCATAAATACATCCCAAAAGAATGAAAGCCAGAGTTGCTTAGTGGCATGAAAACAAGAGCAAGAATATTTTTTAAAAGTTAAAAAAGCTTATTTTCTAGTTCTGTTTTACTATTTATTAGTGTGACGTTTGACATATCACCTAACCTTTATGGATTTCCATTTCTTCATCTGTAAAGTGCGGATAATAATATATACGTTACATAAACACAGAGATATTGTAAAGACCAAAACACTATTTAAGTATAATGCACAAAGAGAGCAAGTATAACTACAAGAATGCAGGTCTCTAAGTTCATTCTGCCTTTTTAGTGTTGCTAAGAGAAACTCCTGAGTAATTTGCATGTCCCTGGCAACAACTAGTGCCAGAGGCATGAAGAGTATTGAAAAAGGTGTGCTTACTTTAAGGGAGAAAAAAAACAAAGATATTTCCCTTAATGAGAAAGCCTTTGCTGAACTACTGCTGTCATATTCTTCTAGGTTTCTTTCCCACTGAGTCTGTCTTTAACTACTGAATCTTTCCCCTTAAAGGGAATATTTATTATTGTTTTACTACTAGGATCTATTTCAGTTCTTTTATTACTCAGGTCTACTGTCACGCCTAGTCAGCAACGCAAAAAATCCCTACTGTTAAAGTCTTTCTTTTCAACGATTTTACTTGCCCTCAAAGAAAACTTATCAAGGTCCATTTAGTATTTAGATTAAAGCAAATTAATTCCTTTCCATGAGTACTTCCTAAAGTTTCCAAACAACAAGGGTTATGCTAATAAATGATTAACCATTCTCTTTCACATGCATATATAGATACACACTCACACTCTTCCATATGTGTATATGCACACACACATATATAGTTTATACATGTGCAGTCATACAAAACAAGAAGTTTACTGGCTAGATTCCTTCCTTCCTTCCACCCTGTTTTCCTTCCTTCCATCCTTCTTTCTGTCTTTAGGTCTCTTTTGTCAAAGACCAAACTTAAACCCATTTCGTTCTGGAACTCATATATTGCACCACAATAGGTCCCTGCCCAAGCACCACTCAATGGCTATGTTTTGGGTCCTCTTGACTCAGTGAATGTCAATAGTAAATGTTTCTCTTTTGACCAGAAATGCTGAGGGTCTTCCCCTCCCAGTTTGATTTTTTTTTTTTAATTAAAGGGGCCATCTCTTGACACTTCTTTAAGAGGCCTATTCACTGCTCTTCATCTCTCTTTCTCTGAAGTACTTATGGTTTAAGTCAGCTTGGATCATACAACCTAAACATTGTGTTCTACACACACACACATTCTATAAGCAGTTTCTCTGTATCATAAGTCTAAAAACTGACCCTGCACTATCTTAGAAGCTAGGAGCTCTATCTCCATCAGAGTGACTAAGGTTGGGGAGTGAGGCTTCAGGATTGGATGAAATGCAGTAGGATATAAAAAACTAGGAGTACTGAATGGGCAGGACCAAAGAACCTAACTAGCCCTGGGCAGTCTTATGAAATAAGCAAATCTTGTCTTCTACTCACTTTGTATTGCCCTGTCCTGATCCCTCTGATTACAGAGGAGAATAAACAAATAGGCTAATTTAATCAAAAGTATTAGTGACTTCATGTATTCACATTTTAAAGAAGTCTGGGGAGGGAAATAATTAGCTCAAAGGAATTAATTTCTAAGGGTAGAAATCCAGTGAGAATGAGATAGTAGAGGATGGACAAGGAAGGGGAAGAGGCTTACCTGACACTTCTCCAATCATACCATGTATACAACAATCTGCTAAACCTATTTGGAAAGATGGACCTGACAACAGGAAGCCCTGGAACAGGGCCAAAGACATGGGAAATACTTGAGGTTCTTCTTGTTATACCGCCCCTCTCTGGGCTTCCAGGGAACTCTTACAGGAAGTGAGAACCCACAGATAGAAGGAGCCTCATAGTATTGCTAACAGTACCAGATCAGGAACCATATCTGGGTTTTGAATCTGGGCCCTTCTCCTTCCTAACTATGTAACCCTGGGTAAATTCCTTCACCCTCTAGGCCTCAGTTTCCTTCTCTGAAAAATGAGAGGATTGATCCTTCCCATTCTAAACCCTATGAAAGATCAGAAATATTGTTGACTTGTCATTCCATTCGTTTCTGTTTGGACTCCTCAGGTGTCCGAGTGTTCCCACACACAGCATGTCTCCAGCCCCAGACCACCTGCAGGGAATTGGGATTCCTTCATCCCCACGGCTCCAGTCATCCTGCAGGCCCTTGATGGGGGATCTGGATCAACTTCTCTGCTCCCTGAGCTAGCGGGTACCACCATGGTTCGGTTCGATAGGTTTCTGTTTTTTCATGAACACCTCTGCTATTCACACCCCTCGGGAGAAGCATATTTTTGTAATTCCTAAGAGGAGGATGAAGTTGAAACATGGACTCAGCTCTGCCCTGCGTTGCCCCGTCCCCTCCAGCCTGCCTCTTCTTGGGGGAAGGTTGGATAAGTGTGGCCGATCTAGTCCAAGCCTGGGATTTTGACCTGCTGCTACCATCACTTGTTTGTTAAAGATCTGTTCTTTTTCATTGTTTCCAACAAATGTTTCTGCATTAAACTTCTACAGAGCAAATGGTTAATACATGAGTTTGCTGTCTTTGTGGAATCGCTATGAGCTATGGAGCAGCCTGTGCGGCACGATATGGAAGACGGGGCCTTAGGCTTTTTCACAGGGTGCTCACCTGACGCAATGGCGTCAGGTATAATCAAATGTTTCATGTATCCCCATCAGTTATGGTGGGGGTGGGGACATTTTGCAAATATACTGTTGCATTAAAAAAGGGGGGAAGGGAAAAAGCATATTTAAATCCTACTTTGTGCCAGGCATTGTATTAAATGCTTTATAAATATCTCATTTGGTCCTCACAACAACCCTGTGAAGCAACACTACTACTACTACTGCTCCTACTATTACTACTACTACTACAACACCTATTATACCTACTACTACTACTATTAGCTACCATATTTAAACCCTACAATGTGCCAGGCACTGTGTTAAATGTTTTATAAATATTATTTCATTCAATCCTCATAACAACCCTATGAGATAACACCAACACTACCACCACCACTACGACTACCACTGCTATTAGCTAGCATTTACATAACATTTACTATGTGCCAGGTACTATGTTGAACACTTTACAAATACAGTCTCATTTGATCTTTGCAATAACCTTGTGACATAACACGACTACATCTACTACTACCATTTCTACTACTGCTACTACTACTATTTACTATTACTACTACCACTGGCTAGCTAGCATTTATATAGTGTTGCCCATGTGCCCAGAACTGGGCTGAACTCTTTGCAAATATGATCTCATTTGATTCCTTCTACCTTGAGAAATAGGTGCTATCATTATCCCCATTGTATAGCCAAGAAGCCTGAGGTAACCAGAGGCTAAGTAACTTGCTCACAGTCACACAGCTAGTAAGTGTCTAAGGATGGATTTAAAGTCTGGTCTTCCTGACTCCAGGCCCAGTGTTTGATTCACTGGGCTAACACCTAGCTGCCATATGGAGGAGAAAAAAAAGGAGATTTGCTGAGGAGAACATTATTTACAAATATTATCTCACTTGAGATGCACAGTGACTGAGACATAGCAGGCCCTTAATAAATGGTTGCTGCCTCCCCTTCCCTCCCATAGATACCTCCATCACCACAACTCTCAGGGATTCAAGGAGATGAGGGAGAAAGATGAGATGAAGGAAGAAGAATTCATTCCAGGGCATGAGAAAGACTTATAGAGAAGAACTTTGTAAATTGTAAAGTCTTCTAAGATCAAGTGACTTGGGAAAATAAGAGGGTGGGTGGAGTTGAGAACAGACACAGCAGAAAGGGAAGGAGGGATGAAGAGGCAAGAGGGCAACACCAGGGTTAAGAAACAGAGCTCTATTCAGCAGGTAAAGGACAAATCCACTAGAAAGAACACTCACTGGATTTGGAGTTCTAGGACCTAGCTTCCAATCCTGGCTCTACCACTAATTATTTGCATGATCTATTTTTCTGGGCCTGAATTTCCTCATCTGTAAAGTGAGGGTATTGATGACCTCTGAGGTTCCTTGAAGCTTTAACTCCATGATCCTTTAACTTCAAACTGACAACTTGTGTCTTATAGTTTGTGGCATAATTTGGAAGACAAATGGCTTTCAGATAGCTAATAGGAAAGTCAGACTTCATTCAGAAGTGGGAGGAGGCAGGGAAAAGGGAGTAGGATGTTCCTTTCACGGCATGGCAAACCCAGGATCTCCTCCCAAAACAGAGTGAGTTGCTTTGGGAGAAAAATGCCACCTGCACCACCAATTCCTGCACCCAGAAAAATAGAGCTTAGAACTCTTGGCTTGGGAAGCGTGACGGTCCCCAAAACCTCTCTGATTGGGTTGACCTCCCAGAAAACCAGAAGGCTTTCTGGAGGCAGCTGCCTCTGCTCCAGTCCTCTCCTCCTTCTCTTTAACACCCTTACCCTATCTATTCTTTTTCTGGATACTTCCATGACTCATGTTAATTCTCCCTGTTTGAATCACTGGTCACATGCTAACAGGAATTCCTTCCTTCTAAGTCCAAGATATTCATTGTCTTTGGGAGGTGTCCTGTTATGGAGGAGATCTGGTATAAAGACATACATCCAACAATGGTCCTTTTATTTTTCTTACTGCCACCGTCTGAAGACAACTGTAACTGAGGTTCCCCTCTTTCCATGATGCCACACTGTGCAATGGGAGTGGCCATCTCACAGTATAGTGGCATCCCATAATAAAAGATGTATTACTGGCCTGTTTGATTTAGGCAGCTAGGTAAAGCAAGCAGAAAAAGCACTGGGCCTAGAATCAGAAAAAACTGCTTTCAAATCCAGCCTCAGACACTTACTGTTTGTGTGATCCTGGGCAAGTCACTCAACCTGTGTTTGCCCCACTTTCCTCAATTGTAAAATAGCAATAATATTACCACCCACCTCCAAGGGTTACCATGAGAATCAAATGAAATAATATTTGCCAAGTGCTTATTTCATTTGATCGTTACAACCAGAAGATATAGCTGCTATTATGATTTCCATTTTATAAATCTGAAAACTGAAGCAGCAGAGATTAAGTGACTTGCCCCAGGTCACACAGCTAGTAAATATCTGAAGTCAGATTTGAATTCAGATCTTCCTGTCTGCAGGCCCAGTGTACTATCCACCTAATCTAGTAAAGCACTTTTACACACATTATACAAACATGAGTTACTATTATAAGACCGTTGGTTCTTGTAGAACAATCTCTCCTAACGTACTCATGTAATAGGGAGACAGAGTAATGTGCTAGAAAGAGCATCCTCAGAGCCGAAAGAAACATGGATTTTCATCCTTCCTTAGACACATATTAGTCAGATGGTTACAAGCACATTCCTTCATCTCTCAGAGATTCATGTCCTCGTTTGTAAAATGGAGATGGTGATAACTGTAGTCCCTACACTGCAGGGCTGAGGAGAGAATAAATGAGGTCGTGTATGGAAAGTAAGTCATAACCCTTCCATAGAAATTTGAATGTCAGCAGTAATGGTCACCAAATAACTCATATTTATATAGTGCTTTAGGTTTACACAACACTTTCCAGACAAAAGCTTATGAGGTAGATGGTATAAGTGGCAGTGCGTCTTACAGATGAGAAACACCCATTCTGGAAAAACTGGGGAGAGTCTTGTGATGCTCCAATTTCAAAAGCAAAATCCATTAACTCTTTGCTCTTTAAGCTTCTGGGTTGACAAGAACAGATCTCCAATTGGTGAAATTTCAGGAAGTATGAGGGAGATTTCCATTAATTCAGAGATTCTTAACTTTATTAGTTGTCCAGTAGGAGACTGGGAACAGATTTCAAGGGGTCTATGAACTTGGATAAGAAAAAAAGAAGTAACCTTTTTATTTTCACTAATCTCTCATTAACATTTCCTTCTATTATGAATTTTTTAAAATCCTTATTCTGAAAATAGGTTTCTTCAGACTGCTAAAGGTATCCAGGACACACAAAAAAGTCAAGAATTCTGCCTTAAATCATGCCACGAAGACTGAGAGGTATAACCTGGGAAGGCAAAAAAGAAAGGAACACTTAAAGCCCTTATCTTATTTGGGTGGCCATTTTCTTTCCCTCTGAATGCATTTCTGTTGAGAAAATGGTGGTTTTGGTGATGGAAGGTAGAGTGAGCAAAGAAAATGTTAACCATGGGTTATGGGGTAGGAGACGTACTATGTTCCTAGTGAATCAGAGGCAACCTGGGTCAATGGGTGGAGAATGACATAGAAATAGAGTGGTCATTCAGGCATAATGTCAAAAGATTTGGCTTCACAGGCAGAAAACAAGATGAGTATAGGTAAGAGACTAGGCCAGACAAGTAGGAAATGAGATAAATCCATCAAACAAGCCTGAGCAGCACCCTGAGCCTGGGGCTCTGCCAAGCACCTGAAGCTTCTCGTTGCTGGGCTTTTATCCCTGACAGTTCTACTTGGCTTCCTCGGGTTCCATTCCTTGAATGGGTCAAACTGTCAGGGCAAGCAGGGCCGAGTCCCCTGAGGAGGAGACATTGTACCCATCCATATGGCGACATCTTCCAGTAACAGCATTTTTGTGAAATCTTCCAGGGTGATGTGAGCTCAGGTCTGCTATAATCTTGTTGTATTCTGATGCTTCTCAACGTTCTGTCCTTCTGGGACCCAGCTCCATTCAAGAACAGAGGTACATTTATGTACCACAATTTGTCTATCCAAGGAGAAAGCATCGACATTCAGGTTAGGCTGAAGTTGGTTGAGGAGCTTCACTAATTGGGAAAGCCTGGCTTATCAGGTATACACATCCTTACTTGTTCCACACAGGATAGATAGTGTAACTATGTACTGAAATCAGTCCACAAACATTCATTAAGAGACGACTATGTACTGGGTAAAGGGCAGCTAAGTGGGACAGTGGATAGAGTGCCAGGTCTAGAGTTAAAAAGATTCATCTTCCTGAGTTCAAATTTGAACTCAGATACTTACTAGCTATGTTATCTTGGGCAAGCAACTTAAACCAATTTGCCTCAGTTTCTTATCTGTAAAATAAGCTGGAGAAGAAAATGCAAACCACTCCTTAATGTTTGCCAAGAAAATCCCAAATGGGGTCATGAAGAGTCTGACATGACTGAACAACAAAATATGCCAAGCACTGTTCTAAGCACTGGGGTTATAAAAAGAAGCCAAAGGTAGCCCTCAAGATGCTCCAAGTCCAAAGGACAAGACAACAAACTTAAAGATAGGTGGGGAAAAAGCTATGTAAAGGATAACTAGGAAATTAATTGAGAGGGAAGGCACTAGAACAAAGAAAGATTAGGAAATACTTTCTGTGAATATGGGATTTTTGGTTGGACTAAAAGTAAATTAGAGAAACCAATGGGCAGAGATGAAGAGGGAGAATGTTCTAGTCATGTGGAGCAGTCAGAGAAAATGCTGGGAGCCAGGAGATGGAATGTCTTTTTTGTAGAACAGCAAGGAGGCTAGTGTAAGTGGATCGGAGGGTAACAGGTAAGAAGACTGGAAGGGTAGGACGGGGCTAGGTTATGAAGGACTTTGAATGCCAAGCAGAAGTTTTTGTATTTGTTCCTGGAGGTAATAGAGAGGTGCTGGTACTTATAGAGTCAGGGGTGAGGAGCAGGGGAAGGGAGAAATGGAGAGTGACATGGTCAGACCTGGGCTTTAGAAAAATCATTTTGATGGCTGAATGGAGGATGGATTGGAGTGGAGGAGAGACTTGAAGCAGGCAAATACACTAGCAGGCCATTGAAATAGCCTAATCATGAGATATTAAGAGACTACATCATGGTGGTGGCAATGTCGGAGGAGAGGAAGGGATATTTTAGAGAGATATTGAAAGGTGAAATGGACATATTGGAGGCCGGCGGGGGGGGTGGGCAGGACAAGAGATAGTGTGGAGTCGAGGGTAGCAAGTAGGTTATAAGCCTAAAAAACTGGATGGATAATGTTGCCCCCAACGGTAACAGAAAAATTAGGATCAGGGTGGGGGGATATCCAGTTTGGACATATTGAGTTTAAGATGTATACCAATTCAAGATGTCAGAAGGGAAGTTAGAGATGCATGACTAAAAGTCAGCAGAGAGGTTGGAGCAGAATAGGTAGATTTGAGAATCATGAACATTGAAGGCAAGTGCTAGAGTGGAGATAACAGAGGAGACAAGATAGGATGAAATGGGAATGCTTGAGCAGGTAAAGGGGTTAGCCTTGGTAAGGAATAAGATCACCTATTCACGTGAGATGGGTGAAGGAGACAGTGGAGATAGGATGAAATGGGAATGCTTGAGCAGGTAAAGGGGTTAGCCTTGGTAAGGAATAAGATCACCTATTCATGTGAGATGGGTGAAGGAGACAGTGGTAGAAGGCATTTTGAGGCATATGAGATAAGAAAGAGGGGAGAGCAAATAGCCTCAATTTTATTCCGTAAAATATGATGCAAGGTGCTTAGCTAAGAGGGTGAGAGGAGAGGGAGCCATGGGAGGCTTAAGGAAAGATGAAAAGTTTGGAATTCTGCTGTGCAGAGTGAGATAGTGAGTTGTTTATTAGAAGTATAGTAAGATTGTCTAGAAGCTGTGAGACCCAGTTAACATTGTGTAACAAAATTCTAATGGACCCAATTAAAATTATTGCATTACTTTCTCCACCTTTGTTCAGCAGCATGTATGTAGGAGAAAAGGTGGCAAATGGTGAGAGTGTCCAGGGGAGAGGCTTGGCACAACACAGTTGGCAGTATGATATGGGGGCTAGGACCTTGAGAGGAGAGGACAGTGTAGAAGTGAACTGATTCACTAAGGGGACAAAATAAGGAGAAGAGGAGATAATGGTCTGGGAGAGAACTGAGGGGTTGAGGGATAAGAGGTAAGAGAGTGAAAGAAGAGCAGGGTTGGTAAGGGAAGGCAAAGGGAGAGATGGGAAGTCAATAGATTTGAGTACAATAAGGAGATTTTGGGAATTCTTAAATAGGTAGATGGCACTTTTGTGGGTGATAGCAAGACCAAAGGTATAGCCATCTTTGTGTATGGCAGAGATAGATGGAGTAGGTTGAGAAACTGAGGAGATGGAGTATTTGAGGGAGAGTTAATATGTATGCTGAAGTGCCAAGTATGAGGACAGGAGCTGGGGATGAGAGAAAAATTGAGATTCAGATATGTGAAGGTCTATAAACAATAACTACCAGAATTTAATTGGGTGGTGGATATGTATTTCATGAACCTCAAAGAACAAGCATTCCAGAGGGCACCATGGAATGGGTAGGTGGGGTTTGGTTCAAATTTTAGGGTGGGAGAATTGAGAAAGATGAGAATAAAGAAACAGGTGAGGGGAGGAATGGGGTTGGATGATGAGCCACAAGAGTTCAGAAGCACTGGGGTGTGTAAAGTATGACCAGGTGTGAGATGTTCATCACTGAATGAAAGTAACCATTCATCTTTCCAGAAGAAGCTAGTGATCAGGCAGGAAATAAACACAGAATGAGATGGAAAGCACATGGTCAGGTGGGGAAGTGGGGGTTCCATGTCCCTACATTCCTTCCTTCTGAAGGAGACAGCTCATAGCAGGATAATGTCTCACTCACTACTAATTTCCCTCTTTTCTTCCCTCAAGAGACAAATGTGAAAAGACAGAAGGCCTGAGTCAAAGAGTAGTTTGTACCTCTTTGCACAAAAAGTTCTCTCCATTGAATTTGGGAGATCAGGGTAGCAACAGGAAGTGGAAGCTGCCTTGTGTTGGAACAGATGCAAGTCCCTCCACTACTCTCTAGCGTCTTCCCTCAGGAGAAGGTGGAAGGCCCCAGATCAGAGGTCAAATGAAGGTCTCAATCCTCTTATCTCCCGAGGCTGGAGTTCAGATGGACACAGAAGGAGATGTAAGTCTTGAGGTACAGGGGGAAGTCAACTTGGGGCATAGCCCAGCATCAGCCAGGGAGATCCTTGTCACCTTCCCTCTACAGCGAGAGAAGGAAGGCACCAGGTCAGAGCAAGACAAAAGACAGTCCTTTCCTCTCAAGAAGCTCACAGTCTAATGGGGGAGAAAATATGAAAGCAGCTATGTGCCCATAAGCTATATGCAGAATAAATTGGAGATAATCAGAAAATTAAAAGTACTGATGTGATTAGTCCCTCTATTTTAAGGAAGGCCAGACAAGTGTCCATAAAACAAGCCATTTGGCTGCTATCTCTACTTCTTTCCTTGATCTTGATAATTGCTTGACTGCCCTCAATACAAGGGAAAAACATTAAAAACAATTGATAACTGGGTTACAGTTAGGATTAGAATATATGCTCCTTATGAGCAAGAACTGGGTCCCCCCTTTCTTTGTATCTCCAGTACACAGTACTGGACATGACATATATGACAGTACATGATATATAACAGGTGTTCAATAAATGTTTATTTATGTTTGACCAACTGATTACAAGAGATGCAAAAAGGTAAAGCATGAACTCGTAATAGTGACTTTAAGACAAGTAACAATTATAGAGTATTAAGATTTGTAAATAAAATGCTATACATATCTCATTAGTATAATTTCTCAGTGACTCAGTTTCTTCATCTATAAAATGATGAGGTAAAAAGTATTAGAGAACGGAGAAAGGTTGGATTAGATGACCTTCCAAATCAGAAACCATTTGCTCTATGAACTGATCCAATAATGTGAAATATGGGCAGACAGTGTCCCCTGGTGGCTAAGTGGTAAAAAAGAAACAATTACATTCATTGGTACAATCTCTTTTACAAAAAGGCACATTGACTGTGGTTTCCACCTTAGAGGGCTTGTGCTACCCATAGTCAGTCAATTAGTCAATGTCTGCATCCTCCAGAAACCCTAATGTTATATACTCTGTGAAGTAAAATTATATGCATAGTGCTTTGAAAATTATAAAATGCTATGTATTTAAGTGTGAGCTGTTATCAGTATAATCTGTATAAATTAACACTTTATATAGTGTTTTAATGTCTACATCCATTTTCTCTATTTCCTAAGCCCTGAATTCTGACTTTTGCATCTACTGCTTTCCTGAAACTATAGTTGGGGAAATGTCCAGTAGAACCATGTCTCCCGCCTCTCAGTAGAGAATGTACTAGAGGTGTAGAATAAGAACCATTTCAGACAGGCACAATGTGTGAATTTGTTCTGTTTGACTATACTTATTTGTTACAAGGTAAGTTTCTTTAGAGGAGATAAATCAGTTGGAAACTTCCAGACTTTACAGTCAACAGTTTTGGCTGGATTTAACCCCCTCCCATTGGATTTGCTTTCATGGATCTTCCCACTGTTGCTCATGCAACTTCTTGTTGCGTTTGTCTTGTTTGGACTTTCCATGTTCACCTAAGGTCACATTCATCCTTCATATTTCTTCTCCTGTTCTTCTGTAATTAAAACTTTTTCTGGTTGGATGAATTGAGTTCACATGTTAATTAACTACTTAATCAGATTTCTTCACTCCTGTGCTACTTTGATCAGGCTTATAATCATCAATCATTTTTACTATCATTTATAATTATGTCACAAAGACTATCAAACTCTATTAGTCACACTTCTTGAATGCAATTAAACTTGGAAAGCTCTCTTCCCCTCTGGCCTGCTCTGCTTTGTTAAAACATAGAATCAGAGCATTGTAAAAAGTTAGGGCTAGTCTTGTCCAAACAAATGAAGAGACAAATGCCAAAAGAGATGAAGTTATTTGCCCAAAGCCATATAGCTGGTTGGTATTAATAGTTGGGAGAGGTAGTCAGGCATTCCACGGAAGGGACAAAGGGCTGACTATGACCTACATCGCATCCCATAATCAGGTTTCAGAGCCCTGAGAAAAAGGACCACATTTCATCATCATTTCCAATCATTTCTCCAGCAGGGCCCATAGCGGCTGAGTAGCGTTGGTTCCCTTCCATCTGATCAATTGCTTTAAATCAGATAAAGAGAGGCAACTGATGGTTAGACTTCCCTGTAGATCCAAAAGGACATCTGGTGATACAAACTTCTGCCAAAGTGTTTGAAGTTGCTGGATACATGTCTGCAGATCTGCCACCTTCTTAGGACTTGATATTAATTGTAGGGGAAAGTCTGAGTTCCCTATAATTTGTAAAAAGTTAGCTTACCTGGTTATTACTCAGGCCAATAGTTATTTTTGTATGACATTCCTTCTGCGAGCTCCTCCTCTAGGGCAAAAATTGTCATGATTCCTTCTTGTATCCTCACCACTTGTCATATATAATAGATGCTTAACACATGGTTTGTTGAATTTGAACTTATTGAAGCATAATGTTTGTTACATATTTAATGTCCCTCCAGAACAGAGATGCTTAATCTTTTGTGTCATGGACTCCACTGGCAATTTGGACCTATGGACCCCTTCTCTGAATGTTTTTCCTTTAAATTAATAACTGAAGGAAATGCAAAATTTCAATTGGAAGTTAGCATTGAAATTCTTTCCAAATTCAAGGATTCTCTGTTGGGAACCCCTATTCTAGAAACTTTCCACTCTTGAAGCATGAAGCTAGACATGTAAATAGATATTTAGAATTATATTGTACCACATTAATAGGGCAAAATAGACCAATTAAGGTCATACACTTAAGATCCTTTGAACTTGGTTTTAGATAAAAAAAAATTTCAAGTTCTACCATGACAGCTATGTATCATGAGGTTTCTTTAAATATTCTTTATAATCTTAACAAAATAAGATTAAAACAAAACTTTTTAAATGTGATTCTTTCTCTAGACATGAATTCCATACCTAGTCTAACCCTAAAGATCTTCAGAAAAGCAAAAAAAAAAAAAAAAAAAATTCTAGGATCTGACTAGTTAGGTGACTGGGCTTGTCTTCTACATGAATAATGTAAATGATGTAAAATCACAGACGAAAATTTAAAAATGTCCTACTGAATTTTAAGGGGTTTTCCCCCCACTAAACCATTACTATTTTTGCACAATCACTAACATTTATCTATCAAGTTTAAGGAGACAATGCCATTTTGGAGCAAGATTTGAAGAAATATTAACACCTAGTTACATTAATACATTCTCACGCTTGCCTTTTCTCATTATCAGCTACTAACATAATCTTGGGCTGCAAATGTAAATGTTTTTTTTTCTCAGTAACGGAAGTCATTCTCACTTTAGGGCTACAGAGTAGCAGGTGGAAAATTCGTTACTTCTCAGTTTGTATCGGCCACCTTAACTATCCCCAGCAGTCATTTATTTTCTTTGCTTCTTAACTCCTTGGACATACCTTTGGACTAGTTTCTCATGGAAACTGTATCTTCTTACTATGTTTCCAAAAGTTCTTGCTCTCTGGTTTACTTGATCTCTCTTGAAAGCCATGTATCTAATTCAGTCTCTTATTCCTCCTATACATAAAATACCTAATATTAAAATATAGGCAACAACTCCGGACTTGAGAAATCCTGTGTGCTTCTCATGAATTCTATTTTTAAGAAGCTTTTCTTAACAATCAGCATGTTTTGGGCTTTTTGGGCCATCGAAGAGGCAGTACAGCATACTGGATAGTGGTGGCTTGAGAGACAGGAAGACAGGATCAAATACCAATATATATTGTTTGTGTGACCTTGGGCCAAATCACCACCCCTCAGTGCTACAGGCAACTAAGACTGTTAGTTAGAGAATAAGTGTTAATTTGTAAAAGTGAAGCTTCCTGACTTTGACAGCTCTTTGCAAATTAAAATTTGACCACAGTAGTACTTGGGATGTCCTTAAGTCTACAATCCTCCCCAAGTTCCCTTTACTGAACCATGACCTGACAGTTTAGAACAAATAATTCTATGAAGTATAACTATTCAATATTTTGAGGCTCTGCAGTTTTGTTGGTGTACTCCTAATTATGTGGACTAAAGACCTTCTGATTTGCTCAAAAGTGTAGATTGTTGTCTTTCAGTCATTTTCAGTTACGTCTGACTCTTCATGACCCCAATTTGGCGTTTTCTTGGCAAAGATGCTGGAGTGTTTTGCCATTTCCTTCTCCAGTTCTTTAATGATATGGAAACTGAGGCAATTAGGGTAAAGTGACTTCCCCAGATTTGCACTCAGGAAGATCAGTCTTCCTGACTCCAGGCACTCTGTCTACTGTATCACAAGCTGCCCAAAAGAGATTATTTTCCCCTAATTCCTTTATCTTAGATTTGCCCATTCCTGAGTCTTAGGTGCCAGGAGATAGAGCAACATGACTAAAAGAGTGTACATGATTTGACCCAAATAATTTTCATCTTAAGAAAATTACATAAATTCTGCTGACAGTGCCTTTTAGAATATGGGTAAGTACTACCTGCTGGTCAGTCCAATGTCAGTGACCACCCATGTTTTTGTGGAAGGGACAAAAATTAGCACAAAGGAAATCAGCCAATGTTCCATTTTATTCCTTATAAAATATATTTCATATTGCTGCAGTAAAAACATTACATTTCACATTTAAAAATTGTTTTTAACAATAAAAATAATACTTGGAAGACAGCTGGGAAAGGGAAAAAGCTCCAGTAAGACAAATTCACAGATCTGGGATTTATCCCCCTTTACTCATCCTTGCCCCTAGGTAAATAGCCAGTCCCTAGGATGGTATTCATGATTTTACAAAGTGTGACTATAAAAGAATTGAGGCAGATTGTTTAAGACCACAATTTATGCACCCAAATGAGTATTCTCCTCAACTGGGAGGGTGCACAATCATTTCAATGATGTTTCCCCTTCTCAAATCTACTTTGGAATTGTTCCTTGAGAACTGTATCCAACTGGTAGAAGTGGGGACCATGGGTATGGGACATACAGACAGTATCAAACTTTTCAATGTATTGGTTAAGTTTTGCTGAACTTTTCTTCCCCCTTATTTTTAATTCTTCATTATAAAGATTGACTCTCAGAAGTAGCAGGGCTGAGGGATACGCTGGGAAATAGAGGATATAAAAAACAAAAGATAGTAAAAAAAAATTAGTTTAACAAAAAGAGAGGACAAAAGAACTGTCTCCAAAGATCATGAATGAACTACACTCTCTTTCTCTCTCTGTTTTCATTACTTTATCATCACACCTTGTTTGATAGTCCAATTTCTTTTCCAGCAGTGGTTCTAAATGCCTTTTGTCTGTTTTTTGTTTTTAATCCAACACACTCACAAACGACAATGATTTATCACCACTGCTAATATTCCAAAAATGGAGGCTCTGAAGACAACTGCACACAAAATAAAGAGGGATTTCTTTCCAAAAACGTTTTGAACGGCAGCATTGGAATAAGTGCATCACCTCTTAAATTGACTCCTTTGAAGAGGAGTTCACTTGAACATTTAAGTTTTGTTGACTTTTTTTAAAGCAACATTATTCCATGTCACAACT
Organism: Potorous gilbertii; assembly: GCA_028658325.1. Classification (NCBI taxonomy): domain Eukaryota; kingdom Metazoa; phylum Chordata; class Mammalia; order Diprotodontia; family Potoroidae; genus Potorous; species Potorous gilbertii. Next base: position 208,575,271 of record CM053769.1, on the reverse strand, counting down.
CATACACTCAAGAAGTAGAGAGGCCTTCTACTGAGAAGTGTTCCTTCTACCCTGTCTTCCAACAATCAGAATCCATCACCTGGAGAGACTGAGAAGTAGAGAGAGAAATGAAGCAAAAAGAAGTTTTTGGACTTGATCAACTCACAAAACACCCCCACAGAGGAGAAAGTAGTGAGATTTTTTGCCCCAAAGACAGATTGAATTTCAAAAACACAACAGCAAGAGACTGGGTTGGGACTGGAGAAGGGCAAGAGACACACCACCACCAAAGCAGAATAAAAAGTAAATGGGACATAAGGAGAAATTTAATTGAAAATTACTGGGATTTTTATTCTTCAGGTTCCATGAGTGTCTTCTGCCTCCCATTTGTTCTGGCTATATCAATGTTACCAAGGGAAAACCTTCATTCCTAGCTAGTCTATAACTATCCAGACCCTGAGAAGCATCTTTTTTTTTTTTTTAACCAAAGATGTCTTGAAGGAGAGGCCTAGTGAACACTTTGGCCTCAAAAGAAAAGAAGGTTGGTCTAACTCCTCCCACTTCTCAGAATGACCCTTTTTTGCCTCAGGGGGATTTGATAGATGATCAGGGTACAAGCAAGGACTAGTTTCTTCTCAGACAGAGAGGAAATGGAAGTAAGGAAATAAGTAGAGTTTTATTCTGGACTCAAATTCAGTTTTGACCCAGGACAGACACATGGGAGGAAGAAAGTAGCATTTTTTTTCTGGCCTAGTTTCTACCTTGACCAGGAACAAAAATTCCAACTTACAAGCATTTTACAAAGTTACAAAAATATATTTTACTGCCATAAGGCAGTTTTCTCTGATTTCCTCTCTTCCTCCTTATCACCCCAATCCAGCTTGCTTGGATGAGTCATGTATCATGCTATGACTACATATGCAGTTTTGTTTTGTTAGGAGAAAATTTAAGCAAAACTTCCACTTTGAGACATCTCATTTAAGTAAATGAACTTTGGTTCATTTGGTAATTCGGTGTTTGGAGGGATGTGAGAACTCAGTCTAGAACCCAGGGGCAAACACTACTCTGACAAAGTCCCAGCTGAGGTGACTTGGTGGGGTTCCCTGAGTTTCAACCTTCTATAATGTATATCCAGGTTTCCTCCTAGGGCAACTAGGCACTGGATGACCTATTCAGATGGGTTCCAGAGAATACTGTGTGCCTGACATCTGGGCTTTGTCAAATAGGTTGCCATAAAATAGAGGGAAGGTAGGAACTGAGAACAAAAGAACTGTGCCTTACTTCCTTAGCCCCCTCTCTATCAAGTCATTAGATTCTCCAAGTGACCCACGCTCCCGATGCCTAATCTTGGAGACAAATACACCATTTTTGCTCATCTACCTCTAAAAGCAAGGCACTGTAACTAAGGGTTTTGGTCCCCAAAGACCTTTAAGGAACTTATATTCCAGTGGTCCCTAGGTCCATCCCACATGGCCTTCACATGACTCCAGCAACTTTCATCCCACATCCCTTAGAATTCCCTTTACCCCACATCCCACCCTGCCTGCCATCAGCTTTAGAAACTTGTAAGCTTCAAGTGTGGTCTGCCATGACTGGCGCTATGCCTCCACATGGCCTTGAGAAAGCAAAGATAACAGAATCTAGAACTCTACTGTCAGAGCTTGGGAGTTCATGGGATGTTCACACTGCTTATCAGAAGTGTCCTTTTTCAGAGAGGCAAATTAGACAAGAATAGAATTTGGGGCCCCTCAACTTCCTTCCCCATCCCCAAGTTGCCACTTATCTTTCTTTATTCCCTTCATCTAATCTCCCCCACCACTCCCTGCTAGAACTAGTCACACCTCTAGCAGCTGGGGGAGGGGAAAGTCTGCCCACAATGAAAATGGGAGAGGTTGAGGAACCTACTAAGGTCTCTTACGAACCAGAAGGGAAAAAGAGGTGAGCAAGATAAAACATAAGAAAAAAACCCCAAAGAGGTTTTTGTTGTTGTTGTTTTTAATGTGACTTATTTCTCTAATGAGAAGGGTAAAAAATGAAGGGATTTCACTTTGGGTGGCAGCAGAGGTTTCAAGGGAGGCTGTAACAACCTCCAGCATTTCCTCACTAAAATGGAAAAAAAATACTAAAAAAAGCTCAAGGCAGTGTTGATTCACTCTTTGAAATGTGGGAGGTCACTGTTACCCTCTGGCTTAGCTTGGTTTGGAGACTCTTAAAAAAAATCCATTTAGCTGGGCTTTCAAGAACCAAACAAGATGGGCTGGGGGTGAAATCCAGTATCTAAAAGAACCCAGATTAAAATAGATTGAACAAATGTATTACTGAAAGATAAAATGTCCTTTCACTTCCATGGATGCTGCTTGATGATAAAGGGTAAATCTTTCCTTCTCCTGAAGTCAGAGGATCCAAGAATGCACTTGGTCAAACACTCAAGCATCCTTTTCTCTTGACTTTCCGTTTCTATCAGCATCAAAGCCTCCTGTCCTCACAGTGGCCAGTGGAGTCACTTTTTACACAATTCATCCTGCCTCTCCTGAGCACCAAGCAGTCCCTCTGGGAAGATGGCTGAGAGAATCTGCCGACTCAGCAGTAACACCAGAAAGCTGCTCCTTTCATGAGCATCAGAAGAACCTGTCCCAGATAGGGGGAAAATAACAGAAGGAAAAAAGAAAATAATTCTTTGGTCTCTGGGTCACTACAGAGCACACAAATCATAAGCTCTGGCTTTCTCCTGTTTTCTGTGACCAACGGGAAGGAAAATTCTCTCATTTCCTAAAACAAATAAAGCATCCCCACCAAAAAAAAAAAAAAAGAATGAAAGAAAAAAACCCAGTTAAACCTTGACCAATACGTCCCACACTCAGAATCTGAACTTGAATTGTTAGGTGGCTGCTGGAGGCTCAGGAGACACTGCTACATCACTCCTTCCTCTGGGCTGCCAGATTAGGGCCTGGGGAAGGGGGTTGAAGTTGGGGGTGGTGGGCTCTGGGACCAGGGAAGTAAGAAGTGGAGCAGGTTCAACAAGTTCAATCCAGGAATCGTTGACAGGCCTTTTTCCACCGACAGGCTGTGCACCATTGGTCCCGATGCTCAATTCCATATACCTTACGGCACTTCTTGGCTTCTCCACGGGCTTTTCTGTATTAAGAGAGTATAGAAAAATAGGCATTTGTGAGTAGGTTGCAAAGTAGACCTATTATCTGCAAGAATCCTTTCCTAATACCTCAGCTGCTAGTGAGTGCCTTCCCCAATAAAGGTGTGATGACTTGACTCACAAACTACTTTATATTTAACTGCTTTGGATGTATTTGTTTTCTTTACTTTCAACATTCATACTGTACATGTTTTTTATATGTTTTTGAATGTAAGCACCATGAGAACAGGGAATGTTTCACTCTTTGTATTTGCATCCTACTGCTAACCTAGTATGCGAGTAGGCACTTAAGAAAGGCCTGTTGATTCACTGACTGAACCACTGTGGCACTGGCCAAGGGAAAGGCAGTATAAACAGTAAGGTCAGGTAATGGGATAGTTCAAAAGATAAACCCACACAGCTGAGAAATACCCATCTAAACTGGGTAACTGGAGGTTACATGGGGTGGGGGTGACAGGGGTGTTAGAAAAGAATCTTCCATCATTAAGTTCTTAATCAGGTCTTCTATCTGTAGAGTACTCCCGAGGAAAAGCTACCACTGACTTTATTTCTGTGTATCTAGAGTCTACCTATACCAAAATCTTCCAAAAGTTGAGATGGCAGGAAATAAGTGTGGGTCACTGTAGGAGTCTCACCTGGTGCTGCTCTGTGATCGGGGTGGTGACGTGACAATCAGGTGGGATTTCAACGTAGGTGGTGGCTGCTGGGGTTCACTGAAGCTTAGTGACCGGCTCCGGACCTGCACACAAGAAAAAGGAAGATGTATTCTGAGTAAGGAAGGTACAAAAGTAATATGTATACCTAGCTAATGTTCTCAAACATCAAGAAATATTTACTGAACCCGCACCATGGCCTAGGTACTGAATATTATCTCTTTGTATGGTGTGAAAGAATAACATCTTAGAGAGGATATTCAAGGTGAATTGGAACTAGATGAAACAGAATTTTGTGGACCTGTGTGTGGTGAATGAAAAGGAAAGTGCTTTCCTTTAACTCAAGGGCTCTTAACCCTTTTAGTAGTATGGTGAAGCCAACGGACCCACTCTCAGAATAATGTTTTTAAATGGATAAAATAAAATAGTGAGATTATAAAGGAATTCATAGCAAAAATCATAGTGAATCATAGTGAAAATACGATGTAATTTTTCCCCCATCCAAATTCAGACTCACTGAAATCTACACAAAGTCCCTGAGTTGAGAAGCCCTACTTTAATTAAGTGCTACTGAACAGATAGAAAGAGAATCCAGGATTGGCAGAGGGACAGTCCACCCTCTGCTATCATCTGAACTGTTTAGATCGTGAAACATTCTCTAAAGATTGTTTAGTGGTTCACCTCCTTATTTTAGACATGGCAAAACTGATCTCTCTTCTGCCTCCCTTCCTAGGATTTGCTGATGTGAACCTTCCCTAGAGGACTGAAATCTGTCTGGAATGAGGTAAGTGCTTACAGACAAGGGAAATGAGTATGACTTCCTAAGAAGATTCGTTTTAATCTTAAAACTAGATAACACAGAGCATAGGTCCCATTGTATTCTCCCTCTTCACCTCTACAGGCAACACACTTTGGTGGGAAGTGGAGCCAAAGGTGGCCCCCTCTTCTATTCTTCTTGACAATATATACCCCCTTTTCTCCTTTAGTATCTTTTCTCCAGTTATGAGGCTCAAATGGGAAAGTGTATAAAAGCACACTGCAAATCTGAACCTACTATATAAATGCTAGTCATTAATTTCTTTTCTAATTTCTTCCTTCCACTTTTCTTTTCCTCTCTCTTTATTCTGACTTCCTATACTGAACCCTAAATTTCTATGTAGGTGTACCATAAGGTGTTCCATATTTACCAACAAATCCAATCTTCTTGGTACATTTAGCCATGTTACCACCTGCAGCTTAGGTCAGCTACTGGCACCCACAGGCCCAGTTTAGTTCCACTGATGTCATTTGGAGCCAAAGGAGTTCTCTTATCCAAAATCTAATCCAAAGATTTTTTCAACAACAAATTCCTACAGAGTCTCTGGTTCCACTGGGGATGGACACTGGGGCAGACAGACAGGGTGATCTTTCTAGGATCTCATGTTTTAGGAGCAAGGAGCAGGTGTTATCTTTGCCTGAGACATCACCTTCCTCTGTCCCATCTTCCAGTATCTGAAAGTTGCCTTAGAACCACAATAAGACTTACCGGAGAAAGGGATGGGATAGTAGAAGTGGCAGCAGCCCAGCTAATGCTGGTATATATGTGTGGAGATACTGGGATCTGAATTGATGGTAGTGCCTGAGAGAAGAGAAAAAATAAAATTAATATTATTATAATCAAGGTAAATATATGTAATAATCAAATTTATCTACGAAAAGCTGTATCTTGAGAAGTTTTTAAAAACAGCTATTTCCAACCAATCTTCCCAACCAAAATTCACATGGAGATATAACGTCTGACAATTGCCATCTCATATGACTACAGATCATTAAGGTTAACAAAGTACTTTCACACAGTAGCCCTTTGAGGTATAGACTACAAAAGGATGACCTCTATTCTAGAGAAGAACCTGATTCTCAGAAGGATAGGAGATTTGGCCACAGTAATACAGCTAGCTAGAGTCTGAAGCCATATACACATTTACATCTGCTGGCTGCAAGGTCAACCTCCTTTTAACTGGACAGAGACCCCGAGAGGGAGGGAGAGATTTATTAAGTGCCTATTATATACCAAGCACTCTGCTAAGCTCTTTACAGTTATCTCATTTTATCTTCCTAATAACCCTGTGAGGTACGGGCTAGGATTATTCCCATTTCATAGTTTGTGAAACTGAGGCAAAAACAGGTTATGTGATTTGCCACAGACAGTAAAGCATCTGGGGCCAGATTGGAATTCAGATCTTCCTAACTTCAGGTCCAGCAGTCTACTTGTTGCTTAGTTACACACTGATTCAGCAATGGCTCAATCTAGGCCACTGCTCAAAGCTGCCCTTTTTTGTAAAGTGTCTTTAGAAGCAGTTTACAGAAAACGTGAGAATATGGGCTCCTTGTGAACAGAGATTCTTTCTTTCACTGTATTTGTGTCCCTAATCCCTAGCACCCAGCTGGTGCTTAGTAAAGGACTACTGACTTGGCAGATGAGGAAATTAGTCTCAATCTCATCAATAGTCACTAAAGGATCTCACTCATCTTAGTCATCAAACTTGGCTCCAAGACTTTCAAAAAGCAAAACCATCATCAAAACAAAACATTTACTAAAACTAAGACAATTCAAAAGAATGTGCATTAGGCTCCAAAGGCAACTCCCAAAACCTAGCTCCAAAAATCCTATGAACAATGGCAGCATCCTTGAAATAAGTGCGTAGCTCCTAAGGTGACTGCTTGATGGCTACAATGCTCATTTCTATGTATATGTCCTGGATTTTTTAAAATTAGCATTATAACTTCATAGTAGCTAATATTTCTATTATTATAGTAGTAGTTAATACTACTAGTAGCTAACTATTTCTATTCTATTATTATTGGCATAGAGATAACATCTGTAAAGCATTTACAATGCAGTGTCTGGTGCAGAGTAGGTACTTAATAAACATTTTTTTCCCTTCTTTTCCCTTCCCCTCAGAATGTTAACCCTGAGAATGGCCACTTAGAGTAAAGCAGAAAGTTGCTAATGAGGGGAGGAAAAGAAAGGGTAGAAATAAGCATTTATACAGTGACTACTATGTGCCAGACACTATGCCTAGTATGTTTACAAATACTCTCATTTGAGCCTCACATAAAGACAAGTGGTCTTATTATCTTCCTTGAACAGTTGAGAAAACTGAGACAGAGGTTGTCTTGCTCAGGATCACACAGCTAGTAAGGGTCTGAGGCCGAATTTGAACTCATCACTGGTTTACCAGCTGCCTCTATAATAAGGAAAAGAGATGTAGAATGCTTTATAAATTGTTGTTGTTTTTCAGGTATGTCCAACTCTTTGTGACCCCATCTGACAAAGATTGGAGAGTGGTTTGTTGTTTCCTACTCCAGCTCCTGTTGCAGATAAGGAACTGAGGCAAACAGGGTTAAGTGATTTGCCTAAGGTCACGCAGCTAGTAAATGTATAAGGCCAAATTCGAACTCAGGTCTTTCTGATTCTAGATCAGACATTCTATCAACTGCACCATCTAGCTGCCCCAGGTCTAAAGCAAGAAAGGGGTTTAACAAAAGCTGAAAAAACTCCTAACAATACTAACTGCCTCTTTGTGCTTCTGATTATCTTGATTATCAGAAATACCTGGCTAAATTCAACAAGTACTTATTCCTTGGACCAAGAGAGTCTCCTCTGAGGCTTATATCCTAAAGAAAGCATTGATAAGAAGGTCCCCATATATACCAAAATATCTATAGCAGCATTTTTTGTGTGTGATAGCAAAGAATTGGAAATAAAGTCAATACTCATTAATTTGGGGAACGGCTAAACAAATTATGGCACATGAATGCAATGGAACAGTCCTGTGCTTTCAGAAATGATGTATATGATAAATACAGAGAAACCTGGAAAGATCTACATGAACTGAGGCAGAGCAAAGTTGGCAAAGCCAAGAGGCCAATATATACAGTAACTACAGCAATGCAAATGGGAAAAACTACAAAACAATTAAAAAGCAGTGTTGTAAAATTATCAAGAACAAGCACGGTTGGATGAGAAGGTAATCCCACTCTACCCCTCTGCAGAGTTGAGAGGTCTTTGGTATTATACACTGCACATATATTCAGACTTTTTAAATGTATTGATCAGTTATGCTGAGTTTTTTCATTTTTTTGTCTTTAAAATATACTATTTGCCATATAGGGTGGCTCTTTGGGAGGGGCAGGCAGAGGAATAGTGAGGAAATTATGGTGACGTACAAAAACAAAAGACATTAAAAAAAAAACCAAGCATTTACGAAGCTCTTATTAAGAACTAAGGCACTCTGGAAGTACAAAGACAAAAAAGAAACAGTCCCTATCTGACCTAGCATTCTACGGGTACAAAAGTAAATAGGAATTAATTTCATGGAAGAGAGACTGTTAATAACAGGGAGAGTTCCGGAACTGCTTCCTGGAGGAGGATACATGGCCTATTCTCTGAAGGAAGCTAAGATGGTGGATGTAAGGAGGAAAGGCATTCTAGACATGAGGGACCACTTGGGCAAATGAAAGCAAGGCAGGCGATGAAAGACTGTAGAGAGGGAAAAGTCAGCAGACCAGCCTCACTCACATGGAGTGAAAGGGAACAATGTTAATGAAATAAATGAAGCCAGACTGTGGAGAGTTTTAAATACCAGACTGAGAAGTCTGTATTTTATTAAATACGCAATAGGGACAGAAACATGAAAGGTATATGAATAAGTGACGACATGGTCAGATGATTGTTAGACCATTCATTTGGCAGCTGTATGGAAGATAGATTGTTCACATATATTTACATATTCTAATAGGCTAATAAATCTTTTTCCCTTTCTTGAAATCTAGCATATCTCTATGGTCTCCCCACCATGTACTGACAGCACAGCTAAGGGGCAAGCAAGACAATACTAAAAAATCACACATGGCCGCCCCAGGGGAACTGGAACATTTATAACCATTAAAAAAATTATGAAACACATCCCTGCTTTGTATATCATCTATATGTTTTATAAGGGTTGTTCAGACAAGTCTACTTTTTCTCTAAGTCAGATGATGAACTGGTATTATGGAGAGTTTACTGTATACCCTATAGATGGAATGGGAAGCAAAGAGATTTGTCCTTGAAACCTGACTATATTTACTGTTTTACATGACCTGTCACTTGAGGAAATTTCCCTTCCCCAGGGGCCCAGTCCAATTTGGTTTCCTTGAGAATAAACTAATTTGAATTGTTCTGGAGAATTATTTATGGGAAAGGATTAAGAACTTGGCTAATGGGTCAAACTTTGTCAACTAGACTTAATGCCCAAACATTAATCAGGTTTCCAGCTGCCAATGGCTATCACAGGTACCCAGGATCATTCAAGGCAACTCAGCAACACTCCAAGCCTGTGTTTCTCCATACCTGGTATGCATGGTCAGCCTGAATATGCCAAAAGGAGCCAGGGGCCGACTTGCTGAGAGCACCAGTGGGCAAGTAAGGTTCCAAGACAGGGTGTTCCAGAACTAATGACTCTGCCTGGGGCAGGGGCGGTGGTAGGATGGCAAGGGACGGGTTGGTCAGATTCTGGATGGGAACTGTCTCAGTTGTGGGAGCAGTAATTGCCACAGTTGCAGCTTCCTCCTTCATCTGCACCTCTGTGTAGTAGAAATCCTCTTCCCGTTTCCACTGGTCAGAATCCACACTGTCCCTATTGGAAGAAGGAAAGATTTCGGAGTTAAGGTAGCAGACAGCTGCATCCCTGACTCTGGGAAGGTCACAGTAGTTTTCCAGGAAGACAGAGACAGAAGAGTGAAAGCAGAAGCTTGATAAGCTACAAGAAGAGAGAGGAAATAACCCAAACTGAGCACACGAAGGTCAAACCAAGGATGTCTATGGGCTCTACACTTACTCCAAAGGTGGAAGGGACTCCCTTAGGAAGAAATTAGCCATCTTCAGCTTTAGTCCCCCAACCCTACAAATACCATGAGTGGAGGAAGAGCTCTCTTCTCTTTTCACAAAATAGGCAAGCCTGAGGTGAGGAAGGGAAGTAATGTGCTTGGGGTGACAGAGCAAATCAGGGATAGAACCAGAGGCAAGTCAGGAGTCTTCTCTGCCAGCCTAATACCATCAGATGCCACTGCTCTAAATGCCTATCAGTTAAGTCAGCATGTGTGCCAGGCACAGGGCTAAGCAAAAACAACCCCTGCTCTCAGGGAGCTTCTGGTCTAAAGGAGGAATCAGAGGGGAACTACTTTACCTGACACTTGGGGAATCCCCCTTTCTGAAAAACACAAACAACATCTCCTTTCATTGTAGGCTTCATCTGGACTCCCTGAAAGAAACACCTTGGGCAGCCTAAGCTGTGAGTGGGTTTCCACCAGGATGAGAAACTCTATCAGGCCTGGCCCAGTTCTCTATGGGGGTAGTTTCCCAGGATAAAAATGTCAAGAGTCAACAGAGTCTAGGTTTCCTCAGGAAGAGCCAGCAAAGAACCCAGATAATGGGGCTTAACTAGCCTGTGCTACAAGCTAGCAGACCTAAGCAATTCCTCTCCCTCCACTCAGAAAGTGCTGTTAATTCAGCAAAGAGAGAAAAATCCCATGGATGTGGGAGGTCCCTGGTAGCACAATTAATACAGGCATTCAGCAAATTTCCTTCTTTTTTTCCTCATTAGGACTGAAGGAAATAGCTTTTGACAGTCTCCAAGAAGGGGCACCAGGAGCCAGGGAAAGCTTTTTTTTAAATCAGTCTTGGCATGCACTGGGAAGAAGAATGAAGGCAGATGTACCAATCTCAAGAGCATCCTGGGGCACAGGCTACAGAGAAAAAAAAACAAAAGGATTCCAAGGTGGGAGAATGAGAGATGAAGCCCAAGGGAAGGCCTGGCACCTGCCCCTTGACTTACCCCAGATGGAGGGTCTTGACATGCCTCTTGATACCCACAATGGAGCGCAGAACTTTACCGCAGTTTGGCCACAGACACTTGTACATCACCTTCACTGAGTTCTGGGGAGAAAATAAACCCAAAGCATTAGGGGACCCTCCTTTCTCCCCTCTACTCCCTTTCCCACCTAAGAGGGAATGTGATGAGGGGCTAATTTACCAACTTAACACAGAGATAATTCTAGCCCATCTCTCTCACATTGTCTCTCACACACACACACACACACACACACACACACACACACACACACACCCAATACCTTTCTCTTGCGTGGGGCTGGCTCATCCATCAGGAAAGGATCAGGATCTGTCTCAAAACCATTGTCAGCTTTTGGTGAGCCAAAGGCCTCGCCCGAATACTTGGGGCTTGCTTGAGGGTGCGGAGGAGATGGAGTAGAGATCCCACTGCCCCCACTCCAGTGCCCACTGGTGGTGCTGCTGCCACTGTCTGACACATCTCCACTCTCCTTCCACAGGTCACAGGCTGCTCGGGAGGCTACACAGGAAAGAAGAGAGGATGAGAGCCCCAAGGAGATGGTCATCCTACAAGATACCTGGGAATCAGCACATCCATCTCTGTGCCAGATGGAAACAGCTCACTCTTTTCCACATTGTACATTCTACAGTTTATCCCAAAGCCCAAAGCACTTGATAGCAAGGACAAAGTGATGACAAACTCTAGCCTGGAAGTCTTGATTTCTAGATCTGCTTCCTGCTTATGACACTGGCTTTACTGCAGCTTCCAGGAAGGTCACCTACCTCTCTGAGTCTCAATAAAGCTGGGAGAATCATCCCTGACCTCTATAGAGCCCCAAGGGTAAATATGGATGAACAAGAGCAGAGAATTAAAACACAGAAAGATTCCACCTGGGGAATGTTATATAAACATCCTTCCCACTTGAGGCAAGATGGAAACATCAAGTTATCATGTTCACAACCAAGGTCTCTTAAAAAGAATGACCATAAATAGTTTCCAAATATAAAAGTAGTTTACCAAGAGCTAATGGTTGACAAACAATTCAAGTTCTCATTACAGCCAAGGTAAATATCAATTTTTTTTCCTGTTTGTAGTAACTATTGACATTTCTATAGTGCTTTAAAGCTGTCAGTGGTTTATACTTATCTCATTTAAGCCTCACAACAACCATAAGGGCAAATTCTGCAGTTATTTATGATTATTGTTACCATTTTATATATAAGGAAAAAAATTTCCCAGACTCCAAGTTAAGAATTCTTGCAAATAAAAACTGGTATCACTATCATTTGCACTAAAATGGTAAAACCTCCATCATCCAAGAGACAGAAACAGACAGGCATCCTCAACTACCAAGGAACATGGAAGACTTGGAAATCTTGGACCACTAAGAATAGTTGATGATTCAAAGTTTAAAGATATCAATCAGTCAAGAAGAATTTATTAAGCTCCTATTATATGTCAGGCAATAAGGTCACAAAGCAAAAATGAAGCCCTTTTTGCCCTTATACAACTTATAATCTAATCTACCAAGGGGAAACCATATAAACATATAAGGAGATCCAAACCTATGCAAAGTAGACACAGGCACTTTCAGAGAAATTTCAGGAAATGTCTCAAGCTGCTGATCAATTAATTGACAAGAGAAAGACATGTTCTCGTTGGTTGGCTATTACTACAAAAGCTAAGTTCTGCAGGTACCAAAGAATGAAGGGCACCGAGAGAAGCAGGCAAAAGAGGGGTAAGAATGAAAGGAGAGGAAAGAGTGTACAGCTCTTAGATCCAAACTCAGTTATGAGACAAGGCAGTTGACTAAGTTGTGTTTTATCTTCTGAGGGCAGACTTTAAACTGTCAAAGTAAAACAGCTTTAAAAATTCTTCTAAAGGTGGAAGATGTTATAACCCAGGGAAAGTACTATTCTGGTTCTGATCCCGATTAATAAGAAGGAATGGTTAAGGGAGAGGACATGAATGTAAAGACAAACGAAAATAAACCTTTAATCTGGAAAATTCTACAATTGATGTGACTCTCCTTTGAAAAGGAGTTTATAAGGATTCTGAAGAAGCCCATTCCTGTGGGCTACACCACACTAAAGAAGCATTGGTGAGAGAAATCCTATTACCGCCCCCAGCAGAAACAGATGGATCATCCCACCTCTAAGACATTTAGAAGCAGCTTCTTCTAGAGCCAACGTGGCTGACAAGGAGGTATACTGTCTTCCCAGGGTGTGACCTTGCCAAGATTCCTCAGATCCAGTCAGCACTACCTGTTCCTCTGATTCATGCAAGAGAAAACTGGTATCATGAGAAAAAATGCAAAAATGATCTTTGGTGACTCTTCTGGCTTGTTCACAGTGCCAGGAACATAGTGAGGACTTAATAAATGCTTGTTTCCTTCCTTCCTTGGAAGTTCTACATAAAAAACCAGAAAGACTTAGAGAAACAGGTGGTATTTTTATCTCTTCAAGGTCATAACTGAAAGAGAAAGAGTGATAGGGAAGTGAGCAGCTGACTACATAAATGGTGTCAAAGCAGAGTATTTGGCCTAGGATGCCATCATGGCTCCTGATACAGAATGGAATATTGTTCATCAATGCTTTTAGCAAAAGATTTGACACCCTGATGGAGAAAAATGCCCAAGTAAAACTGGTTTCAAACAATACTATAAACATGAGATAAAGAACAGAAACAATTTAGTCAATGTAGCACCAAATAATTTTCAGGTGAAAATAAGAAGGAAGTTATCTGGGCTCAATACTTATCACCTGTGATTTCTACATGCTAATACAGAGTACAGACAAAGTGAAAAGTACAAAGTAATTATTATATCAGTAGGTGATAAGAAAGGACTCATGACTGTAATACAGCATAGCAAAGGACATATGTTTAAGATAGAAACAGAGGTAGTAACATTGTATCTAAAGAAGGCACAGACCTAAATAAACAAATGAGAGAGGGAGCACAATGGGAAACATACAATGGTCCACTGCGGCATAGTGGAGGGGACACTGCCCTCCGGAATCCTCCCTTCCTATGGGACCTTAGATGAAACACCACCTCTCTGAGCCTCAGTTTCTTCATCTGTAAAATGAGGGGGTTGAACTAGGATGACTTCTGCAGTCTCTTCCAGCTTTAGTCTTACAATAATGTGTGAAAATATTGTAGGATTGCCCAGACACAGAAAACATGACTGACACTTTCCTGATACAGATCATAAAATATAGTATATTATACTATATTTTATATATAGTATAATATTATATATAATATATCTATATTATATTATATATAATATATCTATATTATATAGAGATCATAAGATATAGTAGCCAAAAAGGTTTTAACTAAATTATCTTCTTAAATCAAATTTTGCTCCAAGCAGAGTATCTAGAGAGACTCCTCACTTCCCATTTTGGGAGATAAAATTAACAATAAAAGTGAAGCAAAAATGAAGGCTATGACTATTCTGGGCTTAGCCTTGACACACAATAAAGAACTGGCAGGTGATGCAGAAGAGAGAGGAAATTAAGAAAAAAGTGACCATGTCCCATGGAGACAGTAACATTGAAGAAATAAATGACCGCACAGGAAGACTACCACACTCTATCTCAGATGATGTGCCATTCATGTGGGAAAGTTTTAGGACCATAAAATTTTTCTCTATCTACTCAGAGATAGTGGGAGAAAGCAGGTGATGAACACCATCAGTCTTTGAAGAAATGCAATGCCAATGTGTGGGTTGCACTTTCAGTTTTTATTTCTTGCCTGCCTTGTTTTAGGGATGGCCCAATTTCTTCCAAATGCTTGGCTCAGGGTAACTTGCAGGGTTGCAACATACAGAATGTGTGTCTGAAAAGCTTAGACACAGTCTTATTTTTCAAATAAAGCACAAAATAAGAACCTTACAGTTACCAAGTGTCCTGTAAGATAAAAGAGGAAAGACTTCTATTGCTATTAATACTACGTTAGACCTTCTCACAGAGGGTTTCAAAGTCCACTATCATGACATTTGTGGTAGCAACACATTCCTGCCTTTACCCCACTCTTTTGTCCTATATCCTTAAAATAGATCCCTAGTCAAGACTTTCCTCAAATCTCACCTCTTGCAGAAAAACTGCAGGTTGAGTAAATGAGTCATGTTTCCAAATTTTTACACCTTGAAACTATCACAACCCACTGTATTATGGGAGTTCCAAAGTACCCAGGTCCCTGACCTAGATAAAGCTCAAATATTGATTCATGGTTTAAGCCAAACATCAGGAAGTATACACAGTTTAATCCTGACTGGGACCATCAGGCAAGATTTAGGAACCACAGAAGGGGTCTGAGTCAGGAATTAGGGGTAAAAATAAAAGGAGGTCAAAATCTAAGCAAACTTTGACCCTCCCCTCAAAATCCTCCACTTAGAATTGTTCTTTCCAACTGCATGCACTTGAAGTCACTCAAAAAATTTTAAGGGGACAGTGTTTTTCATAAAAGATGAAAAATTAAAACCAAAAATTAATCTCTGCTTATATTAGGTAGATAATATATTCATTTCATGTCACTTTCGCAGGTTCTTTAAAAGCCAGGATCAAGTAAGTATCTGCATGTTCTATATCATCAGTATGGCATCAAGACTTTGTCAATGAATGAATAAGCATTTTTTATTTTTGAGGCAATCAGGGTTAAGTGACTTGCCCAGGGTCACAGAGCTAGTGAGTGTCTGAGCTGGGATTTGAATTCAGGTTATCCTGACTCCAGGGCCGTTGGCTCTATCTACTCACTATCAAGCTGCCCCTGAATAAGCATTTATTACAGTGCCATCTGTGAAGCGTTGAAAATCTGCAAAAATGAGTGCTACCTTTTATGTGATCACACTCAATACATGAGGGATGAGATTGTAACAGAACATTCTGTTTTCTACACAATACCTATTGCCACTAACTCAACAGTAATTCTTACCTCTTCCCCTTGTTACACAAAAATCAGTGCTCACACAGCAATCCTGAAGACAAAAGCCAAGAATGACTTTAATACTTTTAAATAGGGTCCAATTTTAGAGAAGGTTGTCAAAATATACCTTCTTGCTTTGTAAAATGAATGCATTTCAGGAAAAGTAGTTATCAAGTAAATGCTATTTTCCCACTGATTCCAATGATAATCAGCCACCTGTTCTGATTTTAAAAATAAGTTAATTCCTTGAGAGAAAAAAACTAAAAACATTTCAGAAAAAGAGGTAAGATGGTGGCTGGAATGGTGGACAGTTGGGGTACAAGAGTAGAGTAAAATGAACTGGTTGGACTTTATGTCTTTATAACAGTCCACTTTCCCTTTGCACCAATTTCCTGAGACTCTCTCAGTGGTGGTTTAAACCCCATGAAGGTCGGTCCCTTTGTACTAATACTTTAAGGGCCTTGCCACCATCACTGAGAAAAACACATTAACATACACACACACTTACACATATGTTTATATATATACACTCAAAATATATATTATGTGTATGTTTTCTATAGTATACATGTTTGTTATAATTTTATATTTTTGTTGTTCTATAATAGGATGATAGTATATAATTATATAATATCTATTACATTTGTCTATTTCTATATTATAGCATATATACATACATACATATAGATGTACATATGTAATCTAACTCCATTCTTGCAAGTTCAGAAACCTGGCTACATTCTTCCACTTGCTGAAGTATTGAAGATGTGCTCACAAAGCAATGATATTCTACTGACTAAATTATGTACATCAATCTATTTCTTGATGTTGAGGAAGACAAACAAATATTAAATTAAAATTTTTTTAAAAAGTAACTGATAAGTTAATGAATTATATAAATGCAAGTTTACATGGTCACTTTTCTTATCAAAAATGTCATATTTCCCCCACAAAACTCAGAATAATTGACAATTAAGTTAGATGGACTATACCAGTAAGTAAAGTTGTACCCTGGGAGTACGTTTTAGGCCAAGCTCTACAAGTTGATTTCAAAACCTTCAGGCCCATACAACAAATGTGATCAGACTCCACAGTGATGGTGATGGCATGTTTTGAGTAGTGCCAAAATCATTCAGAAAGTGAATCAATTTGCTGTAAGATCACATTTTTATTTTCTATTAAAGTATTTTCTTGCCCATGACTGGACTGAACTTGATTTCTTTTGGGGTCTGGCCCTGTAGGTTTGTCTTAGTTTACAAGGCTGAATTAAGACATTTTAGAGGGGCAGGAACATTTGGAGACCATTCATAGGCTATTATCCTAGTAAACAGAACATCCCTCTACTGGCCTAGTTCAAGTTCCCCACATAAAAATGCCTAACACTCCCATGGAGGAACTTTACTCATCCGGCCAGTGAATGAGACTCTGTCCAATGCTCTCATTCATCTTCAAAATGCTCCAGGATCCTCCTCCCTGGGTGAGGAAACTGAGGAAAGAGAAGGGAGGCAACTAACATAGGGTCAAAGTATGAGGTGGGAATCCAGGAATCCTAATTTCCAGGCCAGTGTTCTTTGCGTATGGCTGCTAAAAAAAAAAAAATGTTAAATTTAAGGGCGCCTCCTCCAAACCAGATACCCACTCAGTATTTTTTCTGGGGGTTGGTGGTAAGACTCACCAGGTAAATTGCACTCAAAACCAGGAGGACTTTGCACTACTGGACTGCAAGACAATGTGGTCAGGACCATAGCGGCCATCATCTCATCCATCTCCACTGCATCTGATTTCCTGAATGCAAACAGAAGGAGAGGTAAGAAAGATTACAATGGCCCAAAAGAACTCCATGATCCGTACAACCACCAACTTTTCCTCATGACTGTTTGCATGTGTATTATCCACTTTGTAGATCACTGCCATACTACAATTCTGGGATACATGAACAATGACCCAAATAGGAGGGAGGCAGGAAATGAACAACATTTATTAAGCTCTTACTTTGCGCCAAGCACTGTGCTAAACGATTTACAACTATTTTCTCATTTGTTCCTCAGAACAAACCTGAGAGGTGGGTGTTATTATTCTCCTGATTTTACTGATGAGGAAACTGAGGCAGAGAGAGGTTCAGTGAATTCAGTATCTGAGACCAGAGTTGAGCTCAAGTCCTCCTGACTCTGGACCAGTGATCTATGCACTATGCTCCCAGCTGCTCCTAACATATACCATGTTTTGCACAAGACATGTAAAGCACAGAGGTCAGATTTCTATTTTTTTAAAAATCATGTTGTGAGTTTTATTATTAATGTAAGTAAACTCAAGTGAAAATTTCAGAGCAATCCCAAGTAATAAAAGACATTTCAAGATTTTTAAATAAAAATTTCCTAAACCAAACTTCAATGATCAAATTCTTCTACACTGGCAAAACCTTCAGAGTTCTACAAAACTCTTTCAAAAATAATTTGAGTTATTTGAGAAAAAAATTAGGGCTATGCTGAATGCTGGAACTAAAAAAAAAAAGTTAGACATATTTTGACATATTTTGAAATAAACTTCTGGAGAGCATCCCAGAATTCCAGTAACTGATAAGAGATCCATCTTAATTTCATTTCACCAAAAAATTATAGTTTATGGCAAGAAGCTAATATTATGCTCTCTCTCTTTTTTGTTTTATTATGTTTTGTTTCTTCTTTCTCGTGGTTCACTCCACTGGTTATAAATCTTCTTTGCAACATGACTCATGTGAAAGTATGTTTAATATGAATGTATATGTAGAGCCTATATCAGATTGTATGCCATCTTGAGGAGAGGGGGAAGGAGGGAGAAAATTTGAAACTCAAAAGCTTGTGGAAGTGAATGTTGTAAACTAAAAATAATTTTTTCAAAAAAAAAAGAAGCTAATATTAGCACCTTGTTATAATTTAAAATTTTCTTTCATTGGTACATGAAAGAAAATCAAATTGCCACCTCTACCACATTATCTCAGAACCCCATGGAGATACCACCTAGAACTTTATGCTCAAGAATTCTGAGACTAACAGTATCCCTTATCTCTACCTCCAGTCTGACCCTGCCACCATCACCCAGGGGAGCAAGCAATTCCAGTAGAGAGATCTTGAGAACATAAGAACTGTCTCCACTAATACAGTAGTCCGTACCTCTCCTCAGTAGCCACAGATACTAAAGATCTGAAAATGGAAGTTTTCATCACCAAAGTCCTTGGCACTGTCAAATGGTTCAACATAAGAAATAAATATGATCTTCTTAATGAAAACGACATCCAAAAAGATGTGTTTCTATATTAGTCTTCTCCCCACTTCACACTCTAGTCAAACTGGATTATTTGCCATCTGGATCACAGGGTCTTACCAGCAGCCCTGTTTCTGAGTCCTCCAAAGGCCTAGGGATTTCCATTTGTTCTGACCCTCTCCCCTAAGGACTAGTAAGCTGTAACATCTTCCCACTGCCTCGTAGGACTATCACAGGTTTTCTTTTAGACTGTGAGCTCATTTTTCCTCTTATATCCCCAGTAATTAGCACAATGCTTTACAGAGATAAGCCCTTAATAAATGCTTTTTTTATTCATTCATTTGTATGTATTGAATGAGAAGCTATCAGCCTTAGAATCCAGGAAAATTTGGATTCAAGTCCTATCTCTGACATATTTTAGTTGACAGAGGACCAACAGCTTAACTTCTCAATGCCCGAGGAACTTAAGTTATAGATGAGCTGACAATATGGGTGAGTGAAGAATTTCCATACCACCTGGCTGTCCTAAAGCTAAATACTAAGTATTTTTTGACTCTACGATGCTTGGGATCATCCATATCACTACATTCCTCTCTAATGAGATAGAAAATTAATTAATTCTCCAAAGAGGTCAAGAACAAAAAAGAAAATCTACTGAATACTAATTCACTTTGTAGATTTGGACTCACAAAAATTATCACTAAATTTAAGCCCCACATTTTTTCTGGTCTTTAGTTTCTGTGGATACTGAAGAGATAGGGGCTACCATGTTAGCAGAGACAGTTCTTATGGTCTCAAGACCTCTGTACTGGAATTACTTGCATCCCTTCGTGATGGTGGCAGGGTCAGACTGAAGATCGAGATAGGGGATACTGTTACTCACAGGATTCCTAGATATAAAGTCCTAGATGGTATCTCCATGGGAACCTGAGATGATGTGGCAGAGGTAGTAATTTGATTTTCTTTTCATGGAGCAATGAAAGAAAATTTTAAATTTTCTAGTGGTGCAAAGGGTTTCTCAAATTCTGCGTTAGAAAAGGCTATGAGAAAAGTTTTCTTCCTCCACACCAGAAATGGTAAATAACAGCTTATAAGGTAATGTGATAGGCAAAAATAACAAGAATGTGCTATGTAAAATAATAAACAATATGCCTTGTACTTGCTAACACCCAAGTACATAAAACTAAGTATTTTAACAGCACCTGAAGCAGTAAGAGACTGAGTTGTCACTTAGCATGACAGAATCATTGATTCAGAGCTGGAAAGGAACTCAGGAGCCATCTAACCCAATTCCCTCATTTTACACACAAGAAAACGGAGGCCCAGAGAGACTAAAGGATTTGAACCCAGGATCTCTAACCCTGGAGCCAATGCTCCTTCTACTGTAGTACTTCTCAGAAGAAAACCCCAAATGTTTAATTTCATGGGAAATCATCATCTTCTGAGAATTTGATGAAAAGAAATGACAAACTGGGGGAAAGGAAACAAGCCTTTTTATATAGTACCTACTGTGTGCAAGGCCCTGTGGCTTTACAAATCATATCTCATCTGATCCTCACAACAACCTTGCAAGTTAGGTGTTACTATTTACCCAATTTTGCAGCTGAGGAAATTGAAGCAAACAGAGGTCAAGTGACTTGCCCAACATCACACAGCTAGTCAGTGCCTGACACTGGAGTTGAACTCAGGTATTCCTGACTGCAGATCTGACACTCTATCTACTGCACCACCTAGCTGCCACTATGACTATGAAGTAGCAGGTTATAAAATTAATGCAAATATTATCTAAAGTAAAATATAAACTGAATATTAACAGCTGATGGAAACAAGGCAGTGAGAGTCCATCTTACCAACCAGCTACTGCTAACAGCACAAAGAGTTATGGGGTAGGTAGACCTCTGCTGTCAATATATCAATCCCCAAAGAAGGAAGGGTTTTAATTGGTTTAACCTTGACAGATCAATGTATGCTACAATATGTGGCAATTAAAAAGGTGAATCTTTTGGAGTTCTGGGGTAAGGAAATCACATCATGGAACCCAAAGTTAAGTTGTTGTTGTTTAATTGTTTCAGCCATACCTGACTCTTTAGGACCCCATTTGGGGTTTTCTTGGCAAAGATACTGGAGTGGTTTGCCATTTCCTTCTCCAGCTCATTTTACAGATAAGGAAATTAAGGCAAACAGGGTTAAGTGACTTGCCCAGAGTCACATAGCTAGCCACTAAGTGTCTCAGGCTAGATCTGAACTCTGCTCCCTAACTCCAGGCCCAGCACTACAGCACCTAGCTGGCCTAAAGCTAAGTACTAAGTATGTTTTCATTCTACGATGCTTGGGATCATCCATATCACTACATTCCTCTCTTCTGAGATGGAAAATTAATAGCCAGTTAGAGGTGAGATGAGCAAATAAAGAACTCAGAGGCATGGCAAATGTCTCCCTCTTCTCAGTGAAGGCCCACTCACTTATTTAGCCCTCTTTATGGTGAGGTGAATATCCCAGGGCAACAATATGGCACTGGGAACAAAATGCTGGACTTGGGAGTCAAGAAGACCTGAGTTCAAATCCTACTGCAGATATTAGTAATTCTAGGACAAGTCATTTGAGTTCTTTCAGCCTCACTTTTCCTCAGCTATAAAATGAAGATAATCATAGTTACCTACCTGAGTCATGAGACGCAAATGAGATAAAATACATAAAGCACCCTGCAAATCTTCAAGAGCTATACAAATGCTAGTTATTATTAACTTATAGAGAAAAAGTCCAAAATTAAAATTCCCCAAATTAAAACTGATTGAGATCCCCAAGCTAGTCTCCCATCCCTAAACTTTGGGGTCTAACCACTAACCCCTAAAAGAATGTACCTTCCCCCACCCTGGTAGACAGGGCCCTGACTAGAGGGAATCCCTTAAATTATTGTCACTATAGCCAGGACTCTTCTGAGAGTCTCCATTACACAGACAGCTACCTATACATGCAAGGACCCAATTTCTTCCCCTACAAACCTCTTGGGGACATCAATATTCCTGGAAACAGTTCTGTATGCTGTAGCAGGAGCTGCCTGTTCCATGCTTGGTGGCAGTTGAGGCACAGAACCCTTCAGCTCCGGCAGCCACACCTCCTCTGATTTGCAGCAGATTTGCAATTTCTGATCAAGCAGCAGAACTGTCACCTTATCTTCTGCCCAGCTGTGCTGCTCCACCACTCCTGTACACTCCTGGCCCCCATACCACACACAGACCTGGGAAAAGGAAAAAGAAAAAAGAGAAGCTCATGGCCAGTGCCTCATAGGTCTCCTCCTAGGGTTCTAACACACTCTTAAGTTAAGGTGTCTGGACTTGTCTGCCAGAAACTGCTGCTACTTCCCCATGCCCACACCTTTCCCCTTAATCAGGGATTCTCAATTATCTGCTCCCACCTGGAGGGCCCAAGATAAACATTCTACATTGGTTCTTATCTCAACAGAAATTTATAAAAGTTCTAAGTCAAGGCAGGGAATTGTCTCAGTTACAAGGGTCCTTCACAAAAAAAAAAAAAATAAGGGTTTTACTGATGCTCTTTAAAAAAAAACAAAAAACTCATTGTCAGTTCCCAAAAACCCTTCTGTGGAATTTCTTCATAAAAATCCTTCTTCATAGTAAAGAAATATAACTAAATGAAAACCTCACTGGTTGCATTACTCCACACCTATAGCCTACTAACTCTCCACTTAAATAGCAAAGTGAATGGAGATGTCTTCCTAGTACTTTCAAACTTCCCAAATCACTTTATATGCATTAATTCAACCTAATACTCCTAAAAATCCTATGAAGTAATCAGTATAGGAATTATCTCCATTTTACAGAGAGGGAAATGGAGACTCATGGATATTAAGCCCATCAGACAGTTGTTACTATAGAGCTGGCATCTGAACTCTGGTCAATCTAGATTTCCAGGACAATACTCTGTCCATTACACAACATGCTGTCTCTAATACTTTAAAATGTCCCCAAGTTGAGATGGTTCACTTGGTTCTGATGACGAATGGCTTTTGATTTGTACTCTAGGTCTGCTCTGCTGGGGATACCTAACCTAATATTCGCAATCTCCATCTAATCCCAGAGCCTCACTTGCTGCTGTCCATGGTTCCTGAATTAAAACATTAATCCCAAAGTACCCATTAAAAAAAAACAAACTTCAAGACCAAATTTCTCCCCAAATTAACGTTGGCACTCGCTCCTTGATTCTAAAGGGTCATTTTATCTTTCTCTCCCAAAAGAGCTTGGGGCACTGGAGGACCCAAGCATGCTGACAACATAGGAGAGGAGGCATCTGGCCAATCATTTACTTCAAGATGCAAGTAGCATAAAAAACTCCCACCACATACAACCCTACCCATAGCACCAAAGAAGAGGAAGGAAAAGTCAAAATATAATAGAGGAAGCAGTGAGGTTCTACATGTATCCAAAGCCTCCAAGGGCAAGATCAAATAGAGACTTTATATACTAAAGTTTAGGACACTTGAGCCAGGACAGTGACTGCCATTCACCGACACCCCCCCCCCCTCCAAACATCAATCCAAGATGCTTTCTTTGATGTCTATCCACCACCAGTCCCCTACTGACTGACCATCCACAGTAAGTCAGTGTTACTCTAGCCCAATCTCAAAATTCCATTTGGCACACAGTGAGAAAAAAAGCATGAAAGAAAACCTTAGCATCTAATTTTTAAAGGCTGCTGGCTCCTGCACCAAAGTATATGCCAACTAGTCTCTGCAAACATGTAAGGTAAATATCACTCACTTCATTAGCCTCTGTGAACATTCTGAGTCAGTCTAAGACATACCAACAACTCAGATTAGTGGATTTTGGGAGTATTTCCTTCAACAGAGTGGCAAGAAGTATTATAGATTGATTATACTATTGTATAGTCACAGACAGCAGAAGGTCTGCTGTACAAAAATCCTATGACTTAGGTTCTAAAATTCCTCTCATGGGAGATGTGAGAAAATAGGTACACTATTGAACTGTTGGTGAAGTTGTAGAATGATTCAACAATTCTGGAACTAGACCAAAAAACTATCAAACTGTGCAAATCCTTTGATCCAACAACACTATTACTACTGGGTCTGCATATTCCAAAGAGACAAAAAAAAAAAAATGAAAAAGACCTATATGTACAAAGACATTTGGACCACCTCTTTTTGTGGTGGCAAAGAACTGGAAATTAAGGGAATGTCCACCAATCGGGGAATGGCTGAACAAGTTGTGGTTTATGATTGTGATGGAACACTATTGTGCTGTAAGAAATGATAAGGAGGATGGTTTCAGAAAAACCTGGGAAGATTGTTGAGGGCCAGGGTGGAGGGCGGTTGATAATAGCAAGGTAGACCTGTTGGGGGGGGGAGGACTTCTTGGAGACAGTGCTCATTATCATCTGGAATGGCTCTCTATTGCCCCCAGAGGTAGCTATCTCCTTGAGAAAATTACAGAATTACAAGAGAATTACAGAAAACAAGGAATATGTAAAATAGATGCCCTCTAGGCTCACAGTCCTTAAGCGTGATTAAATTACTAAGAGCAGGAGACAAGCAGAATGTCACGTAGCCTTGCAGTTTCTGTCTATAGATACCTGGACCCTCAGATCAATAAACAGAGTTGGTCTTTCTTCTCCTGCCTCCCATGTCTTTCTTCTTCACCACATCACCGAGTCGTGTGGGGATGCAGGCCGTTCGCTACAGAAGATTTATATAAACTGATGCAAAGTGAAATGAGCAGAACCAGATCATTGTATATAGTAAAGAAGGTCTGTCTCTCATGACCAATATAGGAGAAATCAGAAATAAGTGGTTTGAGAGAAATAAAAGCATCCGTGACATTTTTCTCTCTGTACTCAAATCTTAACCCCAAACTGAGAGTGAGCTTTCTGAGTCTTCCAACTCCAAGCCTAAGGGGAAAGAAACACACTCCTATCCATACAGAGCTTTGACTTACCTTCTGCCCTGGCTGAAACACCACCTGCTGCAGACCTGGGACACCAGGGGCCATGAGGATCTCCTTAGAATGTTCCTGGCAGTGGTTGTCCTTGTAGACAGAGAAAGGTTGGGGGGCAACCACCCCAACCAGCTCAGCATGGGAACCTGAGGGCTGGACCGCTGCTGCTAAGCCATCTCCAGAGGCACTGGGGACAGACACTCGGGCTCCCAGAAGGGATCGCTTGCCAAGACGCCGAGACAACACACTTGCCATTCTGCCTTCTAAACTGGTGGGGAAAATAAGAAGAAAAACAATTAAATCTATATCCAGCAACTGTCACCAAGAAAGGACACCAAGGCCCAAGGTTCCAAGATGGAATTCTAAGCCTTTCATGTATTGTTTAGATTTGGAAAATAAGGATCTGTTTTCTCTTTGTTCTAAAAAGCACTTGGGAGTGCTTGCTCCTAATACCCTAGCTTCTTCAGATATGAATACTACACAACTAACCCACTTCATTTCAGTGCAGGTATTACAGAGAAAACTATTTTAGTGATCATTTTTGGAAAAAGTTTTTAGAGCTTTTCCCAAAACTAATGACAGTTGTTTTATTTATGCCTTCTTTAATGGTCTCCTTGTATTCCAAGAGCCTTAACTCATTCATGTAATTCTGCAAGAAGTGTCTCTATTTTGAAAAGGAAAAGTAGATACAAGAGAATTTCAGAGTTGACTTTGGCAGTCAATCAGCCCAATCTATACAAAGGAAAAAAGAATCCTCACTATAACATACCAAGCAAGTGGTCATCCCAAGTCTGAAGACCTACAATTAGGGCCAGCTAGGTGGCGCAGTAAATAGATTTATCTTCTGCGTTCAAATCTGACCTCAGACACCAGTTGTGTGACTCTGGGCAAGTCATTTAACCCTGTTTGTCTCAGTTTCCTCATTTATAAAATGACCTGGAGAAAGAAATGGCAAACCACTCCAGTATCTCTGCCAAGAAAATTCCAAAAGGGGTCAAAATTCCAAACTATGAAGAGTAGGATATGACTGAACGATGCAAGATCACTGCCACCCAAGAAAGCCCCTTCCAAGCTTAGAGAGCTCTGATTTTCAGGAATTTTTTGTGCTGACATCAAGTCTAAATTTGCTTTTTTGTGCCCATTACTTATTCCACCTCTAGAATCAAATAGAGAAAGCATAATGTCTCTTCTATAAGATCTTCAAGTACTTAAAGACAGTCATTATACACCCTCTTCCCCTTACTCCACTCCCTCCCAAATCCTTCAAGTGATACTCTGATCACATGGACTCAAGACCTTTCACTACCCTAGCTGCCCTAGTGTCCATCTAGGCTCCTTTCATACTTATTTGACCACTTTTTCTTTGTCTCTTTTGTTAATTCATCATCCATATCAAGCCCCCTCTGTCCATCAATGTGAAGCCTAGACCTACACAATATTCCAGATGTAGTCTGACCAGGGGAGAGAAGAGATGACCTCATCCACCTGGTTCTTGGAAGCTACTACTCTCTTTACAACAGCTTTTCAGCTGCCACATCACATTGCTCACTATAGTCCACTAAAAACTCCAGATCTTTTTCAAATTGCTTCCTTACCATAGCTCCTCCCTCTGATACTTGAGAAAATGATTTCTGAACCTGAACTTTCGAAGCCTTTACTACTGACTTCATTTTATCAGATTCAGCCCAATGTGTTCTGTCCAATCAAGATCTTCTGGGATCCTGATTCTGTCCATCTACCTGTGTCAGCTGTCCCCCTCAACCTTGTTTCACTTGCAAATTTGATGAGGATGCCATCTATGTTTTTACTCAAATCACTACTTGAAATAAATAAATGAAAAAATAAATGTGAGATGAGCAGATAAATGAAATAAATAAATAAATATGCTAAGCAGCACAGAGCCAAACAGATTCTTGGCAAGATCTGTTAAGAATCTCCTTGCCAAATTATTTGAGTCTGGACATCTGACTAGTTCCAAAGCCAGATAATTATGTGTTATCATGTAAGATAATGTAACTATTTCTGCCAAAGAAGAGCATGAGGTTCTTTATTAAATTTTTTCCAGGTAAAATTTATTTACATGATTTTCTCAAACCTACCAGTGTAAAAAGTCTCAAAAAAAAGAAATTAAGTCTAATCTATCATGAAACCACTTTTTTGAAATCACTGCTTCCTTTTCTAGGTATTCACTAACCATCTCTTTCGTGATCTATGTGGGAACATTCCCTGAAATAGAAGTCAATCTCATTGGTTTACAGTTTACAATCTTTCCATTTTGAAAATTAGGACATTCTTGTCTTTGCCTAGTACCATAGTGTCTCTTCTGTCCTCCATATTCATCCCAATATCCCTGATACCACTCACATCTGCCAGTCTGAAAAGCAGTTTTTTGTTTTTGTTTGTTTTCAGAACAGTTCATCCGGGCCAGGTGATTCAAATTCATCTTAGTATCTTCTCACTTAACTAGGGTAGCAAACTCCCAATAAGTCAGAAAAATAGAAACAATTTCCCAAACCTCAATATCATGCATCCTCCATCACTCACACTGTCCTACTGTCCAAGGAGGCATCCTAACCCTATCCCCTCCCCTGCCTCCTATCAGAATCTTGCTCTCTGCCCCTGGGACCAGGTTGTGATAGAAGAGCTTTTTCCTTCCCTTTCCCTAATCAAACTTCTACATCACTTCCCTGCCCTCTATACATCATGTCAGCCAAGGATGTATTAAAGTTAGCCCCTACCTACTCAAGTAGGTTATTAAATTTTCAGTGTAAATATGTATACCTCTGGCAAATCAGGAAGTTATTAAATTTTCAGTGTGACCATTTACGACTCAGAAATTGGCAAATGCTTCAAATCAGAGTTTGTTTTATTGTTCTGTTGATTGTCTAGACTTAAGTAATGGGAGAAAATATTAAGGATAGAAATTAAACTAACACTTTTTCCTCCCAGAGAGCCAGTCATTAAACATTTACCTGCACAACCTGGATGTTACCCCTCCCACCCTTTTTCTAGCTGCCCTTTATGGATTGTTTTTTCCCATTAGAATGTAAGTTCTTGCGTGTATGTGAACATCTAAATCTTAGCCCAGAGGCTGGAATAGAGAGCACAGTAAGTACTTTCTTCCACTTCTAAGAACAGTTCTCACTGAATCAAAGAGCTCTTTTCATACTTATCTGACCACTCTTTCTGTCTCCTTTGTTAATTCATCCTCCATATAAAGTCCCCTAACTGTAGGTACACCTGAGGCTTTGTCCTAGGACCTCTTTTCAATCTATTTGATGATCACATTAGTGCCCATAGGTTCAAGAGTTATCTCTCCTAAATATATGCATACAGCCAGCACTAACCTCTTCCCTGAGTGCCAGTCCCACATGCCAACTGCCTACTAAACATTTCAAACTGGATGACCTAGACACTTCACAAACTCGACATGTACAAAACAAAACTCATTCTTTTTCCCAAAAAGTCACCTCTCTTCCCAACTTGCTCATTTTTGTCATGGGTACCACCATCATTTAAGGATGTGAAAGGTTCTCATCCTCAGAGTGACCCTCAACACCTCACTCTCCTCTACCCAAGGCATCTAAGCATCTGCCCAGTATCACCCCTGCTACTCCATAATACATCTCACATTCATCCCCTTCTGTCCATGAACAATCACCACCTTAGTCCAGGTTCTTCTCATCACCTCTCACGTGGATGATGGCAACAGCCTCCTAATTGGCTTCAGTTTTCTCCTGTCCAATCTCTCTGCAACACAGCTGCTGAAATGACTTTCCTAAAGCACAAGCATGTCCATGCTTAATACATAAGGGCTCCCCTCTAGATCAAATTCAAATTTAATCCTTTCACAGGTTCCAATCTACCTTTCCAGCATCATGTTACTCCCTACTACACATAATATAGTCCAGTTAAATTGGTCTCACTGTTCCTTTTGCAGGAGAGTGCACCTCCTATCTCAGTGTCTTTGAAGCAACCATTCCCCCCAAGCCTGGAATTCACTCCCTCTTCACCAATACCTCTTTGAATCCCTTATTTTGTTCTAAGTTCCCCTCCAGTGACACCTCCTACCTGAGGCCTCTCCTGATCCTTCCTGCTGCCAGTGCCTCCCTACAGAAATTCCCTTGTTTACTTTATTTATATTTACATATGCACATCTTGCCCAAAAGAAAGAAGCACTTTGAGGGTAAGAACTATTTTATTTTAGCCATTGTGTTGCATGTCTAGCACACTGCCTGGCAAGTAGCAGACAGGTACTTAATAGATATTTGTTGATTCAGTCCTTTAGATCCATTCCTCTACCTTCAAGAGTCTACCTTATCTCCCAGAAGGAGGAAATTAAGTTCTACAAATTCCTTCAATACAAACCCATGTTAAAAAATTTCACTGTCAAGAAATTCTTCCAAGTCCAGACTCAATTCTGCTATGCAACCTCTATATAATAAATTCAGTTTTATCACAAGTGATTGGGAAATAAGGAATTCCAATAAACAAAATATATCCTAAGTAATACAGTTCCCAGATTTGTACGGCACGTAAAAATCACCAATATGCAAACAGAGTCATAGATCTAGTGCTGGTAGGGACATTGGAAGCTATATGGTCTAACTCCTCAACTAAAGGCTCAGGGGGATTAGAATGCAATAAAAAGATAATTACAAATTTTTCCTCAAAAAAGAAATTTTGCCTTTCATCTAACCTATATTCCCCATACTAAAGTTTAATCCAATTCTGTCCTCAGTTGAGATGAACATTTGGTCACTGGCCTGGGTATGGTAAGCCCTCATTAGAATTAAATATTCTCAGTCTTGTATTTCCAAGTTGAATAAATCTCCCTTTTTTTCTCTCAGGTCTTATTTTCCAACCCCTTAGTCATCTGTGTAGTTTCTTCTCTGAAACCTTTACAAATATCCCGGGTTCCCCTTTGGCTGGAGAATCCTAGAATAGCCAGAAGTCATCACTGTGTGTAAAAAAAAGAAAAAAAAAAGATTACCTCACAGTTCCTACAGCCTATGTGGTTTTACTTTTGCATTCCAATATCAGATTCAGTTTTTGGATTGATGCACAATACAACACTGCTTTCTTGTGATCAGAAGACCACTATGCACCAAAACTCTTTTTCTGCCATTTTTACAGAAGAATTAATTATTTTCTCATCTTACTATCTGTTAAGCTTAAAAAATTTCCCTAAGAAACACTTTAATATGTGTTTTTGATGTTGAAACTTGTTCACCACCCCCCACTTTCATGGAAAATCTTGACCCCCATCACAAACCTTTTCTACCCACAAAGGATTAAAAGACAGGGAGGAAGGGTCTCAAAGTAATTAAAAACATAGGTTTAGGTCAGATATTCCAGCACCCAAACTTAAGCCACTGGCTTTTGTGAGCCTCAGATGTTCCTTTTTAATACCCCTTGGTTCCACAAGAAATAAGATTCTGCTTATTTAATTCTCTGCAACTGGAATCAAGATGACCCATGCTGAAATTTCACCTCAGGGACTTCCTAGCTACGTTGTGGGACCCACATCGAGTCATCACTCCATTGAGCTTCAATTTCCTCATCCGTCAAATAGAGATAACCATAGCTCCTTGTGAGGATCAACTGAGATAATGTCTACAAGGAGCTTTGCAAATCTTAAACATTACAGGAAGAGTAAGGGACAGTCATGAAGGACTGAGCTAAAATCCTGCCCCTGGTCTCCCCTCATAGAATCCCAGCTTATGTACCATTTTCTCCATGAAATCTTTCCTGACCCCAGGGACAGCTGGTGCACGGTGAATAAAGCACGGACCTGGAGTCTGGAAGTCCTGCCTAAGGTCAAATCCAACCTCAGACAGACACTTTCACTCACTGTGGGACTCTGGGCAAATCATCACTTAACCTTTGTCTGCCTCAGTTTCCTCAAAGTAAAACTGGAATGATAATAACAGCACTTACTCCCTATGGTTGATATGATTAAAGGAGATAATACTTATGAAGTGGTAGATACCGCGCCAATTATATGGTAAGCACAATATAAATGTTTACTCCCTTCCTCCCTGATCTCCCCTCAACAGCTGGTACCCTTCCCCCTTGCAGACTACCTTGTATTTAATTACTTTGTATTTATTTCTATTTAATAATTTTATATTTACATTGTATATATTTTTATACATACTCATCTCACCCATTAGAACTCATGCTCCTTGTGAGTAGAGACTATTTCATTTTTGGATTCGTATTCCCAGCATCCTGCACAGCACCTGGCATTTAATAAAGGCTTATTGCCTGACTGACTAAACATGAGCAACCTGTCTTGAGCTTCAGTTAATATGTAAGGCTGTAAGAGACAGACTGTAATCTCAGTTAGTAAGAGAAGTACCCAACTGTCAAAAATCACTGGTCTGTTGACATATTGACCTAACTTATGAAACCTGTATTTAAGTCCTGGGATGACACTTCTTTGGTTGAAGAAGATCTCAAAGTCTTTAAGAGCAGAGTACAAGCTCTGGTAGGTCCCAAGATAAAAAGACATCAAATACAAGCCTACTGTCAAAAGATCAGCCTAGCTGGGTGCAAAGAGGCATAGTAATATAAGTTATTAGGTGATGATTTTTTTTTTTTTTGGTCACAGCAACTTGTGAAACCACCTACAAAGACAGAGAAGGAATCAAAATTGGTACAGATGAAATCACAAATCCCCCAAAGTAACGAAGATGCTAGAATAGGTAGTAACAACTGGACTTGCCAGAAACAATGGAAAGGGCACTGGATTTAGAGTCAGAAAAAGAATCAAATTCCTCCAGGTACTTAGTATCTCTAGCTGTGTGACCCTGAAGGAGTTACTTAAAAGCTCTTAGCCTCAGTTTCCCCATGTGTAAAATGAAGAGGTTGAACTAGACAGTATCTAAGATCTCCTGCAACAACAGACCTGTCAGTCTTATGATAAGGACTTAAAACATACAACATACATTCCACCATATACTATGCATATGTTCTACCAATGAGTCGTGTCTAATCCTACACTCGTGACCCTACACACCTACCAACAGATGACTGGTAACTAAGTCTTTCCCTTCCTTTTGCTGTTAAACTTCTAAAATGAAAAATGTAGCTACTGCTAATAACGTAAATGTATGATTGTACAATAATACACAATGTCCTTAGGACCCAATTCCTCACTAACCTCTCTAAATGTCACAATCTGGCTTCAGCATCCATTCCTTTCTAAAACTGTTGTCTTGAAAGTCATTAATAACATCCTCTTTGCCAAATTCAATAGCATTTCCTCAGTTCTTGTCTTGATATCATAGGCATCTGACAGTTTAGTGCTCCATCTTTCAAACTCTCCCTTCTCTTAACTTTTAGAAGTTTATGTTGTCTTTGTGTTATTCCTCCTTGTCTCTATGAAAAAAGATAAGAGCCATTAGAATATGAGCTCCTTAAAGGCAGGGACCCTGCTTTTTGCCTTCCATTATATTCCTAGTGCTTACTTAAAATTAAAACATAGTTCCTGGCACATAAAAAACACTAAATAAAAGCTTGCTGACTGACCCACTAGAATCATACACTCCTAAATTTAGAATGGCCCTCTGATCATCTATTTCAATCTGTACAGCTAGGTGACAGTGGATAGAGCACAGTCCTTGGAGTCAGGATGGCCTGAGTTCAAATCTGACCTTACTCTTGCTAGCTGTGTGACCCTGGGCACATCACTCCCTCCCTCAGCTCCTCCCCAAAAAGACTATAAGAGCAGGGGAAAAAATCCCCCAAAAAGTGCTCATCTGGTTTTTATCTGAATTATTTCAGTAATAATAGTTCATTACCTTTTGAGGCAATCCATTCCATTTCTGGATAGCACTAATATTTTTAGGAAGCTTTTTCCTTATACTGGCCCAAAATCAATTCCTCTAACTCCTACCCAGCAGAATTCCTACCCAAATTCTGTTACTCTAGGGCAAAGCAAAGCAAATCTAATCCTTCTTCCACAGAGGAACCCTCTAAACAGTGTAAGAAGGCTGTGTACATTGAAAAGGGCACAGGCCCCAGAGTTTCGAGAACTCAGTGTCTGTCTTGCCTCTGATACTGCCTGTGTGATCTTGGGTAAGTTATTTAATTGCTCTGGGCATCAGTTTACTAATTTTGCACATTAGAAGGTTGAATTAGAGAGTGTCTGAGATCCCTTCCAACTCTAGATCTCTGAACCTCTATTTATGAGGCTTTAAACATACCCATTTACTTAATCTTTGGGCTAAACATGCCCAGTTTCTTTCATCCCTCCTTGCATGGTACAATTCTGAGTCCTTTCTGTCACCCAGTTTCTATGTATTCTCTAGCCTATTAATGTCTTCCTAAAATATGACACCTAGAATTGGAAGGTCTGACCAGATCAGAGATCACTTTCATTAATTTTTCTTTCTATTTGTAAAGAGATCACAAGTATTTCAAACAACTTGACAAACTGTCCCCTAATTTGGGAAAGAACTACCTTCCCGCCCTACAGAACCATGTATGCATGTAAGTTATGCTGTGTCAGCTAAACTATGCCACAAACAAAAGGCTACGTGCATGAATTTGGAGCTCCCCTCCCCTGATTTCACAATCCTGTGCCCACAGAATTTAAACAGTCTCAACAAAATGACTAATGGCCACATAGTCTGTCTTGAAAAGAGGAAACAAGCACAGCAGTGTCTGTTGCACCAAAAGAGCAACGCAGAGGACAGTAAAGGTTACTGGGCTAGAAGTCACTTGAAACACTTTACTTATATTATCTCCCTTGAGCTTCATAATGACCTATGAGGCAGGTACTGCAGATGTTATTACCCTGTTTAATAGATGACGACACTGAGGCTAAGAGACTATGACCCACGCATGATCATGCAGCTCCGAAGTATGAGAGACAAAATGTGAACGCAGGTTATCCTGACTCCAAATGCAGCACTCTTTTCCCACCCAGGTTTTCTGATTCCAAGACCCATGTTCTTTAAGATGTTGACTTGGACTTTGGGCACAGCCTGACTTATATGAAGCATTCTGCATTAATGATGACTATATATAAACAGCTTTGTGTCTTTTTGTGGTTTTAATGTCTTCCCAGTCTATTTTTGAGCACGTTGTGAAAACAGTTAGTTCTTTCCCTTTTGGTTTGATAAAACTACTGGTCCCGCCTTGCTGCCCAAACCATTCTTTCCCTGCTAAATGTCCAATAAACCTTCCTATAAAATTCGACCCCCTAAAAGAGGACCTCCTCCCTGTTTGACCATCACAAGCATGTCTGTCTCACTAGACAGAGGAAAATAAAGAGCAAAATCACAGATTTAGAGCTGGAAGGGACCTTAGAGGACATAAGGCACAATGTCGTTTTACAGATAAAATAACAAAAGTCAAGTGAATTGGCCAAGGTCACACAGGTAGCAAATGACTGACAGGCAAGAGGATGGGTGAGAAATAAGATTCATCCATCATCACTTCTCTCGTTCCATCCCCAAAATAGTTCAAAATACACTGAGTAGATGCAAACTGAAATTTCTTGTTTATCTTTTTTCCTTAACCTTGTTTGGCTAAGCTCCATAAAAATTAAATGCTTTTCACACTCTATATATAGATTTGGCTTCTTATCTTTAATTTTTTTTTTAGATCACAAGACTGCCCAGATCCTATTATTCAGACGTGCGATCTTTACAGGAAATCAGAATAAGGCAAGGGAATTGGTAGGAGTACTGAATAGAGATGAGTTTGGATTAACTGTCCACAATAAAGATCCTTACCAACTGCTGAGTTGGGCTTCAACTATCATGATTAATACTGGGTCAAACTTTTCTTAACCTGTTTTGGTTTTTTTTTTTTTAATACTTTACATCCCTTAGGTCCTATCCTACTTTTATCCCATTACACAGCAGCAAAATGGTACATTATTTGAAAAGAAAGTTCACATACATAGCAGATTTCTGGATTTAAAAATAATAATAATTCAGCCATAAATATTAAAAAGGGGGGGTGTGGGGGAGAGGGGAGTCACTGGTTTCTTTTTCTGGATTCTGTTCATGATCTCAAAGAATAGATCTCACAAGATTTTAGAGCAAGTCTGTCTATCTCATCCCCTTCATTTTATAAATGGGGAAACTTAAGTCCAAATAGATGTGAGTTACTGGCTCACAGTCACATAGATAATTAGGGGCCGAGCAAGGAACTAGAAATGGGGCCTAAATGTGAACTCTGTGAAAAACAAAAAAGTAACATTTTAAGAAGGGGGAACAATAAGAAAACAAATACCAATGTCACTAAAAAGTTCCGACTTAGACTCTGACATTTTACATCCATAGAAACCATCATAATCTAAGGGAATAAATACTAGATTTGGAGGACCTACGCATGAATCTAAGCTGTGCCACTTAGTACACCTGTTCAAAATCATTTAACTCCCCCAGAGAATCAGCTACTTCTTCTGTAAATACTGTCTACCTTTAAAAGCACTACATGAAATGTGAATTATGTTCAACAAAATGAGGCTACTATCTCCCCAAACTTTAAAAGAATTAAACTGGGAACACTTTTAAGAGTGGGGGGCAGACTACTTTTCCCCCCAAAACGTTTTCTCCCACCTCACTCCTGTCACCCAAGGAGACGTGATTAAGTCCCACTTTTAACTCCATCTGAATGGCACAGGCCCCTGTACCCCAAACAACCACAAGATGGCAATGTTACTCCTCCACAAAAGTAGACAATTTTATTCTCTACAAAATAAAATGTAACATTTTCTAGGGCACGAAATTAAGGCTCCTCTATACAGAGTAAGAGAAAAAAGCCAGCATCTTGAAATTACTTACACTTCTAAATTTTAGGCAGAACAAAAAACAAGTAATTAATTCTGGAGATAGTCAATATTTAAAACAAAGTTAAAAGATAATTTTTTCACAGCAATAAGTAGTCATTATTCATATAAAGTTGTTGCTTCCTTGACTGCCTCAGGCACAGTTTCTATGACACTGTTCCCTAGAATATTGTTTCACCTAATTTGTTTTCACAGAACCACTGACAAGGTCTACCTGTAGCAATATAGCAAATGAGTTACTTCTTTGCCCCTCAATTGGATGTTCACAAATGCAGACTCACTGGAGTATTACCATATTATCCTCTAGCATTTCCCCTCAGAGTTAGTAAGTCTACTAAGTTATCTTTCACCTCCTACCTGCCATCAAGTTGCTTTCTTGTTTCATACGTCTCTTTCCTTCTCCCTCATTTCTATTGACCAGAATATAGAATTTTAACTTACCCCTATTTATTTAACAGAGCATTTAAAAAGAAGTGAATCCTTTTATATTTCAGTCTTTTTCAATTAAAAATCAAAACACCTAAATTAAATTACTACTTCCCCCAAGAATAAATATTCCATAAATTTACAGTTAAATTGACTCATGCATGCTCCTTCAAAAAAGGTCTCTTTTTACACTCTACCAACAGTCTACCCTCAAGTTAAAGGTCAATGCCTTAAACCAACACTGGTAAACAGACTAAATCACTGTTAATCATTTAGTAGCTCTAGAGAGACCTTTAAACATTGCTTGCTTTCTTAAAGGGCACTAAGAGAAAATATGATCATCCCAAAACTTTAATAAAAGCTTTGGCCAACTTTATGCTAAGAGCAAGACAATGAATCTCCAGGAATAAATTCAATTCAATAAACATTAAAGGCCTGTCAGATGAAAACCAGAGGAGATTCCTCTGGTATTAATTGAATTATTTCTTTCAAGTGAATGAGTAATGACAGTAGAAACTGGTTTTATATCTACTAAGGGGTGTGTGTGTGTGTGTGTGTGTGTGTGTGTGTGTCCTACTGACAACACAGTCAGATAAGAGGTCCTTAAGAATCTAGATGTAAATAACAAGTTACTTCAGGCTCATACACCATTTTGCAAAACCAATCTTCTGTTGTTTTGTGCTAAAATCAGTGTCCTAGTCTATTGTTCTTCCATTTTGTGCTCCTACTGTACTTATATTATGATACAACTTCCTTCATACCAATTTGCCTCTCCTCCATCCCCCCTTTTTTCTTCTGAGTTATTAAGTGTCCCATTTTACCCAGCCACCTATCTGAAGTCTCTGCCATACATTACAGCCAAGTGATGACAGGAATAAACCTACATAGTAGCAACAGTTGCATTTTAGCCTGATGAGTAGGGGGAGGCGGAAAAGCCAATTAAGGCATTCTTTACTTAATAGAAATTCACTTAGCAGAATTCTAAACTTACAAGAGCCAGTATTCAAACTCAGGTCCTCAAATTTCAGATTCAACACTCTTTCCAATACAATACAACACTACCTTCTTAGAATCTGATGTGGAATTCAAACCCAAGTCCTTCTTGACTCCCTTCTACACATTACACAATGCTTCCCTAAAAGAATTTCCCAAAACTAAAAGCGTAACAAGGAGGTACCATCTCACTCCTCTCTCCTAATATGTATGTTCTGGCCAATGTCCCCAAATAATCAACATTTTCCCAGGCTCAATAAATATCAATTTGCTGTACTAGAAGCATGAGGATACCCACCATCCGCTAAATAAAAGGAACAGGAGTAAGAACAAGCTCTATCTACTACAATAATCTGTCCAGTTGCTATTTGACATTCAACAGGTGCCAGACCAGTCCATGTCCCAGCTGACACTAGACAACGCCTCCATTAAGAAAGGAGGGGAAAAGACTGAATGTCCCCATCTACTATGTCTTCCCATTCCTCCACGGATACTATAACCAACTGTTATAGTGGTTAGTGAGCAGCATGTCTAGAAAGAGGCCAAGCATCAATCATTATCGACCAACAGGACTGCACTGATGGAGCCACAATGAGAGATACACAGTAAGTGCTACAAGCCCTCAGTGGACTTAGATTCTAGTTCCAAAGATGAGAGTTCAACATCATGAAACAGTAACAAGTGCTACAAAGTCAAATATAATTAAGTTGTGACACACTGGCTAGAAGAAATGTAGACCAGTGGTGTCAAACTCAAACCAGTGGGGAGTGGGTACACTAAACCATACATAAAAATCCTGGAGGGTCACATTTTGACTTAGAAAATCGCATGTTTACATATTTCTTCTTTTGAATTAATACATCAATATTCAAATCATATAGCAATTACCTTTTAAGCCGGGTTAGGCTATGGGAGTGTTGTACGCCACACTCAGGAATATTGTGGACCGAAAGCAGCCATCCATGGATATTACAGATTTG
Organism: Potorous gilbertii; assembly: GCA_028658325.1. Lineage (NCBI taxonomy): Eukaryota > Metazoa > Chordata > Mammalia > Diprotodontia > Potoroidae > Potorous > Potorous gilbertii. The sequence goes on along the minus strand of CM053769.1, from coordinate 208,537,263 downwards.
ATGGAGAATTTTAGAAGCAAGGAAGTCAATGAAGGTTGGAGTAGTCACAGGGAACTGAGTTGGGTCTTAGGAGTTCCTGACAAGCACAAATAAAGAGAGTTATCCTTGGCTAAGATAGGTTAAGAATTGAGGAGTGCATAAAAATTTAGCCAAATTACTAAGTTTTAATGATTTGTCAAGTCTCTAATGGGATAAGTGCTGCCCAAGTCTTTGCAGTGTATTAAATTCTGACTTTGGGGATTTTTATTTTGTGACATTCTGACTACAATACAGCATTAACATTTTAAATATACTGGTGTTTTGATATACACACACGTGTGTGTATGTGTGTGTATGATATATATACCTTCTTCTTTAAATGTGTAGTTTTTAAAGGTTTATGGATATTTTTAAGTTTGATCTTAGTATCTCTAAAGGCCAAAACATTATGTAGTAAACTTTCTCTCTGATTTCATAACAGATGTTAACTCTGGAAAAAAAAGTTTCACTTAACACAATTTACTCAAACAGCAAACAACTTAAATATTCTACTAATAAAGTTAAAGTCGGCCAAGAACAGTCTATGGAATGCTCAGTGTGAAATGAGGAAGAAGTAGATTCATGAAATCAGAGATTTAATTACTGGAAGAGACTTCTGAGATTTTATAGGAAATATAGAGGAATTCATATAAAAAATAAAAAAACTAACTGATCCAGGGTCACCCAGTTTGGAAATGTCCAAAGCAGGATTCAAATGCAACTCTAAGGCTTACACTCTCATCCACTTTTCACACTGCCCCCCTCAAACCCCATTTCTGATAATCCAATAGCCTAGGATTTAACTACTAAGGTACAGACCTTTGGCATAGATCAGATCTTTCTTGGTAAAAATCAGATTTTTTTTTCAAGAGGAGACACATTTATTATATGAAGATTCATCTGAGATCTTCCTATTTTTTTCTAATGGTGACTGACTGTATCCCCATGTTCAAAAGTCAGTTTTTCCACTAACTCGTTTCATGCCCATAGGGAAAAGCCACTTATTTTCACTTCCTTTTGGTTCTATTTCTGCTTCTACTAAAGAAGGAAATTTGATCAAATCATTTTTAAGATCCCATTCAGCTCCAATATTCTGAGATTCTACCTAGCATACCTCCAACCTCCCCACCAACACTACTACTACTATTTTTCCCTTTTCTCAAACTTCACTGTGGGTGAGATGCTTTCTCAGAATCAGGGAAGAGTTCACACCATAGGTGGCATCTTTGTTCAGGCAGGATACTCCTTGCTCCAAGGAGTGCTGGTAAACACACACACACACACACACACACACACACACACACACACACACACACACACACACACACACGGCAGCAGTTAGGTAGTGCAGTAGCTACAACACCAGGCCTAGGTCAGAAGACTCATCTCCTTGAGTTTAAATCTGGCCTCAGACACCTACTAACTGCATAACCTTGGCCAAGTCACTTAACCCTATTTGCCTCAGTTTCCTCTCATCTGTTAAATGAGCTAGAAAAGGAAATGGCAAACTACTCCCGTACCTTTGCCAAGAAAACCCCAAATGGGGTCATAAAGAATCAGAGACTACTGGAACAACTGAACAACATACATACATATATTCACATGGACATAAATGTGCATATATGTATACATGTGCATGCACACACATACACATGTATAAGTGTATAGACACAGACATTTTTACTAATTCTGAAGCCACTATTTGGCCCTGTTGCCTCCATATAGGGGTCAATGGGACTTTCGTGAGTCAATGTGAGAAATACTTAAGATGCCACCAGGAAATCAAATTAAGCCAATTTGGATTCGAATTCATTATGTTCTCTCTGCTATGGTATTAATTTAAATGCTTGTTGATTGATTACAAATCTTTCTTCTATAATGAACAGTGTAATGTAAAAACAAGCAGTTATCCAGAATAACAATGTTACACCAAATTATGGCAGATGAGCTATACATAGTAACATTATCTTTTGTCAATGGGATTACAATGAATTCTCTACAACAAATGATCCTGGTTTAAGGTATACTTTCTCCAGTACTAAAAGCACAGTATTATTATTCTATTGACGTCCATGTATTGATAATAAGCACAGGTTCCATAGAATTCATAGCACACCTAAGAAATGAGACATTTTTAAGTACAGTGCCTGACACATTTATAGGAGTTTAATAAATCTTATTCCCTTCCTCAAAACAAAACTCCAACACAACACCAACCAGAGGAGGAGGTGTAGCCAGAATGTAGCTAAACACCACCTTCTCTGGAGAGCTGGGGGGTCGCCTAGCAAGATTTGTGTGGGCTGTGTTGGTTGGTTTTGCTAAACTGTTTTTCTTCTTTTTTTGGAGAGGGATGTTTCACTGAGGATGGAAGGAAAAATATATTAGGAAATGAAGGTGATACACAAAGAAATCATTGTTTAAAAACACCAAAAAATAAAAAAGGAATAGATGGTCTTTTCCTTAAAATAAATAAAATACTGAGTTACCATTATAAGTAACGGAGATAAATGAGAATGCTCTCCAACTAAATCAAAGATTGAATAAGGACACCCATTGTCTCCACTTCTATTTGACATAGTACTAAAAATTCTGACTATAACAAAAATGCAAGAAAAAGAATTAAAGGGATAAGCATAAGTAAAGAAGGGAAGAGGAAGGGGAAGAACCATTTATTAAAAACTTAACATGCTCTAGGCACTAGGCTAAGCAATTTACAATATCCCCATTTTACTGATGGGGAAACTGAAGCATATAGAGGTTAAAAAATTTACCCAGATTCACACAGCTTGTAAGTAACTAAGGATAGATCAGAACTTTACTGCAATGCTTTATCCATTAAGCCACCTACCTGTCTCTGGAAGAAATAAAATTATCGCTTTTTGTAGATATGCTTGGTGCACGTAAAGAATCCTAAAAAGGCAACTAAAACTAATTGAAACACTAACTCTGGCAAACTTGCAGGATATACAAAAGCTCACACAAATCATCAGCATTTCTTCATAAAATCAATAAAACAAAACAGTAAGAGATGGGAAATTCTATTTAAAATAACTACACAATAAACAAAATATTTAGGCGTTCCAACTGCAAAAAGCAGATTCTTTCACCTGCTGAATCACTATAGAGAAGCTGGGCATCAATTCCATTTCACTTCGAGTTCATGAAGTCAATTTCAAAGCAATACATTCATTTTAAATAAAATTCAGTGTATTAGAAAGAAGCAAAAAAAAAACTGTCTCTGAGAAGTCAAACTAGATGTCAAAATTCATATACTAGCTTTAATCATAGGATAGCTCCTCACTCAGATCCTATTTATTCTTACTTTACATACTACCCTAATAAGTTGTTTAGTTTCCACTCAAAAAAGCAAAACTGGAGGCAGGAGGTTTGTTAATAGAGACAAGTAATAGTATTAAGATGTAGCAGCAAAGAACAAAAACAAGAAAGCTACCAAAAAGTAGATATAGGTTTTTTTCCAAAAAAAAAAAATCTTCCTTCTTCCTAATTTCCCTAGTACTGACCAGGACACCATCACCTTCTTCTCAATCACCCTGGCTCACAACTCTAGTGTCATCCTCAACTTCTCACTTTCTCACTAGCCACATCAAATCATTTGCCATATCCTGCCAAGTCTACCTTTGCTAATATTTCTCATCTAGGTCCCCTTCTCTCCTCATCATCTTACATCTGCACTACTACAGCAGCCTGCTGAATGATCTCCCCACCTCAAGCCTCTGCTACTACCTCTCCACTCAGCTGTCAAATTGATCTTCCCAAAGCAAAGGAAAATTTCCCACTAATCAATAAACTCCAGTGGCTCACTACTGCCTCCAGGATCAAATGGAAAATCTTCTATTTGGCCTTTAAAGTCTTTCATAACCTGGTCTCTTCCTACCTTTTCAGCCTTCTTACACTTTCCTCTGATCCAGGACACTGGCTTCCCTGCTGTTCTTCCAACATGACAGTCCAGCTCTCAGTTCCTAAAATTTTCACTCACTATCTCCCAAGTCTGGAATGCTCTTCCTTCTCATCTCTGGTTTCTTTGGCTTCTTTTAAGTCTCAGCCAAAACCACACCTTCTATAAGAAGCCATTCTCAGTCCTCCTACATTACAGCACTCTCTCTATAATGTTTTCTTAGAATTCCCAGCACACAATAGGTACTTAATAAATGCTTGTTAATTTGAAAGACCTCCAAAAAACTATCAGCATGAAGTCACTTCATATGGGGGAAATTGTTTTTCCAGCTCAAAGTTCCTGAGGATATCACTGTAATGAACTGGTATGAATGGAAATTTTCTCCAACAAATACCTTTCAAAACAGATCTCAACTTTCTATGATTTATTAAGTCCTAAGAAGCTGAGGTACAAAGAAACTGAATGTCTTTCCAAGAGTCACAGAGATATTTATGAAGAGCAAAGATTTGACAAGATTTGAACCTGTCTTCTTTATTCAAAGCCCATTATGCCCTAATGACCTGAAAAGTTTATATTATGTTCAGTGTACTGTTTAAGAAAGCAAATAATGTAATCTATTTTTAGAAAAATTCTATCTTAAAGATTAAAATGGGTGAGACTATTAAAATGGAGAGGGGTGGGGGGAGGAAGGAGGGATGTAGTTTTGAAGCCAAAAGGGCTTTAAAACCACTTTTTGATGAGACCTGTGATTTGATTGGTGTGAGGAGCTCCCATAGAGAAATACACTCACACTCACTCTCACATTCTCTCTCTGCCAATGCAGTGTTATCTGGAGAACGTATTTATCTTGAATTACTTATTCCCCAATGGAATCACCTTCTTCATTTCAGTACAGAAGAGAGAAAAAGGTAATGACTGCCAAGAGAAAAGGTTATCAGACTTGATAAGTTGTGTCAAGTTAGGGCTATGGTAGGGAGGGTTCTCAAATAAAGTACTTCCCCCATCATCTGGAATCAAAATAAGGAAATATCACCCTATGATGGAGAAGCTAATAAAAGTCAGCAAACACAATGGATGGAAATTCGGAATCTACAGAAATCTTTCCCCGTGGAAATGATTCCTACAGGGTTTGTACAGTAGTCAGCCTTCTGAATCTAATCAGAACTGTCAATCTAATATGTAAATAAATGTAAAATAAGATATACAGATAGAAATCTTATGCTATAAGATAAAAAAATAGATATGAATATGGGAGGGATTTTTAAAGAAGTTATAAATAAAGCAAAATGGTAAGGAAGATAAATAATTCTAATGATCTGCAAAAGACTGAAGAAGTATCAATTTCTATTTCTCCAATCATACTCAACTTTGAGTATAACAAGTTGATCTGTCCATTTGGCAAATATATTCCCTACAATGGAGAAAGGTTCCCCAGGCTGTCACAGCTTAAATGATACCATCCCCTAAGATCAGCTATTGCCTAGTATTCTGGCTGTGCTTAACAAGCAACTCTGAATACTAATTGGGTTTCCCAGTGGGACTCTCCCACAGTGAAGAGACTAGGTTAACTACTTGATAAGAACATTCCAGTTCCGTTGGCAGTCAAATTTCCGTTTAAATTAATAAGCTGACTTTCTACTGCCTAAATCCATTTCATGTGAGATAGTTATATTCTAACCAGCCTCCCAGGGCTTGATCACTCCCCTACCCATATTAAGAGAAAGGAATTTTTGAATTGAGGACAAGAACCTAGGCTTGTGGTGATCTTATCAAAGTGCAAGCCATCTGGGTGAGGCCCTGAATGAAAAAGCCAATGGTTTCTAGACAGAGGATCACTGATTTAGAGCTAAAAGGGACCTTAGAAGTCATAAAGTCTAAGTCCCTAGTTTTACAAATTAGGAAACTGAGACAGAGAAAGGTTAAATACTCTGTCCAATCAAACAGGTAGTGTCTGAGGTGAGATTTGAATCAGATCTTTCTTGACTACAAGTCTAGTGTGCTATCAACAATACTATGCTTCATCACAACAGAAGGTGTTAACGGTCATGGTGTACATGGGAGAGAGGTGAAAGGAGGGAGAGAGAGTGAGGTCACAATATATAGTGATATACAGCAATTTATCAGCAAAATATAGAAGAGAATTTAGCTACAGGAAGACAATTAGTCTAGGACCTCCAGAGCAGGAGTTCTTAACTAGGGGGTCCATGAATTTGATGTTTTTAATATTTTGAAAACTATTTCAATATAACTGGTTTCTTATTTAATTCTATGTATTATATTTTATTTATTTAAAAACATTATTCTGAGAAGGGGTAACATAGGCTTTGCCAGATTGCCAAAAGAATCCACAACACACAAAAAAGTTTAAGAACCTCTGGTCTAGGGAATGTTCTTCTAAAGACTCCTTTTCCCCATACTTGGATTCAAAACAGGTAGAATCTTAAGGAATGGATGAAAAGATCATGAAGGGAAAGTTATTTGAGTTTTCTTAGAAACTAGGAGTCCCAGATGAGTAAGACAAAGGTTTATAGGAGGATGATCTCAAAAGGATGTCCTCCTGAACCAAAATGACATCACAGTGCTAGCACAAAAACTGACCCGCAGGATAATGTTCAAACTAAAAACTGGACAAATAAGAACCCAGAAAAAAATACAACTCAGATTCATGTAAACTCGGCTAGAGCAGGTGAGAGAAAAGCCCCAGGCAGTATTAAAATAAATGAAACAGAGAAGTCAATCCATCAAAATGGACATTAAATGGGCATAGGAAAGGGGCAAAATAGCCAAGCTAAGCTATATAAATGCTTCCGTGCCCATGCTAGAAGGCAAAATGAGATGGCTGAACTGCCATGCTTGGCAACAACAAGTGTCCTGGCATACTTAGCATCTTAGAGATGCAATGGCAGGAAGGTAGTCAATGGGACTCAGTGACTGCAGGATACAGAGTTCACAGATGGATAGGGACAGGTGGATGGGAGGAGGTGTAGCACTGAGGGCTACCATAAACCATAACAGGGTAAAAATAGCATCCAGGAAAAAAGAGAAAGAAATATGGAATCTCTGAGGCAACCTTCTAAATTCATATAATAAAAATTTAACAACAGGGGTATATTAAAGACTATATCACCAGGATAGTGCAATTATATAAAAACACTAAATGATATTAGAAAAACTTCAGAATTAGGTAGGAAAGTGAACAGGGGAGATTTTAAACACAGAACTGCCAGATGCTACATTAGAAGAAGTGGAAGGGACTGCTTTCCAGAATTGGTAGTTTAAGAGACTGCTGCTAAAGAAGAACACACAAGATAAGGTCCTAATTAGTGAAAATAAGACCCATCCAAAATGTGGCTGTGTATGAGCTAATAAATAATAGTGATTGCAACACAAATTAAATTCTTCTTTCATGGCAGGAGGAGAATCTAATAAATCGATCACAGTTTTTGTTTCAGAAAAGGGAATTATGACAAACTCTATCTGAGCAGAGAGTAGGGAGGAGGAATGAAAGCAATTTAAATACAAGTCAGGACCTCAATCCTTCAATGGGTTATGATCTCTTCCAATAGAGCAGATCACAACAGATCCAAACTTCTTTAGCTGATGTAATGTGTCTCCCATAAATCTTCACGGGGGTGTACTCAATGTTCTAGGCACTTTCTCCTCTAGAACTTCTGATGTTGTATGAAATCCACATGAGCTTATACCATCACTGGTTGACTTCCTTTGCTAGTAATCTGTCTGCTGACATGCTATTTCTGGTAATATTTCTTTTTGGTAATTTTGTTGTTGTTCAGTCACTTTTAGTTATGTTCAATTCTTCTAACCATCTGGGCTTTTCCTGGCAAAGATACCGGAGTATTTTGTCTCTTTTCCTCTCCAGCTCATTTTAGAGATGAGGAACTAAGGCAAACTGGGTTAAGTGACTTGCACAGGGTCACACAGCTAGTTAGTGTCTAAGACCACATTTGAACTCAGGAAGATGAGTCTTCCTGACTCCAGGCCTGGCACTCTATCCACCATGCCACCTAGCTCCTTCTGTTGATAATACCACACATCTCTGTCTTTCACACAATTCTTCAGAGGCTGTGGAATGTCACGTCTTGCAACTATACTGCATCACTATAAACTACTGATACTAAAAAACCAAATGAGCTACTGTTGCAGAGAAAAGTTTGGAGTCATTGAAACTGAAACCCATTTTCCCTAAAAGGGTATCCAGTTTGCTCTCCATTTTCTTGTTCAATTCAGGGTCAAGTACAATGCTCATCTGCAACGTCTAACCAAGACGGACAAGAAGTTGGACTAACTTGCATAGGTTGTACATTGATCTGAACGCCACAGTCCTCTGGTGACCCGTGTTTTATGCTCACGCGGTTTCTCCTACATGGATCACCAGATCAAACTCTCTTGACCATTATGGATCTCATTTCATAAGCTACGTATGCTCAATGTAGTCCTCAACAGAAAAAGAGCATCTACAGACCCTTCTCTCTACAAGGATCACTTCTTTGCCGCAAATACCTTCGACAAGTATTTGTCTCCAATTTTATGCCCTACTTGATATTAACAGAGGTTTGGACAAAGTTATCCCTGTTTTACATGTTACAAGGAATACTATATGATTTTAACATGTACAAGATACCTTGATAAAGATTCTAAAGTAATGCTTTGCTCTTCCAAATAATTTTTTTAATATTCCACAAATAATAAAAGGTCAAGATCTTATTTCTGTAAATGTGGTCAACTACAAAACACAATCTGTAAAATCCTGCTTATTTCCTTCTTAAATTTTCACCTTTGACATACATATAGGTAATTTTCAAACATTTTTCAGAGATTGAAAAATAGTTTTTATTTATACGTTCTCAGCTCCCTTTGGTGGTTAAAAGAAACCATCTTGAAAATCAATCCCTCAATCAAAACCTTCAGCACTGACCTCTTCTCTTTATACTCTATCCGGTATAAGTAGACCTCCCATTTTTGTCATTGCCCTTTTCTGCCATATCTTTCCACTTCACAAGAAGTCCTTACCAGCTGAGGTTATTTTTTTATCCTGTTAGCCTCCTCATTATAGCAATTATGTTAGTTTTTTTAGGAAATGCTTACAGATCTGTGAAAATACCTATTGCAAACTTTTTCCAACCTTTCTGTTGTCAATATATTGTTTAAATAAGTTTGGAGTACCTCATTTGAGAACAATGGCTTCTCATTTTTATTCTTAATTCTAATAGGGCACTGATTTTGATTTTTGCTCTAACAAGTCACTGATCTGATGCTAACACAGACCATTTTGTAAAGGACTAGCATGTTAGTAATAAGTCATCTCTCCTCTTTCAAAAGGTAATCACTTTCATTTTGGAGGACATTTTTTTGGTGCCTGCCATATCCAGAGTCTCCCCTCCTAACTTCTCTTCTTGAAGGAGATATTTTCGACCTAAAGGCAGAAAATTCCTGTAGAGTCAATTGGGCCTTGTGATCTCATTTCTTACTCCAAGAGTCTATTTTTGATTTTGAGTTCTGCCATCTTCCCTTGTGTCCACTTTTGCATTCAAGTCAACAAAGACTATTTAATTTAGAGGGTCTTAGCAAGCTCTTCAGAGAATTTCTGTACCTCCTCATGCACTGCAACAGATGCTGGTACATAAGCTAAGATTATTTTTGTAGTTTCATGGTCTTTTTGCAAACATTTGAGTACTCCAATAAGAGATGATGAAGCATCACTTGAAAATGTTTCTTGTTGCCACTAGACAAACAATTAAACTAATCATGACAATTCCTTCACTAGATCCTCTGAGAAGAATCTGTCAAGTCACCTTTTTATTCAGTTGTTACTTCATTTTGTCTTCTGGTTCCACTTATGTAAGAATGTCAAGATTGAGATGATTCAGTTCCTTCAGTAGTACTATGCCATTCATTATTCAAATTTACATAAACAACTACATTGCTGTTTGTAAACTGTCTAAAAACCTGATTCTTACCACTTTCTACCCCCTTCCCCACCATTCAAGTCATTATCACCACAGAAATAAAAGTGGGTCATACAGGACTGGGGGTCATTTTATATTTTTCTTTGTTCCAGTGGTTGCCATGGCCAAAGAATTTGTCACCAAATAGCCAGTCTATTAGTGATGAGCCTCAACCTACTTAACAGGGTTGATACTTGAATAAGAGACACAATCTGTTGGCAGGGCTATACCTGAAGCCTTTCCAACATGACAGAACCTGCCAGAGTTTATGCTTCAGCATCATGGTCTTCAAGAACACAGGATCATCCTATAGCACAGCAAGCTATCAAAGTAGGATTTGTTGAGAACTACAATCCACAAAAAAACTCAGACACTACTGCAAGGAAAAGAGAAGGATTAAAAAAAATTATGAACCCCGAAGCAATGCCCTAAATGAACACCTAGAAGAGTCAAAGAGGTTACTGCAAAGTGCAAGTAAAGAGAAGTGACAAATTCACAAAGTATGGCAGAAAACATGTTTGCAAGGTACAAGTGGAGAAAACAAGTAAACTCAAAAGAGACTGGAGATCACTCTGCAAGGGATTCAGTGGAACTCCTTGATAAAAGGAGAGAAAAGATACACGTATTATAGCTGAAAAAGGAGACAGAGAGGCTGAATGAATTCTCTGCCTTGGTCACTACTCAAAATGTTAATAAGATCCCTCTTCCCTCTTAGGTAGGAAGACAGTATTATAACACAGAGTTACATTCAATTAGATCACAGATTAGGACTTTGTACTAGGGAATTTACAGAGGCAATTTTTTCTCCAAGGAAAAATTCCCATCTTCAGTAGGTTTGAGAAGGAAAAAAGTAAGTCATTTATCCTCACAAGAGAAAATTAATCTAACAAATTCCTGCAAATTTCTTGAATAAATTGCTGTACTATGTTATAACAGATATATATCTATTTTGCCATTTCTGTGAGCCCATTCTCCCCCCATTAACTATTTGCAGTTCATTATATGTTAATCAGAAGGCAGGGTGGTAAAGAAGAAAATGAAAAGGATTAATCTTTGTTACTCCTCTGTTAGGACTAAGAGCTAGAAGTAGGACAAGATAACTGGGGCTATGCCTCAAAGTTTAATATCTGAGGGAGTAGAATCTCTCCTCAATTCTTCACAACTACCAACTATCATAGTCCTTTCTCCAGGCTCCAGCACTGTACCCTGAGAATCTTTCTGTGTCATGGTATAGTGGAAAGATTACTAATTAAAGTCAGAGGGCTTGGGTTCAAATCCTGGTTTTGTCTCTTGCTACCTATGTAACTGTAAGCAAGTCACTTTACCTTCTGAGGCCTATTTCTTCTGGCAAATAAGGGAGCTGGACTAGATGACCTTCAGCTCTGAAACTATGACCCTACAACAGTTACGGTCTATATTCAAGATACTCCCATCTTAAATTGATCAAATAACTGTAGATATGCCACCAGGAAGCAGAAAACCTCCACTTGAGAGTTCTCAAGATATAACTGGGAAACTGTATAACGACCTGTCACAATCTGTTACCATCCCAAAGGACCTAAGATTGCAAATGTATCCTTATTCATAAGAGGAAAAGGGGAGTGGGGGATGGGGGAGGAATGACAACCTAGGTAATTTCAAACCACTGAATTTTACCTCCATACCAAGAAAACTGCCATAACGTATCCTAAAGGATAGAATCATTCAGCAAAAATAAAGATTACAATCTATTGGGGAAAGGCAACATGATTTCTATAAGGAAATCATGCCCAATTAATTCATTAGAGCACTTTGAAGAGATAAATACACATGTAAGTCAAATGAGTGTAAGTGGATATAAAACCCTTAGATATTCAGAGCTACTGACAAGTTTCTACACCAAAGTCTATTAAAAAAAAAAATTTTGAGTCACTCTGAAATAAGCTGGGAAAGGTTGTTCTCTGATGGGAGGAGGCTGACTTAAGAGATAGGAAACAAATACCAGAAAATAGGTGGTTACTTGTCTGAACTACAGATTAGTGCTAGAATCAGTTTTATTTAACATCTCTATAAATGACCTAAAGGAAAGGGAACACGATGACATCTCTAAGTTTGTGGGGAAAACGTTGATTTCTCCAGGTAGCACCAACCAAATGAGGACAACTCTGACAAGGATAACAACAAACCTGACATTTATGTGGCATTTTACTGTTATCTGAGCCTCAATATTGTGAGTGAAGTAACAAACAAGGAAACTGAGGCTCAGAAAGGCCGCTTGCTCACAGTAACAAGTAACTCCAATCGGGGGCAGAAATCAGAGTCCAGCTTTTCTGAATTCCACAACGAAACAAGCAAATAAATTATAATAATATTAAGTATAAATATTAAGTAATAATAATAAAAGAAGCATATATGAGGACTTAAAAACCCAAATTATTCACAGATACAAAATGAAAGGCTCCACTAAGCTACATGAGGCTGGGACCCAATCATGGTCAATTGTTACCTGAGAACATCTACCCTTTGTTACATGTGGCTTACAAAACGACTAACAAAATATTAAGTACCATCACGAAAAGTAAGTACTCGCTTCAAAAGTTTACTGAAATCCCTCTAAAACTTTGGGAAGTTTTTTAATGTTATGACTGGAAAATTCCAGTAGCCAACCTACTGATTATCTAATAGTCTGTACACAAGCACTTACTAAGTGCTTGCTATGTACCCTGTGCTATGCACAGGGGATGCAAGGAATGGCAAAAGACAATGCCTGCTCTAATAGAGCTCACAATTTAATGGTAGAGACAACATGCAACAAGATATCTATAGGAAAAATTAGAAATAATCAACAGAGCTTCGGAAGGCAATGACATTAAGGCAATGACTAGGGAAAGGCTGCTCATAGAGGTAGGAATTTAGCAGCTATGACTTGAAGGAAATCAGAAAAGCCAGGATGCAGAGAGTATTCCAGGAATGGGGAACAGCCAGTGAAAAAGTCTAGGGTGGGGAGATAGAATATCACGTTCAAGGAACAAGAAGGAAGGCAATGTTGCTAGATGATAGGGTGCATAGATGGGAGAAAAAATATAAGAAGACTATAAAGGAAGTAAGGAGCCACACTGTATTTGGGTTTTAATGTGAAAGAGAGAATTTTATATTCAGTCCTAGAAATAAGGAGCAACAGGAATTAATAGCACAGGAAGACTGACAGATATGACAGGCCAAATCTATGCTTTAGAAAGATTGTGTCACTGGGACAAAAATTCACTATTTGACAAAAACTACTGAGAAAACTGAATAACAGGATGGCAGAAACCAGGTATAGACTGACCCATATACTGAGACAAGGTCAAAATAGGTACTTGATTTAGACATAAAGGGTGATTTTTGTTAGTTGTTCAATTACTTTCAATTGTGTCCAATCTTTCATGTTGGGAAAGAAGTACTGGAGTGGTTTGCCACTTCCTTCTCCAGTTCATTTAAAAGATGAAGAAACTGAGGCAAACAAGGGTTAATTAATTTGCCCAAGATCAAAGTGTCTGAAGCCAGATTTAAACTGAGGGAGATAAGTCGTCTTAACTCCAGGCCCAGTACTGTCCACTGAGACACCCAACTGGTCTTATAAAGGGTGATACCATAAGCAAATAAGAGGAGCATAGAATTCTTTACATGTCAGATGTATGAATAAAGGAAGAATTTATGACCAAACAAGAGACAGAGGGCATTACAAGTTGTAAAATGCATAACTTTGATTATATTAAATTTAAAAGTTTTTTGCAAAAACTTTGCAACCAAGATTGGAAAGAAGACAGCTGGGGGAAGAATTTTTTATAGCAAGTATCTCTGATAAAGGCCTCATTTCTCAGATATCTAGAGAATGGAGTCAAATTTATAAGAATACAAGTCATTTTCCAGTTGATAAATACTCAAAGAATATGAACAGGCAGTTTTCAGATGAAGAAATCAAAGCTATCTGAAGTCATATGAAAAAATGCTCTAAATCACTATTGATCATAAAAATGCAAATTAAAACAACTCTGAGGTACCACCTCACACCTATCAAACTGGCTGATATGAAAGAAAAGGAAAATGATAAATACTGGAGGGGATGTGGGAAAATCATGAAACTAATACACTGTTAGCGGAACTGTGAACAGATCCAACAATTCTGGAGAACAATTTGGAACTCTGCCCAAAGAGCAATCAAACTGTGCAAACTGCAAATTTTGATCCAGCAAAACCATTACTAGGTCTGTATCTCAAAGAGATCATAAAAAAGGGAAAAGGACCCACATACACAAAAATATTTATAGCAGTTCTTTTTGTGGTGGCAAAGAATTGGAAACTGAGGGAACATCCATTGGGGAATGGCCAAATAAACTGTGGTTTCTGATTGTAATGGAATACTATTATGCTATAAGAAACGATGAGCAGGATAACTTCAGAAAAACTTGGACAGATTTACATGAACTGATGTAGAGTTCTCCTGGGAGAACCACAGAAAGAACTCCACAGAAAGAACTGAAGAAGTCTGAAAGCAGATCAAAACATCCTATTTTTCATTTTATTTTTGAGGGTTTTTCTGTCTGTGTTTTCTTTCATAACATGATTAACATGTAAATATATTTTACATGATTGCATAGGTATAATCTATATCAAATTGCTTACCATCTCAGGAAGAAGGGGAGGAAAAGAATTTGGAACTCAACAAATTTTTAAACGAATGTTAAAAATTGTATTTACATATAATTGGGGAAAAAGGGAAAAATATTATTATAAAGAAAGATCATATAGAAAGCCAAACAAAGGATAGCCTGAAGAGGGGAGATACTGGTGATGGGAGCCTGCATCAAGATGGTGATGGCTTCAGGGGAGAGAAGTTATAAGAGATATTATAAAGGTAGAAACAACAAGTCAGCAACAGATTGGAGAAGTGATATATGTCCAAGTGAAGAGTTTAAGATAACACTGAAGTTATAAGCTTGAGTGAATAGAAGAATGATGCTATCTTCTATAGTAATAGGGAAATTCAGAAGAAGAGGTTTGGAGGGAAAGATCACAGTTCCATTTCGGACATATTGATAAACACATCTGAGAATCATCTACACACAGATGAAAACTGAACCCATGGGAGCTGATTAGATCACTAAGTGAAATGGTATAAAGGGAAAAGAGTAGAACACCCAAAACAGAGCCTAGAGGGATACCTACATTTAATGGGAGTGACTGAGATAAAGATCTGGCAAAGGAGACTGCGGAGCAATCAGAGAGGTAGAAAGAAAACCATGAGAAGGCAGTAGCTTGAAAACCTAGAGAAAGAATGCAGAAGAGGGTGACTGATAACAGAGTCAAAAGTTTCAGAGAAGTCAAGAAGAATGAGAATTGGATTTGCAAAGTAAGTGATCACTGATAATTTTGGAGAGTTTGTTGCAGCTGCTGAGTTGCTTCACTAACTTTTGACTCTCCATAAGCCTTGAGGTTGTCTTGGCAAAAATATTGGAATACTTTGCCATTTCCTCTCCAGCTCAATTTACAGATGGGGAACTGAGGCTAAATAACTTGCCCAAAGTCTCACAGTTAGTAAGTGTCTGAGACCAGATCAGAACCCAGGTCTTCCTGACTGCAGGAGAAACACTCTCCCACTGTATCATCTAACTGCCCTTGAAGAGAATAGTTTTAATTGGATGAGGTCCAAAGCACAGGGTTTAGAAGAGAACTAGAGGAGGGAGAGGGGAAGAATTGATTTTTAAATGGTTTTCTCAAAGAGCTTGGCCACGGTAGGGAAGAATCTATAGGATTAAGTGACTTTTTTATGATTGGGAGGCCTGGGGGAAGACATGTTTGCAGGAAGCAGAGTAGCAGTCAATAAAAAGGGAAAAACTGAAGATTATTGAGACAGGAATGATACATGTGGTAATCTTTTGGAGAAGCCAGGATGTAATGGGGTCACCTGTGCATGTAGGCATGTTTGCCTTAGCAAGGCGAAGGGTTATCTCTTCATGTGAGATAGTGCAAGGAGGAGATAGTGGGAGAAGACATATGAGAAACATGAGATGACAAAAAAAGACCTTATAAACATATAAAGCTACTATGTACCCACAAATAAAAAAAAATTAAGGCTCTGTTTGTAGTTTTAGTTCCTTAATAAAGACATAATGGAGTTAAGAATATCAAGTGAAATGACAGTAGGAATGGGGAAGGGGTGAGGGTGAGGGCTGTCATACTAGGCAGACTTAAAAGTCTGGAGTTTTTCAGCCTTAAAAAATAGAACACTGAGAAGGATGTGACCATTAAACCATGAATAGCATGGTGACCACAGACTTATCCATCAAAGCCCAAAGGCAGGTGACAACCACCAAAAGAGGGGTGAGAAACCAAAAACTGAAATACAACACGTTACCTTATAACTATCCCAATCAGTATCTTATTTGTAAGGGACTCAGTAGGCAATTGGATACTAGGCTGGAGGGACCATACATCTGACCTAATCTGACAATTCCTAGGTTCTATATTCATAGATCCAGTTTTCTAGAAGTTCCATGGATATTATAGTATTGTATCCTCAACTATAAAATGAGGTCGCTGAACTATAAAAATAATCTCTAAGGTCCCTTCAAGCTCTAAGAGTTCTTTAATTTTAATGATGGTAAAAAATGCAAATATAGGGAGGCAAGGACCATAACCTTTTAATAAATAAACTATTAATAAAAAATAACCCATGCTGACACACACACCCACAAAGTATAAATCACTGCCATCTTTCCTAGGGGCCCTAACTAGCCTTAAACTGAAGTGGTACCATTATTTGTAGACAGAATTATAGGTGGCTGCTTAAGCGTCCAGTTTTTCTCCTTTACACACCCTCTAAGACGAGGGCCAAAGTCCTATAGAATGGTGGCATGCCATGACAATGGAGTCAATTGTGAGGCACATAGAAGAAACCTTTCACTAACAGCTCTGCACTTCCACCCACCTCCCCCAAAGGCTGAAAAACAACAAGAATATGCAATGAACACACTAACTACACCTGTGCCTATCTCCTTGGCCACACAAAATCCCTTCCTCCTTCAATACCCCCAATAGAACTGAAACTTCTTTTGGGCAGGAATTGTTTTGAACTTTGTATTTCCAGCCTACTGCAATACCTTTGAAAAACAACAGGCAAGAATATGCAATGAACACACTAAATATACCTGTGCCTATCTCCTTGGCCACACAAAATCTCTTCCTCCTTCAATACCCCCAGTAGAAGTGAAACTTCTTTTGAGCAGGAATTGTTTTGAATTTTGTATTTCCAGCCTACTGCAATACCCTGTGTGTAACAGATGCTTCATAAATGTTTCTTTCATTTCATTTCCATGGTCATCCCAACTTCTGAGAATCCCTCCAAAGAGCATAATTTATTTGCCTGGGTTATTAAAGTGCAGAACCTACCTGAAGGGAGGATGAGATGCTGGTGTAAAGTGTTGTTTTTGGAAGATTTCTTAGGTTTTTCTATTTTAAGGGAGGGTGGGGGGGGGGTGGCCTGCCACAGAGTACAATGACCTGACACCATGTTTCAAAGAGGAAAAGAAGTTCAACAATGGAGAACACATCTGGTTCTACTCGACCCTGTGCTTTGAAACACGGGATCTTATTTCAACATCACATGCCCAGCCCTGTAGAACTGAAAACTGTGAAGTTTATGTGCTAGTTCAAGGAGGAGGCAGAGAGAGAGACAGAAACAGAAAGAGACTGAAAGAAAAAAAGGAAATGGAGGGAGGGAGGAGAGAGAGGGAGGGAGAGAATGAGAATGGTAAAGAGGCCTCAGAGGAATCCTACAGGAATATTCCAAGAGCTTTTTGAGTTCCTCCAACTCAGTCACTCTAGAAAAAAAGAAACTATCCCACATATACAAATCTAGAACAGCTCTTGACCCTGAAAGACCCATCCCACTGAATGGTACATTTATTTCTATAAGCCTGGAAGGCTCAAAGGGCCTGATAAAGGCAGTGTAGTAGTATACAATAACAAAAAGTAATGGATCTGTAGTCGCAGGACCTGGATTCTAGTCCTGAGCTGCCACTACCTTTTTAATGTTGGAAACAGTCACTTAATAGCGCTACGGCTTTGTTTCCCCTAGCTAATAAAATGAGAATAGTAATACTCAACCAGCCTATGTCACCCAGTTGTAATTTTGAACTGAAATGTGTACCTGAGTGCTTTGAGAGCTGTACGACACTATACCTATGTAAGATATTATTTTACTATCACCAATTCACAAACATTTATGTCACATAATTCAGCCCATGCCACAGTGTTCACCATCAAAGAATCAAGAATTAAAAACATAGTGGTCCAAGACTTCAGAGGAATGTAAAAGACCTCAGCTTTCCCAGGCAAGGTTAAGAATAGTAAAATTGACTTCCTGCCTCACAGAAATATTGTGCAGGACAAAGCATTTTTTAAAAATCTATAAAATGGTACATAATAATTAAGTCCTACAGAAATAATTTTTATATAGAATAATTTTAATAACATATGAAAACTGTCCTTCAGGAATTAGGAGAACTTTGAGCTGTTCCATCAGATATGTGAAATCTCTGTTGTGCTATGCAAAGTGCCTGAGTACCATGGAGACAGTCACCATAAAAATAGGTAATAAGATTAAATTGGATGGAGAACATAATGAATTTAAAAACAGCACACCAACAGCACAGCAATTCATTTTCAGCAAAAAAAGAAAAAAAAAGGAAAAATAAAAGGAAGATGTATGTCTATGAATTTCTACACTACGAAGAATTCTCCCCAGACATAGTTACTCTCACCAAAAAGAGTTCATAGCCTCCTGATCCTCAATGGATAATAATGGTTGTGAGTTTCTATTATTTCCTTTTACTTTATTGCCTTTTACTTTCTTTTTCAGCAAGTACAGTAGAAGGTACAATTTCTTCACTGAACTCATTCTGGTGAAGCACAAGCAAACTAAAATACAGCAAGGATTCTTAACACATCGTTGGCTGCATGGGTACACCTGTTGACTACTTACACATTTCAACTTGAAATAAATCCATCACTCTCTAAAAGCTGCCAGTTCTTAATTCATTCCTTTCCCACAGCTCTTTCCCCATTATTATTTTACCCAGTATGAAGCTCTAACTTCTGAGGCTGCTGAATACAATACTTCGATGTTTCCAAGTGAGGAGGGGAGGGAGAGGAGGAGGGAGAAAGGGAGGGAAGAAGGGAGGGGGAGAAAGGAGTGGAGAGGGATGAAGGGATGGAGAGGGGGGAAGAGAGAGAGAGAAAGAGAGAGAGAGAGAGAGAGAGAGAGAGAGAGAGAGAGAGA
>CM053769.1:208424303-208517962 GCA_028658325.1 Potorous gilbertii | reverse complement strand
TCAAACAAGTAAAAGGTCAAGAAGGATTTGATATAAATCATACGTGCAAACCAAATTTAAAATGAAGCAAAAAGGCTATATTTAATCAAATTGTCCTACTGATCAAGAGAGAAAACAAAAAAGCTTGACAGTTTAAATCAATTGACAATCTGATTTTCTAATAGAGACTAAGTAAGAAGCACAAAATCTTCAAGCAGGAAGAAACTTCTGAGATCATCAAAGTCCAAGTCCCGCACTTCATAGATGAAGAAAGAGAAAGCCACATTCTTCTGGAATATTTTTACTCAAAATTTCTCCAATTTCAAGTGCCCCTCTTTCTTTGTAGTTTTTTAATCTCCATACTTTTTTCATTGCCCAGATCTACTGGACCAATAATTCTTGACTCACTTATATTTTACTAAAACCATGTGCTTTTAGAAGAAGTTCAAATCTGTGTACCCCCAAATTTGCAAAGTAAACATCCCTAATCAGGTGTACTTTATCTTATTCAGTCAGATACACACACACACACACACACACACACACAGCAATTAATAGAAATAATGTCTCTAGCAATGAAAGTAAGCATATCTTTCATATTCAAAAGCACTCTAGAACAGCAGTTCTCAGTATCCCAGACTCTTTTCAGGGGATTTGTGGGTTCAAAACTATTTTTATAATAACAAGATATTTTCATTTCAATTATGGTAAATATCAACATATGTAAATCTACATATATAAACGAAAGGTTCTGGGGATGGGTCCAATAATTTTTAAAAGTAAAAAAGGATCCTGACACCAAAAGGTTTGAGAACTACTGGTCTCGATCAAAGGTAAGACCCACAATTCACCAAGGCTACTGACAATAACCTCCTTTTTCCCCAAAATGCTAATTCCCAATTCATTTACTTTAGGAAAAAAGAACTGACAAACTAAATTCAATGAAAAATTTTTTAAGCACTTCCATATGTAAGACATTGTTATATGCAGAAGGATACAAAAAATGTAAACTGTCCCCGTCCTCAAAAGGTTTATATTCTGGGGAAAAGAGGAGAGGATACAGCATATGTACAAGTGAAAACAAAGTATACAGAAAGCAATACAAAGTAATTTCAAGAAAGACTGCTACTAAATGTGGGAGAAAATCTCCATCAATCAATTGCCAAATCTTTTCAAGGCCACC
This sequence comes from Potorous gilbertii, assembly GCA_028658325.1. Taxonomy (NCBI): domain Eukaryota; kingdom Metazoa; phylum Chordata; class Mammalia; order Diprotodontia; family Potoroidae; genus Potorous; species Potorous gilbertii. The sequence goes on along the minus strand of CM053769.1, from coordinate 208,516,800 downwards.
TCCTCAATCAACATTGCCAAGTCTGGCCATTTCCTGCCACTCACTCCACAAATAAATCTTCAATTCTGCTTCACCTCAAAACTCAGATGACTTCAACCTGATCACTCTGCATCCAGGCTTTCCTTTCTTCAATAAATCCTCCATAGAGCTGCCCACGTGATTTTCCTCAAGCCAACATGATTTTCTTCTAAACCCTTTCACTCTTGGGGCAAAAAAGTTCCAGTGGTTCCTTATTACCTCTAGGATAAAACTGAAATTCCTTGGTGTGGCATTCAAAGCCCTTCACAATCTGAGTTCAGCCTGTCTTTCCCAACTGGCTATGCATTACTCCTACTCACATGCTCTACGTTCCAGCCAAAATAGTTTAACCCACTATGTCTTTGCACAGGATGTACCCTACTGGAGCCATGCTCCTCAACAAGCCTTTCCTGATTCACCCACCTACTGGCTTTTCCTCCTTCCAATCATTTTGTATAAAGTCTCTATTTGTTTATATGTGGGAACATGTTGCAAATGTCCCCACCCCCAAACACAATGCAAACTCCTTGAGGACAGGAACTCTTACTTTTGCATTTCTATCCAGAGCACAATGCCTGGCATGTAATAAGCGAATTAATAAATGCCAGTGGGTTGAATGAGGTGGCATCTGTGCTGTATGCTTCAAAAGAATCTAGGGATCCTATAAGACAGACATGAGGAACGAGTGCACATCTGACATGGTGGACCACCTATACAAAAGGCATGGAGGCAAGAAATGAGATGTCACCTCAGAGATTAAACATATAGATGGTGTTCCAAACATCTTGGTGAGGCCTTAGGTTAGTAAAGTTATAAAATAACAAATCCAGACTATGCTATCCACTCCCTTTCTATAACTGAGGAGCTGTGGCTCCCAACAGACTAGAAAGGATTGGGGGGTAGGAGGGGAATGGTTAACAGGGAGCTGAAACCCAAGATCAGTGAAGAGATATGAAAGTATTTAGCCACCTAAATGAATTCAATCACCAGGTAGGACAAACTGTAACTCAAGATACTTTAAAAACAAAAACTTGGCATACACAATTGCTGAGACATTGTCAGTGACCTCTACAATGATGCAGAAAACATGAATGGTGCTTCTGGGCAAATGTCATGTTTTGTTGTTGTTGTTTTAAGTTTGAAAGTGGATTCTACACACTATAGGTCAATGAGTGAATTTAATTCCCAGCAAAATCCTAGAATGTAATTTTTAAAGGGATGATTAGTAAACATCTAGAAATGGAAGCTGCAATCATAAAGAAACAAGATGGCTTCATCAAGAACAGGTCATGCCAGCTTAACCTTTTTTCCTTTTTAATGTAGACAAACAATACCTCATCTGACCGTCCTAATAACCCTGCAGAAAAACATACCACTGATCTTATTCTCTTTTTACAGAAGAAGAAATTGAAGTTCAGAGAAGTTAAACTTTTTACCCACAGTCACACAGTCAGTAAGCACCAGAGGCAAGTTTAGAACCTAGGTCTTCATGATTCCAAGTCTGACAACTTCACTATGGAGGAATGGGAAGGGAAATCACCATTTTTACAGTGCCTACTATGTTGTAGAGCCAGGGGTGGGGAACCTGCAGCCCCAAGGTCTCATATGGCCCTCTAGGTCCTCAAGTTCAGACTTCTGACTGAGTCCAAGTTTTACAGAACCAATCCTCTAAGGGGATTTGTTCTGTAAAACTTGGACACTAGAAGGTCACATGTGGCCTCAAAGCTGAAGGTTCCCCACCCTGTTACTGTACCAAGCACTTTTACAAACATTATCTCATGTGATACTCACAACAACCCTGTAAGGTAGATGGTCCCCATTCTACAGTTGAGGAAATTGAGGCAAACAGGTTAAGTGGCTTGGCCAGAATCACAGAACTAAGTTAAGTGTCTAAGGTCGAATTTGAATTCCCTTCTTCCTGACTCCAGTCCCAGCACTCTGTACACTCAGTCACCTAGTTAGTTGTCTCTCCAGGATAAAGTTTACCCAGATTACAGCAAAGCATGACAAAGATCTCATGATATCCTTGTGGACAACATAGAAAATGGTGGGTTAGCTGTTCAGTTGTTTTTTAATCATGTGTAATTCTTCAGGACCCCATTTGGGGTTTTTTTGGCAAAGATACTGGAGTGATTTGCCATTTCTTTCTACAGATCATTTTACAGATGAGGAAACTGAGGCACACAAGGTTAAATGACTTGTCCAGCATCACACAGCTAATAAGTATCTAAAGCCAGATTTGAACTCATGAAGATGAGTCTTCCTGATTTCCAGTCCAGTGCTCTATCCACTGCACCACCTTGCTGTGATCAAGCTGTCTAATTATGTAGATTTGGAACCATTTGAATGGTCAGACCCTAATAATTAAATGACACCTTGAATTGGGGGCAGAGAGTTCTAGTGGAGTGACCCAGGGATCTACAATTGCTTCCTTATTGTCATTTAATAAAAAAATGTGAATAAAGACCTGAGGCATATTTATGACATTTCACTTTAACAAAGACAGGAGAGATAACTAACATACTGGATGATAGCATAAAGATCCAAAAACATCCTGACAACTTAGAATGTTAGGCCAGATTTACTAGAATGAAATCTACCACAGATAAATGTGAAGTCTCACCCTTGATTTCAAAAAGCCAACTTCCCAAGTACAAGGAGAGGCCTGGTTAGAGAGCAGTTTGCTGGATAAGATCTGAAAGTTTCTGGTGGATGACAAGTTCAATGTGAGTGAACAGTGGCATATACAGCAGCCAAAAAAGCTAATGTGACCTTAGGCTATAATGAGAGAGACAAAGAGGCCAGCCAAGACTAAAGAGGAAATTACCCTACTGTATTCTAGCCTAGTAAATTCTCAGTCATACTTTCATTAGGAGGCTGGCCTCAAATCCAGTCTTCCCCAACTTCAGAACTAACAGTAGTCATTTCAATATGTTTTGAAGCTTCTCAATAAGGAACTGACATTTATATGGTGCTTGAAGGTTTAATAAGCACTTCCCAAGTACTCTTGTGTTTGCTGTGTGATACAGCAGCCAAACAAGCTTAACTCAGATCTAGGCTCTGTTAACAGAGGTATACATGGAGAAAGGTAGCAGTACTGTTGTTCTTTGCCCTGGCATAGCTCACATCTAGAGGCAGGGTGCAGAGTGGAAAGAATGATGGCCTTGGAGCCAGACACCACCTCTGACACTTTTATCATCTCTCTATGGGCCTGGACAACCTTTCTGAAGTTCAGTTTCCTCATGTGTAAAATGAGGGGATTGAATTAAATAGGCTCCAAGATTCCTTCCAGTTCCAAATCTATGCTCCTAGGTTCCGATCTGGGAGTCAACCAGAGTAGTTCTAAATCATCCCTTCCAAATGACAGACCTTCTGATATTTGACTATGGCTATCCATCACATTTTCCCAGGTCTTCACTTCTCCAGGCTAGAAGACATTCTTAGTTCTTTCAATTAATCTCCATCTGGCAAGAACTCCAGGTCCTCCACCATCTGTGAAGCCCTCCTTTGAACACTCTCAAACTCATCAAAGGCCTTCTTAAAATGTAAGAAACTTCCTAAAAATGAGAGTTGTCCAAAGTGAAACAGGTTGTCCAAAGAGGTTATGGGCTTCTCATTACTGAAGTTCTTTCGCAGAAGGATGGATAATCTATCAATTATCAAAGTTCAGTCATTTCAGTTGTGTCCAACTCTTTGTGATCCCTTTTGGGGTTTTCCTGGTCAAGACACTGGAGTAGTTTGCCATTTCCTTCTCTAGCTCATTTTAAGGATGAGGAAACTGAGGCAAACAGGTTAAATGACTTGCCCAGGGTCACACAGCTAGTAAGTATCTAAAGCCAAATCTTAACTCAGATCTTCCTGACTCCAGACTTGGTGCTTTACCTACTGTGCAACCTACTTGTCTCATCCATCATTATTCTCTCCCAATTAACCGGCACTTGAAGATTTGCCAAGTTTTCCTTCAACGTCACCCAAATGAAATAAGTATGGCAAACATTACTGCTGCTACTCGTGTTCACTCATTCAGATGTGACCAACTCTTCACACCCTTGTGGATCACACCATGTCAATACTGTCCTTGGGAGTGGTTTGCCATTTCCTTCTATAGTGGATTACGACTGGGCAACAGAGGTTTAATGCCTTGCCCAGGGTCACACAGCTATTAAATGTCTAAAGTCAAATTTGAAGTCAGGTTTTCCTGACTCCTACCCCATCACTCTATCCATTAAGCCATCTATTGCCCAGTCTACAAATGAGAAAACCAAGGCTTTGAGTGGTTAAGCAACTTGCCCAAAACCACACCTGGACACCTAATGCCAACACTGTCACTTAGTTTTTCTTAGTATTAGGATAACCTCCTTGAAGGTAGAGGCAATTTCATTTTCGCCTTTTATCTCCAGCACATAACACAGTGCACTGCATGTAGCAGACATTTAGTAAATATTTTCATTGAATAGTCAGCTCATGGCTTATCTAGTTTTGAAACCTTTTCCCAAAAGGTCATATAAATACATTTGACATAAATAACATATAATTAGAGTCAATAAGGCCAATGATACCAACCAGCATGACCATATCTTACCTTTTGCAAAACTTAAGAGTTCAAAGAGTTCTTACTTTAGGGCTAAACTAATTGAGTAAATGAAGGGGGATTCCCTTAAATATTTCTGATTGGGGATAACCCAGCCTCCAGGAACAGAGAATTCTCTCACAAAGTAGGTTCTTTTTCTACTTTTTTTAAACAGTCCGAGTAATTACAGAGTTCATTGTACTTCTATATACTGATAGATCAATAATCCAATTGATATAGGTACTCCCTGATCCTGTGCAATGCTGGTCCACGCCCTCCACAGGGCATCCATTATGCTAAGGGCCTTCTAGAAATCATGACACTACATGGACAGCAACAGGATATGCAAACCTTCTATAAGTCATCTTTGTCTGTCGCTACATGATCATCTCACCTAGTTTTCTAGTTATTCATCTCTGTGATGATCTACTTTAAGTCACTTTTTCCCTTATATTGAGAGGAAATTTACTTTGTATCAACATCCCCCCATTGGTCCTAATCTCATACTCGGAACTCTTCCAGCTCTCACAGCCTACAGTTCTGAGTTTTCTCCTTCAAGACAATCTGTCAAATACTTGAAGTTAATTACCAACTCCTTTTCTTTTAAACATTCCCAGTTCTTCCAATTTTTTCTCATGTGTCAGACTCTTCTTCTCCTCTGGACTCTGCTCATTTCCCTCTTAAAATATGTATCCCAGACAGCACAATAAACGAAGTGTGGTATGACCTAAATAAGAATGCTGTACGACTATTATTTCCTGTGATATAGACATGAGCATACCTCCCAGATCTATGCCACATGAATTGGATATATTCTATTTAGGTCTCCTCAATTCCATCTTTCTGGTTTCAACCCAGCATTCCATTCTGCAGGGATCATTTTGCATCTTGATTCAGTCATCTATCATATCAACTATCTCTAATATGTTATTAGTCAACCCTTTCAACATTCTGTCTACTGCCAATCTGGTAAGCAGAACGTTTTTTTTTTAGGGAGTTAGTGATGAAACTGTCAAATAAGAAAAGACTAGAGACAGAGTTCTGTCACACTCTGCTAGAAACACACCACTCTTTCCAAACATTCTTTGAGTATTATTTACTGAATTGAACAAGCTTTGAATTCCTCTAATAAAGATATCAACAACTTAATGGAGTTATATTTTTCAAAAATAAATCTTTTTGAAAAGCCATATTATGTATTATATTTTTTCCAATCAATGCCAGAGAAATTTTCTTACCAATCTTACCTATACTGATGATACATTTTTGTTTTTCTTTTTTAATTTATACAAGTTAATATGATAATAAAGTCAAATCAATTACGGATTGACTCCAAAAGGCCCTAGTTATAATGTGCACATGCTGTCTAGGAATTAGAAGTTTCTAGGAGGTAATAGATTCTTCTCCATGAGGTTATTGTATTAACTGACATTCACCTTAAAAAGCAGGGAGAACTTGGGTCTCAGTCCATAAGATATGAACAAGAGGGAATGAAGGAAAGAAGGAAGCCAAGGAAGAGAGGGAAGAGGAAATACATGTAAATAGGGCCAACAATTAAGAAGATGCCCAAGTACAACAACCTAATATGGTGGTAGGATGGATAAAAGCTCCAGGCCTAAGACTTTACTAGCCTACTACACTAAAAGTAATTTGTTTCCTTGTTAATATGATAACTCAGCATACAGCTACTTAACTCATGCTGTTTTAACTAAATGAGCCAGAGAAAGACTTAAAAAGCTATACATGGTTAATGCACAGATGCTGATCCTGACCTAAGGATACTATCTGCCAACATATATTTAGTCATCTTTATGACTGAAGTCGTGACTTTGTCAAATATCTTGTTAAAATCAAAACACTATATCCCTCTCCTAATCTATTAATTTAATGAGGCCCTTTAAAAATTTTAAAAGAAGAAATGAAGTTAGCGTAGCAGTGATTTGTTTTCAATGAACCTATGTTGGTTCCTAGTTATCTAGCTTTATATTCTATCTTTATAACTATTAGTGTATTTTTAACTAAAGTAATTAACTGAAAGTATTCTGATGAAAAGGTCTAAAAAATGCAATTTTTAAAGTTGTTTTTTCTGCCTTGCAAATGGCAGCATGAACAACATATCTCTATCGGATCTTCTTGATCTGTAGGATATTTGGGAGATAATACCAATTCCAGAACCATGGCAAAGGCTTGGATTCTCTAGACAGTTGTGGTAATTCCACACTAAACCAGCCTGATTACAAACCAGAATTAATCTGCAGGGCTGAATCAGATACCCTGAAGAAACTCTGAATCTTTATGTAATTGTATATGTCTGCCTTGCAGGACTTCAGTTGCCCCGTACCTGAAACAGTTTCTCAGAGGTTTAGCCACATAATCATCCTTCCTAATTTCACTCTTTCATGCTGGAAGGCGGGGTGAGGTGCATTTCACACCTGGTGACCAATTCCTGGGAATATAATGCAAACAATCTGGACGTACCAAGCAACTGATGACATCACAGAGTTGGAGCATGATAAGGTTCATTTATATTAGCATGTGAAAGAAAGACTGGGGATAACTTCAACACACACGAGGTATCCCTTAAAATACAAAGTACACATCAAATCCCCCCAGAATTATCACTTCAATGGAAAATTCCAAATGAAAAAAAAAATATTACAAAAACCTCTGAATTAGTGTTCCATTAATCTGTCTCTCTCCCTTCCTTCTTTTTTTCTCTTCCTCTCCTCTTTGTCCCTCTCTGGCCAGTTTTCAAAATGTTATTTTACTACTGAAGTACTTCTAATGTCCTCCCATTGGCTACCAGATAAAGTAAATAAAGTTTAGCCTCGCATTCAAGACCCTTTATGATGCAGCTTCAACCTACCTTTCCAGTTTTGTTTCCCATCATTCCCCAATAGGGCAGCTAGGTGGCACAAAGGTTAGGGCACTGGACCTGGAGTCAGGAAGACCACATGTCAAAACTGTCCTCAGGCACTTACTAGCTGTGTAGCCCTGGGCAGGTCACTTGACCTCTGTTGCCTTCAGCTTCCTCTTCTGGAAAAATGGGTATGTTAATAATAGCACCTATCTCCAAGAGCAGTGGTGAGGATCAAATCAGTTAACATTTGTGCAAAGTGCTTTGCAAACAAAGAGTTATACAAATGCCTGCTATTATTATTAACAAGTGTTTCAGACCCATTTCTTCCTTCATTCAAACACATGCCTCACTCATCCTTGACTTTAAACCTACTCTTCAGAGAACCAATTCAAATCTTACCTTCTCTTTAAGACCTTGCCCAACCTGAAAATGTTCTCCCCACCCTCTCCCTTAATTTTTATAACAGAATCACTGAATCCTTAGCTTAGAAACAAGTCACCCTACCCTGTTCACTTTACAGATATGGAAACTGAGTCCCAGGATATGACAAGACCCAAACCAGACTGCAAACAGTAGGGACCCTTGTCTGTATTTCCTTTGCATCATTGACAACACCCAGGAAGAACAGTTTTAAAAATAGCAGACACCCAAACAGGAATGAAAGTCCCTTACAATGAATAATCCAGTAGGACTTATATTTCTTGCCATCCACGTAATAGTTTTTTCATAATAGTGAGTAACATATGACTGTGTGAAACACTTCTCACTTGATAATTCACTGCCCTTGCCCTCAGAGACCAGAGGATTAGTAGCCATGCTTCATACCCAACCCCATAACAGAATAACATGTTGCTCATCCTGCAACTCTGCAATCTTTTCGTACAACACATCCCCCCCAAACCCTCAACTCTCAGATGTTGCAAGTTGAGACTGAAGGAAGAAACTAAGCAATACTAAATCAACCTAGTGAAAGGCTAGCAGAGTTTGGGTCACAGGAAGTACCGTCCCCCTCTTGTTTAAGCCTCTGGTAGCCCCAATCCCAGGTAATAAGCAAACAGCCTGGAACAGGAAGGACACCAGCCCTGGAGAGCACAGTGTTTACTAGACCCAGGATTCTTTCCCATGCCTTTGATCTGGGTGGGGTGCCAAGTCCAATATAGGGGTTCTCAAATCTTAAAAAAGGGATAAAGGAAAGACAGTCAAGATTTCTTAACTACAGATCTTTAGTGAATTAGATCCCTGCTTTACTAATCCCATAGATCACATAAGAGTATGCGTAGTCACACATAAATGTGTGTGTGTTTCATATATGTATACATACATTGTACATATGCATACACACTTATACCAATATAACTCAGTCTACTCACACTATTCCCTCACTGACAGAATGGATACTTCAAGACCAAAGACCAAAAGGAACAAGGATTACATAGATTAGAATTTCTTTTTCTCCCCACCAATTTCTGCCTTAGACAAAGTCCCTTCCTGGCTTCAAATCTCCAAATTCCATTTGCCCTCATCTTCAAGACAGGGTCAAATGAAACCTCACAGTCTGCAAGCTGACATTAAGAATTTTGGGATTCTGGGGGCTCAGTCAAGATCACCTAAAGTGAATCTACTTCCAAACTTATTCCCAGGAAATCCCAAATCCTAGTGTGGTTGCTAAGCTTTCTCTCCTTTCCAATTTAACCTTCCTACTCTTACTTCAGCCCATGTTTCAGTCAGGTGTATCCTTTGGGAGCTGACACTGAGTCTGGGACTGGAGCTAAGGGCAGTGGTGTCATTTGAGCTGGAATGTAACCCTGGTGAGTTTGAGTTGGGTTGGACTATCCCATATAGCTCATTTCCTTCAAGGGCTCATCTACTCATATGGTTTAAATGCCACTCAAAAAATCGACATCTGCAGTTCCGTCCTCTCACCAGGCTGACATCTCCCGGTGGCTAATAAACATTTCTCTCCATATAGATGCTTTGCCAAACAGCTGAAACTTCTAAAATTAAAGTCAATCATACAACAGACATATCTTCCTAATTTCCCATTACCACCAAAAGTAACTCCACTTTCCTGGTCTTCCAAGACTGAAACCAATTTCTAATCATCTCCATCCTTTAACCTGTTCCCTAGATCATCATCATTTTCTCTTGCTACTGATTTCTCAAATCTACCCTTTATTTTCCATTTCTACAACCTTCACCCTAGCCCAAGTTTTATTATCTTATATCCAGAATATTACAATAGCCTTCTTTCTTCTTGGTTGCTTCCAAGATCTTGCTGCTTTAATTGATCCTATAAGCAATACAAGGATCAATGATTTTTCCAGCGCAGGAAGATCTTCCGTCAAAGCAGATGATAACCCCCTTTTAGCCCTCACAGATATTTCATGAGTTTTTACAGATTTAAAAAATTACAACCTCCTATCATCAACTGAGACCAAGATTCCCCAAACAAAGCTGGTCCTTGGTGACAGGCATAGAGTCTGTCAATAGGCACTACTTTCCAGTTTAGAAGTTCCACCTAGAACTTAAATTCCTCCCCTGGTGAAGCCTTCAAGAACCCAGGGTCTCCCAGTCACAACGAGGCATCAGAGGCCCTCAGTGAAATGTCCTACAAACCACTCCTATAAAAAACTATAAATGAGCCAGAGCTCAGAAGCTACAACTAGAGTCAGGAAGATGTAAGTTCAAACCCAGCCTTAGGCACTTCCTACCTATCTGAACAAGTCACTAAAACTGTCTGCCTCAGTTTCCTCATGTGTAAAATGGAGACGATAACAGTGCCTATTGCCCAGGGTTGTTGTGAGAATCAAATGAGATAATATTTGTAAACCACTCAGAACAGTACCTGGCACATAACAGATGCCATATAAATGCTCATCCCCCTTACACTTGGTCCCATACACTGCACAACCTTCAATGGCTCACTGTTACCTAGAGTTCAATGTCTCAGATTGGCATTCAATAAACTTCTCAAACTAGTCCCAAAGTACCTTTTCAACAGGTACCTCCTGATCCAGACAAAATGGTCTCTTCACTGTCCCCCAAAGAAGTCATGTTATATTTCCACCTGCACAAGACCCACCATACCAAGAACCACCTGCTCCCTATACCTAAGGATGGGACCCAACTTAAATCTCACCTACTTGAGTCTCTTGTCCTCTTAATAAATTCTATTTTACACCACTTTATAGTTTTATAGATTTAGATCTGAAAGGGGCAAGATCACATATGTAGGTGCTATATCCACCTACTCATCTATAAGTTACATGAAGACTGGGTGTCTTATTCATATTGGTATCTCCCACCAGCACCTAGCTTATAGTACTCTGTATATAGCAGGTATCTATTTTTGCTGAATTCAAATATTTGCTGCACTGCTGAAAAACTGAGGCATTACTTGATTATTTTTTTACCTATAATGATCAATCACTTCCTTTAACTGCTGTCATACATATTTTGGTGGCACTGTTTTAGCATTTAATTACAGTGCCTTTTGGTGCTAATTAACTGTTTCATTTATTTTCTCCCCAATAAGATTACAAACTCAAGTACTGGAACTGTACCTTAATACTTCCTTTGTACCCCTCATTTATTAAATAAATGAATGGACATTTTACTTTGACCATGAGGCCTTTCCTAATCCCCTCCCCCAGTTGCTAGTGCTTCCCCACCACAACTACTTTCTATTTAATACTTTGTATTTCTATTAAATAACTTTGTATTTAACACTTTGTATATTCTTATATATGTACCTGTTCTTCCCCCAGTAGAATGTAATTGCCCCGAAATCAAAGACTTTAATTTGTCATTGTATCCTCAGAGCCAGGCTGGGCATTGAGTAGGTGCTTAATAAATGCTTATTGTTTACCCTCTCTTCCATCCATTATTTTGATCTTTCAGTTTGTGTACCTTTCAAAACTCACCTCCTCCTGGAAATCTTTCTTGATAAAACCCATCCCACTAATTTTTTTAAAAAATTCCTTAACAGTTATTTATGCATGCAGGACTTGCAGTGTCTTGTAAATGAGACTATTCATAAAGTCTTTAGCACAGTGCCTGGCACATAGTAAGACCCATTCCCTACCCCACTCAGTAGTCTCCCTTAACCGGTGTACACTCCTAAAAGTTGAGGGTTTTAATACTTTTTTGTTATTCCCACTGGGCCTAACACACAGTAGGCACTTTATAAATACTGGAGCTGAGTTGGCTCTCTGAGAACCTTAAGTTGTAAATTCCTTGCCAATAAGAACCAGGCCGGAAAATTTCCCCTGCCCAGAACTCTGGCAAGAGTATGCTCTCAGGAGTGTCTCCTTGCACAGTGTGCTCTAATAAATACTTTATCCATCCAGGACCTATAGATGAGTGACTGAAGGAATGGACTTTTTTGCCCTTTTCCAGAAAGCAGTGAGCAGCACTGTAACCCCGGTGCCTTGGTGGTCTAGCATCATGGGAAAGTGCCCGGCCTGCTTGGCCAACATGCTCCCAGCCTATTTGGGAGTGGGGGTGAGAGCTGTTACCAACTGCCCGCTCCTGCAGGGAAAGCAGTAACACACACACACACACATACACACACACGCGCGCGCGCACACACACGCTCCCCCCCCATCCACACTTCACCACGTTCACAGCCAATCCAAGGTGAAGGAGTTAAAAACCTCAAACTCCGAACGTCTCCCCCCAAAAGGGGGGGGGAGTTCTGCGGTTCCGATGTTTGCAGCGCACAAACTCCCTTCTCCCCAGGCCCCCACCGGGCCGGTCGCGGTGCTACTGAGAGCCGAGGGGCCGGGGAGCAAGAAGGAAGCCGAGCACAACTGGAGGGGCGCGCGGCGGGGGGGACCCCGAGCACAGGCAGAGGGGAGCCCAGGGGAAGGGCGGGAGAGGAGGGTGGGACGGCGGCGGGAGGCATCCAGAAGCCAGGCTCCGGAGGGTGGGTGGGTGGAGATTGAAAGCAGCGGGCGGGCGGGAGGAGCGAGGGCCGGGGGCAGCGGAGGCAAAAGGCGCCCTGGAACGCTGGCCGTCGGGGGAGGGGGCAGAAGAGGGGCGCAAAGTTGGGGAGCGGGAGGAAGAGGCAGAGTCCAGCGGGCGGGGACGAGCGGGCATGCACCCCCCCCACCCGTCGGGGTACAGCCGCGTCGCCCCCCCTCACCCCCCCAGCCCCGACCCCCGTCCCCGCCCCGGCCACACCGGGCCCTCCGGCCGGGGAAGTTACCGCGCGGCTCGCCTCGCCAGTCGAGCGCCCCCCGTCCAGCGCCGCCGGCCCGGCCCGCGCAGCCCGCCCGCCTCGGCTCCGTGCGCGCCCACCTGGCCAGCCTTTCGCCGGGACACAGCGCTCACGTACGCGGCCGCGGCCACAACCCGGCCCGGATTTCCCGCCCCGGGAAGGGAGCGGACGGGAGACACACCCCCAACCCACCCCTCCTCCCTCCTCCTCCTCCCCGCCCCGCGCGAGCGGGGCCCGCGCCTCCCCCGCCCCCGGACACGCACGCACGCAGTCGGCGGCTCGTACACACCTCCCCCCGCCCCGCTCCGAGCTCGGGCTCCGGGGTACACAGCGGGCGCTCAATAAGTGCCGGCTCTCCGGCTCTTCCTGCACATGCGCTGCGCGCCGGGCTTCGGCCCCCTCCTCTCCCTCCCCTTGTGCTGAAACCTAAGCCCAAACCTGCCCGCGCCGGAGCCGAGCCTCGGAAGGAGGCGTGTGGGTTTGCAGAGCCCCCTCCCCAGGCGGAGTGCGGGCTTGTTGGTGTTCGGGGCTGAATCACCAGCCCGACCCAAGTTGCTTGTCTAGTTTTGTGTTTAGAAAAGAAAAGAAATGAATAATAATGGTCGTACTTAGGCGTTTCCTTCCCCGAGTGTGGGGCTGAGGCTCAGGGCCAGGACCAGAGCCAGAAACTCTGCGTCTCGGATGGGAGAGGGGCCCAGGCCACCGGGCTGGACCTGGGCTGGTGGCCAGCTGTGGGGGAGGGGCGATCTGGGGAGGCGGGGGTGGCTGGAAGGCTAACCAACCCCTTTCTTTTTCCCCTCCTCTTTCCCTAGCAGAATCAGGCCGGATTGACTCGTTTGCACTTTCCAGGAAGACTCCTGTACTGTTCCTAGAACCGATAAGGGAGGGGAAAAGGAGCCCTTTCATAGCACAATATTGTCTCCTTTTGCCACCACCGGGCGAAACGTGGGATGGTGGGGACGTCTGTGACCCAGGGAGAATTGATGACACTACAGAAGTAACTGTTCAGCTCTCTGTTTTGTAGAGACCACACCAAACAGTTGGGGTTCCGAGTGCCCAGGTGAATACCGAAATAAAAAACAAGTCATTCGCTACGATTAACAGAATAATTGCTACCACTATCCCTTAATAAACATCCCCAAAAATCTGGAGTATTCTTTACAAGATAACCATTTAGTTTAGTGTTTTGCGTGTTACTTTTCTTGCTTTTTTTAGAGGTAAAATCCTAGCTGTGTCTGCTTTGGGCAAATCCCTTAACCTTTTTCAGTGTATGTTCGACGCAACTATGGAAGACTAAACCACAGATGAGCGGCCTGTTAGGGGAGGGAATTTCCATATCAGGTCTTCCCAAGTGGTAGTCACAGGTCCAGGCCAAAAAGGAAAAGGAAAAACACGGATAGAACCTTAACTCCTAAGGAAGATTTCTTATCATTCAACAAATTATTAGTCTTTGCGTGGGTTTTTTTTCCTGTCACCAGGGAATCAGTGCAAACTCAGGAAAATGAGTCTTTGTGATTCCATGCCCAGAGCTCTATCCACGGTGCCCCCTCTAAGACTAAATTAGAGAAATTGCTACACTGAATCAGGGAATTTTAGTCTACACAAATTAAATAACAGTTTCAAACTGAATCCATCTCCTTCCTGCCCCTCCCCCAATAGAACTGATTTATTTTTACTATTTAGCATTCAAATATTTAGTTTATCTTATTGAATCATTTGCATTTTAGGTTCCTTGCTCTCAAATTTTCCTTAAGTCAGTCACCACGTATTTTTCCAGTTGGTATTAAGGGATCTACACTGTGCTAGGTACTGGAGGATAAAGGAGTATGACACATTCTCAATATTCAGGGATCTTCCCTGTCTAGCTGAAGAGAGGAGACTAACACATATGTAACAATTAAAGTATAACCCAAAACACTTGAGTGCTACATCTCGTGGTTAAAGACTAAATGCTAAAGCAATTCAGAGAAAAGGAAGTTCAATCACTCCTGGGTTGGCCAGAGGAGGAGGGACCACAGCTAGGCCATAAAGAAGCTATTTAATCTTCCCACTAGATGAGTGGTCCATGGATGTGTACAAATGGTTTTCATAATTGCAAACGATCAGCAACCATGAAATATCACTCCAAATCATTAATAACGAAAGGAAAGCCCATTAGAAAAACATTGAGGTTTCACCCAATATGCAAATCAAAAAGGGTGACAAAAAATGAAAATACTATTGGAGAGGGTCCAAGATGACAGGCACACCAACGAATGGGATGTTGTGGTAGAGCCGTGAATTGGTACAACCAATATATAAAACAATTTGGAAATGTGCAAAGCAAGTACCTAATATGGTAACAATCAATCAATGAACTTAATCATGATACTGAATCACAGGCTCGGGCCCTGTGCTAGGTAAGGACTGGGTTGACAAAGACCAATTTAAATTGTTCCTCTCAGTAAAAAAGTTCACATTCTACCCAAGGAAATGATACTTACTCATAAATAGATACAAAATATAAAGTAATTAGGGAAGGGGCTACAAACAGTTTGAGGAGGGAGGGTATCAGGAAAGGACCCATTTCTGTCATTTTCCATGATAGCACTTGACCTGAGCTTTGTAGAAAGTTAGGGGTGCTACGAGATGGAGGTGAGGAGCACCTTTCAAACATGGGGAAACAGTTTGTATAAATTTATGGAGATAAGATATGGAATAGTGTTCTCCAAGCAACACTAAGCCAGTCCGGCCCAAATACAGAATGAGTAAAGGGGTCTAATGTGTATGGATTAAATCCAGAAGGGGAGCCTGAAACCAGGTTGTAAAGGGTTTCCCATATCAAATAGGCAAATCTATATTTGATCCTGGAAGCAATAGGGAGCCACTGTAGCTTCCTGAGTGACAAGGTCAGACCCGTGTTTTAGGAATATCACTTGGGCAGGTGAATTGGAGAGGGGAGTGACTGAAGGCAAGGAAATATTGATTAGTTATTTTCAGTCATATTTGACTCTTTGTGATCCCATTTCGGGTTTTGCCATTTCTTTCTGCAGCTCATTTTACAGATGAGGAAACCGAGGCAAACAAGGTTAAGAGACTTGTCCAGAGTAACACAACTAGTAAGTATCTGAGGTTGAATTTGAATTCAGGTTTTCTGACTCCAGGCACAGCACTCTATCTTACCTACTGTGCCACCTAGCAGCCCCTGAAGGCAAGGCAAGGAGACCAGCTAGGAAATGCACTCTCATTTTGTTTTCCTTTTCTGAGAGGTGGGAACTATGGGTATGGAATATTCCATATGTTGTCAAATATTCGCTGGGTCAGCTGGTTTCATTTAACTTTTTCTTTGTTAAAAGGAAAGCACATTGAAGGTCAGAGGGGAGGAAGAGTGAATCCAAAAATGATTGTAATATGAAAACAAAAGGAAATAATAAAACGTTCTTTAAGAAGAAGGCATTTAATCTTGTAAATGGACTTTCATGTCTCTCTGTCAGTGATTTTTTTCTTACATAAAATTTTAAGGGGGAAAAGTATAAAATCTAGTGAGCCAGTTTGAACAGGTCACAAAAATGTATAAATTTCAAAACTCCCAATTCCTTTAATCTCATCCACATGGATAGCTAGCTAACTATAGCTAGTTATTTTTGTGCCAGAACAAAATTTAGTTGGGGTAAGTAGAGGAAGTTGGGTTGGGGGGAACACGGCCCAGGAGAGGGCTGCATATGGTGATAGGACTACCAATGATAGTAGCCCCAAGTCACCTGAGTAAGCCTGGGCAACCCCCTCTAGGAATGCCTGGGGAGGCCATGGAACAGGACTAGCCAAGAACCATTAAGTGAGAAGTTAGGAGGTTGGAGAGTCACCTGGATATCATCCCCCAGAAGAAAGGCCATGTTTCTTTGTCTGAGCTGTGGCTCTGATTATGGATGAAAAATTCCTTACCTTAGAGTCAGCCTGGTGGTGAGTCTCTCAAATTTATCTAAGTTGATCCTAAAGAAATAGATGTGTAGTGTAGTTTATCATTGAATCCAATGCCTTTTCATCTTGGTAAGAAGAGTCAGAACAGCCACTCTATTAACATGGGAGCAGGGAGAGGAAGGAAAAGGAATAAACATTTTTATATAGCAGCTACTATGTGCCAGGAGTGTACGGGGTGTTCAAAGAGGACTAGCATCTAGTATGTGAGAGACATCCCCTGAAAGAATGGGCAGATGAAAACAATTTGTTCCAACATCCATGAAGGCAGCTGAAGCAGGTTCTGCAGAGCACTTAGAGCTTGGTCAGACATTGAAAATACCAAGGTCACCCACTGCATCTTGGGCCATCCTCGGTCATCTTGATTTTTCTGTCACTGGATTCTAATAAGTCAGGAAGAGAGAGAGTGAGGCCGAAGACTTTGGACAGCTTTACCTCACTTAAATCCAATTCTCAAGCAAATCAAGACATCACCCAAGATGTCATTGGTCCTCTTCAAAAATGAAAGATGAATATCAACTATGTGACAGGCACTATGCTAAGTGCTTTATACATATTAGTTCATTTAATCCTCACCACTGTAGGGATTAGCTGTTATTGTCCCTATTTTACATCTGGGGACACCAAGACAAACAGAAGTTCAGCAACTTGCCTAAGGTCATAGAGCTAGGAAGTATCAGAGACTGGATTTGAACTCAAGTCTTCCTGACTGCAGACCCAGAGCTCTATCCACTGCACCACCTAACTGTCTCAAAGAGAGCTCAGGGTTAACTCTATCACATTATGAGGCATGACCACATTTTCTAAACAATATTAAAACATGTGTGTTTGTCCTTCGTTGCCGAAGAAGACCATGCCATCAGAGAAATAATGACATGACTTGCACTTAACTTTGTTTTGTGTGAGGAAGGGCTGTGTAGGTCACCAGCCTCACTTCTCCTCCAGAGCCATCTGTATCCACTGAACAGATATTCAACAGGAGGACTGGAGATGACCTAGGATGAGGCAATTGGGGTTAAGTGACTTGCCCAAGGTCACACAGCTAGTGAGTGTCAAGTGTCTGAGGTGAGATTTGAACTCAGGTCCTCCTGACTCCTGCACTGGTGTTCTATCCACACTGCCCCACCTAGCTGCCTTAGTATTAAAACATAGCAAAATGAGAACACCAAAATAACCTGAAGGTTTCCAAGTCTAATATCAATGGAGCCTATATTTTATTGAGTTTGAGTCCCTGCACTAAAAGTACATGCTCATAAGGCATAGATTTTTTCCAGCACACACAGAATGTGCACTCTTTCATTGTAGACATCATTAAATAAAAATGGTCTCCACAACTGCTGAGTAGTGGAGACAAGGAGGCAACAGCTGTGGTTAATAGCTCTGAAGAGTAAACTCAGTCTCAAGGGGCACTTGAGAGTTTAACAGAAGAAAGTGAATTTGACCTCAAAAGTGTCATTACTAAGACTTGGTAAGATGTGACTCACAGCCTGAATATGGCAACAAAAGAGTAGGACATTCCAAAGGAAGAGATTAGATTTTTTAAAAAAAGAGTCATCAAGAATACTGGGATATCTCTAAGAGATACTTCTTTAGGAAAATCCATGAAATAAAGGGTATAAAAGCATGGTGAAGAACATTTGGGTGAGGGTCAATGGGGGAAAATATAGAAATGATATTGAGATGGGAAAATGTTACAAGCCTTCTAGCTAGAAGAAGAAAATGAGTAATGAACTTTAGAAGTAAATCCCACAATTGGCAGATGATGAGCAACTTCAATTATCCAGATATGTTCTAGAATTTCTCAATTCACTTCAAGTGAAGTGATGCACTTATTATATACCTACTACAGACTAGGCAATCAATCAACAAGCCTTTATTAAGTGTCTACTATCTAGTCAGGGCAACTAGGTGATACAGTGGATAGAGTGCCAGGGCTAGAATCAGGAAGACCCGAGTTCAAATCTGACCTTAGACGCTTACTGGCTGTATGACCCTGGGCAAGTCACTTAACCCTGTTTGCCTCAGTTTCCTCATCTGTAAAATGAGCTAGCAAAGGAAATGGCAAACCACTCCAGTATCTTTCCCAAGAAAATCTCAAATGGGGTCAAGAAGAGTCGGATATAATTGAAAATGACTAAAAAACAATGATATGCCAGTCACTGTACTAGACTTCAAGAATACAAAGACAAATGAGCAACTATCCCAGACCTCAAGGAGCTTAATTATATCTGCACAATCAGTTTGTACAATAACAGGTATGTACCAGATACAGTGAAACTAATGGTAAGGAAAGTTAGCCAGAAAACCATTATGCACAATGGCACTACAACCATATGCTACAACAATGTAAATAAATAGAATCACAAAACAATTAGAATTGAATTTTCAAAATTGAAAAGACAAAGTAAAGAGAAGACACCTCCTCCACTATTTTCCTGAAGAGGTGAGTCATATGTATGGAGCACTATGTATAAAGTCAGATATTTTTCAATGTAGTTTTGAGGAACTTTTATTTCTCTGATTCTTCCTTTAAAAAGATATTTATTATAAGGGAAAGTTCTCTAGGAAAGGGAAGAGGAGCTATGCAGAGAGAAATATAGGCAATGTAAAAATAAAGGGTAACAATCAAATCTGTTTTTTTTTTAATTATTTTGTTTTCAGTGTTCTACAATCACTTCCATTTATCTTAGATTTTCCCCCTCCCTCCCCCTCCTTCACCCCTACCTCCCCACTCCCTCCCTGAGATGGTATGCAATTTTATATAGGTTCTACACATACATTCCTGTTAAATACATTTTCCCCTTAGTCATGTTGCATAGAAGAATTAAAATGAATGGGAGAAATCATAAAATAAAATAAAACATAATACAAAAGAAATGATCTACTTCATTCTGCGATTGAATTCCATAGTTCTTTCTCTGGATATGGAAGGCATTTTGCCTTAAACTGGAAATTTTTGAAGTCCTTGCATAGTAATGAAGTACTAAGTCTACCAGAAAAATTCCTTGCACACCATGGTTGTTGTTGTGTACAAAGTTCTCCTGATTCTGCAACTTTTATTCAGTATCAGTTCATATAAATCTTTCCATACCTCTCTGAAGTCTTCCTAATCATCATTTCTTATAGCACAATAGTATTCCATTATATTCATATACCACAATTTATTCAGCCAGTCCCCTATTGATGGGTATCCCCTTGATTTCCAGTTTTTGGCCACCCCAAAGAGAGCAGCTATAAATATTTCTTTACATGTAGGACCCTCTCCGATTTTTATGATCTCTCGGGGATACAATCCTAGAAGGAGTATTGCTGGATCAAAGGGTATACACATTTTTGTAGCCCTTTGGGTATAGTTCCAAATTGCTCTCCAGAACGGTTGAATCAACTCCCAGCTCCCAAATCTGTTTTTTTTTTTTTAAAGCAAAATACATATAAAGTAAGTATGAGGTAATGGGGCAGTCGTGGCAATCAGAAGAGGCTTCATATAGGACTGAATCTTTAAAGTAATTAAGAATTCTACAATCTAGAGGTGAATAGGGTGTGCATTTTAGGCATGGTGCAAAGGTATAGTATGGTGTCGTGTGAGAAACAATAAGGCCAGTTTGATTGGACTGTAGAGTATGTGAAGGGAAGTAATGAGTAATTGGAATGGAAAGGTGGATCAGGACCAAGTTGTGAAGGGATATAAATGGCAAATAAGGGAATTTACATTTGATCCTATGGGCAATAAGAAGCTACTGGAGTTTATTTAGTAAGGAGCAGTTTCGGAAAATCACTTTTGAAGCTGTGTAGAGACTGACTGGAGTGGGAAGGTATTTGAGGTAGGGAAACCAATTAGAAAGAGTTGATGAGAGCCTGAGCTAAGTGTGGTGGCTGTGCAAGTGTGAAAGAAGGCGTAGGGCCAGTAATGACAGCTAGATGTGTGGGGTGAGGGTGAGGGATCATGAATGAAACAGAGAACTTAGGCTAAAGGATCCTTAACAGAGATGATCATGTTTGGAAAAAGAAAAGGGGAGAGGAGGAGTTGGGGGGTGGTGGTAAGGATAATTACTTCTCTTGTGGACACGTTGAATTTGAGATGCCTTTGGGATGTCTATTTTGGATTTTCCAATAGACAGTTGGTAATGAGAGACTGGAACTCCGAAAAAAGATTAGGGCTTGATTTGTAAATATCACAACCATTTGCATAAAGATGGTAATTAAAAACATAGTGAGCTGATTCAAAAATAAATAGGGGGATGGGAAATAAGCATTTTATTAAGCACCTACCACATACTAGCACAGTCCTAAGTGCTTTGTAATTATCTCAGTTTGATTCTCACAATAACCCTGTATAGCAGGTGCTATTATGATCCCCATTTTACAATTGAGGAAACTGAGTCAGGCAGAAGTTAAGTGATTTTGCTAGAGTCACTCAGTTAGTACATGTCAGAGAGTGGATCTGAATTCAGATTTTCCTGGTTCCAGACCCAGTGTTCTATCCAGTATGACACCTAAGTATAACATCATAAAGGGTGGGGCAAAATGTTGGAAACCAACTACTGGGGGAAATCAGGAAAGGCTTCATACAAAAAGTGGCATTTGAGATGAACCTTGAAACCAAGAGACGAATGGGGAGGGGAAGAATTCTAATCCTGGGAGAGAGCCTGAGAGTTAGGAGATGTCGTATCATGGATAGGGAAAATTAAGTTCCATTTGCCAGGACCATAGACTGAATGAAGAAGAGTAAAGCATATTAAACCTGGAAAGATAGTTTGGAGCTATGGTGTAAAGAGTTTTAAATACCAAGCAGATGAGTTTGTATTTTATCCTCGAGGCAACAGGGGAAAGACTGGATATAGGGAAACCAATTTGCTGAGTATTTATTGCAATAAATCAGGTGCAAGGTAACAAGGATAAGCAAGAGTAGTGACTTGGTGAGGGAAGAAAGAGATGGGTTTGAAAGATGATGTGAAGGGTGCATAGCTGAATGACTGATTTGAAGGATAGTAGTACCCTTGACAGAAATAACAAAGCTTGGAAGAGGGGTCTACTTGAGGTTGGGGGAGGGAAAATGATAACTTTTTTTTAGATGTGTTGAGTTTGAGATACCTGCTGGGTATCCAGGACAGGCAGTTGATAATGCTGGACTGGAACTCAAGAGAGAGACAGAGATTGACTATGAAGATTTGGGAATCAACTGCATGGAGACAATCAGGTTGAAAACCCATGGGAGCTGCTGAGATCACAAATAAAGAAGAAAAGACATCCCAGGGCAGAGCCTAGAGTAGGGGTAACACTCACACATGGGGGCAAGATGGACATGGATGATGTTCAACAAACAAATGGTCCGACTTGCAAAAACAGTAGCTCTTCAAACTCTAGGCTGTGGAAGTTAATGTTGATTCCTGACAAGAGTCCAGATGTATCATTAAAGAGAATATTTAGGAAGGTTTGGATCAGAGAGAGGTGATCATTAGGAGCTCAGGAAGTCATCAGGAACACGTAGTGACAGATTGGCCTTATTTCCCTTCCAACAGTGATGTTAAATTGGTAAATGAGAATGCTATAGCTAAAGTAAGCCTAGAATTCAGCAAGGCATCGAACAAAAGCACTTTACAAAGAGGTAAGGGAAAAAGGTCATGAAAAGGAAGGAATTAGGAGTTGGTCTGCTCCTGACTCTGCTCCTCACCAGCTCCATGACCTTGGACACATTAATTAAATTTTTTGGTACTCACTTTTCTCACCTTTGTAAAACAAGGATGCCGAATCAAACCAAATGGCCCCTAAAGACCCCTTCGACGGTGGAAAGAATCGTGGATTTGTAATCAAAGGACTCAGCTCTGTTCTTTATAATATCCTTGTGATTCTGGGCTTCATTTCATTTCCTCAGTCTCCATTCTTTATCTGTTCCATGAAGAAATGGACTAAGTGACCTCTAAGGTTCCCTCTGGCTCTAAGTCTAATGATCCTAAATCCTAGAAGTCTCTAATAACATCCTCTTGCTCAAGTGGAGAGATATAGGCTGAAGGTCAGTATAGCTAGGTGAAATCAGATCTGTTTGAATGACCAGATCTAGACAGTGATGATTAATAGTGCAGTGTGAACTTTGAAGCGAAGTCCCCAGTTCAGGGGATTTCTGGGTCAGTGGATAGAGTTCGGGGGGTCCATGAACTCAGATTGGGCAGGGAGGGGAACTACATCTTCATTTTCAGTAAGCCTCTAAGTGAAGTTTAGCATTTCAATCTTTCTTCTGACAAGGGGCCCCTAGTTTTCACCAGATGGGCAAAAGGGTCCATAACACAAAAAAAAGGTGAAGAGCTCTGCTGTAATAGACAACCACAGGACTCTGTCCTAAACCCAGTTCAATTTCCTTGGATGAAGGCATAGACAGAATTATTACCAAATTTGTGATATAATTCAAACAATGAGAAAAATCAAAATCTCCCTCGCCCCCCAAAAATGACAGGCTAGAACAATGGACTGAATCTAATAAGATCAATTTAATAGGGAAACATATAACTTTTTGAGGCCTGAGACTATCTTTTGCCTTTCTTTGTAGTCTTTGTATTCCCAATGCTTAGCACAGTGCTTGGCACATAGTAGGCACTTAAATGCTTGTTGACTGACATAGACTGAACTGAAAAGGAGCTCAGAGATCATCTAGTCCAATGTCCTCATTTTATACATGTCCTAAGAAACTGAGACCCAGAGAAATTGAGCTAGTTGCCCAAGGTCCTATAGGCAAAAAGTAATAACAGACATTTCCATAGCACTTTTTCAAGTCTGCAAAGCACTTTAACCTACATTTTCTCATTTGAACCTCCTAAAACCCTTGAAGTTCTGTTTTGTTGTTGTTTAGACATTTTCAGTCATGTCTGATTGGAATGGTTTGCTATTTCCTTCAACTCATTTTACAGACGAGGAAATTGAGGTTAAAAAAAGTTAAGTGACTTGCCCAGGGTCACACAGTCACTAAGTATCTGAGGCCAGATTTGAACTCAGGAAGTTGAGTCTTCCTGACTCCAGGCCTGGCACTCTATCCACTATGTCACCTAATTGCCCCATATTGCTGCTGCTTGTCCTTCATTCTCAAAGAGGAAGAGTGCCATCAGGAGGGTGATTTCTTGACTTTTGAGTGAATTGGATTCCAGGGAGGCACTGCTGTGCAAAGTCATCAGCCTCACTCTCTCCTCCAGAGTCATCAGAGTCCAGTGGCAAGGCGCAGACTGATTACCCCATAAGTTTTGTGATAGTCTCGTGATATCCCCATTTTGTAGTTGAACAGACTGAGACTCAGCGGCTTACTCAGTTCTTCTGACCTCAAATCTAGTGCTTTTCCCACTCTACAAAACTGCTACACTTGGATTTTGTTTTGTTTTGTTTTTTAAAGCAAATGAGCAACTGTAGATTAAGGGAGCAAGAGATTAGGGAGGGAGAAATTAGAATTGAGAGACAGAACACCTGGAGGTTTTTAGTGGATTACCAGTTCAGAGAGTCATATCACAGCAAAGTTAACATATTAGCCTATATTAACAGAAACAGTGTCTGGAATAACTAAAGTGATAACTTCACCCTACAGTTTTCCTGGTCAGATCCTATCTAAAGTATTGTGTTCAGCTCTGGTTGTGTTCCAGATGGTATTGATCAAGAATGCTGATAAGCTGGAGAGCTTCCAGAGGAGATGGACCAGCATGATGAGGGTTCATGAAACCCTGCAATGCAAAGATACATTCACGGAAGTGGAGCTGTTTAGCTTGGAGAAGAGAAGACTTGGGAAGGATATGATAGATGGGTTCAAATATTCGAAAGGCTGTTATACAGGAGGAGGGTTTAATTGGTTCTCTTTGGGCCTAAAAGAACCTAGGGCAACAGATAGGAAAGGCAGGTTGGCCCTCAGTATAAAGAAAATGCCTCCTGTCCAAAGATGGAATGGCCTGCCTCAAAATATCACTACATCATATAGTTATACTTATAATTATATTAATTATATTATATAAATCCACTGCTTCTTCTTCGCTAGAGACCTTCAGTCTTGAAGCCAGTTGGAGATGATGGAGAAGGGAAATGATGTTCAAGGTCCCTTCTGACTTTAGCTATACTTCTTTGAATCTCTGCCCCAAGGTCAGCAGGGCCTGAGTCCCTAACAGTTCCCTCTGAACGGTTCCCTCTCTCTTAGGGCTTGTTAGAGTCAGAAGGTAGGAAGCTCTCATGGCTCTCAAAGCACAAAACCCATCTCACAGCCATGTACACATATGCCTATATCAAAAGAGAGAAGGACAAAGTAGAGTTTCCCAATAGGAGTACCTGTATACACCAACACAAATTCATGCTCCCATTATGTATGGTGAGTATCTCTGCCCTCCCAGGAAATGTACTGTGGCTCAATATACATGCTGCCTATCAAATGCCGAATTCTTATCTATACTGCACATATACGTGTGTAGGTATTTACTATATATGCACATACGTACGCATAGCATAGGCAAAGGAAATATTTAGATACTATACTATCTATAAACATATCTATGCATAGTATAGGCAGGGGAAATATACATATACTATACTATGTATCTGTATTATATAGGTGGAAAAATATGTATATATTACATATAGATATATAGGTGGTACAATGGATAGAGTGCTGGGCCTAGAGTCAGGAAGGTGAAAATCCTAGAATTCAAATCCTCTCAGCTCTGTGACCCTAGGCAAGTCACTTCACCTGTTTGCCTCAGTTTCCTTATCTGTAAAATAAGGGTAATAATAGTATCTACCTCCCAGATTTGTTGTGAGGACCAAACAATATAACAACTGTAAAGGGTTTAGCATAGTGCCTGGTATCTGGTGTTAATAAATGAGGATTTATCATTTTATATATAGTATAGGTAATATATAGGTAAATGTATATGCATATACACATATATGTATATTGTAAGTAGGATTGATATATATGTATATAAAACTATAGGAAGTTACCCTTAATTTTCTTGAAGGCTGGGACATTTGTTTGGTCTTTATTCTCTTTCTCCACTACCTTCCACAGTGCCCAAAGCCTGTGTAGTTCCCTATTCAGAACTGAATACCTACTGAGTACTCTGCCTTACCTTTAACTCTATTCCAACCTCAGTCAACCAACAACCATCTAATAAGTACTACTGTGTACTCTACGTTGGAGATACAAAGATAAAAATAACACAGTTCCTCCTCCATGGAAGAGTTCTTCCAATAGACTACTGCAATGTGAGTTTGGCATAGGCATGGAGTGCCTCTGACTATGTCCCCCTACGTGGAGAGGCTGCTCCCAGGAGATCTGTAATGGCATGGAATGAAAGTAACTTGGAGAATCTGTGGAACATGTGTAGACATTCTGTAATTTGTTTTAGTCTGCTAACCATATGATAAGGAAAACAAAAGCTTTTTAGCTGCATCGCCTGAACTGGAGGCATCTTCTAAAACGCCTGGGTCAGTCTTGGCTAATCTCTTTGATCATTCTCCATGGAGGTGTTCCGGTGGTTTGATTCCTTGGATGAAAGCATCTTGTGAAAGACAATAAATGCTATAAGTGAAGAGGCCTCAGGCCTTCCCTCTGGAACCATGTGGCCCTCTAAACATAGACCTGGGTTGTTTGCCTACCTTGGCATTTTAAGCAAAGGCAGAGTGGTATCCCAGAGTATGGGTTTTTCAGCCAGTTCAGTATCAGTGCCTGGAGGAGAAAAGAAAGACCTTCAGATGTAAACTTTGGGACCTAGCTCAATAGAAGCTATGACAAGAACATATACAGCAATCATCCTGCAGAAAAAAATGTCATTTGGTGGGGAACAACAGTACATAGAAACTATGTTAAGAGTGAGCCCATTCTCCTCAGAGACTGGGATTGTATAGGACAGTGCCCCTGAGATGTTGGGGGAAAATGTTAGTCCTTCTTTTCTTGCCCTATCTTTGAAGTAAATATCCCCTTGTAAAAGCTAATTGACATTAAGTGGTTAAATGAAACAGAGATACTAATCATTGTCACCTATCAGTGAGGTAAAAATAACCTATGGGGATCTGAGCCAAAGGTAATAGGAAAAGAAAATCTCCAAGATACTCTGGAGTCATTGGAGAGAACAGATCCGAACGTGGGAGAGTAAGCCAGAATATACTCACCCTGCTACCTACCACTGTAATTTATGTAATGGTATTATAGATCTAGGGCTAGAAGGAACCTTTTGTCTTGTGTCTCAATCAATCAGTCGATCAATAAGCATTCGTTAAGCCTAACTATAAACCAGAAACTGGACTAGCTACCGGAGATACAAATACAAAAGCAACGCAGTCTCTATCCTTTCTGAGCAAATAGATAATCTGACAAATTAAACTGAACAGAAGGCAGCTAGGTAAAATTTGGGCCTCTCTCCACTTCCCTCCCAGAATAATAATAGTAACTTCTGCTTACAAAGCACTTTTGAAAAAAAAAAACTAGATCTGCAAAACTCCTCTGCCAATGCAAATCAACAGTTGTAACTTACAGCCTTAGGAACTGGGGAATCACTGAGAAGCTAAGTCAATGCCCTTGGTCACCCTGTAAGACGACTCAAAACCAAGGATCTCTGATTCTAAAGCATATTCTCTACCTACTCCACCAGTTACTTCTCAAAGTCCTTTAAGGTTTGCAAAGCGTTACCCTCAAAACAGCCCTGTAGAATGGGTAGTTAAATGTTATTATTCCCATTTTACAGATGACAAAACTGAGAATGGCTAGTGGATCACAGCAGGGATCTTTAAAATAGTAGAGTTGACCCCAGATGGTTTGGGTTCAGATCAAGTTAGACATAGGAGATAAACCTCTAGGCAGGGAGGTACTAGTAAATGTTTAAGTACCAGCTACTGGATACACTTTTAAGTTTAATCTGCATAGTTGACATTTTCTGCATTATTTTCTTGTCTTTGTTGTTTAGTTGTTTCAGTCATGTCTGACTCTTCATGACCCCATTTGGAGTTTTCTTGGCAAAGATACTAGAATCATTTGCCATTTCCTTCTCCAGCACATTTTACAGTTGAAGAAACAGAGTTAAGTGACTTGCTGAGGGTTACACAGCTAGTAAATGTCTGAGGGCAAATGTGAACTCATGAAGATAAGCCTACCTGATTCTAAGCCCAGCACTGCCCTTCTTAAGTGTCAACAATCATTTGTTGTGTCTGTTGGTTTTCTGAGGTATAAACGCTCACACTAAATTTAATAATCAGCTTTCGGGAGTCATTCAAGTTGGCTCCAGCACACTCTTGGCTCTAGAAAATCAAGACTATCTTAGAGGTTCCAATCAACTTTAAAGACTAGTCCAGGTTGACTCTGGAGTTGATAAACTGAACCAAATCCTTAAACCTCATCCAAACTAGGTCTGCAACTGCTGGAGCCATACTGGAACGAATCTGTTCTCCTGAGTGGGAAGGGTCCCTTATAAAGGATAACCCAGAACCAGGCTGGAACGGCAAAAAGTCTCTAACTGAAAACTCTGTGCTAACCCCTCCCCCCCCAAACTGGACATTTCAGGAAGGTCACTGATAGCTGGAGAGCATGCTGGAGAAAAGGACCAGAGTGGTGAAGGACGGCGAGATCTTGTCCTGTGATATAAGAATTAGTCAAAGGAATGGAGGCTGTTTAGTCTAGAGAAGATAAGATTGGAGGAGCTGGGGTGGGGGAGGGATAGGACATGAGAGCTGTCTTCAAGTATATGAAGGACTGACACTTGAAGGGGATTATACTTGTTCTGCTGGGCCCCAGAGAAAGGAACTGAGAATAGTGGGTACAAGTCGCAAAGGAGAAAATCTAAGCTTTTCTGTAAGAAAAAGCTTCCGAATAAAGAGGTGTCTAAAATGGAATGGGCTGCCTCAGGGGCAAGTGCATACCTCTGACGGAGGAGATCTTCAAGGAAAGGCTGAAGGAGAGCCTTGGAGGGATGTAGTAAAGCTGATTTGGGTTTAAGTTTGGGTTGGATGGGATGACCTCTGAGATCACTTCCAACCCTGAGATTCTATCATCATGTTGCTAGTTGGGAAAACCTTGCTCTAGAAAACTAAGTTGCTTTCTACATTTTCTCTGAAGGCCTTCCTTAAAGTATTATAGAAATGTGAAATGTTAATGCTATTGTTATTATTAGGGCAGGGAAATGGGGAAGCTTTTTCTCTACTTGGGCCAGTTCTATGATCCTGTGATTGACATTTGTACTGCTATGAACAGGCATCTCCAGAAATTCTTTTCCTGAGGTAGGATGCCTAAATACCATTTTCTTTGTCTTTTGGCTCCCTGAATTTTACTCAATGTTAGGCCAAGGACATAATCTCTCTTAATCTTATACACGGACACATACAAAGACACTAGCAATGTAACCCTGAGCAAGTGGTTGAGCTGTGTTTGCCTTAGTTTCCTCATCAAATGAGCGGGAGAAGGAAATGGCAAACCACACCAGTCTCTTTGCCCAAAAAAACCCAAATGGGGTCATGGAGAGTCAGACACAACTAAAAAATGCCTGAACATACATACACACATAGACTCTGTCTCAGAAAAATCATCAGGGAAAGACCTAAACCTCTCCCCCAAGAAATCTAATATACTCTAACCTTCAGAAAAACACTGGAAAATACATATTCCGCATGTGTACCAATTGAAAATGATGATCATAAACCTAGAGCTGAAATTCAATCGCCACCACCACCACCAGTACCACCATTTTATAGATGGGGAAACTGAGGTCATGAGGAAACTGCAGTCATGAGGGAACTCAATTTTTCTTTTTTTTTTTTTTGCCCAAAGACACAGAGGGTTAAGTGTCAGAGCAGGGGTTTGAACCCAGATCTTGTTGCTCCCAGTTCCCTGTTGTTTTCATTGTAGTTTTATTCAGTTATTTTTCAGTCATATATGACTCTGTTAACCCCATTTGGAATTTTCCTGGCAAAGATACTGGAATGATTTGCCATTTTCTTCTCCAGCTCATTTTATGATGAGGAAACTGAGGCAAACAGGGTTAAGTGACTTGCCCAGGGTAACAGAGCTATTAAGTGTCTGAGGTCAGATTTGAACTCAAGAAAACTCATTTTCCTGACTCCAGACCCAGTGCTCTACCAATCTCACCTCCTAGCTGCCATTTCATTGCAATCTGCTGCCTCTTTTATAACACTTCATACTTTTAAACTTTATATTCTTAAATGCATTTTCACATCCAGTGTCTCATTTCAGGGATACAATCTCCATATGTTACATAAAATATTAAAAATAATACATGGCTTTTACTCTTTGGGAACTTTTCCCCAGAATTCTGAAACCCAGGTTTTAGAATTCTAGGGGGGAAATAGTTATCAATTATGTTTGCAAAGATGATAATTTCTCCCTGACCTACTTAATTATCATAGCCTTCCTAGAAGAAATGGGTTTTGAATATGATTAAAGGGAGAGGACAGAAGCTAGGTGGTTGATTGTACAAGTACAAAATAAGCTTAGTTGGAGACACCTACAATGACTCTTTAAGACAGATATCTCTACATGTGTAAGGGTAGCTTCATGTACACACAAATACAGAAGCATATAAATACATAACATTCCTACAAAGCTATAACTACAGTGTGGCAACTAAGACATTTTCTGGTCCCAAAGGTACCCAAATTAGGGCACATTGACATTCTGTCAACAAACACTGGAAAAAAGACAATACTTGAACCTCCCCAAGTTACTAAGGACATATTTTGAATTTGGGACTATTAACTGTACTAAAAGCACTCCAGTTGATGTTCTGGGGACAGGAAATGTTTAACTGAGAAGAAATTATGAGAGAGATCATCCACCCCTAATTAATCACAGAAGATTCAGACATCTCAATTAAATCAAATGATTCATCAATCAAAAGTAAACTTGGCATGAATAGGTCTTTGATCAATTTCAAAAGACCATTTTAGGGTTTAGGGTCATTGGATAAAAGCAGATGACACCACATAGAAAATATCTTGTGATTGGTTGTTGAAAATCAGTGGTGCCCCTTGAGGCTATATAGAGAAACGGAGAGCTAGTTCAGAGCCAGTCAGTTGTGTGGCTGTCAAAATGCAAAGCAGAAAGATTCCTGGAAGTGATTCACTCCAAAGAAGAAAAGAGAAAAGAGAGTTTTATGGCTCTGCTCACAATGAACAGGTAATGACCCTTTGAATTCTGAAAAGTTAGAAGATCCAGAATTCCCATTTATGTCAGCTGCAGTGTCCTCAAGTAGTCAGCAGTGGCATAAGCAAGTAAGGGGTGACAACCACATCTGTATTCAACTCCAATACACACCAAGGACAAAATAGACACACCAAGGAAAAGGCAATTTTGAGGACTCTACAAAGAAACCAAAATATGGTGCCCAGAAAAGAGCTACACCCAACGGAAACTTGATGAAAATTCCTCCAAGCTTAGAGAAAGAGACGTCCAATAGCCAGGAGATATGAGCCTACGGTGTGGCCATATGTACTCTCTACGCAAGAGTGTGCCCCGGTTCCAAGCTGACAGCATTTGTGCTCCTTTGGCAGAATAGAAAAAAACAGAACTTAATATCAAATAGCAAGAGAAATTAGTTAAAATATGAAGCCAGTAACCAGGACATTGAGGTGAGAGCTCTTCCTCATCTCTGCCTCCCTCATCCATCTTTTATCTAATAGCTTCCCCAGCAGCTTTGTGTCAGTGACCTGAGATCTCTGTTTCAGATTTATACATTACTCCCCTTCATGCATGCCATAGTTGAGCCAATCCTCCCTGCACTATAATTCTGAAGGTCTTCTTCCAGATTGATACTTTTGTGATGGTAAAGTAGGCCAATTTTTGTCTCAATTTTTTACCTAGCCCTCAGTTACTGAAGAGGCTTTACCTCAATTAAACTGAGACTTGGGAAACACCTTAATTTAGAAAGGCTAAGATCACCCACTGAATCCTGGGCCACAAAGTCATTCTGACTTTTGCTTGCCATTGGACTTTGATCACTCTGGAGGAGAGAGTGAGGCTGATGACTTTGTACAGTTCTGCCTCACTTAAATCTAATTCATGTAGAGTCAAAACATCACTCTTGTGATATCATCAGTCCTCTTTGAGAAAAAAGGATGAATAACAAACAATAACAATGTATGACATTTCATGTCCTTTCTTTATGCCTTCAAAAGGCTACTCTCCCCATGGCAGAAATGCTCTCCTTCTTAACCTCCATATCATAGATCCTTAGTTTCTTTCAAAGTCAACACAAGCATCATCTTCCATATCTTTCCATTTCCCCTTCTGCTAGTACTTTTTCTCTTCCCTCTTGTACTTACCTATTTATTTTATATATCTACACATATGCATATATGTATGTCTTTATGCATATATATCTGTATATATACTGCATACATGTGTATGCATATATATGTGTCTATACATATACATACACATATATATTTAGGGCAACTAGGTGGTGCAGTGGATAGAGCACCAGTGCAGGAATCAGGAGAACCTGAGTTCAAATCTCACCTCAGACACTTGATACTCACTAGCTGTGCGACCTTGGGCAAGTCACTTAACCCCAGTTGCCTCATCCTGGGTCATCTCCAGTCATCCTGATGATGAATATCTGGTCACTGGATTCAGATGGCTCTGGAGGAGAAGTAAAGCTGGTGACCTGGACAGCCCTCCCTTACTCAAAACAAAGTCAAGTGCAAGTCATGTCATTATTTCTCTGATGGCACGGTCTTCTTCAGCAACGAAGGATGAACACATACATACAATGTACTCATACATGCTCCTCAAATAGAATTTAAGCTCTTGAGGGAAGGGAGCCATTTTGTCTGACTCTTCAGCATCAATAAATGCCTATTGATTGATTAAACTCATGAGACAATATACACACCCACAAAGGATATATTTCATGCTACTTGCCCTAGGCAGAAAAACTGTTAGTTATATCTATGCTCTTATGATGTAAGTATGCAGACTCAGACAAAGAGAAAGACTAAAACATATTGGAAAATTAACTTTAAATTTTTACAAATCTCATTGAGTAGATGAATAAATGCTTAAGTACAAATAGACCTAGCTCTGTGCCTAGCACCTGGCATGAAGTAGGAGTTTAATAAATTCTTGTTGACGATTGATCAGTTGATAGGACGTTATCCATATGCATATTAGCATTTTTCTCATTTATGCCTCAGCTTACTTAAGTCTTTGAAGTAGGAAATCTGCTGTAGTTCATTCTTGTCTGGTTTCTCAGACACGGGATGGGAAATGATATTACAGTTGCTCTCTCTACTAAGAATATGAATATGAGGCCCAGGATCATTTAGATGAGGTCCACTGAAGAAGTATGGACTTTATCATAGACTATATACCCTAAATGCTATTAATTGGTAGCTAGAACTTGCTATGGTCTTTGGATGACTAATAAAGAAAGTGGTATAGTGGAGGACAAGTCAAGAGACCTGATTTCTACTTACAATTCTGATACAAACTTTTCTACTTAAAATTCTAATACTAACTATAGCCTTTAAGGAAAAAAAACTTCTTCCTTGGCTATTTCCTAAACTGTAAATGATTTAACTAAATGATCTTTAAGGTGCTCTTCTAATACAAACATTTAGAATTCTCTGATTTGATAGAATTCTGTGTCAGGCTTAAGATTTTCTAGAGGAAGGGAATTTTAAATTTGATTAGAGAGCATGAACTAGATGGACAAAAAGCTAGAAAGACAAAAAGGAAGGGATGACAAATTCCTTTTGTTATCCCTCTGAACAAAATAAAGATAGGTGAACTAGGCCAGTGATGCCAAATTCCAATAGAAATTGGTTTGTTTTTTTTTTCAGTTGTGTCCAACTCTTTGTGACCCCATTTGGAGTTTGTTTGTCAAAAATACTGGAGTGGTTTGCCATTTCCATCTCCAATTCATTTTACAGATAAGAAAACTGAAACAAACAGGGTTAAGTGACTAGCCCAGGGTCACACAGCTAATAAGTGACTGAGGTCAGATTCAAACTCATGAAATTGAGTCTTCCTAACTCCAGGTCTGGCATTCTATCCACTCTGCTACCTAGCCACCTAGAGTAGAAATGGGAGCCACTCCAGTAGAAACGGGGGTCATTAAACAGTAACTAATGATGTCTTTGGACACATATTAGCTTAGAAAACCACATATTAATATTATCTATGTTCTATGGTATTTTTATTTATTTTGTTCAATATTTCTCAATTATATTTTAATCTGGTTCAGCAGCAATCCTGAATTTTATGGCTGCATTTGGCAGACCCTGAGTGTTCAATAATTCTGAGGTACACGAAAGTACAGTTAGGCAAACTCAGAACTGTTAGAATGATCAGACTTCCCCCCTCCCCCCAAAGTTATCATTGCTGGATCAGTGCCCCGTTGCAGGTTAAACCCTAGGAAGGTGTTTCAAAACCTGAACTTACCTTTGTGCTATTTAATATTTTTGTTGATGAATTAGATAAGGGAAAGATTGTATGGAGGAAGGTAGAGGCAGACAGGAAAGAATGGGAAAAAAAGGAATGAAAAAGGAAATAGGCATTTATTAAGCACTTTACCATGCACCAGGCACTCTGCTAAATGAGTGTATATATTATCTCATTTGATCCTCACAATAACTCTAAGGAGGTAGGTGCTGTGCAAAGAGCACTACAGAACTCAGGATTCAATGGACCCAATTTTAAATTCCTTCTCTGCCACTTACTGACTGTGTGCCTTTGAGGAAAACACCTAATCTCAATGAGTTCCTTCTATAAAATGAGTGGGTTAGATCAGACAACCTAGAAAGTCAGTTCTAGAACTATGATCCTATTTGCAAACTGTTTAGGCTTATCAGATTTAAAGATGACACAAAGTTAGGAGAGATGACTTAACACAAGGGTCCAGATCCAAAAATATGTCCAAAAGCTAGAATGTTACATTGAATATGATTAGATTAGACTAAAAAGAGATGTTATATATTGGTCCATAGGATGCCCTCATACCATGAAAGACTTTTAGCCCTAGGCTCAAGCAGATTGGGTCCAGTCATAGGAGAGCCTGACCACAAAGAGATGGGATTTAGGGTTTTTCTTAGACTCCGGTTCATGATGTCCATATACAGAATATCAGGGAAAATCTCTTAAATAAAGTTTAGGTATGTCTCATATCTAGTACCTACTCAAAAGATATTGGCAGGCTTAATTTCAGAAAGGTACAAAACTATAGAAAGTAGTAAACATCAAGTATAGGATGGTTATTTATTTCTCCCACAATAAGATAAAAAAGTCTAAAACACAAAATATCCATAAATGTATATTAGCAAATACTTAAAACATGAAACTCTTTGTGAGCAGGGATTTCACTTTCACCTGTGACCTGCCTGAACACTGCCTGAACAACTGACAAATTCAGATCTCTTGACATACCAGGAGACTGTTTCGACTTTATCTCTTGGGCTGCATAATCTTCCTAGTGGTGATGTTTTTCTTTCTCTGAGAAGTGCTGGAGTAGGAGCTCCCAATAACTGGGGCACCCAAGATCTTCTGATCTCTCAACCTCTCAAATTAGCCATTAGAGACAGAAACTTCCATCCATCTCTCAAGATGCCTACTCTGTCACTTATGCCCAAAGGAAGAAATACATAGTAGAAAAGGCAGCTAGGGGCTTGAAGTTCAGTCTCAAGCTCACCTAGGAAAGCACATGTTTGCACTGCTGTGCACATGTATCTACCATAGGGATTGCTGGGAAGATAGAAGGGAAATTCCTTCCCTCCTCTTAGTACGCTTTGAGAAGAGAGCTAAACAAGTCCCAAGTAGAACCTTCAAAACAGAGAAAGAAAGATAGGCAGACACTTTATCCTTTCCTTTTAAAGTCTACTAAGTGGATAGCTCTCCTTGCCTCAGTCACTGATTTCTCTTTGACATGAAAACTCCTTCACAAGAACCAAGTGGCCCAATCAGGAGCTTCTTGTCAGTCATGTCTTTTAGCAAAGGGCCAAGGCATATGCATCCCTTCTAATGAAACCAAAGTATGCATGCTTCTCCCCCATTAGAAATGTTCTAATCCAACCCCTCCACTATAGAAATAAATGGAAAGACTTACACCTGAGATTTTTTGTTTGTTTTTAATCAGCTTCACACAGTATAAGAACTATGACTAGAGAGCAATTCATCTGAAAAAAAATGAGGGACAAAAAAACCTAATGCTATCTTGGGCTGCATTAAAGAAGATCTAATCCCTAGAATGGGAAAAGTGATAGTCCCATTTCATTCTGCTCATTATTCTGTGCTTTTACATTATACCTAGAGTATTATATTAAATTCTGGGTGCCAAATTTTAGGAAGAACATTGATTAACTGGAGAGCATCTAATGCATGGCAACTAGGTGTCTTGAGATCATGCCATATATGAAGTTCAGTTGAAGGACCTAAGAATAGTTAGAAAACGTTTGGGGGAGGGAGAAGGTGATGGGAAGATGATAACTCTCTTTAAATTTCTGAAGGGTTGACAAGTGGAAAAAGGAAACAACCTGTCCTACTTAACCCCCAGAAGGCAGATCTAATGGTAATGGGTAAAAGGTTTGCAAAGAAGCAAGTCTAGAGTTGAGGAAAGAAAAAACATCCTAAGAATCAATGCTATCTAAAAGTGGAACAAAAAACTTCAGGAACTAGTGGGTTTCCCTTCAATAAAGGTCTTCAAGAAAAGATTAGCTAAATAAATAAATAAGTGAAATTTTTAAAAATTCAAAAAAAAAAGACTAGTTCATTTACTGGGAACATTGTGGGGGGAAATTCTTGGTCAGGTAGTAGTTAAACTGGGTGGCCCCTGATGCCCCTTCAGTCTCTGAGACTGTGTTTGATTTTGCAAGATAAACTAAACACAACCTTGGGCCCCAAATCAAATTGGGCAAAGGGAAATGCTAATTGTGTTCACTAACCCCAATTCAGTATTCTAATTTGTACCCTTTTGTTAGAAAAAGTCATGGAATCAGGAGACAGAAGTATCATGTGGGAGGGATAACAAGTAGACCAGTGTTGCATGTAGAGGAGAATAAAATGGAAGAAGATTGGAAAGGTTTGAAAGGGACAGGTTATAAAGGGCTTTACACAGATTTTATGATCCTAGAGGTAATTAAGGAACCACTAGAATTTATTGAGTGGAGGGAGTGGTGACATGGTCAGACTTATGCTGAGTGGAGCATGGACTGAAGTGAGGAGAGACTTGAGGCAAGGAAACCAACTAGAAGGCTATTGCAATGGTCCAGGTGTGAGGTGATGAGGCTCTGCATCAGGGTGGCTGCTATGTGAGTAGAGAGAAGGGGACTTACATGAGAGAGGTGGCCAAGTTCAGCATACAGACTCCAGCTGAGACACAGTTCTGGCTGATCTCCACCTCTCTCTACCATATGCCAATGTCAGAGTCTTCATTTTCCTTGTTTAGGATGGCTTCTGCTTCACTTATCCTCCAGCCCCGCTTTAAGGTCAGGGTCCCATTCAAGACCATACCAAAGGCCTCTGAGTAGTTTGCCCTCAAGTAAAGTGTGAAATCCTCTGGAAAGTAAGATATAGTTTTCAGAGCATGTAGTTTGCGGGGGGGCGGGGGGGGTGTTCAGTTGTTTTAGTTGTGCCCAACCTTCATTGGGGTTTTCTTGGCAAAGATACTAGAGAAATTTGCCATTTCCTGCTCCAGCTTATTTTATAGAAGAAGAAACTAAGGCTAACAAGAACTAAGTGACTTGCTCAGATCACACAGCTGGTAAGTGTCTAAGGAAGATTTGTTCTAATGAAGGAGTCTTCCTGACTTCAAACCCAGCACACCATTCACTGTGCCACTTAGCTGCCTTTGTATCTTCTTCCAAAATATAGTAAGAGTGAGGGAGGTGTGGCATGAGTCAAAGAGGATATTTCTCCATCACCAGTAGCACAAGAAGCACCTAGAGTGACTTAGAGAAGGCTCTCATGGCAGTAGGAAGGTGTGCTAACAGAGGAGGTCAAAAACAATGTTTCTGAATCCTAACCTCCTATTTAGAGAACTGGGGAGATGAAGTTGAATTTCCTTGTCAGAGTGATCCTAGAATCCAGCCTTCTAACCAGGAAGGGATGGAAAGCTAGGTAGTACAGTGGATGAGTGCCTAGCTTGGGATGAAGAAGACTCATCTTCTTGAATTCAATTTTGACCTCAGATGCTTACTAGCTATGTGACCCTGGACAAGTCACTTAATCCTGTTTGCCTCAGTTTCCTCATCTGGAAAATGAGCTGGAGAAGGAAATAGCAAACCACTCCAGTATCTCTACCAAGAACCCCCTCCCCCAAAAAGGGGGGGGGTCAAGAAGAGTCAGATACAACTGAACTAGAATAACAAAGCAGGGAAGAGAAATTTCCTGAGCAGCAGCAGCTTTGAGAGTTGGCTCTTGGGTAACTCCAAAGTTCATGAGTTCAAAAGTCCCTGAATTTGAGATTTCTAACACTAGACCTTCTGGAGAGTTTTCTGACGCATACTGTTCTTTGAGAGGAAGAATGCTGTCTACATTGTTCCTGCACAGCATAATAGTTGGAGAGCAAAGTCAGTGAATCACTTAGCACAAGACTGAGCAAGAATGTTTATACTGAACCACAAGTGTAGATTTGCATACTACATAGGGAGCTAGGTGGCCCAGTAGAGTGCCAAATCTTGAGTCAGGAAGACCCAAGAACAAATCCAGCCTCAGATACTTACTAGATTGTAAGCCCTTGAAGAGCAAGTACTCTTTTGCCCCTTCTTTTATCTCTAGCACAGTGCCCAGTACACAGTAGGCGCTTAATGTTTTTGATTGATTACTAGCTATGTATCCTTGGGCAAGTTGCTTAACCTCAGTTTGCCTTAATTTCCTCATCTGTAAAATGGGAATAATATTTGCACTTATCCTTGGGGTTTTTGTGAGGATGAAATCACACAATAATTGTAAAGCACTTACTGCAGTACCTGGCACACTTAATAAGTACTATATAAATGTTAGCTATTACTATGAGTCTTAGATATATATATATGCAGAAAAGAGGGAATCACTAGAATGATAAAGGATTCACTTAATAGCAAACCCAAGGTCTGTTCCTTTCTTGTGGGGAGCATGTGGGCTATTTGAGTACATTACATTTCTGCATTTGTTTATGGGCTACTCTGATTCCTTAGCATCTTACGCTTTTTCTATGGATCTAGTTGATTATTCAGCTGCCTTGCCACCCTGGAAGATACTTCTCTAAAACAACCCTCTTCCTATTGGTGAGCTTCTCCCATAAGCTTCATTATAAAAACGTGCCCATGTCATAGCAGCCATCTACTCAGCTCCACTTCTAACTCTCCATACGTTCGCTGGTACCTTCTCCAAATCCTTTTTTAGCTCCTTTTTATGTGTAGTCTTTCCACATTAGAAGGTAAGCTCCTTCAGGGCAGGCCTTTCTTTCTTTTTGTTTATATTTGTATTACCAAAGTTTAGCACAGTGCCTGGCACAGAGTAAGTCTTAATGCTTATTGACTACTTGACATAAATAAAGGCCGTCCCATATCCAATAACCATATTATACATAGAATACCTTTGCAGGAGGAGTCACTATTATTTGCATTGGGGAAAACTTAGGAATTCAGGTGAAGGAAAAATCAGAGAAACGAACCTTGATTCTCCAGTATGGACAGTCATTCACCAAAAAAAAAAATTGATTTGGCTATGTGTGAGCCCAATGCCTTTGACAGTCCTGTATGTTATTTCATATTGAATTCAATTCAACAAAACATTATACAGAACAATAGGGGAAATACAAAGTTTTAGATAAAATAGAGTCTCTAACCAAATGGAATTTATAATCTAGCAGGGGGATGAGACACATCCACAAGTAACTATTGTTGTTTGTTGTTGTTTAGTTATTTCTCAGCAAAATTGGACCCTTTGTGGCCCCTTTTAATTGCGGGGTGGGGTGGGTTTCTTGGTGAAGATAGTAGAGTGGTTTGTCATTTCCTTCTCTAGTTCACTTCACAGATAAGGAAACTGAGGCAAACAGTGATTTACCCAGGGCGACACAGCTAGTAATGTCTGGGGTCAAATTTGAATTCGGGTCTTCCTGACTCCAAACCTGGTGCTCAATTATCCACTGGGCCACCTAGCTGCCCACAGGTAACTGTAACTTATATGATTACATGATAGATACAATAGAGAAAAGCAAATGTGATACATTGTTTTAGGAAGAAAATCCTTTAGTCCCATCATTCTTTTCATATCTCCTTGTCCCTCCCCCATCCAACCTCATCACATTGGTACCTCTCAGCCCTGTTTCCAGCCTGTGTCACCCATGTTATACCGGGCACTTAAAAAAAAAAAATCGCTACTTTTGAGTTCCATCTGGATCAGCCAAGTTTTGATAACTCAGAAAATTTTAGAAAATTATCTCAACAACTAATAGCTCCATAACTAGTATATAATCAACTATTGACTAGATTTGCTTTGTTTGACTTCAAAAGACTTCAGTCTTCAGAACTGGGGTAATGAATGGAAAATGCAAAGGGGTTGCTTTGGACTAGACCAGGAAAAGCCTCTGAACAATTAGAACTGTCCAAATGGTAGCTGCTTAGAGAGGTGCTGGGCTCCCTCTCCTTGGGAACCTCATGTAGTGTCTGGATGACCCCTTGTCTGGTACATTACAGTGGGGATGCCTTTTGTGGGGGAGTTGGACAACATATGGCCACAGAGGTCCCTCCCCATTCTTGAATTTTTGTGGTTCTGAGATTATTCAACGGTTATTTAATTTGGGCTTACTCCAATTCATTTGGATGCTTTTTGATGACTGCTTTATTCATTAATACCTCCTCTGGATAACGGGCAAAGGAAAGGAAAGGAGAGGAGATACAAAATTTTTAGTTTGTTATAACTTAACACTTCAGGTAAAATTTGAAACTACCAATTCAAACAAGTTTGAATATCAGTGGGTTTCATTGACCCAAGTCATTTATCTCCCATTGCACTAAGTAAACAGAAATTGCCTAGTATGGTGTGAGACTATGACAGAATCTAGTTTCTTGTTCCCTACTCATTCATTAGAGTACTTTTTTTAAAATGTGTGGATATATATAGTACAATATGATTTCTTAGGTATCTTAAAAATAGCTGAAGTTATATAGCACTTTAAAGTTGACACAATACTTTAGATCATCTCACTAGAACTTCACAATGTCCCTAAGATACAAGAAGTGGGAATATTCCTCTCCATTTTACAGGGGAAATTGTGGTTCAGAGAGGTTAAACAACTCTGTCCAAAGATACACAAGAAGTGGCAAAAGCAAAATTTAAACCCAGTATTCTTTTCACTATACCTAACCTCCTTGAGTACAATGGGACATTGAACAGGTTTTAGCCATGGCCCCCATCCAACTCCTATCATCACTTATGGGAAAAATAAATAATATAACCAAACAAGCCAGAAGAAAGAAGTGGAAGACAGGCAGAAACAGTTTCAAAGACCAAGGCTTTGAGGTCCTAACAGAGACCTAAGATAGTTATATCAATGTAGAGAAGCAGTGCAGATAAAATTCCAGTGGGCCACCTGCTTTTGTTTTAATATTTTGAGGGCCAATTAGCAGATCTGATCATTAATTTCCACCTATTAAGTTTACTATTGGCTTCTCACCCACTATAAGACCTTGTTCTGAAAGTTCTATTTCTGCTCTCTTAGGGTGTAGGAAGAATGGTTTGCTCCTCAGTTCACTTTTGCTCAGGTTAACATCTCACAATTAGCCTTCACTTCACACATCATTAGGAGTAAGGAGAATTAGGTTCTAGTTCTAGTTCCAAAATCACCTATTTTCCTTCTCTCTAAAATCAACAATACTTGTGCCCTTCATATCTTGGAGATTAGGGCCTTGGTGCCTGCACCATCTGGCAAATCTGAGTAAAATTTTTTGATCCTCCCTTCATACCAGAGAAGAAGTCTGAATTATTACGTATTAAAAGATGAAATATGTTGATATTATATAATACTATACATATATTTTATGCATTTCTGAGTTTCTAAACATTTTCTGTGTCATCTGCTGACCTTCTTTATTTATCAACTGTGGCTTCCACAAAACTCCAAGATAATTCTCATTTAATTTCTTATGCTGACCCAAAATATGTCAAAACTGAGATGGGGAAAGTGAAGGTGTGGAAGGGGTAACGGTACTTTCCTCTCCCATTCCTTCCAAAGAGGGTAATCGCTGCCAGGTGTGAGAAGAAAAGCAATCTACATAAACTAATCCAGTCACTTAGTGTGGATGACTAAGACCTCCTTAAACAGCATCAAAACAAATAAACCTCTAATAATTACCTCTGGTGAAATCCATAAATCCGTTCTCAAATTGTTTTTAAATGTATCAAATAAAATATCTAGGATTATAAATAAAACCAATTCTATTAAGACAGTTATCAAAATAAAACAAGTTCACAAACCCTAGGTACAACTTCAAGTCACACAATTCCAGCAATATGATGACAGAACCTATTTTTGGGCAAGGAGCCACCAAAATTGGTGGATCAACTTTAAGTGAGAGTTTAACGCCAGGTTAACTCCTTTTAGCTACTTGCTCCTCCCTTTCATATATTTTTATCTTTCTCTACTTCTGAACCTGAAGATTATCTAAAAGTTCCTCTTTTTCCCTCCCATGACAGGGAGCAATGTTGCTACATACTGGTCATTTACAAATTGGGTGTTTTTATCTTTATATCCAGAGACTTTCTTGCTAAAAAAAAAAAAAAAAAGCTGAAAGTACCTACTCCATGGGTACATAGTGCTGGATGGACTAGTATGGACTGTATGGAATGGAATTTATAGGTCTGTGATGAAACTGGTGAAGTGAAGACTTTTGTTGATTTGGAATGCAAATTACCCTCTAAATACAATTATTGGAGTGTTACACACTATGCAGCCTGTGGTCTGCACCTTGTTTTGAATGGCTGTGCTCAGCTGACTGTTATATGAGTTGCCTAGTTCCAAAGGCTGAGGTCAAGAAACTTCCAGGTATGAAAAAATGAGGAATTCAATTTGC
The DNA here is from genome assembly GCA_028658325.1 of Potorous gilbertii. Lineage (NCBI taxonomy): Eukaryota > Metazoa > Chordata > Mammalia > Diprotodontia > Potoroidae > Potorous > Potorous gilbertii. The sequence goes on along the minus strand of CM053769.1, from coordinate 208,474,173 downwards.
GCAAACTGTGGCCACACTGAGCTACTCAAAATGCCATCTTTGATGATGAAACTGAAGTTGAATAATTTCCTGGATTTGAAGAGCGGCAGAAACGTGCTCAGGGACACATTCACGAGTATCCACCCACATAAGGCCAGGGGTGCAGACTGCCACTTGGGATGTTTCTGTATCATGCCCCTGCTCAAAGCCCACCTTAAGGTGGGGGGAGCCCATGATGGGAAGGATTGCTCCAATTTATTACTCATCATCAACAGAGAGGCAAGAATGTAGCAAGAGTAAGAAGAAAAAAAGATTGGCTAGATACCCACCCATCCACCCACCCACCCATCCATCCGTAAGACCCTTCTATGGCACGCTACTTTCCCCGCCTTGCTGCCAATCCTGTCTAATCCGGAATCCGCGTTTTGCTTTTCTCCACCCTCCCCCGCCCCCAGGGTTAAAGCTCCCCCGCCGGGAGTAAACAAGCGGTCTAACCAAGCAGCCCGGTTGGACCTGCCCCTTTCTTCCCGTTTCCTGCCCCAAAACTAGCAACAGGCCCCGCCCCTAGCAACAGGCCCCCGCCCTCCAGCTCCGCTTGGCCCGGGGGCTGGGCACCCTCCGGTTACAGCGCGCGCCGCCTTCTCCCTAGTCGGTTTGCTGCGGTCAATGTTTCTCCCTGTCTCTCCCTGCCCGGCCGAGGCAAAGAACCGCCCTCCTCCCCGGGGTGTCCAGGCACTTTGCCCCAGGCCGCAGGGGCTGGGATGGGAGGTTCCTATTCTGGGGGTTGGTGGGGTCGGGAGCGCCAGCTGCAGGAAGGGGCGGGGGCACGTCCTTGGCCTTGCTCCCCTTCACATTCCCCAGAGCCCGCCTGGGGCCTAGCGTGCTTCCCTCCTTTGGCAGCCTGCTTGGCTGCCTGGGCCCCCGCGCTGGCTCCCGGCCCGCTGGCACCAGGCTTGGGCCGCCGCTGTCGCTGCTTCCTTGAGCGCTGGGGCGCGCGCACACACACACACACACACACACACACACACACACACACACACACACATACACCCTCTGCACTCCGCGCTTGCACACACACACACACACACACACACACACACATATACACACATACACGCACACACACACACACACACACACATACACCCTCTGCACTCCGCGCTTGCACACACACACACACACACACACACACACAGAGGCTCTGCACTCCGATGGTCTGGATGGGCACACAGGCCACATCATGCGCACCCCTATCGCATGACTGACCTTCGCCACACCCTGCGGCCATGCAAAGAGGCTTCTTCCCGGGCCGCGGGAGCGCCCACTACTTATGCAAACAACAGACCTTGCGCCAAACTTCTCCGGGCTAATGGATTCTCCTCCCCCCCAAGCTAAACTAGCGCGCAGCCCTTCCCCGCGCTTTAACCGTCTTCAAGAAGGTGGCTCAAGTTTTCAAGAAGTCAAGTTAGAGCAGGAGAACTTTGAGAGGCGGGTGTGGTTCACCTTCTCGGGCTTCCTTCAAATCTCAGCAAAAATCCCTTCTTCAGAAAGAATTCCCCTCTCCCCTTCAGTGCTAGTGTCTTCCTCTAATACTACCTCTAATTTACCTTGTATACATTTTGTTTATTATATGTAGTTGTTTGCAAGTTGTCACTCCCATGGGAATGTGAGCTCTTTGAGGACTACTTTTGCATTTCTGTGTAGCCCCAGTGCTTAGCTAGTGCCTGGCTTAATAAGTAAGCTCAATAAGTTGACTGACTGAAATGACACCCCCCTGGCATCCCCCTACGCCCCGCCGGCACCGCACTCCCATTCCATCCCGATAATGACCACCTTCCACACTGCCCCTTTTGGGAAAAATCAATCTTTACATTATTTCTGCAAACAGCTATATATATATATATAATAAACGAGATAGATACAGGGTAAATAAGTATCTCCACGTGTCAGGGAGTCTAGGCTTTGAGGATTGGAATCAGGAGAGCAAAATTGTCAAGACTGAAGCAGGCAGAGGGTGGTAAGGACTTTCCAGGTCAGACATCACATAATGTTTTGTTTTGCACTGCTTTTCCAACATACCTATCCTTCCTGGTGTCCTGTACAGAAAAGGTGGGTTGGTATCTGGTATACCTAGATACCATATTTACTAGCTATATGGCCAAAGGAAAGTGACTTTACCAGTGTTTAAATCTGTTCATCTGTAAAATAGTAATAGTAATTTTGCACTATCTACCTCATAAAGATGTGGTGATGAAAGTTCTTTATAAACCCTGAAACACTATTAAATGTGAGTTATTATGGTTATCTGTATCTTATCCCTCTTCTAGACTTCAAAACCTCCTTGAGGTAGGGATCCATTCTTATTTAAACCCCACATCTTCCCCAGCACCTTAGGGATATTGTTGGCTTACCTTGAATGACTCTATGGCAGATAATTGGCCCTGTGATCCATAATCAGGGCACTATGGTCTTGGCTGGATCAGAGGGTTAGGAGATGTGTGGAATGAAGTGATACTTGGAATAAGTCAGTTAATAAACATTTATGAAGCACTTTCTGTATCAGGTACTGTGCTAAATACTGAGGGTACAAAGAAAGGCAAAAACAAAAGTCTCTGCCCTCCCTCGGCTTATACTCTAATGGAAGAGACAACATGTTAAAAAGCTGTATATAGAAGATTTACACAGAGAAGGACACAAAGTGGAAAGTAATCACAGAAGGAAGCCATTGTCATTAGTGGGGGACCTGGAAAGGCCTTTTACAAAAAATAGAATTTGACCTGGGTCTGGAAGTCAGAAAGCCAGGAGGCAGAAGGGAAGATGGTCAGTGAAAAGACTCAGAGTCAGAGATGGAACACAAGAAAGCCAGTGCTACCAGATCATAGAGAAAGGAAGAAATAAGGTAAATTTTGAAGAGCATGTAATGCTGCTCCTGGGCTGGTTCTGGAAAAATGGGTGTGTTTCACAGATAACACATGAGAGGCACTGGAACTTTTGGTCTCCAGCTTCCAACAGATTCACTCTTGATCTGGTCAGACAGGCAGACACCTTAGGAAGGCTTAATAATCAGCTTTATTCTACTCTAGTCTTCTCAAATGGTTGCTGATAATGGGAGAAACAGCTCCTACAGCATTCCCTAATCACCCTTCTTGCAGGGGCTGGTGAGGGGGGGGGGAGACAACTACCACTACTTTCTTTATGGGGTCAACTGAGACAGGTACAGCTTGTGCACTCCCCTGAATCCCCTCAAGCCTCAGTGGGAGCTGGTTGAGATAGTTACATGCATCCTTCTGTGCATTACTGGTGATTTCCACTCCCTCACTGACCAGTGCCCACTTGCTTTATAGAGCAGCAGACAAAGAAGGCATTTTGCCCACAATTAAACTGACAAGTTAGCTTTAGCAATATCATCGTTTGGTGCAAGTATAATAAATATCGATTATGTCATCCCTGTATCTCATTGCGCAGCCTCAATAGGACTGCTTATCACTATGATTCCAGGAATTACTATCTAGAATCCTTGGAACTATTCTGGGAGTTGTTATCTAACACCTGGAAAGTAAACATTGCCATGGCCATGAATCCTGAGATTCCTAAAAGGAATATCCTAAAAGGATAACAAAATCCTGCTTACATACAATGGGTAAGAGAAAGGTTATAGGCAGTGGCAATGTCTATGTCCAGGGAAAGAAGCAGCAATGTCTTGAAGAACCTGGGACAGTTAATTACCACTTTCCCTTGAAAGTATTAACTTGGGAAGACATATGCAGAGTAATGATGCTGAGTCAAATGAGCAGAACCAGGAGAAAACATAATTATTATGATTTTGATAATGCAAAGGAAAGAAAAGTTCTGAATGACTTCGGAACTCTCATCTGTGACCATAGTAATTATTTTCTATTTATCTTGTATATAACTTTTGTATATATTTGTTTGCATGTTGTCTTCCCCAATTAGATTCTAATCTAATTTATTATATTAATAGATTAATTAATAGATTCTAATTCTGCCTCCTTGAGGGCAGCTTAGGCACCTTGCCTCTTTTTATTTCCCCAATGTTTAGCACAGTTGGTTGGTTGTTGTCCTTCATCTTCAAAGAGGACCAAAATGACATCACCATGATAAACTGAAGTTTCAGTGTGTAGTACTATGACTGATCAGACCAATGTGAGCTGAGAATGCTCTACCACAGATTGGGCACGGGTAGGCTGTGTGACTATTTAGGGTGGTTACTCCATATTTGTGCATCCTACATTTCCTTTGTGCTATTTCAACTCTGCTTTGCTCATTGAGCACAGCACCTTTTCTGATGTGGGCACGCCATGCTGAACAGTCCTGCGTCAGTGTCTCCCATGTCGCAGAGTAAATCCAAAGTTCTTGGGAGAGACCTTGAGAGTGTCCTTGTATCACTTTCTCTGACCACCATGTGATCACCTGCCCCATGTGAGTTCTCCATAAAATAGTCTTTTTGGCAGGCGCACATTTTGCATTCAAACAATGTGGCCAACTCATCAGAGTTGTGCTCTCTGAAGCATAGTTTGAATGCTTGGCAGTTCAGTTCAAGCAAGGACTTCAGGGTGTTGTACTTTATCCTGCCAGGTGATCCTCAGAATCTTGCTAAGACAGTTCAAATGGAGGCAATTCAGTTTCCTGGCATGGCGCTGTTAGACTGTCCATGTTTCACAGGCATACATCAATAAGGTCAGCATAATGGCTCTGTAGACCTTCAGTTTGGTTGTCAGTCTACTGACTTCAGAGCCTTCCAAACACTGAGCTAGCTCTGGCAATGTATGCATCAACCTCATTGTCAATGTGTACCTCCCTGGAAAGTACAGTACCAAGGTAAGTGAACTTATCCACAGCATTCAAAACTTCTCATTTGTTGTAACCGATGGTTTCACATATGGATGGTGTGGTGGTGGCTGATGGAGCACCTGTGTTTTCTTGGTATTAATTATTGGGCCAAAATTAGCACAGGCAGCAGAGAATTGATCCATACTTTGTTGCATCTCAACTTCAGAGGCTGCACTGAGTGCACTATTACCTGCACACAGAAAATCATGCACCAACACTCCCTCCACTTTGGTCTTGGCTTGTAGCCTTTTCAAATTGAAGAACTTACCATCAGAACAGTAGTTAACCTTGATGCTGTGTTCATCCTCATGGAAAGCATTTGACAACATGGTTGAAAAGTTAGCACAGTACTGCTCATAGCAGGTGCTTAATAAATATTTATTGGTTGATTGACTGATTGATTACCTCTCAACAGAAAGTTGATCATCTACAAAAGTGTAGTAAGACATCCATTTTCTGACTTGGCCAATGTGTTGATTTGTTTTGCTCATTGTACTTCTTTGTTAGAAAGAAGAGTTCTTCGGTAGAGGGAGGGACATACAAAGGAAGAGGAGTCTTTGGGAAGTAGCAGTGATTCAGAAAGAAAAGAGCACTAATAAAAGAAAAACAAAGGAAAAAACTTCTAGTCTTTCATTCAATTTTACATTAGTTTTTGATGGATCTGTGATTTCAACAATGTGACTATTCCCCTCAATGATATACATTGCATCCCATCTATGCCTGTCCATCAAGTATATCTCTTATTCATAACCTGTACATCTGCCATAGGAGGTGCAGCTAATTTACTGGACTACTTCCTCTAGACCATTGACATTAATGAAAGGGGTATGGTACTGGGGCAGGGATGGGGAACCTGCAGCTTTGAGGCCACATGTGGTCTTCTAGGTTCTTGGGTGTAGCCTTTTGACTGAGTTCAATTTTTACAGAACTATCCTTTTATTAAGGAGATTTGTTCTGTGAAGTTTGTATTCAGTCAAAAGGCCACACTTGAGGATCTGGAGGATCACATATGGCCTCGAGGTTTCAGGTTCTCCACTTCTGTTCTAGACTAACTTTTTTTTTTTTGGATGGTGTAACTTGACTAGTAGTATGTCAGGGCAATGAATGTCATAGACATAATATACTTAAATTTCAGCAAAATATTTGTCACTCTTGTGCTATTCTTGTGGATAAGACAAGAGAGGTATGGGGTAGCTAAATGATATAATAGTTAAGTGTATTCAGAACTAGTTCAGTAATCCAACACATAGAGTAGTTAAAAAGGGTACATGTGAACTCAAATCCAGTATCCTAGGGATCCAATTTGTCCTTGTCCCTGAACTATTCAATATTGTTATCAATGTCTTCAGTGAAGCCTTGAAAGGTGTGATTGTCAAATTTGCAATTGACACAGCACTGAGAGGGATTGATAACTACACTTTGGATGACAAGATATGTCACAAATCCAAGATCTAAAAAGTTATGCTAGGCTAATGTTATGGGCTAAATTGGATGAGATGTGATGTATAAAGATCTGGTTCCATTCAAGAAGGAAAACAGTATCATTCAGAAGGAATGCTATCTAGTACAGAGAGGTGATGACTTTAGGGTAAAAAATGAGACATATATTTTTGTACAAGGCCATTGAGGAAATTTGTTTTGCTTGACTAGGCATATTTGTTACAAGGAATTAGTTTTTCTTTTCTTTTTCTTTTTTAATAGTTTTATTTATTTTTAGATTCTGACATTCATTTCCACAAAATTTTGAGTTCCAATTTTTCTCCCCATCTGTCTCCTCCTCCTACCCCATAACACCTTGCAGTCTGATTACCCCTTCCTCAATGTGCCCTCCCTTCTATCACACCCCACCCTTCCCTTCCCTTCCTTATCCCCATCTTCTCTCTTTTCTTTTAGGGAAAGATAAATTTCTATACCTCATTACCTTTATTTCTTATTTCCCATTATATGCAATAACAATTCTCAACATTTGTTTCTAATACTGTGAATTCCAACTTCTCTTCCTCCCTCCCTCCCCACCCATCCCCACTGAGAAGGCAAGCAATTCAATAAAGGCTATATATGTGTCATTTTGAAAAAGACATCCATAATAGTCATATTGTGTAAGACTAACTATAATGCCCTCCATCCTAACCTATACCCCCTTAGGGGCAGATAGATGGTGCAGTGGATAGAGCACTGGTGCAGGAGTCAGGAGGACCTGAATTCAAATCTCACCTCAAACACTTGACATTCACTAGCTATGTGACCTTGGGCAAGTCACTTTACCCCAACTACCTCATCCTGGATCATCTCCAGTGATCTTGATGAATATCTGGTCACTGAATTCAGATAGCTCTGGAGGAGAAGTGAGACTGGTGACCTGCACAGCCCTCCCTCACTCAAAACAAAGTCAAGTGCAAGTCATGTCATCATTTCTCTGATGGCATGATGTTCTTCAGCAAGGAAGGACAAACACACCCTGTTCCCCCTATTTTTTCTATTCTCTCATTTAATCTTGTCTCTTCCAAAAGTGTTTACTTGTAGTTACTCCCTTTTCCCATTTGCCCTGCCTTCTATCATCCCCCTCACCCCACTTGTCCCCTTCTCCCCTACTTTCCTGTAGTGTAAGGTAGATTTTCATACCAAATTTAGTGAGCATGTTATTCCCTCCTTAAGCCATATGTGAAGAGCTTAAGCTTCACTTTCCCCCTCTCATTTCCTCCCTTTTCTCCTCCATTGAAAAAGACTTTTTTGATCTCTCTTATGAGTGATAGTTTGCCCCATTCCATTTCTCCCTTTCTCCTCCCAACAGTTTCCTCTCATCCCTTAATTTTACTTTATTTTTTTATGGATATCATCTCTTCTGATTCAACTCAACCTGTACTCTGTCTGTATGTGTGTATGTGTGTGTGTGTGTGTGTGTGTGTGTGTGTGTGTGTGTGTGTGTGTATAATCCCTCCACCTACCCAAATACTGAGAAAAGTCTCAAGAATTACAAATATGATCTTTACATGTAGGAATGTAAACAGTTTAGCTTCAGAAAGTCCTTTATGATTTCTCTTTCCTATTTATCTTTTCATGCTTCTCTTGATTCTTGTGTTTGAAAGTCAAATTTTCTATTCAGTTCTGGTATTTTCATCAAGAATGCTTGAAAGTTCTCTATATCATTGAATGACCATTTTTTCCCTTGAAGTATTATACTCAGGTTTGCTGGGTAGATGATTCTTGGTTTTAATCCCAGTTCCTTTGACTTCTGGAATATCCTATTTCAAGCCCTTTGATCCCTTAATGTAGAAGCTGCCAGATCCTGTGTTATCCTGATTGTATTTCCACAATATTCAAATTGTTTCTTTGTAGTTGCTTGCAACATTTTCTCCTTGACCTGGGAACTCTGAAATTTGGCCACAGTATTCCTAGGAGTTTCTCTTTTCAACTCTTTTTCAGGAGGGGATCAATGGATTCTTTCAATATTTATTTTGCCTTCTGGTTCTAGACTATTAGGGCAGTTTTCCTTAATAATGTCATGAACGACAATGTCTAGACTCTTTTTTTTGATCATGACTTTCAAGTAGTCCCATAATTTTTAAATTGTCTCTCCTGGATCTATTTTCCAGGTCAGTTGTTTTTCCCATGAGATGTTTCACATTATCTTCTATTTTTTTCAATCTTGTGGTTTTGTTTTTTAATTTCTTGGTTTATCTCATAGTCATTAGCTTCCTTGAGCTCCACTCTCTTTTTTTAAAGAATTATTTTGTTCAGTATGCTTTTGAACCTCCTTTTCCATTTGGCTAATTCTGCTTTTTAAAGCCTCCTTTTCCTCATTGACTTTTTGGACCTCTTTTTACAATTGGGTTAGTCTATTTTTAAAGGTGTTATTTTCCGCTGCATTTTTTTTGGTTCTCCGTTAGGAAGCTACTGACTCACTTTTCAAGATCTTCTATGGCCTGGGCCCATTTCATATTCATTTTGGAGGTACTGGAGGCAGAAGCCTTGACTTCCTCTAACTATGCATTGTTGTTTCTCCTCTGAAAGGATGGAAGGAGATACCTGTTCACCAAGAAAGTACCCTTATGTGGTCTTATTTTTTTTTCCCCTTTTTTGGGCAACTTCCCAGCCAGTTACTTGACTTCTGAATCCTTTGTCAAGAGGAGGGTCCTAGTGCTCCTCCTCCCCCAGGACTGTGCTCAGGGCTGAGATTCAGATCAGCTGCTCAATTCCCCCCAGAGGCTTTAAGCTGAGCCACTGGGACAATGGACCCAGGCTGCTTTAGTGGTCACCTGCTACTGCTGCTGCCCCCTCTGCCATCAGAGGCCAGTGCTGGGGGGACCCTGTTCCCCTCTCAACCAGCTGTGAAAGCCCTCCCACAATGACCTTTGAAGCTTTCTTTGGCGCTTGTGGGTTGAGGGATCTGGGACCCTCCCTGCTGGGGATTCTGCCTCATGGCCCATTCCAGTGATGTTCCTGCCAGTGTTGTGCAGCCAGGACTGGGTTCTGTTCTGCTCAGTGTCCCGTGGGGTAGACCCTTCCTGTTGGCCTTCCAGGTTACCTTTGGTTGGAAATCTCTTTCACACTGCTGATCTGTGGCTTCTGCTGCTCTAGAATTTGTTGAGAGTCATTTTTACAGGTATTTTGTGGGCTGTGGGGGAAGCACTAGAGTATATGAGTCTTTCTACTCTGCTATCGTGGCTCCACCCTCCTTTCTTTTTCCATGGAGTAAGGAATGGTAGGGGAGCTAGACAATGCAGTGGATAGAACACTGTACTTGTAATCAGGAGTACTCATTTTCATAAATTCAAGTCTGGTGTCAGACACTTAACTAGCTGTGTGACTCTGAGCAAGTCACTTAACCTTGTTTGCCACAGTTGCTAACGGATAAAATGAGCTGGAAAGGGAAATGCCTAACCATTCTAGTATCATTGCCAAGAAAATCCCAAAATGAGGTCACAAAGAGTAGGACATGAATAAAAGGACCCAACAACCACAACGAAAACAAAAAGGGGAATGGGAAGGAGAGAAAAGATTTTTATTTTTTTAACAGAGAAGGGATGCCACAGATGTGAAGTGTTGCATGCACTTTCAGATGAAGTTACAGTGTTACAAGAGACTTCTCATGAACTAAGAATAATCTGTACATTTATATAAACGTAAAAACTTTCTTTTCCAGGTCAAGTGCAGTGGCAGATTCACCTGTTGTATTGCTACAAGGATTGTTCCCCTGGATGGTGGCTGCAGGCCTGGGGAGGGGGGAAGGGTGGGGGTGGGTACAACTGTTATTTTCTGGCCTGTTCTGTTCCGTATAGGGTGCTGTGCTGTTTCCACCCAGGTATGAGGGGAGGTGGTGGTGGTGGAGGTGGTTTGCCTCCTCTGGCACATGATGCCTTGGTGCTTCAGTCACTTGAATGTGCCTGCTGCAGCTGTGGCAGCTAAAAAAGGAGCCTCAAGAGGTTCAGATATAATTTGAATCCATGCATGCTTTGCACGAAGCAGATGATAAATAAATATTGGATCAGACTGAGTTTGTGACTCCCTGCAGATCATACAGGTAGCAAGAAGTGCCATGGTTCAAATCCAGCTCCTCTGACTCTCAATCCTGTTCTCTTCCTATCCTATTCCATTACAGTGGATTTCCAATCTTTTCTTCTTCAGTTCCTGGATTCAGACTGCAATTTCTCTCCAAACCTTACCCCTTTCAGTTCAATTCGTTTGGGGTAGGAAGGGAAACCAGGGGAGCTGGACCTAAGAGTCGGGGTGGGGGTGGCTGGAGAAGAGACTTCTCCCAATAGAAAACAGGATGGGGGAGGGAGGAGAGTAAGAAGGAGGGAAGAGAGAAGAGCGGGAGGAGGCGGACTGCCACTCTGATCCAGTTTCTGACTCCTCCTACCTCCTTAGGGTAAAGGAGGGTGGAAGGAGGTGGGCAGGGTCTGTTTTCTAAGTTGTACACAAACTACCCCTTTTCGGCACTGGGCTGGTTTTCGGGGACACTCTGCACCCGCTGCTTCCTGAGGGCAAGGACTGCCTTATTCCATCCGTGCCTAGTACACAGAGTTCGAATGAGATCCCCAGCGGCCCACTCTCCCACTCTGGCAGCCATACACCCTGCTCTCGCTTCCTCCCCATAGCACAAACACCAGCCAGGGAGGTGGAGACGCTGGCTGCCTGTTTCTCCGCAAGAGGGAGGCTGTGCTGCGGGATGGTTTTCTCCATGTTAGATTGGGCTGCTGGGCACGGTTTCATCCCGAGCGTCCTCCATTGCCCGAAGGATCCGGGCTGAGGGTGGGGAAAGGTGGTATAGGGGACATTATGTTCAAGACCCTGCAGGGAGAAGGAGGAGAGTCACCGGACGGGAGGTTGGAGGAGATCTTGGCCGCCACTTGGTTCTCACTGGGCTGCGCTGACCTAAGAGGAGAGCAGCAGTGTAGGAGAGGGAGTTTCGGGGCAGACGTGCTGGGGACCACGTGAAAGACACAGGAGGCGGGCCAGGACACCCCCAGCCCCGCTCCTGCCTCCGCCCTGCCCGCTCTGGCTGCGAGAGGGGGAGGGATGAAATGGAGGGGAGCTGCGAGCACGCGCGCTCCGTCACGTTGTGGCTGCTGCTTGTGCCAGCCCGGCCGGCTCCTCCTCAGAAGCGGGCCTTGGACAGAGGAGGGAGCTTCTAACACTCCACACCCCCCACCCCTTTGCTCACTGCCCCCTGGGGAGGTGGGGGGTGGGAGTTGGGATTGGAAGCAGCCAGGGATGACAGGCCAGGAAAACTCTTGCCACTAGCGGGAAGTCTGTTGTTTTTAGAATTTCTTTCCGTGCCTGTGTTCAGAAAAACGCCTTTTTGAGCCTTAGAATGATTTTTTAAAAAATGAGTTTACATCTTCCCGTATGTGTGTCTTTTGGGGTCTCTGCTTTGGGGCGAAAGGGCACTTGTCAGTCTTTCACTCTGCTGAGTGGATAGAAATAATTCACACTTCTGTGGTGTGCTAAGATTTACAAAGCAGTGTGTAGGCGGCTGCAGGAATTTGCAGCCCCCTGGGGTGCTATCCAGAGCCTGGCTATGCTCTGTGAGTCAAGCCTCAACAACAGGCCCCAGAAATGTTTTCTTTATACAGTAAGTAGTTTTGCCACCTGAGACCAGAGCCCTCTTTCACCGCTGTATCTTCAAAATGTCTTGTCTCTTGTCAGAGAAATACACTCCACTTCAGATTCAAAGAATTCCAAGGCTTACATACCACCTTTTTGCTGATCTTCACGTGCAGTTGCCGGTCCTCTTGCCCACCAATTATTTTGTATTTATTTATTTGTATACGTGTATTTTTCCCCCAAAAGAATGCAGACTGCTTGCTTTTGGTCTTTGCAACTAACGCTAGTTGGTACCATAGCCCCTGGCACATAGTAGGTGCTTAAATACTTGTTAAATGATTTGTTCTCCTTATCCCTACTTCCCTGTGCTCTAAAAGCTTTCACTTTCTACTTTTCAAGAGTTTTTTTTACTCTATCAGGTAACCGATGTTTCTACTGGAGCAACTAGGTGGCAAAGGGGATAGAGTGCCAGGCCTAGAGTCTGGAAGACTCATCTTCCTGAGTTCAAATCTTGCCCCAGTAACATTTAGTAGCTATGTGACCCTGGGCAAGTCACTTAGTCCTGTTTGCCTGAGTTTTCTCATCTGTCAAATGAGCTGGAGAAGGAAATGGCAAAACACTTCAATATCTTTGTCAAGAAAATCTCAAACGGAGTCATGAAGAGTCAGACAGGACTGAGCTTCTTTCCATCAACTTTAATCCTTCTATGTCAATCAATCAACCAGCATAAATTAAGCTCTTACTATGTACCAGGCCCTAAGTTTGAAGATGCATACAAAAGTGAAACAATCCCTGCTCTCAGAGAACATATTTTCTCTACTGTAGAGCACAATTATTAAGTAATTACAAAATGACTGTGGGTAGGGAGAGGTGAAGTGACAATTAAGAGAATATCAGTGAAGGCCTTTGGATGTAGTACTTGAATGGAACCTTCAGAGGATGCAGGAAGCACTGGGAGAACATTCTAGTCACTGGCATCAGCTTGTGCAGAGCATACCCGCCCTGTGATGCAAACCCAGGTGGACCCTAGAGAGAATGGAGGAGACTAAGGACAGAATAAATGGATAATAAACGTGATGGCCTCTGACTTCGGGGTGCCTGAGTAAGTCGCTGGGAACTCAACCCTTGAACTCTTAAATTCTTCCACTTGCCCTGCTCTGGGATCCTTACCCCAAATAGAACAGGAAGACCCAAGAAACTTGGGGTTTCAGTTTTTATTCTAGCCCCTCCCTTTTATTCTCAATGGCCATTTTAGGGATCAAAACCAATAGGGAAGAGATTCGAAGACTGAGCTTTCCCAAGATGGAACTCAGATGTCAAATAGTACTCATCCCAGTGCTTAGGGACAGGAGGGCCCTTAAGTTGCGGTAATGAGAGTCCTAGGGAAGCTGAGGCCCTTGGATATTTCTGGAAGGGAAGCTGGAAGGTTGTGACCAGCAAATCCCTAGAAGAGGTTCACATTCTAGGGTTTTGGTCATCAGATCCTAGAGGACATGGGCAAGACTCTCAAGTATGAGATAATGTCTTTGTTATTTCAAATACCTAGAAAATGGCTTTGAGTTGTGGCAAAATAGTCTTGGATGGGGAAGTGACTAACAGGGGCTCTGGACTGTGGGAAATGATCCCATAGCTGGATGGCCAGGGTACTTGAGTTATGGCAAACCATTCCAGGATCTTTGCCAAGAAAACCCCAAGTGGGGTTACAGAGAGTCAGATGCAACTGAACAAAAACACCTTGTCTCTTATATTACCACTGTTCTCAGTGACTCTCCCTTCTCTTCCTTGTCCAACCACTTCCTTAGTTGATCTTTTTTTCAGCATTGCCTCATCCATGATTCCCTCCTTAAAATGTTTTCGCTTTCTGACTGTTTATTTTCAGGTTTCACTGGTGTTTTCTTTCTCTAAAGTTCTATTCTTGGTCCTTTTCTTTTACCTTCCTATATTATCTCCCTGCAGACATATCATGGCTTCAACCATTTCCTCTGTGCATATGAACCCCAAATCTATTATCTCCAGCCTTGATTTCTCCTCTGAGTTCCAGCCCTACAATACCAATTGAATATTTATTTCTAATGGGATGTTCTGTTGACACCCCAAAGAGCCATCTAAAACCAAACTCATTTCTCATTCCAAAGCAGCGATCAGTCCTGCCTTCCCCATTCTCTTCATTGAATAAGCATTCTCTCAGTCAGCCAAGTTAGAAATCTCAAAGTGATTTTGGATGCTTCTTTTTCTTTTGAACCTCCCCTCCTTGTCCTGTCCCCCACCCATCTAAGCAATTGCCAAGGACAGGCAGTTCTTTTAAAATCTTTTACACATTTTGTCCTTTTCCATTCCCACTACCACCAACTAAGATCAGGGCAGTGTCTAGACAATTGCAATAAACTCTGATCACCTTGCCACCTGACTATTTCCCACTCTATTCTACATATTTCATCTTATTAATCTTTCTGAAGTACTGCTCTGATTATATCATTTCCCTCCCCAGAAAAACCTTAGTGGAGGGCTTCATGGAAGAGTGAGAGGCTATGCCTAAACCCAGCTCCCAGTCATCACCTCAGGACAGTAAGAAATGTACCAATATTTAAAAACAACAACCAAAATAAAAGAGAAGAAAAAAATACTATTAAGAAAATATTTCAGGGAAGAAAAAAAATAGTTGCTCTATGGTTCAAACTCCTCTCCGAACACACTCCAATCAGGACTCTGGGTGGTGGTAAACATGGCTCCGGGTACTTCTAGAAGACTCCTATTACTATCATTAAGTGGAAGACCCCCACCATGGGTCTTTCTCATTAGTGGCAGCTGCCTTTGCTGAGAAGCTGAGATTTCAGAACTTTGAAGGAGAGGCTGGAAGTCAGCTGCCAAATCTCTCCTCAGCAAACTAGATTGGCAGCCTAGTCTGAGGCTCAGATGCTAAGTCTTGTTGATTCTGCCTCCTCAGTGTCATTTGCCTCTAGCCCCTTTTCTCTGCTCACCCCAGATTTTTTCACTGCACTGCACAAGGGAGTTCATGAGGTAAGCCCATGCAGGAAAACAAACAATAAACAAAACAAAAAAAAATTTTTTTTTTTAAAAACCAGGAGCACAACTTATTTCTTGTCATTTCAATTACAAATCTTGTAATTACAATTTCATTGTAATGAGGAAATAGTATGGAATAAAATAGTGGTTCTCACAATATCAGAGATCCCTGGGGCTCCCTGAGACTCTCTCAGGGGATCCCTGGCATAAAACTACTAATATATATTCATTTCTAAAATAATAAATATTGATACATATAACACACATAAACAAAAATTCTTTGGAGTTCTCAATTTTTTTAGAGTGTAAAGGAATCCTGAGGCCAAAATAGTTGAGAATTGCTGATTTAAGAATCCCAAGAAAGGACTCCAGAAGAGAATTCTGTAAGATCTACAACAATAACTCTAGAAAAGAGGATATGATCACTAAAAGAACATTGAGAGAACAGTTGGACACCCTGAACAATTTTCATGGTTCCCTGCTTCCTAGGGAACAAAGTGCAGACTTCTTAACTTAGTAGTGAAGTGCTTCTTCAAGCCTCCCTTTCTAGTACTTTGTAGACCTTAGAGTGCTATATAAATCCTAGCTAGCTATTATTACCATGTCTTTATGCCCAGCCTTGACCCTTTATTCTAGCCATTCTAGGTCAACCTACTGTTTACAGAATGTACCTCTGCTTTCCCACTTCCAAATCATTTATCATGTCATTTCCTTCTTTAGGATTACCCTACTTTCTGCCCTTCTCCATGTCTCCACCCTGGCTTCATTTATTGTTCAGATATCAGTTCCATTATATTTTTCCTGTTTGCCTCAACCTAAAATGATCTATTTTCTGCATTTATTTGTGAGATCATCAACACTCAAATATTGAGTACCCACTACATGCTGCCTACCTACTCAATGAACTAAATTGACAAAAGGCCTAACATACCTCAAGGACCTGAATAACAGTAGTTCATATCTACATAATACTTCACAAAGTGTCTTCCACACAGCAGTCCTGTAAGGTAGATAATTTAAGTATTATCTCCTTTTTAAAGATGAGGAAATTGAAACCATCAATCAATTTAAAAAAGCATTTTTAAAAATGCCTCCTCTTTGTAGACACTGTGTTAAGTGAAGGGGAAACAAAAAGAGGAAAAGACAGTCTTTTCCCTCAAGGAGCTTACAATTTGATAAGGGAAACCACATGCAAATAAATATGTATAAAGCAGGATATAT
Source organism: Potorous gilbertii (assembly GCA_028658325.1). Lineage (NCBI taxonomy): Eukaryota > Metazoa > Chordata > Mammalia > Diprotodontia > Potoroidae > Potorous > Potorous gilbertii. The sequence goes on along the minus strand of CM053769.1, from coordinate 208,458,051 downwards.
ACAGGATAAATTGGAAATAATTAAAAGAAGGAAGGCACTGGAACTGTTGTTGATGATGATGATCCTTCATCAGCTTTACCCTCCTCGACAGTCAGGGAATTCCACTAATAAGGCAAAGGTCAAGATGACTGACAATGGCTCAGGATGCAATGGAATTAAAAGAGGTTGGAGAAGGTTTCCTGTAGAAGATGGGATTTTGATTGGGACTTAAAGGAAGTCAGGGAGGTCAGTAGTCAGAGTGGAGGAGAGAGAGCCTTCCAGGCATGGCAGACAGCCAGAGAGAATGTCTGAGGCTATGAGAGGGAGTATCTTGTTCATGAAACAGGAGTCTAGTATCACTGGAAGGAAAAGAATGAAGTGGTAAGGAAGTTATAAGAAGACTAGAAAAGTAGAAAGGGCTAGGATATGAAGGGCTTTGAATGACAAACAAAGGATTTTGTATTTGATCTTGGAGGCCACTGGAGTTTTTTGAATGGAGGAAGGGTGGTGGTGACATGATCAGACCTCTGTTTTAGGAAAATCATTTAGTGACTGAATGGATGATATTCTGGATTGGGAAGAGACTTGAGGCAAGCATACCCACCATCAGGTCATTGCAATAATCCAGGTGTGAGGTGATGAGGGCCTGTACAGTGTCAGAGGAGAGAAGGGGGTTTATATAATAGATATTGCAAAGGTGAAATCAATAGGCTTTAGCAACTATTTGGATGGTGGGGAGGTGAGAGAGTAAGGAATCCAGGATGACTCCTAGGGTTAGAGCCTGAAGGATTGGGAGGATTGTTCTTTATGGTAATAGGAAATGTAAAATGGGGGAGGGGGGAGAGTTTAGGGGGAAAGATAATGAGTTCTGTTTTAGATATATTGAGTTTAAGTTATATTCTAGAATACAGTCTGGGATATCTAAAGACAGTTGGAAATGCAAAATTGGTGGTCAACAAAGAATTTGGGGCAGGATAGGTAGACATGAGAATCATCAGCACAGAGATGGTAATTAAATCTTTGGGAGCTGATAAGATTACCAAGTGAAGTAGTATAGAGGGAGAAGAGAAAAGGCCTAAGACAACCTTGAGGGGACAATTCAGGACACCCCAAGGGAGTGATGTGGAGGAGGATCTAGCAAAGGAGAGTGAGAAAGAGTGGTCATATAGGTAGGAGGAAAACTAGGAGAGATTGGTGTCCTGAAAACTTGGACAGAAGAGAATATCAGGGAGAAGGGAATGATCAACAGTCTTAAAGGCTGCAAAGAAGTCAGGGAAAATGAAGACTGAGAACAGGTCACTGGATTTGGCAACTAAGAGATCATTAGGAACTTTGGAGAGAACAGTTTTGATGGAATGATGAGTTTGGAAGTCCAATTGTAAGACAAGAGTGAGAAGAGAGAAAGTGGAGTAGAACCTTCAGAAACTCTGGAGATACAGAGTCATGTCTCTTACTGGATGCCCCACATCACTTCAAACAGTATCCAAGACTGAACTTTTCAAACCTATTCCTATTTCTGTCAGTTGCACAACTGTTTACTCATTTCAGAACAAAATGTCATTTCTTTCCTTTTTACTTCTTCAGATTGTAGAACCTAGGTTAACTACTTCCATTTTAAAAATTGTAAGACTGGCCACATGGGTAGTAAGCATCAGAGGAAGGATTTGAACTCTGTTTCCCTGACTTCTGAATCTGTGTTCTTTCCACTGTACTATACTACCTCTAAATCAGACACCCAGGGGGCTGCTGAATCCCACAGCTGCTTCCAGTGAAAAACAATACTATGGCCTGGACCACCTGTGTGCATGGTTGTGACTATAGCTCGTAACATACCGGCCCCTGATGAAACACTATGCTTCATCACTTGCCTGTCACCACAGGACTTTGAGACAGGTATAATGGTAAAATGTTATAGGTGATATCTTTTTGATGAGGGCTGGGAAGAGGAATGGGACAGATGAAATTCTGAAATCCCCCAAAGACCAGAATACAGGGGCAGGTCATGGGCAGCCTGGAATGAGTTCACGGACTCAAGTGTTCTTGAAGGCAAGGTAAAGATTTACTGCACTTTTCAGCAGACAAGAATACTTAGGGAACCTTGCAACCTTAGAGGGGTACAGTTAAAGTTTATATAGGATATCCTCTAGAATAACATGTGCCACGTCTGCTGACTAGGTGATTCAGGGTGGGATTAGGAAATGGTTAGTTCTTAAAGAAACATGCATTTTTAGTATCTACTGCGCAAGTATTCTACCCAGAGTTCATCAGGAAATATCCCAAGTGGGGTACTATAGGAGGTGTGGTTTTAGACCTGAAACATCACTACATCAATTAATGATCAGGACTGAATAAGTAATACCCATGCTGCTCTCATTAATGTCTTGTTAGATAAGATAAATGTAGAGGAGTATACATACATCTAAGTCTAGGATACATATGATTGGTCAATGAGTAATGAATGTTGTTATGACCCAGTACACAGACAGTTCAGCCTCTACACAGCTGGTTCAAACTAGTAAATTTCTAGGTGAAGCTGGCTACTATATCAGGAAGAGAGATAAAGGTTTTGCTAGAGCTGGCTATCTTTGGGCTGGGGAGAAACTGCCCAGGATAGTGTTTTGAGGCTAGAAAGAAATGTGATTTTGAGAGAGAAATGTGATTTTAGAATTGGGGTCCAAGCACAAGCACCCAAGCATCCCATCATTTTGATACATGCCTAAATCGGATTTAAGCAAGGCAGAGTTGTACAAAGTTGTCAACCTCATTCTCTCTTCCTAAGTCATCTAAGTCTAATAGCAAGACAAAAGTCAGGACAACAAGCAGTGGCCTGGGACACAGTGGATGACCTTGGGGGTCTTCAATATCTAACCAAGCTCTAAGTACTCCACAGTGCCTAGATAGGCCACCGTTGTGGTCAGCAGGACAAATTGTTCTCATCTGCACATTCTGCCAGGGAAAGTCACATTCTAACTCACCAATGGATTTGAGACCCCCTTGGTTACCCTAAACCCAGGCATGCTGACATCAGAGAAGGTGCTGTGCTCTGTGAACAAAACAGAATTGAAACAGCTCAAAGAAAACACAGGATGCGCAAATTTAGAGTATCCACCCCAAATGTTCACATGCATTATTTGCACCTGATCTGTGGTACAGCATTCTAAGCTCATATTGATCTGATCAGTCACAGTTGGACATATTGAAACTTGACTTTATTATAGTGATGTCATTTTGGTCCTCTTTGGAAACAGACAACAACATACTGCCTCTAAATAGTTCCATTTTAAAACAGGCCTTTTCTGTGACTTGCAAAGAAGAAGCCTGTATACCATAGTACTCTTGGTCCCTCCCTCTTTTTCCTTAATGTGTTTCCCAGTTGTCAAAGCCAGTCAAATCTAAGTGACCCTTAGGTAATTCTGAACTCCTGTACTCTTGTTTCAATTTGTGTTTTGTGATGGGATGCCCAAATCTAGACACAAGGGTTATATCCTTTTAGCCCAGGATATAAGTAGGGGGATGTTGGGGAGAGAGGGAGGATGAAAGAAAGAATATTCAATGCCTGAGAGGTGAACTAAGAATAGAGTGTCCTCCATAAGTAATCAGATTTCAATAAATACAAGAAGATGGAAAGAGTGTGAGAAGGAAAAAGAGAAAGGGTGTGTGAAAAAATGCCTAGGACAAAGAGAAGTTTAGGAACAAGAACATAATATTCCAGAGGGCAGAATCGGGGGAAGGAGGGAGCAATATAGGACTAGGGCTGAGAAATATGGCAATGAGAGACCCAAGTGTGGTAGCCAAGATTTGTACTTCAGCTGACAGTGAGTCTCCATGAAGTCTTTGAATGACAGTAATTAAGGAAGGAAGGGGAAGGAGTTTGCATATGACAAGGGACTGAGTAGACTAGAGCTCCTCCCCTCAGTTCTGTGCTGATGAGTTTGCTTTCTCTCAAAGAATAGAAAAGAAAAGGTTGAATCATTAGGGAAATTAGATTAGGGTTCTGGGTTTTTAAATACCTAGTGGTCATGTCCCCAGTGGTCTAACCCAGGAATGGGGAACCTGTGGCTCTACAGGACCACATGTAGCCTTGAAGCCAAAGGTTTCCCACCTCTGGTCTAACTGCTAACTAAATCACCTTCAGAGCTAAATTTTTTTTCCCATATCTCAAGATGATGTGCGATGATTAGGTCAGTGTATCTGTGACTTCTGTTGGGCCTGGTGTCTCTGGTCCCAATCCTGTGGAGGTTCCTGGTATCAAGGGACCTTGTATCTGGGCACTCAATAGTTATAAAGGACTGAGGCACTGTAGGATGAAACAGTGCCTCTCTATATTTGGTAAGTGATTCTGGAGTTAGGAGGCTTCCAAAATCCTGGAAAAGGCAAGGTTAGAGTTCCAACCCCCCAGATCCAGTGAAAGAGAAGATAGAAGTAGGAATGGGTAGGGGACTTAGGTGTTATCAGTAGCTGCCAACTACCGCTGGTTATAGAAGGGTGAAACACTGTTCTTTACATGTCAGTAAAGAGTTTCACAGGAGGGGATGGTTAATTAGATCTTTAAACATGGTAGGCTACTACCATCACCATAGAATCAGTTAGATGGTGAAGAAGATAGACTGATGTGCCTCTAGTCAAGAAGACCTGAGTTCAAATCCTGCCCCAGAATACTGATTATTAACTGTGTGACCCTGGGCAAGTCATTTAAGCTATCACCTTTCTCCTCTGTAAAATGGGGACAGAGATGATAATATTGGATCTGCCTCACAGAGTTGTGGTGATCAGTGAGAAAATATGTATAAAAGATTTTGAATATTTTAATATTGAAAACCTTGAAGTGCTTCACTAGGCATTCTGTGGAAATGGAGGGACTGGGACACTTTGTTCACTATTTCCTATTTATCCTGTACATTACTTGCTTTGTATGAGTATTTGCATGTTGTCTCCTCCAGTAGATCGAGAGCTCCTTCTGCATCCCTAGCACTTAACAAAGGGTTTGGCCATTTGTTCAGTCATTTTTCAATCATGTCTGACTCTTTGTTTTCTTGGCAAATACACTGAAGTGGTTTGTCATTTCTTGCTCTAGCTCATTCTACAAATGAGGAACTTGAGGCAAACAAGGTTAAGTGACTTAGCCAGGGTCACATAGGTAGTAAGTATCTATCTGAGGCCAGATTTAAACTCAGGATTTCCTGACTCCAGGCCCCCAGCTCTATCCATTGTGGTACCTAGATGCCTATCTGGCATAGAGTAGATGCTTAATATTGATTGACTGATAAGACAAATTAGGTATTATTTCCATGGTGGGGTGAGTGGGAGAAGGGCTCTTGGCAGGAATGTACTAATAAAAGTTTAACAATTGGTTCTTCATCATTCAGGACATATTTTTAAAGTTTAATCTGTTTTATTAGCATTTTCTCCATCACTTTCTCAAATCTAGACAATAAACAAAACAACCAGTTGAGCCCTTATTTGTGGCATTTGCAGATTGTGTTCGTCCTTGGTTGCCAAAGAAGACCATGCCATCAGAGAAATGACACATGACTTGCACCTGACTTTGTTTTGAGTGAGGGAGGGCTGTGCAGGTCACCAGCCTCACTTCCCCTCTGGGCCATCTGGATCCAGTGAATAGATATTCATCAGGATGACAGGAGATGACCTAGGATGAACTGGGAGACCTTGGGCCCTTTAGGCCAAGGACTTTGCAGGTACTCATTTAGGGTGAGCTATTCACTGAATAGCCCTCTTTAAGAAGTAAGCAGGGATGTCCCCTTTAAGAAAAAGAGACATCAGGCTGGGGGTGGGGGGAGGGGGAACAGCAACAGTTATGACTGATAATCACTCTAAAGCTAGGAGGGTCCATAAGAGCCCTTAGGCAGGGGCCCATTGGCATCCCAGCTTCAGAGTGCAGTAGGTTTAAGATTTTGGCCAAAGGAAGGAGAAGAGGGGAAGTGAGGGGAAGGAAAGGGAAGAGGGGGGAGGGGATGGGAAGAATCAGTAAAACCCAAGTCAACTGGGCATCTTTTGGCCATCCAGATTTACCTTCCTTTGGAGAGAAGAAGAAAGGGGAGAGGGAGTCAGACAGGAGAGGAGGAGCTGAGTTACCCAGCTAGTTGGGTCCCCATTCCCCATTCAGCTAGCTGCATCTGCATTTGCAGATGATGGTGTAGTGGATAGAGCTTAGAGTCTGGAATCAGAGGGACTCATCTTCCTGAGATCAAATCTGACCCCAGATGCTGACTACCTTTGTGACCTTGGGCAAGTCACTTAACCCTGTTTGCCCCAGTTTCTTCAGGAGAAAGAAATGGCAAACCACTCCAGTATCTTTGCCAAGAAAACCCCAAATGGGGTCATGAAGAGTCAGACTGAAAAATACTCAACAACGACAAAGGTTTAAATGCTCACACAGGAAATTTAACAATCAATTTAGAACCAACTGAACTTGTTCCAGTTTAAGGTGGATCCAGCATCCTGCTGGTCCTAAGCAAGGAGGACTCCAGACCCACACTAGTCCATTGATAGTGACGTTCCTTTGGCTCTCTGGCTTCTAGTTGGGAGAAGGCATCAGCTGGAGGTCACATTCCTTTGCTGTGAGCTGGACTATGAGAGACCAAGATCTTGCCTCTCAGGGCTTTCTCACTCTTTTTGACTTCAGAAGCACAGTTAATTACATAAATAGTACTCTTTCCATTGTAGCCCAATATACCCAGTTGGTTCTGGCATGCAAAACTTTACTACCATTGTGGGAGAGAATTGAGGAGAGGTGAGAAAAAATACACACATTTGGGAAATCTCACAAGTGTAAATATACATTACTATGTTTGCTTGGCTCCAACTTAAAGCATTAAATAATCCCTTCCAGGTGCCCCTTGTCTTTGCTCTCCTTTAGTCTCCAGTCCCTTCATTTATCAAGCTCCTGACCCTGGAGGTTAAAATTCTTCTGGCTAATCTGCATTCCTTCCACCACCACCCCCAGTCCCAGGCCAAATTATTGCCATTTTCATTACTACAGAGCTGAGTCTCCTTTAGGAGTCAAGGCATGGACACTGCTTTTGGGGGAGGTTTCTGGCCAAGACCATTATCCACACCATCAGCTCCATCTCTGCTGCTTTGCCTCAGATCTACAATTACCACCGCCTTTTTTGGGTTCCTTAATTATTATTAAAAAAAAATCTCCAAATTTAAAAAAAATGTGATTACATAGAAAAACATATGCTCCAAATTATTTAAAATTGGTTTCATAAAGTGTTTTTAACTCACAAATAATCATGCTTTTTGATCTAGTTTGTTCTAGTGTGAAGGCTTTATAAAAACAACAACAAAGAGCTGTTGGTTAAGAGATTCCATATTAACTTTATATGTAATTGAAACAGACCAACCTGAGCACAACCTGAATGTCCAACAAGAAAGAATGGTTAAATAAATTGTGCTACACTAATGGAATAGAATATGTCAATATAATTAAGGATGACACATATGAGGTATATAAAGAAACCTGGAAAGATCTTCATGCAATAGAGCAAAGTGAAAACAAAAGCAAAATTAAAACAAGTGACTCCATACTAATTGTGATCATGTAAGAGGAATAGTGAACAGGAATGATTGGACAAAGAATCTTGATGAGGTCTTAGACAGGAGTGTAAAATTATGATGCTTTTATGCATTGAAATTAATTTATATGTAAATAATTGCAAATAAGCTCAGTTGTTTGTGTTTGATGTTCAATGTTAAATATTTAATAAATTTTTTAAATGTATGCAATTTTAATAACAAAAATATCCTATTTATTTCCTTGTCCCATTTTGATCCTTTTTTCTTCTCTGTATTTTTTTCTTTCACATTTTATAATAACTTGGAGTCAGGAGAAAGAATTCTGATCTCCTTAATTCTAATATTTTCCTTCCGTTGGTTATTTCTAATTTATTCTGTATGTATTTTGTACACATATATTTTGTTTGCATGTTGTCTCCCCCATCAGACTGTGAGCACTTTAAGAGCAGAGACTGTTTTGTTTTGTTTTATTTTTGGCCTTTCTTTGTATTACCAGCACCTTAGCCCAGTGTCATGGAAAAAGTAGGAACTTAATAAGCTTTTATTGACTGGCTAAAGAAAAAAACGAAAAATGAGTCAAGGTGACTGAAAAATAAATTATATACTATCTGCCTCAGCTAAGTGCTTCAAGGTACTTACATTGTAACTAAGGAGATTGACACTTAGAGAGGTGTTTTGTTTGAGTGAAGTACAGGGATAGTGGGTAGAACCATAGGTGAGTAGGATGATGCACCCTTTTGCTCAGAAATAGCAGTTCTGATTTAATTTTGCAATGGAAAGCAGTGGAGTGAAGTATGGCTTCAGAGAGTACTAGAAGCAGCTGGTGAGAAAATAGCTGGGGAGTAAAGGGAAACATGGATGAAGGGGGCTGTGTGGGGGAATTACTGTTCAGGATGAAGGGTAATATTAGTAGGTAAAATTTATGTAATGCTTACTCTGCGCCATACACTGTGCTAAACCCTTTACAATTAGTATCTCATTTGATACTCACAAGAACCTTGGAAGATATATTCTATTATCATCCCCATTTTACAATAAGGAAACTGAGACTATCTGAAGTTAAATGACTTGTGCAGGGTCACATGGCTGTAAGTGTCTGCAGCTGAATTTAAACTTGGGTCTTCTTGATTCCATGCCAGGTAGTCTAGCCTCTGCATCACCTAGCTGAGCAGAAAGTAAGTTCTAAAGATGGGTAGGCTGAGTCTTTGGTTCTTCCAAGAAGGCAAGTAACAGGGAGATAACTGGGGAGTAAAGAGCCAGACTTTGGAAAGAGATCCCTGGCTTTGAATTCCAGCTCCAGTATTTACCAGCTGTGTGACTCTTGGCTAATTGCTTATCCTCAAAGTCTCAGTTTCTTCATCTGTAAGGTGGTAATGCTCTACCCCCTTGCCCATCCCTGTTTACTCTGAGTTTTAGCATGTTCAGCACTGTCATCACTGGGAGTCTTCTAGTAAAAGCTGGATGATGACCTTTTGGGGATGTTACAGATGGAATTCTTGTTTAGGTACAAGTAGGTGTAGATGGCCTTTGAGGGCCCTTACAGCTCTGCTGGGATTCTTGGGCACCCATCGGCCCTAAAGCTTTCTATAAATGTAAGCCATGATTAGTAGTAGTTCTATTTTCTATATAGTCACAGTGAATAAATTGGTCTGATTTTGGGAGGGGGGAGGTTTCCATCTTGCATCACTTCATGTACATTTTTCCATATTTCTTTAGAGTATTTGGAGTCTTCATAGTTGCCATTTCTTAATATTAATACACAGTGACATTCCACTAGCAGTAGTGTGGTACAGTGGATAGTGTTGGACATTGAGTTGGGAAGACTTAGGTTCAAATTCTGCTTCTGATGCTTACTAGCTGTATGACTTTGGGCAAGTTATTCTACTCTTCTGAGTCTCAGTTTCCTTATTTGCAAGATGAGATGACCTCTGAGGTCTCTTCCAGCTTGAAACCTATGCAACTATGTTAATATTCTGCAGTTTATTCAGCCATTTCCCAGGACTGCATAGGTGAGTTGTTTCCATTTTTGGTTTATTATAAATGAGGTTTCTTTAAATATTTTTTGAGTATGTGAGCCTTCTTTTTCCTTTAATCACATCATTGGAATATAAGCTTTTTTCTCTTTTCTATCTACACTCTCTCACTTGGAGACCTTAGAGGCTTCCATGGATTTAATTATCATCTCTGAGTTACTTACAGATTTATTTACATCCAGTCCCCAGTCTCTTTCCTGAGCTCCAGTGGGACATCTCCAATTTCTTATTGAATACTTCAAACTAGATGTCTCATAGGCATCCCAAACTCACCATAGCGAAACTGAACTCATGTTTCCTCCCAAACAATTTCTTCTGCAAACATCTCTATTTCTTTCAAGAGGATCACCACATCCTTCTAACAGGTGCAGCCTTTAAATTATCCTTAACTTCTTTTTCTCCTTCAACTCACTTATGCAACTGGTTACCAAATCTTGTTTCTGTATCCACAGTGTTTCCTGCATCTGTTCCCTTCTCCCTACTCAAAGGGATACTCACCTGGCATATTTTTTAAAGCCTCCCAATTTAGTTTCCCCACTTCAAGTTTCTTCCCTCTCCAATCCTTCTTCCATACAAGTGCCAAAGTAATTTTTCTAAAGTTCAGGGTGAACAGTATTATTCCCCTACTCAACAAACTCCAATGAGTCTCTGTTGTTTATAGAATCAAATATAGGCTCTTCTGTTTAGTTTTTAAAGTCTGACCCCAACCTGCCATTCCAACCTTAGATATTACTCCTGTTCTCTCTGTCTCTCTAAATTAGAGTTAAGTGACTTGCCTATGGTCATACAACTAGTAGATATCTGAGTTTGGATTTAAAGTTGGGTCTTCCTGATTCGAGGGCTGGTGTTTTATTGTATGTGCTACTTAGCTGCACTTTTTTAATTTTTGTTTTTGCTTTTTGTTTTCTTCACACACAAACACACACACACACACACACACACACACACACACACACACACACAAAACACTCCATCTGTCATCCCTACCCTTTTACGTGAGTTATACTTTAACCCTGGAATGTGCCACATTTTACCTTTGCCTCTCAGAATACCTTCATTTTCTTTAAAACTCTGCTCAAGCAGCACTTACATGAAACCTTTCTTGTTCTTGTCAGCTATTAGTGAGCCCCCCCTAATTTATCTTGCATTTATTTTGCATATGTTTCATATATACTTGTATGTTGTCTCCTCCATAGAATGCAATCTCTTCTAAGGGCAGACCTGTTTCATTTTTGTATTCCTAGGACTTAACAATGCCTATTGCATGGTGGGTGCTTAATAGCATATTGATTGACTTGGTTTTTCCTGTGAGGATGGTTAGGCAAAAAACCAAAACAAAACAAAAAAACTACCTCTCTCTATATGAAATACATAAAATATATCATATATACATAATGACATTTATTTATATGACACATATGCAATTATATACTTTCATGATGAGAATCTGTAATGAAGAGAAACTGAGAAACAAGCTGAGTTCCAAGCATGATCAGTTTGTTAGCAACAGTTATCAGCTGCTGATAAAGTGAGATCCCCAGCCTCCCAGTGGTTAGGGATACATTTGACAACCAGAGCAGCTTTTTATGAAGTTGGTTACATAAGATCCAGTGATACAAATGAAGCTAAGACTGTGACTGGTCTATAAAAAATGGGAAGGGTAGGCTATACATTTCGTTTAAACATGCTGAGTTGCAAAAGAAAGGGTCTCTAGGATCTATAGCGATGGAGAAAACACAGAATAGAACAACATCCTCTGCAAAGTCCCGTGCCAGACACCACTTAATACCAGAGAGACCCAGTGCTGGGCAAAACATCTCCTGCCTGGATTAAATCATCTTTCATTTATCTTCCTTATCTCCCTCATGAGACAGTATCAGTTTTCAGCCCTTAAAATTAGGGAACCTAAACTCTAAAAACTTACTGAGTTCTATACAAGTAAATTCAAATCAGATCCATAGAAATTAATTCCAGTGATAAACTGAAACTCTTAACTATCAATCAATAATCTAAATTGATTATCTAATTTTAGTAATACATATTATAATAAAAACATATAACAAATTCTCTCCATATAATCAATTCCATCCATTTTTGTCTTCCAATTTCTTCTATTTTTTCAATGGATAAAATTTTCCTCACTTCAAAACCATTCCTTAGAAATATTCCCTTTTCATCTAATTTTTTATTATGTGATTTTTATGTATAGGGGAGTTGGCCTTGATATCTGAGTTTTCCTTATCTGAATTCCAAGAGTTACTAGGTTTCATTTTTAGATTTCATTTTGTTTAGTCCAGAACTATGATTTCAATGGTGTAGGAAATTTCTGGTGAAGCAACTCCCTTTACCAATATAATTCAGCAATGGTTGTGCAACTTAAGAGATTTATAGAGTTGCCTTAGGAACTTAGAGGTGAATTGATTTGCCCAAAGTCATCCAGTCTATATGTTTCAGGGGTAGGACCTGAACCCAGGCCTTTTGCAATTCCTCTCTGTCCTCCCAGTTCCCTTCCCTACTGAGGTTACCTTTATCTACATTGTATATATCTTGTGTGTGTGTGTGTGTATAGGATATATGTGTTTTATGTGTGTGTGTGTATATATGTGTGTGGAGAGAGAGAGAGAGAGAGAGAGAGAGAGCGAGAGAGAGAGAGAGAGAGAGAGAGAGAGGTGTATAATCTATCTATATGAAAACAAAAAGTAGCCAAAAAGGCAAAAACATTCACTGATGAACTGATCACTATTACAATTAGTCCCTACCCAAACAAAGGGCCCCCCCACCATTTAACTCTAGTTAATGTCTCCATCTACCAGTCTCTCACCAGTTGTTGCTTCAGAAAGCAATGATTTGAATTCCCAAGGACTTAGAGAGTCTTTAGAGAGACTTTACAAATTTGATGAATCCCTTGAATAATTTTGGAACAATGAAAATGAAAAAAGAAATGAAGGATGTTATATCACGCAATTTCCTTGAAAAACATACAATTTTGTTGAAAAAGATTTCAACAAAAAAATCAACACTTGTTTCTTTGTTCTAAGAATAAGCACATGATTGAAATTATAAAATAAATTTTGCTAAATATGAGATAAAATGAATTTATTTTAATTTACTCTCATTTTTCAAGATCCAATCCCAATCAAACCTTTTCTCACTATTGATTAAGAAAGATTTTGGTCTGGTACTACTCATCTTTTAATAATGGAAGCATCCTGGTAATTTATTGGTGTGGGGTATGATTCTATTGCCATGTTTTGGGGGTTTTTTTGGCCATGCTACTATCCAATTTTTCCAATACTTTTTGTTGAAAAATGATTCTCTTTCTCAGTGTTTTGTTATTCTGAATTTATAAAAAAAAAAAGAACTAATCTATTATATTAAATTTTGTTTTAAATTGTATATTCTCTGTCTCTGTCTCTCTGTCTCTGTCTCTCTCTTTTTCTCTTTCTCTCTCCCAGTACAAGATAGCTGGTCGAGCTGTAAATTGATTCAACAACTTTGGAATTATGATTAAAAAGTGACTAAAATGTCCATACCCTTTGACAGTGATCCCACGGATAGTTATATACTTCAAGGAGATCAAAGATGGAAAAAAAGTTCCATATACACCAAAAGATTCATGGGAAAGGAGCAATTAAGCACTTTGCAATATTTAACACATTTGACCCTCACAACAGCTCTTGGAGGTGGGTGCTGGTATTATTATTGCCATTTTACAGATGAAGGAACTGAGGAAGACAAAGATTAAATGACTTCTCCAGAGTCACACAGTTAGGAAGTATCTTAGGTTGGACTGACTTCTGACCCAGTCCTCTACTCACTGTCACCTAAAGGCCTAGCAATACTTTCTTGTGGTTACAGATTGGAAATAAAGTAGGTTACAGATTTAAAGCTGCAAGGGACAAGCCTCATCTTCATCTAATTCCCATTATCTAAAAAAAATTATGCTATATGAATTCAGTCTCTATTCCTATATGAATATAACAGAATATTACTGCTCCCATAAAAAACAAAGAACATATGATTCAGAGAAATATGGAAAAAACAAAAAAACCTGACACTGAATGTTGCAGAATTGTAATTCTCAAGCTTGGCCCTGACAGAGGGCTGAGAAAATGTAGCTCCCTCTCTTTTTCACAGAGGTGGGATCCTCTGTGAAATAATGAAGCTTATTACATATACTGTCAGGCATGGTAGATAAGATGTTGATTTTGCTAAACTGCTTTCCTCCTCCCCCTCCTTTTTCTTTTTTTAAAATTCTTTATTACAAGGAATGGTTCTCTGAGTAGGGCAAAGACAGGGATACATTTAGAAATGAATATGATGTAAAAAACAAAGTAAAGGTAAATCTTTTTTTTAAAGCATGTTCAACTTTCTTGGGAAAATGGTTTTGAAATTGAAAGTCCTATGATCCTTTATTTTTTTTTTCCTATGATCCTTTAAAATTATTATAAACTTCCTAGTCATTAGCAAAAGTTAAATATACTCACAAAGGTTGAGATAACAACTTACATACAGCCCTTAGGATTTAGCAAAATGGAACCCAATGAATTAGTAAATAAATAGGAGATATGCTTTTGCTCCATATCCTTTTCCAGGTTTGGCTGAAATTCTTCTACCTTTGTCTTTGTCTTCTTTCGTGTTTTCTAGATCATCATAGTCAACGTGTATACTATTCTAATTCTGTATCACTTTTACAAATTTTTTCATATTTTTCTATATACTTTTATTTCTTTTTTGTTTGCAGCTCCATACTGTTCCATTACCATTATACACTGTAACTTATTCAGCTACCCTTCAATTATTAGGCTTGCTTTGGTCTTATAAATAGAGGCATTATAAATATTTTTGTATGGTTGTATGTTCTTCTTTGTTTTATATTTCCATGTTAAAATCCTAGGAATGGGACCACCAGTTTAAAACGCTTTATGAATCATTGCATATTGCCATATTGCTTTCCAGAAAGTTTGGGTCAGTCTTCAGTTCTACTATCAAAGTAATAGAATTCCCATTTCTCCAAAGCTCCACCAATTGAGAATTTTATAATTTTCCCCCATTATAGTGAGTGTAAGATGATATCTTAAGCTCATCTTGATTTGTGTCCTATTAGGGAATTTCAGCATTTATGCTTGCAGTTATTAATCATTTACATTTTCTCCCTTGAAATCATTTCTCTCCTGGAGAATGTATAATATCAGTCTCATATATAATAGTTGTTTTATGGAAATCACCAATTCCTTAAATATTTTAGATGAAAAACATTTATCTGATATATTTACTATTAATATTTTTGCCAATCTATTTCTCTTTAAATTTTTTTGTTTTTATTATTTTGAACTTCACAAATACTAACAAAAGTGAACATTTTTACAAAGTACAAAAAAGGAATATTAAATATGAAACCACAAATCTCACTTTGTGAAGTTTATTTTTAAAGTGCATACTAAATTCCATATGTTAGTTCTAAAAGCCATCCTGCTTGTCTCTTTCCTTTGAACCTCCTTCTGTTCTGTTCTCTGAATTAAAAAACATTTTACATCATTGAAATGCTTTTCTTTCTTTTTTGACTATCATTATCTCTCCCTCTCAATTGTCACCAAACCTCCCACCTCCCATAACAATCCTTCCCCTTGAAAAAGAAAATATAGTCACAGAAAACAGGTTCTCATACTGTGTCTGAAAATATATATCTTATTCTGTACCTCTACTCTAGCATCTTTCTTTTAGGAGGTGGGAAGCATGGAGTACTTTATCATTGGTCTTATGGAGCTATGGTGGGTTATTGCATTGATTAGCATTCTCAAGTCTTTCAAAGTTGTTTTTCTTTATAGTTTAGTAGTCATCTAAGTTGTTCTAATGCTGTTACTTCATTCTGCATCAGTTGATATAATTCTTCTCAGGTTTCTCTGAATCCATCCTTTTTGTCATTTATTACAATGCAATAATATTCCATTTCACTCATAAACTATAATTTGTTAATCTGTTCCTCAATTGATGGGCACCCTCTTCATTTCTAGCTCTTGGCTACAACAAAAAGTGGCATTATGAATATTTTTGTATATATGTGTTTTCCCCTCTCTTTTATCTTGTTGGGGTATAAACTTAATAGTGGTATTGCTTAGTTAAAAGGTTAACTTTAGGAGCATATTCCCAAATGGCCAGACTGATCCACAGTACTACAGTGTGCCAATTTTCTCACAGAACTCCCTTAAATGACATTTTCCTGTTTTAAGTCATCTTTGTCAATATTGTGAATGTGAGATGGAACCTCAAAATTGTTTAAATTTACATTCATCTTATTAGAAATTTGTAACATTTTTTTTCCTATGGCTGCTGATAGCTCTTTTTCCTTTAGGAACTTCCTGCTCATATCCTTTATACTGTTTATCTACTGTTCTTGATCTCATATATTTGAATCAATTCCCTATTTACCTTGGATATCAGATCATGATAAGAGAAATGCTATAAAGATTTTTTTCTTAGTTAATTGCTTTCCTTCTGATTTTAGCTGTAGTCTAGGAGCTTGAGAAGGGGGTCAGAATGGCAGCCATGCATTCTACACATTCAGTATCATGTAATATCCACCAGGGTTTCCTCCGTCACATGAGTTAAGCCCATGCCTCTCTTCTCCCCTCAACATTATAGGTTAGATCCATTCTTTTCCTTCCCCTATTCCTCCCTCCCTACTGTGAAGACCCTAAAAGGGGTCAAAATCATTCCTGGAAACTGACTGATCCTTGCCTCCCTTGACACATGACTTCCTTGTCATCTAAGGTCATAGAAAGTTCCACCTGTATGAAACCCAGGTCTCTCAAACTTGATGGGTGCCTAAGATTGTAAGAGTCACCATACTCTACCCTGTGAAACTCCTTTTCACATGGAAGTAAAGAAGGCCATGTCTTCTCAAGATAAAGATAAACACTGCTATATCCTTACTGATATCTTTCTATGCTATAGTTAAATAAACACCTTTTGTTAATTGTTCATTGAACTACAAGTATCTCATTTTGTCCTAATATCAAATGTGAACTAAGAGGGTGCTGACATCAGACATTTGATCTATTAATTGTGGTTTGTGTGTGTTTGTTTGTTTTTTGGTAATGATTCATTCATTATAAATGGATTTGGTAAAGATTCATCCATTCTGTAAATGTTTTTTTATAAATATTTAGCCATTTCATTTATTATCAGTTTTGCTTTCATATAACTGAGGAAATAGTTTCTCATAATTTCCTTTATTTCTCCATTCATTGATTTTTACCTTTCTTCATTTTTAATGTTGGTGATTTATTTTTCCTTTCAATTTTAGAAATATTACTTTTCATTGGGCAAGTCTATTACCTTTTTATATATGATATTCCAACTTCTTTCATTTAAAAATAATTACTGTGAAATTGAATGGCTATTTCTCGATGTGTGATGGTATCCTTCTTAGCTGCTTTTCGAATGATTTTTTTGTCTTGAAGACCTATATTGATGTGTATCTGAGACAGAATTGTAAGCAGGGTGGGGGTGACGGAGATTTTCCCCCAAGGTTCTGACATGTTGGGGACATGCTTCCTCTCAGTGGCCACCTGCTAGCCCACTGTGCTCTGTCTTTCCACCTATGGCTATATGGCATGACCACCTGCATTACCTTAACTGACCCTGGACCAATATTTATAGTTTCCCATCATTATGTTGCTTTTCCTCTGGGTACCGTGTTCTTTGATCATGACTCTCCTTGCTAGCTGCCTCTCTATTATCTCTTCTTAGGGGTAAAGTGTTATTAGGTCTTGTCACAGGAAGGACTGGGCACCCCCTTTCCTGGCTCAATCACACATGACTCCTCTGTGCCTTGAGTCTCACCATGGTGCCTGGGGTCCCATAACACCCCTTTCAGTGGGGGCAACCAAGGATCAGCCATGGTCTTTGGTATGTCTACAGAGGAGGAATGTAAAAGTCTTCTGGTACTCCAATGAGCTTGTTCCAGTCAGGCTCCACTGTGCTCCCTCTCCTATTGTTTCCCAATGGGAAACAATTCCTGTTCCTGTGGTGTAAGGAAGGTTGGCTTCCCACTGACTTCAACAGCACATAGTCCAGATGTCAGAAATTCCAAGTGATGGCTCTGGTCTGAGTGAGTTGAATTTTGAAGGTTTCCCCCTCCCATTGAGTTCCTGTGAAGTCTATGAATTTGCAATCTGTCCCTCATTTTCAAAACTTATGGGAAAATTTTGCTATATAATTTCTTGAAATAGACCCAGATTCTTTTTTTCTTCACTTTTAGGAAACCTAATAATTCTTAAATTTCCCCTCCTCGTGCTGTATTCCAAGTTGGTCGTTTTGTTTTTAGTACTCCTTCCAGATATTTTCCTACTTGAGTTATTTTCTGGGTGTGCTTTTCTGCTTTTGTTCCCCCACCCCACCCCCTGTAATTCAATCCAATTAAAGGATTCTTTTTTCTTGGACTCCACTGGTGTGTTTATACATTTTTTCATCATCTGGTGCTATGTTCTTTACCAGAATTCCATTTCTTTATTTCTATTGATTAAAAAAAAATATAACTCCCCTTCTTTCTGTAATTCCCTTGGGGAATCTGTGGCCTCAAGGCCACATGTGGCCCTCTAGGTCCTCAAGTGCAGCCCTTTGACTGAATCCAAATTTCACAGAACAAATCCCCTTAATAAAAGGATTTACTCTGTAAAACTCAATCAAAAGGCTGCACCCAAGGACTTAGAAGGTCACATGTGGCCTCAAGGTCATCCCTGCAGTATGTTTATTGTCCATGGAATCTTGAGGAATTTCTAGATTTTCTTTTTATGTTACTGCTTTTGTTACTTCAGTACATTTTTTTCCTGGCACATTTACCTCTGTTTATTTTAATCACATTGTATTTCTATTATTTTGGTGGTCTTCTTTGTTGTAATCATTCTATTTAGTAATTTTGAAATTTTCTTACGAGTTTTACTGGTCATTTTGGCCCTTTTTTTGCTGTAAATTTGGCAAATTGCTCCTTCTGAGCAATATTAGAATATTGAGGAGGTAGGCTACCTTTTGATCTCATTTCATCATCTTCCTAAAAGTCACCTAGGAAAGACAGAGATAAATGGATAGATGGATAGAAAGACAGATAATTTGCTAGGCCCAGAGGAAGAACATTTTAGTCCAAGAAAGTGAAGAAATTATTCGAGCCAAAAATGTAAGATTTGGTTATACAAAGTTTTTTTTTTTTAAATGCTGAGATTTTTTTCCCGTTTTTAAATCCCAGTGGGCTTGTTTGTTTGTTTTTACTGTCTAGCTTGTCTTCTTTAACTCTACTTTTAGACCATTTTTCTAGTGTCCTGTACTCTTTATTAATATATTCCAGAGTTCTTATAATCAACTCTGTTCGTTTTGCTTGCTTCCCCTATTTTCCCTTTGCAAAGGGTGAGAACATTATTTTAAAATTATTATTGCTGCTGTTGTTATTTTTCCAATGGGAATTTTAGACTAATAGAGACCTTCCAGTTACTGTTCTTCCCTCTTTGGTTTGATAAGGCTAATATACCCCATGTATGTTTATGATGACACCCACATGAGTCTTCTTAATAAACCTAGGATATCTGATTGAAATAAGAGTAGCTCCCTGAGCTTTGTCAAGAATTGGTATTTCTTTTGTCCAGCCCTCTGATTTCACCGGTATAGCATACTCCCAGTCTGGAAATTCCCTCTACCAATATAAAACAACAACTTATCTATAATTTATAATGTTATGGAGTTGCACTGGGCCCTGAGAGATTCAGTGATTTGGTCAAGGACACACATCTAATATGGTTCAGAGGTGGAACTTAGTAAAGTTTTTCCTAGCTTTATGGATGGACTTTATGGCTAGTGCCAATATACCATTGATTCTCAAAGTATGGTCCAGGGACCACTGAGGGTCCCTGACATCCTTTTAGGGGAAATCCAAAAGACCAAAATGGTTTGCATTATAATACAAAGCTATTTTAATTTCTAATATGGCAAATATGAACATATGTATACACACACACAAATAATGCACAAAACCCACATAAAGAAAAAGTTCTTTTGGGCGATCCTTAGTAATTTTTAAGAGTATAAAGTGGGGTAGAGCCAAACTCCTACAAAAAGAATAAAAAAGAACACCAGACCAATATGGGTAGAGCATAGTGATAGGGAGAAGTATGGTGAACTCCCTCATAAAAACCTCTTCCAAACAGATCTAGAAAATTCACCAGACTGTATCCTGATGGGGAAATCCAGAAAAAAAAATGAGTCCTTTGCCCAGTCCAGCTCTAAATATGAAGACAGAGAGGGAGGTCTGTGGATATTGGGCACTGGGTTGGGCTGGAAGCATGCTGCTCTTGAGCACTCTGGTACCCAGAGAAAAGCTATGCACCAAGGCAAGATGTGACCCCAGATCTCAACTGGGGCACTCCCATGACCAACCCAAGGCACTGTGATGTGAACAGGTGCCAACTAGTAGCTTTGTAGACTACTACCCAGTTCTGGGTCATAGATCTAGGGCAAAGTGAGAAGGGCAATACCATCAGTAAGAAGGTCCTGAATGGTGTTGTAGTGCATTGAGAAAGGAAGAAGTTCAGAATCCAACTCAGAACCCAGATGTAGAGCTCAATCTCGTTTCTAGCATCTAGTCCAGCTTGCATATGAATAACCAGGACAGGAATTCCTGACCAAAAGGGAACCTATGATTTTGCCACTCTGAACCTACAGAGCTTTCCAGTTGGCTCGTAGGGCGATGAATCCAGCAGTTCAAGCCCAAACCCAGACAAAAAAAATACTTGTAGAACTCAGACCAAGGGGGCAGCCATCAGACTTTTCCCTGGATCAGACCACTTTGGGATCCCTGAAATCTTGCAGGTCCCCAGCCTACCCCTGAGATCCTGGAATAGCAACGCCCCTCTAAAACCTAAGAAAGCAGCAACAGGAACAGCTTAGATTTTCTATTTAGAAGCACCACAGAGCCTAGCCCTCCTGTTATATCTGAAGTCAGGAAATAGATCAGAAGAATGGGCAAACAAAAAAAGAACCCCACCTTAATGAACTATTTTATGGTGGTAGGGATACTCAAGACATAAACAAAGAAGAGAATGACTGCAAAACATCTACAAACATCACCTGAGAGAACAGCCCAGATTGGGCACAAACTCAACTAGACTTCCTGGAAGGGATGAAGCAAGAGTTATAAAAAGAGTTTAAATTTTTTTAAAAATGGAATGAGAACACTTGAGGAAAAAATAAAAGAAGAAATGAGAGATATAGAAGAATGAATTGGAAATGGAAGTAACAGCTTGGTACAAAAAAGGTACAAAACCTTGCCCAAACATTAAACACTCTTAAAATTAGAATGGACCAAATGGAAGTCAATAACTCCACGAGGTGACAAGAAATATTCAAATAAAACCAAGAGACCAGAAAAAATAGAAGAAAATGTAAGGTATTTCATGACAAAAACAACCGACTTGGAAAACAGATTGAGGAGAAAAAAATTTAAGAATAATTGGACTATCTCAATGCCATCACTATAAAAAGAACCTAGATATTCTATTTCAAGAAATCTTAAATGCCCAGATTTCTTAGAACCAGAGGGCAAAGTAAAATTAGAAAGAATCCGTTAGTCACCTCCAGAAAGAAATTCCCGAATTAAAAACTCCCAGGAACATCTTAGTCAAAATCCAAAACTTCTAGGTCAAAGAAAAAATACTGCAAGTAACCAGAAAGAAAGAATCCAATTACTGAGGAGGTCAGGATCATACACCATTATCAGCTACCTCTATAAAGAAGGGAAGAACATGGAATACAGTATTCCAGAAGGCAAAGGATATGGGCTTACCGCCAAGAATAAGTTATCCAGAAAAACTGAGGCTATAGGGGAAAAATGGATTTTTAAAGAAATAGAGGACCCAAACATTCTTGGTGAAAAGACCAGAGCTGTGGAGAAACTTTGAAACTCAAATGGGAATGAGGAAGTGTATAGTGAACAGTGATTAAAGCACTAAACAAGGATAAACTGCTTACATCCAATATGTGCAGATGATACATGTGTTCCTTCTGATCACTATCATCAAGGTTCATCATGGGAGTCCAAGGCCTGATCTGAAAAAAAAAAGAATGGAAAGAGGGGGTAAAGGAATACATTGGTAGGGGAGGAGGAGGGAAAGTTAGGGAAAATTTTCTCAATTAATCAGGGTGCCCCCAAGAAACATCTATACAAACCAAGAGGAGAGGATACAGGGTAACGACTGACACTTGAATGTTGCTCTCATCTGAACCAATCAAATGGAGGAAGAGCACATATCTACAGAGTGGGGTGCAGAAATACATTCCTTTTGACAGGGTAATAGGAAGGAAAGGGGAGAAGAGAAGAGGGGGAATGGGAAGGAAGATAGATTAAGGGAAGAATGAGTCCTAAGCAAAAATGCAGATGTACAAAAATATCTATCTTTTTTGAGGTGGTAAAGAATGGGAATTTGAAGAGGGTGCATAAATTGGAGAATGGATGAATAAGTTATGCTGTTATGATATATCAATGTTATGGAATGCTATTGTGCTGAACTCTTATCACCATAATGACCAATCAAGATTCAGGGGACTAATGAAAAGCATGCTCACCACCTCCTGATAAAGAGGTGAAAGATTCAGAATGCACAATGAACCAAATGAACCAAAACCATGTTTTGGGGCATGGCCAATGTGGAAGTTTGTTTTAATTGACTATACATGTTTTTAATGAATTTTGTTTTTCTTATATTCTCAATGGGGAGCGGGGTTAGGGGAAAGGGTAAGAAGCCAGATCCTGGTTATTTAAAACAAATATATGTTTTTAGGAGTCTAAATGAGCTAAAGAAGGAAATGGTAAACCACCCTGGTATCTTTGCCAAGAAAACCCCAAATGGGGTCACACTGAAATGACCAAACAACAACTGAGTTTATGCCAAATTTTTTCCCTAATAGAAGACAGAAGTCAGAGGAAAGGGGTGAGAGGTCGTTGGAAAGAAGTAACTAGATTCAGGAGCTTGTGAGAATTAATTTAGTTTAGACTGGGAAGCTAAAAAAGAAGAGGCAGAGATAAGCCTGCAGCTTTGACACCTGTAATGAGTGAGAACAGATCATTTTAGAAAACCTAAGTACTTAATTAGCTAAATGAAAAGCAAGAGACTCCCTGACTCAGCAGGCTTCATACTTCTCTCTGATGATCCACAGGGCATTTGGAAGCAGAAACAGATACTCCATCAGAGAGACACTTATAGGAAATCTGACCAAGAGAAGTCACTTAATATAAAGAACCATGTCTTTGAAGGAAATGAAAAATCTACCTAGGGAGAATGTAAGGAAGTTAACTGTGCTCTTTTAAAGTATAGTGTTTTGTTTGGGGGGGTTGGTGATTTTTTTTTGGTTTCTTATAAAAATTAAGTTCCATCATCCATTAAGAACTAGTTTTGTAAATTATAAAGTTGTATTTTGCTAACACATCAATACTGTGATTTCATCAATGTGAGTACACCCTCCACTGCTGCAGATGACAAATCTCTTTATGCCTTCTCAGAAAATTGCTAGAGCTGAAAAAAAAAACTATCACTTCCCAGCTGACCTTCTGTTGATGAGTCACTGCAAATCTGGCTAGGCTGTCCTGGAATGTGTCTGGTGGTCAATGACAGGTACCATGTGCCAGAGATGAAACACATATCATGCATTAAGAGTTGGGGAGGGGCCACAACATCTTGAGAAACTGAGTTGGGAGAGGAAGACTGAAGAAAGTATTGGACCTTCCATAGGAAGATTTTACCTTGGATATCCCACTATTGTGTAGACAGCTGCAAGAGGGAATGATTGATTTTGATTGTCTGAAAGGAGGATCAGAAAATAGCTTAGCTACTGGTGTATGCTGTTTTGAAAGACTGGAAACTGATGAGGATGCTATGAGAATAGGCGCAGGGAAATGCAGTATATGTTGTGGGTGTGGCCTGATAGTAGAATATAAGTGGGGTTTGGAGCATAAATCCTAAGTGGTACTCTGGTCCAAGAAAGCAGATTTCAAAGTATTGGATGGAAATTGGAAAGAGGCAAATTGAGAGATAGAATCAGGAGAGATACTGCCTAAAAAATGAGTTATCCAAAAGTTGAGAGAATTGCCTGAAGATGAATGACTTCCCCTTACTGAAGGGTTCAGGTGAAAACTAGATGACTAATAATCAGGTATGATGTCCGGTGAGGGGATTCTTGTTTAGGTGTAATTTGAGCTAAATTACTTGAGGTCTTCCCCAGTATTGAGTTTTTATAACCCCAAGTGCTGACATAATATTATTAGAAAGATGCCAAAACAAGGACAGTTGTGAGAACACTTGAAAAAGCAGCCTCACCAAGAAATGATACTCAGAGGAAAGAAGGCCAAAATGTCCTGTCTCCCAAGGAGGACTAGCACTTCTGGTGTGAGGGCTTGCTGAGCCCTTTTCAGAGCTGCTCATCCACCTTTGATGTCCACCTGTCACCCAACCTATGACTCTAAGAAACTGTAGCATGTGCAGTGGCCACACCTTGGTAATCCATCTCAGCAGACTGGGCTGTACCAGGTTGAGGGTAACCGAGAGACCTCAAATCCGTTGGTGAGTAAGAAGGATGTTAGAATGGGCAGATGAGAACAATTTGTTTCACTCGCCATAAAAGTAGCCAAAGTAGGGTCTGTGGAGCACTTAGACCTTGGTTAGATATTGAAGACACCAAGGTCATCCACTGCATCTTGGGCAGTCACCAATCGTCACGATTTTTGTCTTACTGTTGAACTTAGATGACTTAGGAAGAGAAAATGATGCTGACAACTTTGTGCAACTCTGCCTCACTTAAATCCAATTCACAAACAAGTCAAACTATCATTGGTCATTGGTCCTCTTTGAAAATAAAGGGCAACCAACAGCAATTACAATTTACATATGATGAAAAGGAGGACTTGAAGATCAGAAACTAGGAAACCTTGATAACTAGACCTATGTGATGACTGTGGGATAACTTTATATTGCCTATTTGTAGTACAGCTGAAAAATACAGATCTTGATTTCTAATCATAAGACAGGGATGAGTTATTTCACCCTACAATACCTTGATTTAGACCAAAGCTGGTCAATAGCAGACCTCCAAGAAACAAGACGAGATCTTCTAATGTGTCTGAGAGTAGTCCTCAACATTGGGTAACTGACCACAGAGCCTGCACTGCCATCTGCTCCTGGGAAGAACTAACTGGGGGAGAAGTTCTGCTGCTGGATAGAACTGTTTACAGGAGAAAAGATTACCTTGGCTTTCAATATCAGTTTCCAGAGAGGTGGAAAGTAAGCATCCAAGTAAGCAGAACTCAAAAAGCTCCCCAGTCCCCAGGCTGAGGGTTCTGTTTTGCTGAACTTACAATTGTCTTGGCAGCTCAGAAGAGTAACGATGCATAGTAGCATAGTAGTGACTCAGCCTAGTAGGGTTTTACAGAGGCCTTGTCTATTAGTGAAGTATTGTAGACCGTGCTTAAAGAAGACCAGAACATCAAAACCTGGTCAAGAGTTGTGAATTGCCACAGGCACAATCCTACCCTACTTATGTGCTTTTATACTGTGGTTATATAAATCTATGACCACTTTTACCCGTGGACTCTGTGTCCATTGGGAGGAGAATGTGCTCCAGGTTTATGGGTGGAATGTTATGTTTGAATTATTCTTGCCTTGCTTTCTATTTGATGTTTCTGATTTAGAGGGGTATCACCTTATCCGATTTGCTAAATGAGAAGTACACTAATAGGGGTATGGCAGCTACAGCCTTGAGGAACGTATTCTCCCACACCAGAGTTATTGCTAGGACCCTGAGAGGGAGCTGCAGTAGCATCCCCTCTGGGAACCCTCAATCTGTTGGCATGAGTGGTTTTGGATGAATGAGCCAGACCAGAGAGTAGAAAGAGAAGAGCGGAGGTCAGGTACCATGGCACATGCCATGCCACATTCTCATGCTTCAATGGACAAAAAAGAAGGGATTCTTTTTTCAAGCAAGTATTAGATTGATGACTTCTTTTCTCTTCACCCTCTATGCCACTGGCAGCATATATTAGTATAGAGAGATGATAAAAGGTTAAAAGGTTAGAATTTGTCTGATAAGGGACATCTAAATCACTGGTACAGCAGCTGAGTCTGCCTTCATGTTTAAATTTTTGAGGAGTCCTGGAGCAGAAGGAAAACTGAATCCACTCATTCAATAAACCTGAAAGAATATTAGACCAGATGTTAGAGGACTTAGATTCTAGCCTCTCAGAAGTCATTGAATGCCTTAACCACCAGCACTGATGCACTTTTAGAATGTTCCTCAAGACACAGCATGTTGTGTCATCCTAGACCTCACACTGGGTGCAGACACATTGGCTGGCAGAGAGTAGTCAGCACGGCCCAAAATATGAACAGGTCTCTGGGACACAAACACAAGTCCCTTGATATACACCCCCAAGAAGGCAACAAGGAGAATATGTAAATGCCACATACACACAAGAGGTGCCGAGATCTGGTTCTGTGCTGCTTGGTTCCCAGTTTCTCAGGGCATCTGCCTCTCTTTTCATAGCTTCACTATTGCTTGAAGAATTTCACAGCCAATTTCCCCAAATTATCACAAGAGGTCTTCCTTGAATCTCCTTTAATTGGGTTAGCAAAGGTAACTCCGAGCAGAAGTAGTGGCAGCCAGACACAGCTGTGGCAGTAATCACAGAACAGGGATGGCTTCTAGGGACTGTTTCCTCTCCATTAGTGACTGTCCGGTACTTTCTTCCACCTTCAGGTACCATTGTGCTTCCTTCTCCCTCATTAGATTTATCCATTCATGAAATTCTTCTCAGGTATACCTGCCCATACCTTTGATCATTTCTTCCAGCACAATAGCATTCTATCACATTCATGTACCATAATTTGTTCAATCATTCCGCAATTGATGGGCATCCCCTGAGTTTCCAGTTCTTTGCTATCACAAAAAGAGCTGCTATAACCGTTTTTATCTATATGTGTCCTTTTTTTCTTTCTTTGATGTTGGAGGTATAAGCCTGGATGATGGATTTTTCTACTTCTCATTAGCTAGCCATAGGTTAGTCTTTTAACCTTTCTGGACTTATTCTTTCTGTTGTAAAAATGAAGGGACTGAATTAATTTGTTTCTAAGGTCCATCTCACTCAAAGTGAGACTTTTTAAGAGGGAAACACTAGGCTAAGTGCTAAGAGGTATACAAAGATGAATACAGAGTGGACCATGATCTCAAGGAGCTTATTAGAAAAGGTAAGACATGCTTAACAAAAAATAAAGGAGTACTCTGTTTAATATGAGGCAGCTGGTAATGCAGTGGAGAGAGCACCAGGCCTACATTCAGTAAGATCTGAGATCAAATCCAGCTTCAGACACTTACTAGCTGTGTGACCCTGAGCAAATCACTTAACCTCTGCAACCGTTTCCTCAACTATAAAATGAAAATAATAATAGTACTTATCTCTCAGGATTGTTGTGAGTTTCAGGAGAGATAATATTTGTAAAAAGTGCTTAACACACTGCCAGGCACACAGTATGGACTATATAAAGGCTTATTAGTGTCCCTAATATCATTCCTTTTTGTGAAAAAGAAAACTGTTAGATGGAAACATAGTTACAGGGGGCAGTCTCATAGGAATGGTATTAGAAATGAATGTCTGCGTAAATGATGCTATATTGGAGTTTTTTTACTTTATGGTGGGATTTGGTTATAATATATGAACGACATTTTTATGAAATGGCATTAGTTGGGGCAGCATTTTGCAGATATATCTTATGATAAATGCATAGTGATACAAACAAGCAGACAGAAAACACATAAAGTAGAACAGAATTACAGTGGATGACTTCTAAGGTTTCTTGCAGCTCTAAATTTATGATCCTGTGACCCTCTGGGAGTATCCAGGATACGTTCTGAGAAAGTGCAGCACTTTTGTTTAAGTATCAAGTACAAAAGCTTATCAGTAAAAAAGACAGCGGTGGCTTATGGACCATTGATTTCCTTGTTGGATAAGAGCCCAAGGAATTGGCTAATGCTAGAATGTAAGCTCTAAATCTGGTTAGCATTCCCAAACCTTCCCCATCCTGGCAGTAAAAAGGATGTTTTGTTCACTAGGCAGTGTCCACCTTTGGAAGGTATGGGTAGAAAACCAGATTTAACCAGAGACACCAGTGATACAATCTAAAGGGAAAAGAGTGGCCTCTTGTGGTCTGTCTGACTCATAGCAGAACTAAAGAACAGAAAAAAGGGAGGCAAAAGGAAGCCTTGACATTTCTTCTGGTGACATCATTATTTACATCAAAATATGCTATATCACCTCTTATTAGACACACACACACACACACACACACACACACACACAGAAAGACAGATAGGCACACACACAGAGACAATGACAGAGAAAGACAGAGAGAGATAAAGACACCATGAGAGATTGAGAAAGAGAAGAGTATGAATCACAAAATCTCAAGGTTAGAAGTGGCCTCTGGAAAAAACAAACATGAAAATGAATGTTGTGTAATCATAATTACCATCCTTGCCTAGAAGAAGAGACGTATTTCCATCCCTTCTTTGCAGAGGTAAGGGATTAAGAGTATGGGATATTGTATAAGAAGTCAGTTCCTTGAGAATAGGAATTGTTTCTTTCTTTGTATTTGCATCCCTAGTGCCCAGCACAGGGTTAATCGTTGTTTATTGATTGTTAGATTGATCTATTGGTTAGTTTTGCTAAACTGCTTTTCCCCACCTTTTGTTATAAAGGTGACCCTCTGGGGAGCGGAGGGATAACAGATAGTGGAAGTGAAGATGGTATAAAACCAAAATATCTCAATAATTATTTTAAAAGGGACTTCTGAAACTCTGTGATCTGACCAGAAAAGGAAAACCCCCTCCATGACCTACCTGACAAGTGATCTTCACTTGAAGATTTTCTACAAGGAGAAAGCTGCTGTCTCTAGCAGCAGACCATTATCGTTTTGGATAGCTCCATTAGGAAGTTTTACCTTACAGCAAACCTACATTTATCTTTTTGAAGCTTCCCCCTATTGTTATTAGCTTTCCTCTGGGGACAAGCAGGACAAATCTAATCTCTTTTGCATGTGATAGCCCTTCAAACACTTGAAGATAACTGTCCTGTTCTACATCTCCTCTGTTTCCTCTCCAATTTCACACCCCTAGCTTTCTCACCTCCATACTAAACATCCTCAGTTCTTTCAAATGTACCTCATTTGACATTATCTCCAATTCCTCTGGTCCATCCTATTGTGGATATAATCCAGCTTGTGAATTTCTTTCTGAAAATGAAGCCCTCAATCATTAACTTTTGAAAAACTGGCATGTGGAGCTACTTTGCAACACTAATAAGATTCTTTGGATCATTTCAATCCTTTTCTATCTTTACTCCTTTGTTCTGTCACTCAATAAGTATTTATTAAATGCCTACTATGTGTCTAACACAGTGCTAAACTCTGGGAATTCAAACAGGAAAGTCTCTGCTTTCAAAGTACTCATGGTCTAATGGGAGGTGGGGGTGGGAGGAGGAAGACACTATGCAAACCACTATGTACAAACCTAATGTTGGAGGTAACAGGTCATCAGCCATGATGGGTTTTCACTCATTGCAAGTATACACACACATACACACACATACACACACACACGTGCGCGCATGCGCGCACACACATATACATATGTGGTTATTGTCCTGCCTTCTAGAAGAGGACTGAAGTGACATCACTATGTTAAAGTCAAGTTTCAGTGTGTCTGAATGTGGCTGATCAGACCAATACAAGTTCCCAAAGATGCCCTCTAGAATTGCTTGGAGAAAACTGAGTCATGACAAGATCATGGGTATAAGTGTATAACCTCACAAGGGCACTACTTTGAAGAAGGCAACACCTATTTTGATGTATTCACTGTTCTTCAGCTACATTGATAAAAGTCCTTTTTTGCTATTGATTCCATCTGTAATGCTTTTACATTATTCCTTTGGTCCCATATGCTGCACAAACAGCCTGATTAATCAAGGTTTGAAATTTGAGGCCTTTACTACAATAATATGATATCACAGAATCATGGAAACTGAGATTGGAAAGGACCTCAGGGGCCATCTACTCTAACCTGTATCTGGACAGGAATCTCTTTCACAACATTCCTAACAAATGATTATCTAACCTCTGCTTAAAAATCTCCAGTGAGTGAGAACCAATCAAGTCTGATGACCCACTACCTCCAGGATCAAATATAAAGTCTTTCTTTATCCTACCTACTCTGAGATCCAGAGATATTAGCCATCATGTGGTGTCTCACATATAACAATCTATCTTCTGACTCCATGTATTTTTCCTTGGTGGTCCTTTATGTCTGGAATGCTTTCTTTCCTCATCTCCATCTCCTGGTTTCCTTGGCTTTCTTCAAGTCTCAGCTAAAGACTCTCTTCTGATAAGAAGCCATTCTGGAGAGCTTTGGAACTATTGCCCAAAGTGCTATAAAACTGTGCATACCATTGATCTAGCAATAGCACTTCTAGATCTATATTCTAAAGACATAAAGAAAAACAAGGTAAAATTTGTACACAAATATTTATAGCAGCTCTTTTTGTAGTGGCTAAAGAATTGGAAATCAAGACATTTCCCATCAACTGAGGAATGGCTAAACAAGTTGTAGTTTATAATTGTGATGGAATATAACTATGCTATAAGAAATGATAAATGGGATGGCTTTAGAAAAACCTGGACTTACTTGAACTAATGCAAATTGAAGTGAGCAGAACCAGGAGAACATTGTACACAGTAACAGCAACATTATATGAGGATCAACTGTGAATGACTTAGTTATTCCCAGCAATACAATGATCCAAGATAATCTCAAAGGATTAATGAAGCATACTATCCACCTTCAGAGAAAGAACTGATACTATCTGAATAGACTGAACATGCTATTTTTCACTTTATTTATTCGTCTTCTTACACAAAATGACCAATATGAAAATGTTTTAACATTATTGCACATTTATGAGTGCACATATATAAACTAAATCTAATTGTTTAGTGTCTCAGGTAGAGGGGGAGAGAAGACATGAAAGGAGGGATAACTTTTTAAAAAAATGTTAAAAGATTGTCTAACATGTAATTAGGGGGAAAATATTTTAAATTTTAAAAACAAACCGTTCTTAGTTGTCCATAACCTTAGTATTTTTGCTGAGATTATCTCCAATTTATCCTGCGTATAACTTGTTTGCACATGGTTATTTGCATGTTGTGTCCCCCAGCAAAACATTAACTTCTTGAGAGGGGCAACCCTGTTTTTGCCTTTCTTTGTATCTCTAGTATTTAGCACAGTGCCAGGCACATAGTACATGCTTAATAACTGTTAACTTGACTTGATCCTAAAGGCCACCCATTACACTCTCAGAGAGTCCAGATTGCAGAAAATTTTTTTTCCTTATCAAAAAATAAGTTTCTATATTCAGTAAATAGTAAAATTTTCAGAAAGGACAAAATGTCCAGCGCATGATATGTCCTGCCTGGGTAAGTCTGAGCTTGGATTTGGGGCCACTCCTTCTTTGTTTATGTTTCTTTGCCTGATCCTAATTGACTAAACACTGATCTCAAGATGCAAGCATTGAGCTCCACAGGTGACTTCAAGAAGTCTGCAGGTCAATTGAATGCAGCTGGCTCAAAGCAGAAGTTTCTGCATCAAAGCAAATGACTACTGACTAGAGAAGGAGCCCAAGTCTTGGGATTTGAGACTGGTTTCTGTGGAAAGAGAATATTCTTCAGTGCCTCATCATGTCAGTTTCCAAGAAAGGTCATCTCAAAAAGAGAGTGGTTTAAGGGCTTCACTATTTGTGAGTGGAAAGCAGCAAAAGGAGGAAAGAATACTTAATGTCATATTATCTTTAAAGGGGAAAAGGGGATAGAGGTTCAGACCTTCTCTTTAAGTTGTCAGGGTCCCATCCTGGCAGAATTCCTAAACTCTATGGGAGAAAATCTTATTAATTATTTAATAATTATTTGATCTTATTAAATTATTTGCTAAACTTCCCCAAAGCAGAGAGAGATCAAACCAGGTAGATCCTCTTCTTCCTCTGTGCTAAAGGAAAGGCAGGCTTAAAAAAAAAACAATTCACTAGCTAGTAGGGATAGAGTTTTGCTGAAGTGAACATAATAAGGACAGTAAAAACTATCATTTATATAGTTACTACTATGTTTCAGGTACTTTACAAATATTATTCATAATAATAAGAGCTAACATTTATATAGTTCTTATGATGTGCCAGGCACTGTATGAAATGTTCTATTATATTATCTCATTTGATACTCACAGCAACCTGTTTAACAGTTGAGGAAACTAAAGCAAATGGAGGTTAAGTGACTTGCCCAAGGTCACATAGCAAGTAAGTATCTGAGGCTGAATTTTAATTCAGGTCTTCTAGACTCCAGGCTTAGTGCTCTAATCTACTGTGCCGCCTAATCGTTGACATAAGGAAAATGATAAACGTTGGAGAAAATGTGGGAAAATTGAGACACTAATGCTTTGTTGGTGAAATTGTGAACTGATCCAGCCATTCTGTAGAGCAATTTGGAACTATGTCCAGAGATAAAACTGTGGATACCCTTTGACCCAGAAATCCCACTACTAGGTCTGTATTTCAAAAGATTAAAAACAATAAAAGGAAAAGGACCTATTTGTACAAAAATATTTATAGCAGCTCCTTTTGTGGTGGCGAAGAATTGGAAATTGAGGGGACATCCACCAGTTGGGGAGTGGCTGAACAAGTTGTGGTATATGAATGTAAGAAATACTATTGTATGATGAACAGAATGATTTCAGAAAAATCTGGAAAAACTTATGTGAACTGATGCCAAGTGAAATGAGTAGAACCAGGAGAGCATTGTATACAATAATAGCAATGTTGTACAATGATCAATTGTGAATGACTTAGCTGTTCTCAGCAATATAAAGATCCAAGACAATTCCAAAGGACTCATGATGAAAAATGCTAACCACCTCCAGAGAAAGAACTGATGGAGTCTGAAGGCAGATCAAAGCATATTATTTTTCACTTTTTAAAAATTTTTTTTAGTTTGTGTTTTCTCTTACAAATGACTAATATGGAGATATATCTTGCATGATTGAACATGTATAATCTATATCTAATTGTTTATCATCTAGAGGAGGAGAAAAGGGAGGAAGGAAGAGAATTTGTAACTGAAAATTTAAAAAAAGAATGCTAAAAATTATTTTTACATGCAATTGGAAAAAATCAAATGGTGTTAGACTATTCTCTCTCATTTGAGGGCACTAGCAGCTATAGGTAATAGGAAAGACTTCATGTGGAAGGTGGTGCTTGAGTTGAATCTTGAAGAAAGTGAGAGACTCTAATAGACAGAGGTAAGGAGGTAAGAGGTCAGAATGGAGAAAGTCTTCCAAGTATGAGGAACAGCAAGGAGGTTCTTTAGTTAGACCACAGAGTGTAGGAAAGGAAATAATGAATGAAGATTAGAAAGTTAGGTTGAGGCCAAGCTATGAAGGAGTTTAAAAACCCAAAAGAGCAGATTATCATTTATCTTAGAGGCAATAATGAGCCATTGGAATTCATTGCAGACCTGCAGTTGAAGAAAAACACTTTGGCAGGTATGGGGAAGAAGGATTGAAGTGGAGAAAGACTTGAGGTAGGGAGATCAGTCTGACAGATGATGAGGGCTGAACTAAAGTGATAGCTGGGTGAGTTTAGAGAAGTGGCTGATGTGAGAGATGCTGGGAAAGTCAACAGGATAAGATTTAGCAACAGATTGGATATGTGGAGTAAAGGAGAGTTGTGGATAATGCTGAGATCACAGACCTGGAAGACAATTCAATTCTGGGTCTGCTTCATTGTCCAGCTGCAATGCCTATCCAAGACACACATACTAATGAAATAACTTCATGGGCTGCCTATCCAACTTCATATTAACACGAAGTATGTTAGTTTGTTTATTTGTTCTCTCTCCATGGACTGTTAGATTAGTCTCTATTGTACTGGTTCTTTTTTTTTTATTAAATAAATTTATTTATTTAACTTTTTACATTCATTTTCACAAAATTTTGGGTTTCAAATTTTCTCCCCACTTATCCCCTCCCCCCTCCCCAATACACTGAGCATTCTAATTACCCATATCATCAATCTGCCC
>CM053769.1:208367698-208423803 GCA_028658325.1 Potorous gilbertii | reverse complement strand
TTGATTTTCAAAATCCTTTTTGAGCTCTTCCATGGCCTGAGCCCATTGGATATCTATATCAGATGTTTGGGATACAGAGGCCTTGACTCCTATGTCTTTACCTGATGGTAAGCATTTTCTTCCTGGTCAGAAAGGAAGGGGGAGTATCATCTGGTCTCCAAGCAAGTAACCTTCCATGGTCTTATTTTTTTTCCCTTTTCTGGGCATTTTCCCAGGCAGTTACTTGACTTCTGAGATTCCTGTCCACCCTTGCCTAGATCTGCCCAGCTAGTGCTTGGGGTCTGAGATTCAAATGCTGCTCCCCAGCCTCAGGGCTTTCAACAGTGAGCCGGCTGCTATTCAGGGTAAGATTAAATCAGGTTCTCAGGTAGAGGCAGGACCACCTCCCAGGCTCAGTTCCCTCAGGGGGTTTATGCAGAGACCTTCTATAATGGAGCTCCTGCCGAGCTCCTGCCTGCTCTGGGAGCCTCTGGCCACTGCTGCCTCCCGAGGGGGCCTGAGTTATGGAGACACCCCACTCCCCTCTCGGACAGCCCAGAAGTCTCTCTCACTGACCTGTGCGTCTGTGGGTGGAGGGACCCCTGTGGCCACTGGAGATTCTGTCCCTGAAGCCTGCTCAGATTTGTTCCTCCCAGGGCTGTGTGGCCAAGGTAGGGCTGGGTTCCACTCTGGTCCTGTGCGTGATGGACCTTTGGTGAGGGTTTTTCTGGAACAGAAATCTCCTCCACTCTGTTATTCTGTGGCTTCCACAGGTCCAGAATTTGTTAGGAGTTCTTCTTTACAGATATTTTATAGGCTGTGGTTTCAGAGCTAGCATAAGTGTGTCTTTCTACTCCACCATCTTGGCTGCTCTCCCGTGTACTGGTTCTTAATCTCAAGAAGACCTTTTAGTATTCTGGGGCTTGATGAAGTCAATACATTGCCCATAAACAGGTAGCTGCTAAGTGAGATAGAGTGACATTTATAGGAAATTTTCTTTCATTTGAACCCTGCACAGGATATAATGCATGATAATGACAAATGCCTTTGATGACCACAATCCCACTGTTTTATGCTTTGATATATATTAACGTTCATAGTATCATGGAACATGATTTCATCTATCAAGGAATCTGCAAAATTTTAACATATACATTGGAGATATTTTATTGGAGGGCCGACTTTCAGTGTATATTTTGCTCTAAAAACAAAAAACAAAGTCAAAAGAACCTAGGAATCACATGCTACATAGAAAATCATCCCATCCAAGAGAAATGGCCACCTAACCAATTGGGGAAAGGAGGAATGGTGGGTGGTCATATGTCAACAAGCAGCTAATACAAAGGTATGCCTGTGTGTGTGTGTGTGTGTGTGTGTGTGTGAGAGAGAGAGAGAGAGAGAGAGAGAGAGAGAGAGAGAGAGAGAGAAGTCACAGGACAAGAGGAATGAAGAGAGGATGGTCTAGAAAGTAATGGATTGATAGGTGGAAGCCACAGGTACTATCAGTCACAGTCAGTCAGTCAGTTAGCACCTATCAAGCACTTACTCTGCTCTAGGAACTGTGCTAATTATTAAGGATGCAAAAAACAAGCAAAAATAGTCCTTGACCTCAAGGAACTTATATTCTAATGGAGAAGATAACAGATAGATAAATAAATACAGTAGAATCTAGGTTTACAAATTTAATTCATTCCAAGATTCTATTCCTTATGAGATTTGTTTGTATTGAAAAGTGAATTTTCCCATAGGAAAAAGTCAGATGATTGGTACCGCATCCCCAAAAATATTCATATAAAATAATTATTTATAATTTTAAGTAAGTTTTTTTGTCCCCAATGTGCCTGAAATATATTAGCAATGATTAGTACACAATAAAAACTGAAAATAAAATAAATTAACCTGCACTTTACCTTTGAGAAGAGTTGTGTCTGGTGTGAGGAAAATGAAGGAAGGAGGAGGAGGAAGGGTTTTTGCTTCGAAGGAGAATCTCCTTCTATGAGAACATCAGGGATTTCAAGGTCAGGAGTGTTCTCTCTTATGCTACTTTCACTAATAGGGGCAGCTATGTGGTGCAGAGAATAGAGCACCAGTGTAGAAGGATCTGAGTTCAAATCTCTCCTCAGAACCTTGACTCTCACTAGCTGTGTGACCTTGTGCAAGTCCCAATTGCCTCATCCTGGGTCATCTCTAATCATCCTAATGAATATCTGGTCACTGGATTCAGATGGCTCTGGAGGAGAAGTGAGGCTGGTGACCTGCACAGCCCTCCCTCACTCAAAACAAAGTCAAGTGCAAGTCATGTCATCATTTCTCTGATGGCATGGTCTTCTTTGTCAACGAAAGACGAACACACTTTCACTAAAAGTAAGACTAACACTACTGACCACTTATTTTTCATTTTTTAGAATCACTTTCATGTTTTGACTCATTGATTTTTTTTTCTTTACATTCACTTCTGACTAGGAATCTATCTAACAACACTTGTTTTTGACATTTTTTCAGAATGTTGTGGAAATGTGGCATTGAATTATTGTTAAAATATTTATGGCTCTCATTGCTACAGCCTTATTTGGGTGATGTTTTTCAACAAAATTTTGTTGCAAACTTTTGTTCATCCTGCAAGATAAATTTTGTGAAAAATTTTTCCTTGTCTACCAAAGCATACGTAAACCAGGTTACTTGTAAACTACAGAAGCCTTCTTGCTGTTCCTCAAATTCATAAACCAAGATTCTACTGTACTCACAAGACAGATACTTAGTAGATGAAAAGTAATCCTAGGGGAAGGCACTAGCCACTGGGGAAACCAAGAAAGGTTTCCTTGAAGAAAGTGGCACTTGAGCTGGGTTTTGAAGGTAGCTAAGGAAACTTAAGAGGTGGAGGTGAAGAGTCAGAGCATGGGAGACAGTCAGCATAAAGGCACAGAGATGAGAGATGGAGTATTGTGTGCATGGAATAGCAAAGAGGGTAGTGTAGTTAAACCGAGATATCCAAAGGCTGCTTCTTTCCTCCTTACTGAGACCTTGGTCCATAGAGATCAACTACTATTTCTTATTGCCCATCCAGCTGTTTCCTTTTCATTAGCCTTCTGAGAACGTGAGGAAGGGTAGGGGGTGGGGAATAAAAGTAAAAGGGGCTCTTATTCCAGTGCCACTATAGCCTGCAATGGAAAACCTGCTCTTTCATTTATCTGTAAATCTATCTTGTTTAATGAAGGAAACCACTGATTTGTTATCAAGTTCTACAGAAGGCATTTTTTTTCTTCAGTAGAAACTGAAAGGAAGAGTCAGGGCCTGAGCTGAAAGGGAAAGGGAGAAATAGAGAGAGAGGGAGAGAGAGACAGAGAGAGAGAGACAGAGACAGAGGGAGACAGACAGAGACAACAGAGACAGAGAGAGAGAGACAGACAGAGACAACAGAGACAAAGAGACAGAGGTTTATAAAAATTGATAATCATGAAGAGTAGATATGCACTATCTCCTCTCTCTCTCACACACACACATACACACACATATACACATGTGCATGTACACTCACACAAACATACATTATACATGTGCATGTGCACTCTTTCACATATACATATGTATGCATATACCTTTATACTTTTTTCTTTTGAACCCAGCATAAGAAAAGTTTAAAGCAGCTAGGAAGCAAGGAAGATACGACACTGGACTTGGAATCAGAAAGACTCATTTTCATTAAGTTCAAATCTGTCTTCAGACACAGTTATCCCTTCCACATTGTGAGTGCCCCCATGATCTAAAAATATCCATGTACAATTTTTTGGCCCTCCTTTCTGAATGTATTAAAACATATTTTAATATGTTGCTATTATACAATATCATATTTTATGCATTTCTGAGTTTCTAAACTTTTTCTGTATCATCTGCTGGACTTGGCTTGTCATCTGTGGCTTCTGCAAAACCCCCCAAATTTCCACTTCAGTTTTTATGCCATTCTGCAATATATCAAAAACCACAAAGTAGAAGGGATAACTCTACTAGCTGTGTGACCCTGGGCAAATCACTTAATCCTGTTTGCCTCAGTTCCTTATCAGTAAAATGAGCTGAAGGAGGAAATGGCAAACCACTCCAGTATCTTTGCCAAGAAAACTCCAAATGGGGTCATGAGGCATTGGATGTGACTGTAAGGTATATGGGAAGAAGGTTGGTGCCATTTACCTGAGTATGCCTGATGGTGCTAGGAGGTGAGGTAGGTGCCTAGCCCCTGCAACTGGAAATCTTCTAGTACCTCTTTGTTCAAGGTTCCTCAAACTAGTTGAAACCCTATTGGACACATACTCTCTCTCATAGTGATAGCTTGATATCACAGATTACAGTATAAGAAATCAAGAGCTAGAAAGAATTTTAGAGGTAGCCTAATCCAAAACCATCATTTTATAGGTAAAAATACTTGGGTCCAGTGACTTGTCCAAAGTCTCATAGGCAGTAAGCGTCAGAAATAGAATTGGAACCCAGCTCCTCAGACTTAAGCGACATGCTCTTTCTATTACCAACCTAGGTCTGCCCCTCTCCTTGAAAACTACACGAAGAACAGAACATAAATTTGTATATGAAACTCTGAACTTCGGTAAGATATTTATTAAATTTAGTATACTAGTAACCAAACTTCCCAGCTTCTCTGTATTTCCCTTCTGCATTTCTTTCTGCTCTCTTCTGTACATTTTTAAAAATTGTTGCATTGACATTCTCTTATTTTCCTCTTTAAGGGAAACCCAAGTTAGCATTCTATTTAGTTTCTTGTTGCCATTGTCATTTCAGTTGTGTCTGACTCTTTGTGACCCTGTTTGGGGTTTTCTTGGCAAAGACATTGGAGTGGTTTGCCATTTCCTTTTCCAGTTCATTTTACAGATGAGGAAAATGAGGAAAACAAAGTAAAGTGACTTTGTACAGGGTCACACAGCTAGTAAGTGTCTGAGGCCAGATTTGAACTCAGGAAAATGAGTCTTCTTGATTCTACTTACTGTGCCACTTAGCTACCATCTAATTAGTTACAACATCTTTAAGTCTTCTGAGCAGTATTTATACCCACTAATTTTTTTTGGTTTGTTTAAAATATGCTTAGTAGTGTTCTAATGGGAGAAAAAAAATCAACCAACAGTTCTGAAAATCTTGAATGATTAATTTATTTTTGATCACCTTAGAAAGTGGGGTGGGAGGAAAGATGTTTGTTTTATGTCAATTCATGGTTAGCTACATGATCCTGAGTATGTGAGCTTTAACTAGACATTGAAGTACAGTCACAGTGATCCCCAACCACCCTGTGGTACTTAGACTGATTATAGATGAATTGTCCCCCTGTGGTTCATCCAGCTGAGGGGAGAGAAGGATCCGTGGCTAGTGCCATATTCAGGAGTTCAGAGGAGTAGCTCTTGCAGACGAAAGGATTATGTCCATGGCAGCTGAGCCCAGCAAGCTCTATCAGTTGCATCTTTCTCTGTTTGTTTTCTGGTGAGTGATCTGACTGCCTGCTGGCCTCATCAAAAAGCCTCTCTTTAAGCTCCTTAACATACTGGTTGGTTTCTGCTTATCTGGACCTGTGTATCCACAAATCTTTTGACTCTGTTCTTTCAGTACCATTGAAACACGTTCACTCCCCACTTTATACTTGTGAGACTAATCCCACCCTGAAAGACACCTGGGTTCCCCATCTGCCCAATCTAA
Source organism: Potorous gilbertii (assembly GCA_028658325.1). Classification (NCBI taxonomy): domain Eukaryota; kingdom Metazoa; phylum Chordata; class Mammalia; order Diprotodontia; family Potoroidae; genus Potorous; species Potorous gilbertii. The sequence continues at coordinate 208,418,139 of CM053769.1, read as the reverse complement.
CCACTTCCTGCAAACCCCATCTGTGGGCAGGGCCAGATGCTGGTTTGCACCCATTCAGGAGTGAAAGTAATTGGTATTTTTCCCTTTCAGAAAAACCTAGAAAGATTTACATGAACTGATACTGAGTGAAGTGAGCAGAACTAGGAGATCATTGTACATAGTAACAGGTGCCATGACCAATTTTGATGGACTTAGTTCTTCTCAGTATTACAGTGATCTAAGACAATTCCAAAAGATCATGATGGAAAATGGAGGCTGAACAAAGATCAAAGCATACTGTTTCCTCTTTTTGTTTTTTTCTTTCTCATGGTTTTTCTCTTTGGTTTTGATTCTTCTTCCATAACATGACTAATGTGAAAATATATTTAATATGACTGTACATGTATAACCTATATCAGATTGCATGCCTTCTTAGGGAGGGGGGAAAATTTAGAACTCAAAATCTTATAAAAGTTCATATTAAAAACTAAAAATTAATTAATTAAAGCAAAAAAAAGATTAAAAAAGAAAGTAGTTGGTGGTGAAGTAGAGCATGAAAGAGACACTTTGTAACAAGGTCAGGGGAACACAAATACTGCCTCATCCCCTGACTGACAGGCTCTTCAAGGATAGCAATTCAGAGACCATTGTTGTCATGAACAATGAGATGGCAATGGGCAGCTAGGTGGCACAGTAGGTAGTGTGCCAGGCCTTATGTTCCTGAGTTTGAATATGACCTCAGAGACCTGCCAGCTGTATGACCCTAGGTAAGTCACTTAATCCTGTTTCTCTTGGTTAACTCATCTGTAAAACAAACTGGAGAAGGAAATGGCAAACCACTCTAGTATCTTTGCCAAGAAAATCCCAAATGGGGTCACAAAGAATTCGGCACAACTGAAATGATTGACCAACAACAAAGTAAGAGCAATCCGGAAGAATCAAATTTGGAAGAAACTGGACAGCATGGCCAGTCAAGCACATCAGGAAATTAAAAACAACAAACTGCAGGATGTTAAGTACAGCAAAGTGACAGAAGTCTTTGCCAAACACAAGGTTCATTATTTACTTTTTAACTAAAATGTTTTGACCTGACCTTAGACCTCATGTCTTGGGGACCCCCTTAAACTATTTCTATCCTGTTTCCTATCCAGACATCTTTTGTTTTTTCTAGCCTTTCAGCCTGGTGATCCATATCCCATTTTCCAACTTTGACTTCTTTGTAGGACATTTCTAGGCCCTCCCTGTGCAGAGACTTCCTGGCTGTGCCTGTTTTCTGTTCTCCTAAGCCAGAAAGTCTTCATCCAGTGCTGTAGAACCTATCCAGGCATAGTGTATAAGAAATCTTGACCCTGGTCCTTTTCAAACTGGCCTGGGAGGAAGGAAACAGAATAGCATGGAAAGATGTACATGGAGCATTTTTAGTAAAATGGATAGACATTTTTCTGGTGGATATATTTATTTGTAATGAAAATTATGTTAAAATATTACATCACATAATTCTTGGAATCAAATACTCAAAAATTCACCATCCATCCTATTCTTTTTTTGAAAATGACATATAAAAGATGGACATACATCTATGTTTTTGTTTCCATATTACTTCTTTACCTCTTTCAGGTAAACGAGTATCCAGTTAACCTCTGGCTCAGATGTGCTACATAACCAGCTTTATCATGAGATATATCTGTCAAGTATCATAGTTATATGTGTTTACAGAATGTAAAAGATGGCTCAATTTAGAATTCATGCCCCTAGTGTCCCTGTATTGCTAATATTTTCTCAAAATATGCTTATGTTTTTGGAATACTTGTTCCAATTCTTCAGTTCTGAACTTCTCTTTTTAAAAAAATCTAGATTACAGAGAATGCAAACATATCAGTGCTCATCCGAGACTTGCTGGCAAATGACTGCTGTATAAGTAGAGCAACTTGAAAAGTTGATTGCACATAGTACACTGTAAGCATTGACAGTATCCTTCTGGTTGTAGCTCCAAGACCCACCAAGGTTCTTCCTGAACTAATTGTAATTGGCTATGACCCTGGATTCTCTTGCTTGGGAATTCTTACCTGTGCTCCTTCTGAGAGAGAGAGAGAGAGAGAGAGAGAGAGAGAGAGAGAGAGAGGGAGAGAGAGAGAGAGAGAGAAGGAGGGAGGGAGGGAGAGAGGGACAGAGGGACAGAAGGACAGAAGGAGAGAGAATGAATTCCTAATGAATGGTTAATGTTTAGGCATTGTAAGAGTTCTGGTTTCCCCTTCTTTTGTGCATTTATACTGAGTCTTGGAACCAGGAAGACTTGAGTTCAAATATCCTCTGTCACTTACTAGCCTTGTCACCATGATCAAGTCACTTAACTTCTCTGGAACTCAGTTACCTCATCTAAAGAATAGAATTAGTAACACCTGCAGTACTTACCTCATAGGGCTGTGGTGAGGCTCAAATAAGATGCCACAGATTTTTAAAAAGCATGCTATAAATGTCCATTATTACTGTCTTTCCTCACAATTGCAGGATAAATCCCCGGCAAAACTGTGCTGAGGCATCTTCCCATTTTGCTTAGTCTGATGATTACTGTCGATAACCTTAACTAGATGTCTTAGCACACAAAAGGGTGATCACTTTTCTCTCAATGTTTGTGAATGTCTTCTAAACATACAAAATGCATACACCACATAGAATCATAGCTTCAGAGATGGAAAGGACCTTAGAGAGCGTATTATCAAACCCCCTTATTTAACAGGTGAGATAAAGAAATGCAAACTAGAGAAAAGGTCACACAGCTAATAAATAGCAAAGCCAGTGAACTGGACCAGGGTTTTCTGACTCTAAGTCAGAGCTCAGAACATTCTGTAGGATTATTTTGGGGAAACACGACACTTCAGCAGCATAGGTCTCCATCACAGCAGGTAGGTAAATGTCAGGTGTTCATTAAATGTAGTCAGATTTCCTTGTGGTGTCAGTAAAAGCACTCTAATGCTTTAATCCAATTTCCGCTCAGGAGCTTGAATGGAAGAAAACAGAATTCTGTGATGCTCCTGAAAGTGATGTGTGACCATTTGAGATTTGGCTTTTGTACATCTTAGTGATTCATGAGAAGCCCAGTTGTGGTGACCTGGTACTTTCAGAGGAGAGCTGCAGTCTGCCTCTAATGATACCTGCTAGGGGGAAGGAGAGGGAAATCAGAAATGAAGTTCATATTTTAATTTCTGAAAGAATGAAAATATCCAAAGAAATGTTTGTTTTGATTATTTGAATGAATATAAAAATATGGAGCTGGAAAAACTCTTCTGAGTCTTTTCCATTCAACACTTATTTCTCTTTTACCTTGAGAGGTAAAAGAGTTTACATTTCACAGAATGTTTCCACCTACATCTGCCTTTAATCTTCTCAACAGGCCCAGGATGATCTCAGGATCACACCATGCAAGGATCAGTTTCCTCTCTCCCAGCTCCCTCCCTATACCCAGGCTGCTCAGACCTCATGGTCCAGCTGGGGATGAACAGCTGGTGGCAATAGTGGAGTGGGGAAAAAAGGAGTGGATACTTTCCCTTTCCTTCCTTCCCCTTCTCTCTAGGCCCAGATCATTCAGTCCCCAGTCAGCCACTGGGTGACAACAGCTGTTGGCTGAGTTACCCTTTTCCCTTACTCACCCCATGGACACTGGGTGAAAATAGTTACCAGTGAGTCCCCTTCCCCCCAACTTTCCTGCCAATCTCCCCCTTCCCTTCCTCTTATGATAGGATATTAACTTTTCCTATTCCATCTATAGTCATTTGAGAGGGAACCTAAAATCCCCTTTCCACTCAGACTCTTAGGTCCCCTTCCTGTTTCCCAGTAGTGGAAGATGGGCCAACCCCCTCAAAGACTCCTCACCCTACCGAACTGATATAGTTGCTTACACTCCTCAGGTGAACAAGAAATTATCAACTACAATCCTTGCACTAAATGGAGGACCACCAGGCTTTAAGATCTGCCCTTCCACTGCATCCCAAGGTTCTCTGATAAGATCATCAGGGGTGGGAAAACTGTGACCTAGAAGCCACATATGGCCCTCTAGATTCTCAAGTGTGGCCTTTGATGGAATCCAAACTTCACAGAACAAATCCCTTCAATAAAAGGATTTGTTCTGTAAAACTTGAGTTCACTCAAAAGAGACAGAAGGCCACAGCTCCCTCAATCTATCCTACTGCTATCTGACCTACTGACACACCATAAACACTCTTTGTCCTTGCCATCTACTCCATCCTTAGGATTTCCGGGCTTTTCCATCTGCCCTACAACTAAATTTTCACAGTTAGAGTGTGAGATCCTTGAGAGAAGGAAATGGCAAACCTCTCTAAGATCTTTGCCAAGAAAATCCCAAATAGAGTCATGAAGAGTTGGACATCACTGAAAAACAACTCAACAGCTCCTTGAGAGCAGGAATTGTCTTGCTTTATCCATTTGTATTCCCAGTGCTTGGCACACAGTAAGCACATAATAAGTACTTTCTCATTCACTGATATTCATTCATTTATTAATTCATGTTTAGACAGAACATGATTGCTAACTTGAAGTATTTGAAGGGCCATCTTCTAGAACAGAGATCAGACTTGTTGGGTGTTGCCCTGTAGGTAGAGCCACCGCAGTGATTAAAAGTACCAGGCTAATTTCTACTTTTGGCAAGGAAAAACTCCATAACACAATAAGGGTCCTAGAATTCACTAGGGTGGGGCAAACAGAGTTTTGCACTAGGATACCAAAATTTACAGGACCTTCTGAATATTCCTCACATACTACATCTCATGTTTGTGTCTTTTTTACCGGCTATCCTTGATGCCTGGAATGCACTTTCCTTTTCCCTTTACTTCACCTCTTACAAAACCTCTTAATTCCTTCAAGATTCACCTCATTCTACCTTATATGTGAAGCCCTTCCTGAACCCCCTCTCTCTAATATCCTCCCTCCCTAGACTTTGTATTTATTTCATGTTTATTCTGAATATATGTATGTATATATGTGTGCACTATATTTACATATACACACACACACACATACACACAGGTACATATCTTATCCCAGAAGAAAAGGTAAGTACTGTTTTATTTTTGTCTTTGTAGCTCCTGAGTCTATTGCAAGTGCTTGGCACATAGGAGGTGCTTAATAAATGCTTGTTTATTTGACTTGACATGGCTCATACTTCTTTAGTGGAAGAGAAGCAACTGGGTTTGGTGTCTACTTAGCAGGAATAGTTAAAATGGAAACTACCAGGCACATTTTCCTTCCCCTTCCAGGTCTGCCCTTGTCCCATCACCCTCAATTAGGGAAAAATCTTCCCCAGCAACAGTTTCTATCCATAGGTTCTGATATCCTCATGTCTCTTCCCACCCTCCATGGAATTCACCTTAAAAGGTTGTTTAGAGGTCATGTTTCCTGCTGTCTTCCCCAGGCATATTTCATGAAGTTTGCCCAGGGTACCACAATTGCTAGTTGTTATTCTGATTAAGTCTATCCAAAAAGTAGGATGATCTACCCCAGGAGGGAGTGTACAATTCCTTCATCCAACAAAGGATGAATGACTAGTTTTTAATGATGTCGTAGGCTTTTTTTCCAGCCATGGGTTTATAAGGTCACAGATTCAGAACTAAAAGGAACCTCAAAAGTCATGTAGGATAGTCCCTTCATTTTACAGAGAAGCAAACACTCCCTGAGAATTTAAGTGACTTGTCTAAGGTCAAATAGGTCACAAAGTAACAAGAAGGATTTGAATCCATGTCCTCTACATTCAAAGCCAGTGTCCTGTCCATTGTACCACACTAATTCTGCAGCTCTGATGGTCTCTGAATTCTCACCTTACTCTTGGATTCTATGAGGCAAATGGAGGGTTAATAATGTTAGCCCTATTTTCTAGCTATGGAAACTCAAGCTAAAACAAATTAAATGACTTGACCAAGGTCACACAGCTAGGAAATAATGAAACTGAGGTAAGAATCGTTATTCTAGTACACTTTCTAATACACTATACTTCACACTAAGGGGCAGCTAGGTGGTGCAGTGGATAAAGCACCAGTGCAGGAATCAGGAAGACCTGAGTTCAGATCTCACCTCAGACACTTGACACTTACTAACTGTATGCCTTTGGGCATGTCACTTAACCTCAACTGCCTCATCCTGGGTCATCTCCAGTCATTCTGATGAATATTTGGTTACTGGATTCAAATGACTCTGGAGAAGTGAGGCTGGTGACCTGCACAACTCTCCCTCACTCAAGGGCAAGTGCAAGTCATGTCATTATTTCTCTGATGGCATGGTCTTCTTTGGCAATGAAGGATGAACACACTTCACACTAAAATGATAGTCTATTTAATTCTTAAAGATCTATGAGGAAGGAGGAAGTACCAACTTCACTAATCTATGCATTATCTACTTTCCCTGTAATGTCAAGAAGTCATGTATCATAGTTGATGTTCAATTTAAAACTCATAATGAAGAAGGATCTCTCCTTCATACTGGCATCCCATACATAAGGTAGTCCTGACCAAAGTGATTCTGTAATAACATTGTTAAAATATTATAAGCAAACCCCATTGCAAAGTCACAAGTTCCTACTATAATGGTTCAGTTGATTATTCACCTATAACCACCATTTCTAGGGAACTAATTAATTGCCTCCATCACCTCATCTCATCCAATATTGCCTTTTTTGCTGATTAGTGGCATTAGTTAAGCTATGCTAGTATTTGGTCATAAAGGGGAATAAGAGAAAAGAATGGAAAGAGAAAGAGCAGCGCAGGAGCGAGGAGAAGTAGACATTTAAAAGTTCACCCCTAAAGTGGCCCCTGCCTCAGAATGAGTGATCTAAGAAGAAACCCCCTGACAGCAACCCTCCCCAAAGACTCAAGCACTTTCACAAGGATTCATGCAACATGCAACAAGTCACGCTAGTTCAAATGAAGTTTATTTCTTGATATGTCCACAAATACAAGATCTCACTGATATGAGTAACTCCTCCCATTGATACAGATATCAACCCATCCATGCCATCTCATCTAGTCTTGTGCAATTCTTGTCTATGTCCTTACAAAAATTCTCCATAGAAGATTTATTCAAAGTACCAGAGACCTTCCTCTGGTACAAGTGCAATAATACTTGTGTTAGACTTCTGTTATTCTTCATTCTTGATGCAAACAACAATAACAGTCACAGAAATTTATGTAGCACTTAAGGTTTGCAAAGTGTTTCAGATACATTATTTCATTTTATATTCATAGCCTCCTTGTGAAATATGTGTCTCAGGTGTTATTATTCCCACTTGACAGATGAGGCTTAATGAGTTTTGGATTGTCCATGGTCACATGGTTATATATGTTAGAAGTGGGATCCACTTCCTTTTCTGGTCATCCATGTCTCACTTGTCTTTTATGTCACTTCTTGAATCCTCCGACATCTCTTTGGGTCACCTGAAATATTGGTTCCTTTTAGATCATCATGCCCTAGGATTTGCAGCTATAGAGAATCACCAGGAAAATATGTTAAAGATGGCCTTTTGTGGCACAGAGCATCTTGGGATTGTTGAGAGCATTGCACAGTTCCCCAAATCTACTCCAGCCTCTTCTCCTTCAAGTCCCGTCCAGGCTCAGCTCACCCTCTGGCTGTAATGCCTGGCCAAGATAAGAGCATGTCAAAGTCTGGACCATGTGCAATCTTTGTCCAAGTTATTGTTTCCATGCAGATAATGAGGCCAACCTTTGTGGCAGATCTTACCAAGACGCCCAGAGATGACTGTGGGTTCTTTAAGACTCTCAAGGGTATGTAAGTTCTGGCAGGTTTTACAAAGTTGGAAAGGAGCAGGACTTAATGAATGTTTACTGATGTTCATGAGGAGGAGGAGGAGGAGGATGTTACTATCTAAATGCTAGCAAAGCTGGGTTTGTTCTGAGAAACGGAGAGTCCCCAGGGAGAGCCAGAGCCAGTGAGAGTAACTGGCTGGAAAAAATATGACTAAACACACTCCCCACATTTTAAGTGTTTTGTTTTTCACATCAGACTGAGGCAAGAGGGACAGATGGAAAGATTCCTCTGTATTCCTGGTGGTTCTTGGAAGAAGTTCATTTTTTCTCTTTTCTGCAAGAATGAAGATAAAATAATACTTGTTGAATGGATAAAAAACCAAGCCGACTCTGAGACAAGAATGGGCTAGCGACTACCTAAGCATCTCAGTCATAGCAGCACCTTCTCTCAGAATTGAGTGACTATCATTCCTTAATTTTCTGAGCAACATAGGCGGACAGCCATGCAGCCAGCCAGAGGAAAATGATATTCCTAATCCAGTGGGTGCAAGGGTTCATGATGTGCAAGTAAGATTATTTACTTCTCATGAATGGACTCTTCATTAAAAAAATGAATTTATAGAAAGTTCTAGTAATTAATGCTCAAAGATGGGTTATAATAAAGTTTATAACCTCTAATTATTCATAATAATATATTCATGTCCCACACTAAAGTCATACTCAGATGCCTCATTATGGCCCCAAATTGATCTCTGTTAGTGAAGGCTAATCCAGCAAGTTACACTCTCTGACATATCCTACCTACCAAGCTAAAGAAACTTTAAACATTGGTTCAGTAGTAAACTGTGTGTCTATTACCCAAGAACTCTTTTTACAGAGGCTCATCACCAGAAGGTTGGTCATCAGGTAATAAATTTTGGGAGGATGCCACTGCAACTCATGATGACTATCTACTGAGAGGTAGAGGTACTGCTAGTTGCTCTGGTGGAGGGAGTGCCTTTGCCAATAAAACCATCAATCTTTTAAAAGAATATGGTCTTTATTCTTTTAAGGATAGAGGATATATACTGGAACTGTGATTCCATTGGTATAGTGAACTCCCAGGTGAGACAACTCCCTTTACCAATCAATGTAAGTCAGCATCCTCTCCATGATTCAGGGTCTTAAAAAGTTGCTTAGGGCACTTAGACACTAACTAACTTGCTCATGGCCACACAACCAATATGTCAGAGGGGAAAATGGAACCCAAGTCATCAAGACAAGTTCTTTATTCAATATACCATGCTGCATCTCCATTTTTTAAAGAAAAGTTTTATAAATAGGTCACTGTGCACTATGCAGACTATCCAGAGAGGGAAACCCATGGCCTTGGATATGGTCTTTTGACTAAGTCCAAGTTTTATGAGCAAATCCTTTTATTAACGGGATTTGTTATGTGAAGTTTGGATTTAGTAAAAGGGCTGCACTTGAGGACCTAGAGGGCCATATATGGCCTTCAGGCCACAAGTTGCCCATCCCTGGTCACTAATTCTAGGTCATTTTGTTACTCATTTTCTCAACATTTAATTTCAAAGACAATGTCCAACTATTAAAGAAATGTTCACCATAATGTAAGTATTCAGGAGTCACTCTTCCAAAATATGGAACTCAGTGCAATCTATATAAGAACTAAGGGAGAAATCTTATTGTAGTTGGGGATTCAATTAAGAATAAGGGACCTGGTTTTTACAGGTCAGATCTGGCTATTAGCAGATGCAGAGATATGAGCTAAACCTCTCTCCTATTCCTGTAATCGCAGGACCTACTCTTTGCCCTAACTATAATCTCTGATTCTTTGATTCATACTATTTTCCTGATCCTTTTCTCCTACTCAGGCTTCATTTGCTTCTATAACCAGCCATGATCCCACAGTTGACCACATTAATGTTTTATTAAGTACTATCTTAAAATCTTGCCCTCTCCGTACCAAACACATACTCTGCCATCTCCCAAAATCAATGATCATGTCTAGTTAAGATCTACCATCCTCTTTCTCTGACCCTATTCCAGAACAGCTATGTATTTCTGGAAAAAAGTCATGAAATCAAGTTGATATTTCCCATTACCAACTGATATTATCAACGTCTACACTGCTGCTCAATAAGCATCCTCTACCATTATTATTGACTCCCTAATCTCATTCTCCACAGCCACTGTTCCTTTCCTTCCTCCTATCACCCCAATCCTATCACTCCTATTGCCATTTACACTTAGAACATATGACATACTTCATTTGACATAGAGGTCACCAGCGACCTACTGATTACAAAATCCATTGGCTTTTCCATCTTCCTTGTAAAATTTTCCATGCTAACTACCCTCTCCTACTGGATTCTCTTTACTGAGTATTCTCCTCCATGACTTTACCTTCTTTCTCTCCTTTCTTTATTGGTTCTTTGTTGTCTTCCAACTCCTTATTGTGTATCTCCCAAGAATCTGTCCTTGGTTCTCATCTCTTGTCTCTCTCCTCACTCCTTCGTGGCAACTTTTATCACTAGCCCTGGCCTGTCTTCTAAACTTTATATCTCTATCTCCATTTATCTGCAGGACATTGCCATCTGACTGTCCCAGCATCACCTGAAATTCAAAGTGTCCCAAACTGAATTTATAATCTTTCTCCTTAAACCTAGTACTCCTGAAGGGAGCACTGTGGTAAAACTATTCACCATGCCTCTCATATTCAAAAGCTTACAGTTACCTTTGACTCTTTTGCCTCTAATACCTTTCATATCCAATCATTTAACAAGGTCTTTTTAATTCTATCTCTGTAGTATTCTCCTTTCTCTCCATCTTTCTATGCCCACTTTTCTACCCTAGGCCCTTATTCAACTACTTGGGCTATTGTAATAGCTTCCTAAAAGATCTTTCTCATCTTTCTCTGTACCCCTTCCTCTAAGCCAACCCTATTTCCAATCCATGCTTTATACTGCTGACAGGATAATTTTTATTATGCATGGGTATAGTCATGTTCTTCTTAGCTCAGTAATCAAGTGCAAATTCCTTTCACTTTCATTTTAGGCCCTCCTTGCTGGCAACACAACATTATCTCATTATTACTGCATTTCACATACTCTGGTCCAGTCAACTGGGCTACTATTTCCCCTCAAACACAGCCCAAATTTATCCACCTCTGTGCATTTGCTCACACTGTTCCCTATGCAGGATGTACTGCTCTCTTTTCCTAGTCATCCTTTAAAGCTTAACTCAAACTTTACCTCTCAGAATTCCTTAGTCTCACTTAAACTTCATACATTCATGTGTCATGTAATTTTCTATAATGTAATGATGTGCATTTGTCATACCTTACCAAACTGTAGGTTCTTGGAATTTAGGGACTGTCTTAACTAAACTTTTACTCTTTTTCACAACCTAGCACAATGCTTTGCACGCAGCAGGTGCATAATAAATGAATGAATAGTGGGCTATTGTGGTCATTTCATTTTAGAGCAGGACCTTTAAAGGACTAAGGCAATTGAAGAGCTATCAATATTTATTAACTTATATAAATTTGTTTTATTTCCCACAGCAGCACAGGAAGACCAGAGTCCAAATCCTGTCTTAAATACTTACTAAGCTTTATGACCCCAGGCAAGTTACCTGCCTGCCTCAGTTTTCTCAACTGTAAAATGGGGATAACAAAAAAGCACTTTCTTTTCAGGGTCATTGTGGGGATCAAATGAGATGATATTTGTAAAATGCTCAGTGCAACACTTGGCACATAATAGGCATTATATAATTGGCACCATCGCCATCGTCATTATCACTGCTCTAAGATAAAATTACATGTATTCATATATATACAAACTATATATGTATGAATACATATATAAAATTTTCAAAATAGATGAATAGAAATATATGATTGTATATTACTTAACAGGTAATAGACACAGTGGTTGGATTACTGAGCAGTGAAAAGAAGGTAGAGATCTGGTAGAAAGAATGGGTTGTAGATGAATAAGTGATCTGCAAACCTGGTACAAGATGCTATCAATAGTTTTGGGCTAGCAATTCAAAATACCCAGAATGTAAAAAAAACCCAAAAACTAAAACCTGACCAATCCAGCTTATTCTTAGTACTTGGTACTTGGTACTAATAATTTGGGGCCACCATGGAAGTACTAAAATATTTCTTTTCAGAAAATAACCAATAGCATCAGTGACCAAAGCACAATAAAACAATAAAATGATATCACACATGCTTAATGATATAATACAAACAACAATAAACATTAATTGCTGGCATAAAAGTGGGGCCATGTGCAGTACAAGGATCAAGATGTAAGCCCTTTGGCCTGGGACATTTTAATAAAAAACACAACACCAGAGAGATGCAGAATAAAAAGAAAAAGCAGAAATCATCATGTCAGTCCACTGAGAGAGTCACTTTTTGAACAGTTCAATAAAAATAGGTCTTTTCCCTAAACGAAAGCTCAAAAATCTGGAGTGGTTCCTAAGCCTGGCAGGCAAAAATTCCATTAATAACTTCTATTTTTAGAGCATTTACATAGTTCATTAAGTACCTTCCTTACAAATTTGTGAGAAAGGTAGGACAAATCTTTCCATCCCCATTTTAAAGATGAAGAAACTGAGAGAAGGTCCACCATTCAACCTCACTGCTTTCTCAATGCCAAGTGATTTTCTTGTGATTTTATTGAGACACTTCTTTTCAGTTCAGGCTCAGATTTATCTTGACTCATTGATTCTACAAGTATTTACTGAATGCCAACTATATAAAAAAGGCTTGTATGATATACAAAGATCTATCACTACTCTTCTTCCAATCATTCCTTTCAAAGGTATGTGAAACATTTCCACTATGATGATGAGAGAAATGTATGTATCCAAAGGCACAAGTAATGTCCAATATTTAATGAAAAGATAGTCACTCAGAAACTGTCAAAATATTACTCTAAAGAGAAACAGGACTATCTGCTTGAGCTGGGAATGTCAGGATAATTTATTTTGTGGGGCAAGATCAAGCAAAAATGGACATGATATAGCAAGTACAACAAGCTCTCCTGGAGAGAAAGGAGAAGCAAGAATTTAAGTAGTGGGACTTAGGGGAGATCATTGTGGCTCTAGGATTCTTAGTGTTTTCCTCTTCTAGTATGGAAAATTAAATGATATCAACAATAACAAATGTTGAACTGCATTCTGTAAGCAGTAACATTCACATGGCATTGAGTGCAGGACAAAGTTCACCTACTACAACAACAACTCTTTTTTGTCTGGAGGTATATCTATAAAAAAATAGATAACACTATTATTAGTCACTGAATAACAAGGATGTAGAGGCTGAAGGCTATGCATATGAAGCAAGGAGACAGACTAGGCAGCTTGTGCTATGTAGCAGTATCAGTACAAGCATTTTTAAAATAGAAATTACATAAGAGAAAAGGTAAATAGAAAGGAAAGGAGGGAAAAGGAGAAGAAAAGTGAGAAGATAAATAAATTTTAATTACAAGGGATGGTTCATTGGGTATAGGTGGGAGAATAGAAATTTAGAAGTCAAGATGTATAAAAACAAAATTTAAATGAAAAATTACCCCACAATCGCCTCATCCTGTGAATGTTCTTTAAAGAACAGGACTTTATTTGAAAACAGGACTTAGAAAAACAAAGAGAGATAAATGATGGTGCTGAAGAGAACCCAGGGAAACTTCAGTGTGCAGACATGCCCATACTCCCCTAGCTTATTAAATGGTCTTTGTAACTTATTACAACAGGCAGTAACCAAACAACTTTATCATGAATGAATGGTGCTTACTTGGTGCCAGGCACTGGGTTAAGCACAGAAGATACAATTACCAGCAAGCTAGACGTCCCTGAATTGTATTGCAATTGTAATTGTAATAGGAAACAAAATATGTGGGAGTGGAGGCCAAGAGAGGAGTGTTTTGGATGGGGAAGTCAGAAGGAATGATGAGTGAAGTCATGAAACAATTGATTTATGATGGTGTCTGATTATAATTTTTTTCTGTCTGGACCAAGGATGCAGTTTCTATTTGAGTTTGACATCACTGGCCTAGATAGTCTCCAAAATCCTTTCCAGCATAATTCCATGATTCTATGAATATGAAACATTCAGAGAACTTCTTAAACAAGCTGAAAGGAACCCACAAGTTTCCTAGATTGCATTGGGAACCTCTTTATTCACCTTCCTATCAGTAATTATTGCATTTGCTAGAACTGCATTTATGTTTTTTTTCTCAGTGAAAGAAATGTTCTTGATTTAGTTGTTTCTACATTTTTTGCTCGTATGTATGTATGTATGTGTGTATGTATATGTATGTGTATGTGTGTGTGTGTATATGAATTGATTGTTGTAGGGAATTCTTGGTGAGTAATGCAGATTAGCAACTGCTCTGTGATCTGTAGTTTTACAGAGTGGCCCAAGGCCTCAAGCAGTTGAAAGGACTGGCCCAGGGTTACAAAGCCAACATGTGTCAGAGGTGGCTGGCTTCAGTCAACTGTACTTCGATGTTGTGTCTTTCAACTTGACTGCAAAATGACATTGTTGAAACAGCGTTATGTAAACCATATGAAATTTCTAAAGACCTCCCCCTAGGTTCATTCATGCAACAAACATTTATTAAGTACTTACTATGTGCCAGGCATGGTACTAAGTGCTGGGGATGCAAAAACATGCAAAAGGCAGTACCTCCCTCAAAGAGCAATAGGGGAGACAACATGCAAATAATATATGCAAAGCAAGTTACATACAGAATAAGTAGGAAATAATTAAAAGAAGGAAAGCAGTGCCATTTAAGAGGGGCTGGGAAAGGCTTTCTGTAGAAGGAAGTTGTGTTTTGTTGTTCTGCACTATATTTACATATAATAGGACAAACAAGTTTCACTCTCTCAGGCAGCAAATTCTGTCAAAGAACAAAGAAAGACAAAGCAAAACTGGCAGTTTTGAATACTGGTAGGGTTGATCACCTCAGGCTGATGGCTGGTAAACTGATCTCAAGGCTTTAAATGAATTCCAACAGGCCAAACTCATTGCTTTGTTACTATAAATGCTTTAGATTCTATGGGAATGTAAAGTTTGCTTGGAAAATAAATTGTTAAGGAGAATAATTTTTAAAGTTCTGTAGTTATTTTGAAGGATTATAACAATTATTTTCGTAAGGACCCTTGGAGTTCATCTAGTTCAACCTTTTCATTTTACAGATGCAGGAAACTAAAGGCCAGAGTTAAACTAACTTGCCCAGGGTCACACAACTAATAAGTGTATGAGGCAGGATTTGAACCCAAATCTTCCTGTCTCCAAGTCCAGTGTACTATGCTACACTGCTTCATTATTATTCCTGTTTTACAGATGTGTAAAGACGGGGAATCAGATGAAATAATATTTCTAAAGTGCTTAGCACATAGCATTCTAAAGGGCTTAGCACTTAATAAACACAGTAGACACTTAATAAATTCTTTTTCCTTTCCCCTGTTGCCTTATCTTAGGGCCTCAGTTTCCTTATCTATAAAATGAGGAGGGTTGAATTAGAACCGGAAGTGTCAAACTTATCAGAGAGGTATGTGGCCTGCAAAACTCCCAAGTGGACCCAAACCTGTTTAAAATGTAATACGAAATGTTTAATGGAATATCTATCTATCTGTCTGTCTATCTATCTATATAATATATATATATATATGTATATATATATATATATATATATATATATACATATATATATATATATATATATATATATATAGCGATATTATATACACACAGTGGTTTTATAAGTCAATATGTAGCTGGCAAGGATGCAATTTCCATTTGAGTTTGATATCACTGGCCTAGATAATCTCCAAAATCCATTCCAGGATAATTCTATGATCCTATGAATATGAAACATTCAGAGAACCTCTTACACAAGCTGAAGGGGCAGCTAAGTGGTGCAGTGGATAGCGCACCAGTGCAGGAATCAGGAGGACCTGAGTTCAAATCTCACCTCAGACACTTGACACTCACTAGCTGTGTGACCTTGAGCAAGTCACTCAACCCCAATTGCCTCATCCTGGGTCCTCTCCACTCATCCTGATGAATATCTGGTCATTGGATTCAGATGGCTCTGGAGAAGAAGTGAGGCTGGTGACCTGTGCAGCCCTCCCTCACTCAAAACAAAGTCAAGTGCAAGTCATGTCATTATTTCTCTGATGGCATGGTCTTTTTCGGCAACAAAGGACGAACACATACACACAAACTGAAAGGAACCCACAATTTTCCCATTGTGATCTAGGAACCTCTTTATTAACTTTCCATGTCAATAATTATTGAATTTGCTAAAAATGCAATTATCTGTTTTTTTCTTAGGGAAAGAAATGTTTTTGATTTAGTTTCTACATTTTTGCATATATATATGTATATATATGATATTAATCAATCAGGAACAGATCATGTAGTGAGAATGGGAAGTAACAGAACACAACTGAATAATAAGAGTACCCTCAGAGTTCTCCAACACTTGGGAAAGGTCCTTTATGGAGGATTTACAGGAAAATCTGGACAAAAATCAGATAGTCTGAGGTACAAATATTCACAATGGTGAAATTATAGCTCTATCAAAGTAGTTGAAAGGCATCCTCAAGGTAATAAATGCTTGCCGTGATCTTCTCTTATTTAGGGGCAACATGTTGTAGTGGAGAGAGCACTGAATTTAAAACCTGGGGTGGAATCTAATTCTACCACTTAAGAGCTATATAGCTTCGAGCAAAGTACTTTCCAGTTTTCTGAGTTTCAGCGTTTTCTAGTGAAATGAGTATAATCGTATCTGTCTTACCTGACCGATTGTGGAGATCAAAGGCACAGTGGAGAGCTCTGGGCCTGGACTCAAGGTGAGCCTCAAATACTTACTACTATGTTACCCTGGGCAAGTCACTTAAGCCTGTATGTCTCAGTTTCCTCATCTGTAAAATGAGCTGGAGAAGGTATTTTGCAAACCACTCCCATATCTTTGTCAAGAAACTTCCTCCCCCAGGGGTCCCAGAGAGTCGAACTAAAAGCAACTAAACAACAACAATGTGTGTAAAGTGTTTTGTGATTACAAAGCACAATATAGATTGAAGGATGTTTTGTTTTGTTTTGTTTTATCATTATTACCATGGACAAAATGGGCACACGATGTAGACAGAAAGGGTGATTCCGTAAACAAAATATTAGAGTTACCTAATTCATTCTGATGAGGTCACTTAATCTTAGTCTCCATTTCCTTATGTACAAAAAGGGAAAACACCAAACCATTCTCTCATTGGTTGAGTGTTAAGACACAGGATTAGAAACCAAGCTATCCTGACTCTAAGCCCAGCACTTTATTTCATTTACTATACTGGTTCTTATTTTGCCAGCTATAAGGAGTTTGGATTTGAGAAAAGGCAAACTGGACAAAGGGAGGGCAGTTAGGAGGTTGTTGAAATTATTAAGGACAGTAATCCCTGTCCTGCTCATCTCATAGGGCTATGGTGAAGGTTAGGTAAAAATATGGATGCTATACAGATACATATCAAATATACCAATGTTAATAATTATAATTATAAACTCTAATAGTAGTGAATACAAAAAAATTTGAATAATGAAAATAGCTAGCATTTATATAGAACTTTAAGGTTCACAAAGTGCTAAGAAAATAGTTTGGCATCAGAAAAACTGAACAGTTCTATTTCCCAAAGAGATGATAGAAGTTTAGCATTCTGCAGTACTTGTGAGACAAAACATTGACATTCAGAAATACTTGCCAGTGATTGTGCTTTTCTCAACTTGGATCTGTCTTGAAATTTGTTTTTCTTGTTATGTGATTGTCGGCTGACATCTGAGGCCTGTTCGTTTCCTTTCTTCTTTCTATAAATTGAGAAATTAAGCACTAGCAAAAAATTAAAAATGAAACAGCGAGTGCCATTTTTTTCATAAATGATATAGAGACATTTATCAATGGACTCAATAAATTTAATACAATTCAATTTAACACACATCAAGCACTTACAATGTGCGAGGTCTATGCTAGGGAATGAGGATAAAACAAAGAGATCCAGTTCTACTGGTATGAAATGTTATGTCTGTGAGACAGCACTAATTACTGGGAGATCAAGAAAAGCTTCCTGGAGGAGGTAATACCTAGGGTCGAGGTTTGAAGGAAGCTAGAAATCCTAAGAGATCAAGGTGAGGTAGAAGTGCATCAGGCCTAGGAAAAAGCCTGTACAAAGCCCTGTGACTAGAGATGGTACACGCAGAGCTTGGGGAACAGCTAGGAGGGCAGCTTGGCTGAAACTGAGAGTCCATGAAAGAAAAGAATATGAAGAAAAGGATATATACAGAAAGAAGCCAGACTGTCGAAGGCTTCAAATGACCCAAAGAAGAGATGGTATTTCATCATAAAGACAATAGGGAGCCACTGACTATTTTAAAGTGCAGGAATGACATGAATCAGCTCTGTGGAAAATTACTTTGGCAGCTGCCTGGAAGATGAACTGGAGAAGGGAGACTGGAAGCTGAATAACCAATGAGCAGACTACTGCAATAATCCAAAGGTAGCTAGATGGTGCCAAAGAGAGCTGGGTCTGAAGTTAGGAAGCCTCATTTTCATGAGTTCAAATCTGGCCTCTGACACTTAACTGGCTGTGTGACCCTATGCAAGTCATTTAACCCCATTTGCCTCAGTTTCCTTATCTGTAAAATGAGCTGGAGAAGGAAATGGCAAACCACTTTACCAAGAAAACCCCAAATGGCATCACGAAGAGTCAGATACAACCAAAATGACACAATGATAAAACAATAATCCAAGCAAGAGGTGATGAGGACCTAAACTAGTGTAGAGGCTGTGAAAGAGAAGGGACACAAGAGATGTGGATGTCAGATCAACAAGAGTCATCAAATGGCTGAGTGTGGCACAAATGGCACACATCTGGAACCTCTGCTTTGAAGGGGAAGGGAGAAGAGGCTGAGGTTGGTGCATCACTTGAACTCTGGAGTGCTGTTATCATTGTGTCATTTTGATTCAGAACCCAGTGCTGAGCTGTAGCAGAGCTAAAGCCAATAGGCTGAACTCAGAGATAGGAAGGAAGAGTGGTTTATTCAGAAATGACAGTAATTTAAAAACAAAAAAGATTACGTAAATAAATATAAAATAGAAGTACAAAGCATTTATGTATTTATATACATTATATAAAATACATATGATATAAATGTAAAAATAAATTAATTAAATTAAACTAAAACTAAAGGGATTAAATCAATAAAATAGAAGCAAACCAAAGGAAGAGTAGAATGGCCAGAAAATATGTTGGCCTCAAGAATTAGTCATGTGCCAGGCACTATGCTAAGTACTTCACAAATATGTTATCATTTGAGAAGCCTAAGTAGAAGAAAAGTGAAATTCTCGGGAGTTCACTGCAAAGACTGGATTTAAGATCTTCTACAATCTGGCTTCAACAACTATTAAACAACTGGCTCTGGGAGTGGGTAGGTGGGGAAATGTACTCACAACACATTTTTAGGTTTAATGTGCATTGTCAGCATTTTCTCTATTACTTTTCTTAATTCTAGACAATCAACAAAACAATAAGTAAGCCTCTCTGTAGCATTTTGATGATTACCAAAGAGTAAATGCTCACAGGGAAAATTTAACAAATGGGCTCTTGGGAATTGTAGCAGCTGGCTCCAGCACACACTTGTGTCTCTCCCCTTCCTCATATTTTGTAATAGCTTGCCTGGATCTTTTCTTTGGTCTTTTCACATTCTACAATCGTGTTCTTTTAATTGTGCCCAATTCTTCGTGACCCCATTTGGGATACTGGCAAAGATACTGGAGTAGTCTGCCATTTCCTTTTCTAGTCCATTTTACAGATGAGGAAAAAGAAGCAAAACAGGGTTAAGTGACTTTCCCAGGATCACACAGCTAGTAAGTTTCCAAGGCTAATTTGAACTCAGGTCTTCCTGTCTCCAGGCCTAGCACTCTATCCACTGAGTCACTTTGCTGAACCTGCAATCACACTTTGTTGCACATAGGTACATGCCTTTATCCCCCTCCCACCTTCCACCATCAGACTATTACCTCTCTGAGTGTAGGGAGTATGTAATTTTTCATCTCCCCTAGTGCCTCACACATCACCATACAATATCTATTAGTTTCAACCTATTGTTTCCAAGAACATATGAGATAAGAGGGATATTAGCCTCTTACACCTGCCAAGCTTGTTCAATGGGGTCACAGTTGTCTAGGTAATTGAACCGAATGATGTCAGTAGGATGTTTATCAGAAGATCGCCACGGTGGGAGGTCCTTCTCCCCTCGATTACTCTTCTTCCTAAAGGAGCAGGAGGAATGAAGGGCAGATGAAGGGGATTGCTTCAGCACTGTAGGGTCACCTGATGCTGTCCGAATGTCAGCAGCCATAAAATCATTTTTTGGTGGAGTCTAGGGGAAGAAATGACACAATCCTTGATTACCGATCCATTGTCCAGAATACTAATATTATATCAATACATATTCTGTCACTGCTATAGCTTATTCACTTATTCAAGAAAACTCACCCATTCCTAACACTAAGATAAATTCCTACATAGCACATATAGAATTACTTTATATTAATTAATTTAAACTTAATTTTCATAACACATATAGAATACTCGGGGGCTAAATTAAGCACTTTGAAGATAAAATACTCAAACTTCAAAAGTTTTCCCCCTATTTTTTGATCTTTTAGATAGAGAAGGACCATAAATGTCCCTCCACAGTTGTGTGAAGCAAGCCACTTAACCAGCCTGAGCCTTGAAGGATGGGGCCTTGGGGGAGGAAAGAGAAGTGAATAAATGTTTTTAGAGTGCCTACTGTGTGCCAGACACTGAAGTAAGTGCTTTACAAATATTATCTCATTTGATCCTAAAACAACACTCTGAGGTAAATAGGTATTAATTGGGATTCTCATTTTGTTGTTGTGGTTGTGCAGTTGTTTCCACTGTGTTTGACTCTTCATGACCCAATATTGGCAAAGATACCTGAGTGGTCTGCCATTTCTTTCTCCAGCTCATTTCACTGATAAGGAAACTGAGGCAAACAGGGTTAAGTGACTTACCCAAGGTCACACAGCTAGTACATATCTGAGACTAATCTGAACTCTGGTCTTCCTGATTTCAGAACCACTACTCTACGTATTGTACCATCGATCTGCCTTAATTTCCTTATCTGTAAAAAGAGGTGAATGGGGACATATTCACAGGAATATAGAGTCTTCTCCCTGGAGTGGAAGAGACCTTAAGCCCAAGTTTCCATTCCTCCAGAGTCAGGTGATTTCCATATAAGGCTATATATTGCTTTAGGATCAATGATTGGATATGACTCACTAACTCCTCAATACCTAATTTGCATATGCGCACACAGTCTGCCATCCTCACACAGGTCCACCTGATTTGCATAAGTTCTCAATGCGCAATTTGCACATATTTTCCATGCCTAATTTGCATATGATGACGTGTATTTTCGCAGGCTTCCTAACATCTGGGGGAAGCTGGAAAATTTGAACCAGGTTTCAAACGGGATTGGTTAAGATTTCCCACCTAGAATGTAAGACCTTGCTTCTCAGCCAATGAGAATAGTGGTCAGTGGTGGGAGGGGGAATTTTCGCGTCAGGGTCTATATAAATCACCATTCCGCTTCTGTAAGGCGCCTCCCTACTCCAGCTTTACTGGTGAGAACACAATAAAGGGGATTTTCTGTTTTTACCTTGAGACGCCTCTGAGCAGTCAATCTGAGTAAGGGGTGTTCGTGCTTTCCCCCCAACACAGAGGGATAGTAATACCCTTAGAACCTATCTTATATGCGCTCATGACATACATGTAAAGTGACTGCAATTTTAACAATAGAAATATTAACAATATGATGATGATTGGAATGAACAGCCACCCAAGACTGGATGCATCAAAGCATGTCACTAATCTCACTAGGCAGCAATTGTTACCAATCGTCAGCAGCAATAGAATTCATTTTTGTTCTTTTAGTCCACTCCCAGAAACATTCCCCATAATTTGATGGAGAATTATATTTCCGTGAATATTCTGCGGAGTATTTCTGATGTTCTTCGATGTATAACAGAAAGACTTTCTCTCTTCTTCATGGTAAAAATGAAAGACTTTGTGGTAAAATAAAATGCTCAAGACTCTTACAGGGCACTCGGATGGGAGTCTCTATTAGTCTGAACTAAACTGTTACCAATCCTGTCCCAACCTGCTACTGACCTCAGCTTTGAGGAATCTGGGAGAGTAATTCTCATTTGCATATTATCAGGCAGTGTGGTCTCCAGTTAAAGACATTAGATTTGCAGTCAATAGATCTGGCTTTGAATCTTGGCAAGGCTGCTTATTTAGAGGCAATTTCAGTTAAGAACAACAATAGCAAATCACATTTATATAGCATTTAAACATTTTACAAAAATACTTTCCCCACAATATAATCCCGGTTCATTTTTAATGCTCTAAGAATCTATTAAGCATTTGTTATTGTAACAAATATAGGTGTGTCCTGCTTTGAGAAGAGTCTGATACAATCAGAACGTGCTAAACAGAGAGTTGGAGGTGTGAAGGAGGAGGGACACTTTCTCCTAATTGGCTCCAAGGTTTCTCCAACCAGCAAGCTCCCCTTAGGCTTTGAAAATGGTATCTGATTTTTAAAACTTTGATTTGCATATAGCAATAGAGACATATCTACTTTGTGAAAAGCTTTTGGTGTGTGTGTGTATCTAAATGGGCTCTCACTGAAATGACTCAACAACCACAAAATAGATAATATCTTGCTTAGAGTTTTCCTACTGGTTATCCAAGGGGCTGACTACAAAATACTGGGAGGCTACAGATGGGTTAGGCCACATATTCCTGGACTATTTGTCTCCTAAAAAAGAACAGAAATACCTACTGGGTACAATGGCTAGAGTGCTGGGCCTGGAGTCAGTAAGACCTGAGTTCAAATCCAAACTCAGACACTCATTAGCTGCAAGTCATTTCACCTCTGTGTGGCTCAGTTTCCTTAACTATAAAATAGAGATAATAAGCGCGCCTACCTCCCAGGGTTATTGTGAGGCTGAAATGACATACTATTTGTAAATCACTTAGCATAGTGCCTGCCATATAGTAGGCACTATATAAGTGCTTGTTCCCCTTTCCTAAAAGCAGAAAACATTATGCACTGTTGAGCTTCTACAGTAATATAGACATAAGTGCACTAATTATAATATGGTCATTGGTGAGGGAGGTTCAGAACTGGATTTTATCTATGGGGAATCTCCCCCTACTATTGCAGCTCTGCAATTATGTCCTAGAGAATTCAATTCAGTTGTTTTTCAGTCATGTCTGACTGTCTGTGACCCATTTGGAGTTTTCTTGGCGGAGATACTAGACTGGTTTGCCATTTCCTTCTCCAGGAAGGACTAAGAATTGGAGAAAGGATTGTAGAAGAATTCTCAGAGAAATGATGCTGTAGGTCTTTCAAGAACAGAGTAATTCCAGCTATTCACAACAGAATTTTTCCTGCTGGTTTTAATGAAATGATTAAACATTTGTGATTAGAAGTATGTGTTTACATAAAAATACTGATATGAATACAGCAGCAGAACTTAGCACAGTTAATGTTAATTGAATTGATGAATATGCTAAATAAAATCTTCTGTTACAAACGTGTTCAGCAAACCTTTTCTTCACAAATAGTACAATGTTAAAAGATCAAGCCTATGTAGGGAGAATTATCGAAAGCTTCAAATTTTGTTGTTATTTCAGTCACATCTGACTCTCTGTGACTCCATTTGGGGTTTTCTTAAAGATAACTGCAGTAGTTTGACATTTCCTTCTCCACTTCATTTTACAAAAGAAAAATTGAGACAAATAGGGTAAAGTGACTTGCCCAGGGTCATACAGCTAGTTGTGTCTGAGGCCAGATTTAAACTCATGAAGATGGATCTTTTTGCTCCAAGCTCAGCACTCTATTCACTGTGCCACCATAAATACAGTTGACTTCGGATTATTTCTCTTTTATTAGTAGAGGCAGCATTGGGTACTAGTTAAAATAAGAGTACTGGGTTAAAAGCAAGAAAGACAAGAGTTCAATGTAGAACCCTGCACAATTCACTTAACTCATCTATATGTAGTCATAGATTAGCCACAGTTGGGGAACCTGGGGCCTTGAGGCCACATGTAACCTTCTAGGTCTTTAAGTGCAGCCATTTGACTGAATCCAAACTTCACAGAGCAAATTCCCCTGATTAAAAAAAAATTTGTTCTGTAAAACTTGGACTCAGTCAAAAGGACATATAGAATGCCATATGTGAGCTTGAGGCTACAAGTTCCCCACCCCTGGTTTAGTCATAGTTGCAATATGCCTTGATGGAGGGAGTTCACACCCTACGAGCCCCCTTGCAAATTATCCACAGTTCCAGTGACATAATATGGTGCCCAGCTGTTCTAGTCCTAGGTATCAGAGAATCTTGTTGCTAGGACAAGTGCATAGTGCTGTACTATGGGGGTCTTGATCACTGAGAATTGACAGGTGGTTGAATAGTGATGAATAACTCCAACTGGTTAGAAGTTATAAACCTCTGGGTTTTATCACCAAACTACTGAAAAATCAACAATTTCCAGGTTGATTTTATCACATTTTTTAGTTCCAGACCTCTTTAATGACATGCAATTATGCCATTATGTTTGCTGTTTTTTCTTTCTATCTACCTTGGGCTTAGTAATATGAAGTTCTTTCACCATCTCGATATAGTGTTTCTTCCAAACTCCCTGCTCAAATGGGGTTGGAGAGAAATTGATGCACCAGTTAAAACGCAAACACTTGCGTATCCAGAGCTGATCCAATTCAGCCAAGTTCTTCCAGTGCCAGCTCACCTGAAAAAAGCAAGGACACAGTCAGTCCCTAGCCCCCTTCACAGGGTTGAGCCCTTTACCTAAGGTCTCACTGACTGGAATAGCCTTTCTATTTCCCAAATGTCTTTTCTCTTCTTCAGAATGAAGTCTCATGGCTACCTCCAACATTAAATCTTTCTAAACTGGGTGTTCTTAACCTTTTGGGGGATCATGGACACTTCTGGCAGTCTAGTGAAACTCATGGGCCCATTCTCAGAAAAGCATTTTATTAGCTACATTCAAAATTGAAGAATGCTAAATGTTAGTGAAAATAAAGATGTAATTTTTTTTTCTCACCCAAGTTCATAGACTCCTTGAAATCTACCCATGGACCAGGTAAAGTTCTTTGCCAATAAAAGCAGGGAGAGAGAGACAGAGAGAAGACAGAGACAAAGACAGAGAGACAGAGTGAGACAGAGAAGAGAGAGAATACATCCTTACTGCCTTGACTTAATCGACGGACACACTGTTACCATACAGATATATATTTTTTGTATCATTAGCTCTATAGCATAGACCCTATCTCACCTAGTTGGCATGGTATCTTTTAATTTCCAGCCTTCCTTCCCAACCCCCATCTTCCTTCCAAAGCCCTGTAGCACAGTCCCTGCTAGCCTGTGGGTACTGAACAAACACTGGCTGAGACTGGCCTGTGTGTGGGAGTATTTACAGTAAAGACAATAGGCCGCAGGTTTTGAATGGATCCATTGACAAGTAGGGGGCAGATCCTAAAGATCATATAGCCTCTTTGTTCTTACAGAACCCTAAGAGTTTTGCTTATTCTCTCCTCCCTCTCTTCCCCTCCCCAGAAGTTTATAGACTCTAGCTGCAGAAAAAACACCACCTTTCCTCTACTTTTTAAAAAGCCCTCCCCATTTCAAGATTAACTAAATACAAATTACCAAAATTTCAATCAGTCAGCATTTAAAAAAAATATATAGTGTTCAGAGCACGACCTGAGGCAGTGGAGGTTAAATACTAGGCATTAAAGGAGGATTAAAAAGAATTCGATACTTCAAAAAAGAAAAAATGGGGAAAAAGAGATCCAACAGCCAGAAGGAGAAAAGGAAAGTATTGGGGTGGGGGATGGGGTGGGGAAGGATCCTAACAGGGAGGGCCAGGCAAGGGAGAAGAGAAACCACATTCCAAGCCTATTTGACCTGGAGATGAAATGGAGCCCAGCCCCTCCTCCATAGCCTCTCTGCGGGGAAGCAAGAAGCTTTGAGGGAAAGGAGGCAGACCAGCCCCACCAACCTCTTCTCCTACTTATTTCTGGACTTTCTGAGAATTTGGAACTTAAGTTATTTTTTTTCTTTTGGCCTCAGGGGTAATGGGATTTTGTAGATAAAGGGGCAAGGGTAATAGTAGAACCAAACAAAACACAGTTGCCTCTCCCCTCCTTCGCCCTGACAGTGCAAACACTCCAGAACGGATTCTGAGTTGGGTCTGCAACCTGACTCCAGGCACCAGTGGGGGGAGGCGTTGAGGAAGGCAAATATCTAAAATTAGATCTCTGCCTACAAAACATAAGTTACTTTAAAAGCTAAATCCTATAGCCAAATAGAATATGTTCTACGAAAGCTGTTCATAAGATGATGTTTGTGGGGGTTTTTTGACACAAAGTAGTCCTTATGAGCATAAATGACTCAATTAATCAATGCAACTGCTTTCACATGCAGCTAGACTACTGCCTACCTGTGGTTTATCGACTTTTACTGAAGGAAAGTCAGTATGAAGTTGATATTTGGAAAAGTTTGAATATGTTGAGTATACAGGCATTAACATGTAATTTTTCGTTTAAAAATTTATACAGCTGGCCTATAACTAAGTGTCAAGTTCTGTCAGTTTTGTTGTTGTTGTTGTTGCGTTTGTCTTGTGTTTTCGTAGAGGACCATGACGTTAAGATGATGACATGACTCGCAGTTTACTTTGATTTGAGTGATTAATTAACTGATGTAAAAATGTCACTATAAGGAACAGACAAGAAGAAAGTACTTTAGTCAACAAATAGCCAATCTCCTTACCAAGCAGAAAGACACCACAGCAAAAGGCCACAAAGATTTAGAATATAAACTTGTCGGTAAAACACCATGGAGGAAGATGGCAGAATATTGTGCATAATATTGCCTCACAAAACATCCAAAAATAGTGGAAGAAAAGCCTGGTGTAAGACCCAAATGAGTCATCCCAATTATATTCACACAAATGAAAATGGCAAGAAGATAAGAAATAGATAGAAAATGGAATAGATTTGTTAAGGTTTCTATGAAGAAACACGAAATATCAAACAAGGTAGAGTCTATGAAGAAATATTAAATATTAAACACAATGGAATTGTTCTATTTGAACCCTGATGCCCCAGGCCCCAAAATGCCATGCAAGGAAGTAGAAACAGCATTTAAGATGATGAACCTGGGAGGAACAGCCAGATCAGTCCAAATACCCACGGAGGAAATCTGTTTCTCTGTTGGAAGCAACATAATCTTAGTTCAATTCTATTCCATTAAATTCAACAAGTGCTTATTAAGCACCTACCACTCAGAAGGTATCTGCAAAGTAGTCTTATAGTAGGGAGGGAAAGATACCAAGACAATGTAAAAAAAAAATCATAGATGATGTTACTACCCCGCCCCCCCAAAATGCCATCCAGAAGTCATTGGCCACAACTGCCTCACAGACCTATTTCTCTTTATAAAATCTTTATGAGAATAATCAAGGATATTATTGGTGAAAATGAGAAGGTAATAGTTACGTTTTCACAATGATTTTTTATTTGAAATAGTATCTATATGACCATGAAAGATATAGAGACTATAAAATACTATTACATTTATTTTTTGCTGGTTATCAAAAGATATCACATTTGACTTTGCAGCAATTAATCAACAAGCATTTATTAAGCACCTATTATGTACACTGTACAAGACACAGGAGATACAAAGACAAAAAAAATAACCAGCTCTGAGCACAAAGCACTCACATTCTCTGAGGGAGATGATATTTACACATATATGTTTAGATAAGTTAGAAATAAAATAAATACAAGAAAATATCTGGTAGCAGGGGTACCAGAAGATGGGGAGAGTAGGAAAGGCCTCATATATGTGGTAACTTATGAGTTGAACTCTGAAGTAGGTAGAGGTAAAGAGGGAGGCATTTTAGGCATGCCTAACAGCCTGGGAAAAGTCATGGAGGCAGAAGATATATTATGTGTGAGAAGCAGCAGGTCAGTTTGGCTGGAGGGTAGAGTGTGTGTGAAAGAAAGGAAATAATACATAGTAAGGCTGGAAAAGTGGGCTACAGACATAATGTGAGACTTTCAGGACTAAACAGAATGGTAGGTATTTGATCCTAGAGGTAATGGGGCTCCACCCTACCTTTCTAGGTTATTATATATTATTACATACTCAATGCTCCAACCTAGCCTTGCTGGTTCTCACATGTGATAGTCATCTGCTGTCTCCATGCATTTGCACTGGCTTGGAATGCCTTTCCTCTCACTTTTACCACCCAAACTCCGTAGTTTCCTTCAAAATTCAGTTTAAATGTCATCCATTACACGAAGCTATTCCCATGGCTACCAACTTCTAGTTGTTCAGTTGTTTTTCAGTTGTGTCTGACTCTTTGTGACCCCATTTGGGTACCTGATAAAGATATTGGAATGGTATACTTGAATTTGCTAGTGCTTCCTCGCCCCCAAAATTATCTTGTATTTATTTTTTACATAATTATGTGTGTACGTCACCTCCCCGATAGAATGTAAGTTATTTGAAGACAGGGATTATTTCATTTTTTAATATTTGTCCCTCAGAACCTAGCACAGTGACTGGCATGTAGTAGGTGCGTGATAAATATATGGTGTTCAGTCATGTCCAACCCTCCATGACCCCATCTTGGGTTTCCTTGGCACAGATATTGATGTGGTTTGCTACTTCTTTCTCCAGATCATTTTTACAGTTGAGGAACTGAGGCAAACAGGATGAAGTGACTTGCCCAGGGTCACACAGCTAGTAAATGTTTGAGGCCAGATTTGAACTCATGAAGATGAATCTTCCTGATTTCAACAGCCACTGGGACATCTAGCTGCCCACTTAATAAATGCTTGTTGGTTAACTGACTGATTAATAAAAAGCTGCTGAAGTTTATTGAGTAAAATATGACTTTAAATTTCTCCCCCAACAAAATATCTCTTGTGTATATGTCACTCATGCAACTGCAGATATAACTAACTGTTCAATGATCTTTTGATTATTACTAAGTGAGACATAAAATGGAGTTTTATCCTTCTAAAGATATTTGCCAATGTCAGGGAGGATCCAAATGAAAGAGGTGATTCCTCAGAAATCAGGTGTTCTTAGCTTTTAATATGTCATCAATCCTTTTAGCAATCTGGTGAAGCTCACTTACCCCTTCTCAGAATAAATGTTACATTTCATTTAGAAGTTAATAAACATAAAGATATCATTTTTTTCCCATCTAAGTTCATAGGGCCTCTGAAATCTATCCAGAGATTTCACCTGTGGACCACACATTAAAAACTCTTGCTAGAAATGAAGTCTTATAGATGTTTCTACTTACAGATAATATTGTGTTGGTTGCATCAAGCAACATTACAGGACTTCCTCAATGGCATAATAATTACTCACAGAATATTGAAATAACAATAAAAGAAAAAACAGTTGAAGAATGTCTGTTGTCTAATCTATGACATACAATAGGTGGCCAGTGCATTGAGTTAATAATATATATATTTGGGACATGTAAGTCTAGGTAAGTGACTTGGGACCAGAATGGAATTGGGGTAGAGAGCAAATAAGATTGAATTTGTGATGCTGAATAGTGATTCAAACTGCTCCTAAAGACTAAAAAAAACCACCCAGTTTTTAAATTCAAATATTATTTCAGTAATATGATATGGTTACAAATATTGAAACACTATGCTTTTTGAAGAATCAAAGCTGCAGATGACCCAGAGGGGAACGGAGGGACTCATGGTGGTGCAAGAGGGCCACAGCACATTTCCAAAGATGACCTATGCACACACCAAGTTCTGTAAGGAATACCAATTGTAGTGAGAGCAAGGAATGGCCTGAGTGCTGCAGAAAGTGCCTCCAGAGAGCTGGGCAGATCCTTTTTATGGGAGAACAATGACAAGAATTACACCAGATGAGAAGGCACAGTTGGGTTACATTATATACTGGTGGAAGTAATGTGCATACTTATAAACTCATATGTCCAGTAAAGTATATTGAAGTATTAAATGAACTATTGAATTACTAGGAGAAAAACAAATCCCCTCTTTGGAGTCTTCCTTGATAATAGTTCTATAGAAGCATACCTTAGAGATATCATGGGTTCAGTTCTAGATCACTATAATAAATACCGCAATAAAGCAAATCATATGAATTTTTTGGTTTCCCAGTACATATAAAAGTTATGGTTACACTATGCTGTAGTCTATGAAGTGTGTAATAGTATGATGTCCAAAAAAAACCCAATATGTACACATTACTTTAAAAATAGCAATTAGCTAAAGCAATAGCTTTAGCAATAAAGCTAAAAATGTTAACCATAATCTGAGCCTTCAACAAGTCATAATCTTTTTGTTGGTGGAGGGTCTTGCCTTGAGGCTGATGCCTGCTCACTGATCTGGGCAGTAGTTGCTGAAGAATGGGGTGGCTATGGCAATTTCTTAAAATAAGGCAATGAAGTTTGCTTCATCAATTGACTCTTCCTTTGTTTTGAACACTTAGAGGTGGCTGTTGGGTTATTAATTGGCCTAATTTCAATATTGTTGTGTCTTAGGGAATAGGGAGTCCTGAGGGGAAGGAGAGATGCAGGGAACCAATGGCTGATGAACCAGTCAGAAAACACATGATGTATCAATTAAGTTCACCGTCTTATATGGATACAGTTTGTGCCCCATCAAAACAATTAAAATAGTAACATCAAAGATTACTGATCACAGATGAACATAACAGATGTAATAATAATGAAAAAATTTAAAATATTGAAAGAATTACCAAAATGTGACACAGAGACATGATTTGAACACAGTTTTGGAAAAATGGTACCGATAGGCTGTTTAACACAGGATTGTCACAAACCTTCAATTTGTAAAAAAGGCAGTATCTGTGAAGGGCACGCAATAAAATGAGGTATCCCTGCACTGCCTTGAACTCCTCCATTAGATGGTGAACGTCTTGAGAGCAGGGACCGTCTCTTGTCTTTCTTTGTATCCCAGGTGTTTAGCATAATGCCTGGCATACATATAGATAGATAGATAGATAGATAGATAGATAGATAGATAGATAGATATAATGCCTGGCATACATATATATGTATATATAGAGAGAGCGATAGATAGATAGATAGACAGATAGATAGATATCTTGTCTTTCTTTGTATCCCAGGTGTTTAGCATAATGCCTGGCATATATATATATATATATATATATATATATATATATATATATATATATATATGTATGTATGTATGTATGTATGTATAGGAACATGGTAAATGCTTATTGACTGACTTTGCCTAACTTACGACTCCATGCAGCAATTGATTGTAACAACATATGTTATTCTGTAGAATTTTTTGTTCACTGGTTCATGTGTTCATGGTTCATCTATGCAACCAGGCTGTTAGCTCTATGGATAGGACACATGTCCTCACAGAAATTAGGGAGTCTACAGAGGCAGTATGGTTTAGTGGAAGGAGCAAAGGACTTGGAGACAAGTCTTTCAGGTTTGACTGGTGGTTCCATAACCAGAGAGGTGAGTGGTATGATGGAAAGAGTACTGAAATATGATATCATGAGCCTTCAGTTTGAGTTTTGTTTTTGCTACTTCCTAGTTAAATAACCTTCTGAACCTCAGTTTCCTCATTTGTAAACTGGGAAAATTAGACATCCATCAAATCAGAGTGTTGTGAGGAAAGCATTTTGTGAATTTTAATGCACCATATAAAGTATCATTACTATCTATGTAACTTGGGGAAATCACTTAATGCCTCAGAGTCTGAGTTTCCTAACTTGATAACTACCTCTCCTATGTAACTTATAGGGTTGTTGTTGGGTTTTTTTTGTGTGGGGAGGGGAGCAAGTGAAATTATGTAGTGTATGGTATTTTATAAAATACAAAACTCTATATAAACATGAGGCATTATTCTTGATTGATTTAGACCCAGGTCAAGAAATTTGCCCATTATGACACAGCTGTTTCTAGTAGAACCAGAACAAGGATCCAGGTATCGTCATTCTTAATGAAACATTCTTTTCAACTATAACCATCACTCTGTATTCTCTTATACCCCAAAATGTCTAGCAAAGTTCTAGACACATACACAACAGACATTTAATAAATACTCATTGATTGATAAACTGATACACAATTATAATAGATAGACCAATGTATTTGGAGCCAGAGGACCTGCATTTGAATCTCAGATCTGTTACTTACTACCTGTATGAGCTTAGATAAAGAATTCAAATATTTTTGGTCTCAGTTTCCATATCTATAAAATTAAGAACTTGGACTAACTGGTGATGTTATGATAAAACAGAAACCTACAGTTACTTATGTAAGAAATGTTCATAAATATAGCTCCTATGAACACTAAGATATTGAACTCTATTACTAAAAGCAGTGCCACATAGCAGGGCCATAGCAAAAGAAGATCTGGATCAGCAGTTCTTAACCTGGAGTCTGTAAATTTACTTTTTTAAGAAATATGTTGATAACCGCATTTCAATATAATTGGCTTCCTTTATAACCCTATGTATTTTATTTTATGCACTTAAAACCATTGTTCTGAGAAGGGGACCATAGATTGCCAGAGGGTCCATAACATATAAAAAAGATTAAGAATTCTTGCTTTCTAGATGAAAGAATCCTAGAACTTCGGACTAGAGATCATAATTTATAGATGGAAAAATTATATTTATAAATTATACTTATAAATATGAGGAAAATGAGGCCTAGATAAGAGAAATGACTTGCTCAAATTCAAATAAGAATTACTGACCCTTTTGTGTTAATGTGAAATCTTTATGCCTATTTTCTTTGTGAAAATTATCTATATAAACATTGAGAGTATCTGTGATATCTCACAGAGGTTTCCAATAGTAGGCCGGGTCTAACGACAAGATACTGAATATGTTACTTTTAAATAGGAATTGTTTCACTCGTTGCATTTGAATCCCTAGTACCTAGCAAAGGATTTATAATATAGAGGGTTAATAAATACTTGTTGATAGAGAAGACAAGATCCCACTCTATCACTTGTTGCTTACTAAACGCCATTTGATTTAGTAGGACAAAATTCAGCCTTTAAGACTTTGCTTCCACTAAACTTCTCCCATGCATATCTTAAGACTGCACAAGAAGAGCCTCCAATAGATGTAACCACAGAAATAACTTTTTTTTAATATCCTCTGATTATCAACACTAAGATAAAAAACATGGAAATATAGGCTCACTAAAAATGTTTGGCATTGTTATGGAGGATGTCCTCAAAGTCTAAAGAGAAGGATTCCCAAAACACACCTTGAAATTCCCGGTTATAGAGGATGTTGTGTTCAGAGTACTGTATATATGTAATACTACAGAACCTCCTCAGTGGGGTCTGTAACTATCCCCAAAAAAACATCTGTAGAACAATCCACAGTTCTACAGATGTTAGAACAATCCACAAAAGGTCTTCATCCACGTCATGCCCAATCTCCCAAGACTTTGTCCTAGACCCTCTTTTCTCTGTGTACTATCTCACTTGATGATCTTATTAGCATCCATAGGTTCAATTATCATCTCTATGTTGATAATTCTAAGATCTATATATCTTGTCCTAAACTGTCTCCTGAATTCTAGTTATCAAGTGCTTGCTGGACCTTTCAAATTGGATTTCCCTAACCCAAAAGTATCTCAAATTCAATAGGTCCAAAACAGAATTTATTATCTCTTCCCCTCCCTCCCAAATTCATACCTCTTCTGAAATTCCCTGTCATTAACAAAGATACCACTATTCTCCCAGTTTCCCAGGTTCAAAGTGTTAAAGTGATCCTTGGTTCTTCACTTAATCCATATATGCAATTAGCTACTACATCTCTTTTCTCTATCCACAAATTCTCTCATATATGTTTCCTTCTCTTCCCTAACACAGACATCACCTTGGTGCAAGCCTTCGTTGCCTCCCTCACACCTAGACTATTACAATGCCTTTTCTTTGGATTCCTTATCTCAAGTTCTTATCCCATTCCACACAGATCCACACAGGGATTTTACTAAAGTATAGGTTCATGTCATCTCCTTACTCAATAAACTCCAGTGGCTTCCTAATATCTTTACGATCAAATACAAATTGCTTTGTTTAGCACTTAAAGCTCATCATAACCTGATTCCCCCCTTCTTACCCTTTCCAATCTTCTTACACTTTCTTCTCTCTGACCCCACTGAGTTCTAACCATCTTGGCCTATTTGACTGTTCCTTGCCCATAGTGCTCTATTTCTCAATTATTCTTTTTCACTGGTTGCCTCTCAAGAATAGAATATTTCCCTCCTCACCTATGCCTCTGAAAATCTCTGGCTTCTTTTAAGACTCATTTCAAATGCTAAATCCTATGGGAGACCTTTCCCAGGTCCCCCAGCAGCTAATATTTCTAACTTCTCTGTACATCTTTCACATATACTTACTTATATATGTGGCTTCTCCCCATTAGGATATAAATTTCTTGAGAGCAGAAGCTATTTTGCCTTTTTTTTTTTGTATCCTTAATGATAGCAGGGCCTGGCACATAATAAACATTGAATAAATTCTTGTTGATTGGAGAAGCAGCCCAGTGTGGAGGATAGATCGCTACATCTTGGAATCAGAAAGATCTGGGCTAACCCTATCTCAGGCAGTTAATATCTGTGTGACTCTGGGCAAATCATAATCTTTGGGCTTCAGTTTCCTCAGCTATAAAATAAAGGGGCTGGATCTGATAATTTCTAATGTCCCTTTCAGTTCTAAATCTATCATCCTGTGAGTTGATTGGATTAATATTGCCTAGTTATGAAACGCAGTCAGAGGAACAATGAACTGGGCTCAGAAATGAATAGCAGAAGATCAAGTTGGATGACATTCAGGAAATTACACAGTTCTTTCAATAAACCCAAAGTACTCTGTGCCACAAAGGCCCATCTTTTTCACATTAATATTCTCCTAGGGTTGCTATATAGCTGTGAAACATGGAATTCTAAGATCTAAGAAGATTCAAAATTCCAGGGACTTGAAGGACAATGGAAAAATGCATAATGGGTATAAATAAACTATACATTTTATATTGGGGGGTGCTATTGTAATGTGCTTATTTAAAGGTCCTAGTTAAAGCTCCTTTTTTCTTTCTTTTTTCTTTTTTAAAATTATTTGTTTTCAGTTTTTAACAATCACTTCCATAAGTCTTAAATTTTCACCCCCTCCCCCCCTCCCCTTACTTCCTAAAAGAGTGTGCAATCTTGCATGGGTTCTACACATAACATTCTTATTAAACACATTTTCACATTAGTCATGTTGCATAGAAGAACTAAAACAAATGGGAGAAACCATGAGAAAAAGCAAAACAAAATAAAACATAACAGAAGAGAAAATAGTCCGCTTCATTCCCCCTTCCAATTCCATAGTTCTTTCTCTGGATGTGGATGGCATTTGCCTCAAGAGTCCTTTGAAAATGTTTTAGGTCCTTGCATTGCTGTGAAGAACTAAGTGTATCAGAAACAGTCCTTGCACACTGTGGCTGTTACTGTGTATAATGTTCTCCTGGTTCTGCTCATTTCTCTCAATATCAGTTCATATAAGTCTTTCCAGGCTTTTCCAAAGTCCTCCTGTTTGCCATTTCTTATAGCTCAATAGTATTTCATTACATTCATATACCACAACTTGTTCAGTCATTCCCCAATTGATGGGCATTCTTGGCCACACAGAGAGCCGCTATAAATATTTTTGTACATGTAGGTCCTTTTTCCATTTTTATGATATCTTTGGGTTACGGTCCTAGAAACAATATTGCTGGGTCAAAGGGTATGCACATTTTTGTAGCCCTTTGGACATAGTTCCAAATTGCACTCTAGAATGGTTGAATCAGCTCACAATTCCACCAACAATGAATCAGTTAAACTATACATCTTAGCACCAATGGCAGACACACAAGAAGTAATATACAAATCACTTGAGGGCATGAATGACAAGGAAAGGGGTGGATCAGTCATGTCATGAGAATAAGAGGTAACAGATGGGCAGT
The DNA here is from genome assembly GCA_028658325.1 of Potorous gilbertii. Taxonomy (NCBI): domain Eukaryota; kingdom Metazoa; phylum Chordata; class Mammalia; order Diprotodontia; family Potoroidae; genus Potorous; species Potorous gilbertii. Next base: position 208,382,189 of record CM053769.1, on the reverse strand, counting down.
ACAAGTACTTTACTGGTACCCTATGAAATATTAAAAGCTCTAAAGAATTAGGAAGTCTAAAGTTCATGGAATGGCTCCTTTCTGGAGTATTTAAGGAAAGGCTATAGAGAAGAAAAATATAGAAAGGTAAGACATGGATAGGGTGTAATCTGTACTAATGGAAGGATTATCTATGTGTGATGAAATCATGGATTCATCCAATACAGTATCAAATTACGACCTTTGCACATCAAAGAAGAGTACTGAATAAGGAAAGAAGCTCAAAGTTTCCACTGGACTGTCTTGAGAGGGTGTGATGTGGCTTTGGAGAGACTTAAGGAAATGCAAGCCAGTTCTATTAAGAAGATTCCCTCCATTTTGTACCATAGTGAGAAGGGTAACCCAAAGACAATATAGAGAGAAGAAATATGGAATAGAAATCATAGGGATTGAGAAACTTGTAGGGTGGGAAGGTGGCTCTTTAGTGATTGTTTATACTGTTACATATTCACTTTTATTTAGTTGGATCAGAAAAAGCAACATAGTATAGTAAATAAAGAGTTGGTCTTGGAGTCAAGAAGATCTGGGTTACAACTGATAAACTGTCAAAGGATATGAACAAGCAGTTTTCAGAGGAAGAAATTAAAGCTATCTATAGTCATATGAAAAAAATGCTCTAAATTACTATTGATTAGAGAGATGTAAATCAAAACAACTCTGAGGTACCACATCACACCTATCAGGTTGGTTAACATGACAAAAAAAGAAGATGATATATGTTGGAGAAGATGTGGGAGAGTTGGAACACGAATTCATTGTTGGTGGGGCTGTGAGCTGATCCAACCATCTGGAGAGCAATTTGGAACCATGTCCAAAGGGCTACAAAAATGTGCATAACCTTTGACCCAGCAATATTGCTTCTAGCACTGTATCTCTAAGAGATCATAAAAATGGGAAAGGGTCCCAAATGCACAAAAATATTTATACTAGCTCCTTTCTGGGGGCCAAAAACTGAAAATCAAGGAATACCCATCAATTGGGGAATAGTTGAACAAGTTGTGATATATGAATGTAATGGAATACTGTTATGCTATAAGAAATGATGAACAGCAAGACTTCAGAGAGGACTGGAAAGATATATATGAACTGATGCTGAGTGAAATGAGCAGAACCAGGTGAACAATGTACATAGTAACAGCCACAGTGTGCAAGGACTGTATCTAATAAACTTAGCCTGTCACAGCAAGGACCTAAAACATTTCCAAAGACTCATGATGCAAAATGTCATCCACATTCAGAGAAAGAACTATAGAGTTGGAACATAGAATGCAGCAAGCTGTTTTCTCTTTTGTTATGTTGTTTTTTGTTTTGGTTTTTCTCATGGTTTCTCCCATTCGTTTTAATTTCTATGCAATATGACTAATGTGAAAATGTGTTCAATAAGAAAAGAAAAAAAGAAGATCTGGATTTGTACTTTATCTCTGACACACGTATAGGCATCAGTAGAAAGGAGTTTAAATAATAAATCGAGATTTTAAAGTTAGATGACTAAATTGGCTTCTTTAAATAATATGAACCACTATTTAGTTGTCTGGGGAATGGGTGGCTGGAAGACTATAGAGGAATTTATAAAAATTATAAAATTAGAGATGGTAAGTACTTTGGTTTTTCAGTTCACTCTCAGGGTCCCTCTGTTATTTTAAAATGCTTACTCAGTCTAATGTCTGAAGGTGTTTTAGGATACAATTCTTGCCCATAAAAGAACAAGTCCCAGTCTGAAGAATTTAAGAATCAATGGGAACACAGATAACAGCCTCCACTTTATAGCACATTAGGCTTTGCAAAACGATTTACAAATATTATGATATTGTCCCTTCATAACAACTCTAGGAGCTAAGTACTATTATTACCCCCATTCTTCTTGTTGTTCATTTGTTTCTGTCGTTTTCAACTCTGTAACTTCATTTGGGGTTTCCCTTGGCAAGGATATTGGTATAATCTGTCATTTATTGCTCCAGCTCATTTTATAGAGGAGGAAACTTAGGCAGACAGAGTTAAGTGACTTGTCCAGGATCACACAGATGAATCTTCCTGACCCCAGGCCCAGCACAATTCATTGTGCCACTTAGCTACCCCATTTTTAAAGATGCCCAGGGTCATACAACTAAGATCTAAGGGCAAATTGGAATTCACGTCTTCCTGACTCCAAGTCTAGAGCTCTAACTTCTGTGCTACCTAGCTACAGCTAGGTGAAACACAATACTGCTATGCCAATGGATTTACAACTTGATTTTATTAAAACAACTTTCATTTATGAGGTTTGTGCTCAGTGTTGTTTATTTGCTTTACCTGTGCACATCGACAGAGACTTCGGGGGTCTAGGAAGGAAAAGATGTACAAAGACAACACCCTGGGGAGCTTGGTCGTGAAATCTAAGGCTTCTGCTGGAATTCTTTCCTGAAGGTGTCGACTGCAGAACTTTTGCTGTGACAGAGAACACTGCTCAAATAAGCCTGTCAATATTCTTCTCCTCTGAGCATCTGTCCACTTGTCAAACTGCAAGGGAAAAAAAAACAGCACCAACAAAGAAAAGCAAATCAGCTACAGATTTAATGTGACTCTAGAGATTCATTAATGGGGAAGACAAGCAAGAGTCAGGAGCAGAAAAAATCCATTTGTTAACTGACCTTTCCATTAGCCTCTTGTGTTCTCTTCACTCTCTGCTTATTTTCCCACCTAGTCCCATCTATTGTTTATGTGAATTTAGGTAAATGAATCTCTGAGTATGAATGGCTTCTTCTTTTGAGCTCACAACTGGCAGTGGCCCAAGATCTGCCAGTTGGGGCCAGCCTTACACAGTAAATATGGCATAAACTTATGAGGGATGATTTCAAGAGAAGGATCTCTTACAATGAAACTCCTCCTCTCCTCTCCTCCCCGCCCCCTTCCCCCCCACACTCCTGACAGGGAAAAACAACAATAAACCTCTTCTCCAGCTGCTCATAAATTAAAGACAAATTCTCCAATGGGGGACAAAGCCTTTGATGCCACATTTAAAAGATAAAGCTTTAAGTATGATTCTGCCAAGGGGTAACATAATGAGTTAGATTGACAGGAGATATGTATATATGTGTGTGTGTGTGTGTATGACTACTATTAGCTCCTTTTGGGAAGAACAGGTTCCAGAAAGAGGAGAGCAAAAATACCTAATGGGTACTAGATACCCACTGGGGAGGAAGAGGGGAGAAGAGGTGGAGGAAGAAAAGAAGGATAAAGTTTGGTTATTTCACAGTTTGGATTGGAGAAGACCTTACTGTCAACCTTGCTCATAAAGGTGTCTGTGCTTCTTTTGGGCATTCATTCCTTTTGTTCTCTTAAAAAAAGATACCTCCTCTTTGAGATTGTGAATGCCCTTGGGGAATGCTGCAAAATGAGAATGGGGGTGGGGTGTTAGAGAAGGGATTGTCATGAAAAGGGTAAGAAGCAATGTCACAGACAGCGATAGCAGCATTTTTGCTGTTTGATTAAAAATTTGTTTACTAAAGCAGTGAAGAGCCTGTACAAATTGTGCAACCTCTTTGTCTCTCTCAAGAAGCACTTTATTGAGCACTTCCCATGTAAAAGGTGAGAGACACTGTTGTTTAGACAGAGAGCAAGCCTGTCAGAAAAACTAGGGTTCAAGTATAGCTCTTGACACTCAATGGCTGGGTAAGCCTGGGCAAGTGACTTTACCTCTCAGTACCTTAGGCAACCCACAGAGACTATAAAATGCACAAGAGTTGACCATATGCTTTGGTAGAGGGAGTCCCCCACTGGGAATTGTCCACATCAGTGAAATCACAGATCTAGACCTTTCCCCACCACCAAAAATCCCCTACAAAAATGGGCAAGACATTGTGCCAAGTGCTGGAGTTAAGGGGCACAAAAACAAAACAAAACAAAAAAACAATCCCTGTCTTCTAGAAATAAATATTCTACTGGGGTGATGTGTGAGATGGGGAAATACAACATGTAAACAGAGAAGTGTATACTTGATCTTTTGAGGAGAAAGCAGCCAGTAAGGAAAGTGCATTCTAGGCTTTGCAAAGGAGGGAGATGAAATCAGCCAGTTTGACTGGACAGCAAAATGTATGAAGGGAAGTAATATAAAATAAGCCTGGAAAGGCAGTCAGGAGCCAAAGCTACCCTTCTCCTGCCTTTCTCCTCCAATATTTTCCCTTCTCTCTTGGTCCCCAGTGCTCCTAATGTCCTCATTAAGGCAGTGAAGCAGCAGATTACTCCATGACCACAGAGAATGACAGAGATGGAGTCAAAGCTGGACTGCGATCCTCTTTCATTACCACCTACAGAGCAGAGATGAGAAGGTTCTAGAAACTGAGAATCTCAAGGTTGGAAGGGAACTCTATGAAAGGCTTCAATTATACTTTTACCTCCTTTTCCTTCCCCCAGGGAAGGAATCCTCCCTATAGCCACATTATTAGGGTAAAGGATATTTTTCAGATTTTCTCAGTGGCTAGGTCAAATCTAGGAAAGTAAGGTGATCTCCAGAAAGGAAACCAAGACGTTATTGCTTTTAGTGCCACAGACAGAAAGGCATGCTGCATTTGGAATCAGAGGAACTAAGTTTGAATTCTGACTGGACTACTTACTACCTGTGTGACCTTGAACATCCTCTCTCTAGTCCTGTTTCATTGTGTGTAAAAAGAAGGGATTAAATTTAATGATATTTAAAGTTCTTTCCAGCTCTAAATTCTAGGATTGTGATTCACAAGGCGTCCAGAAGTTCACTTTATTTTTAAATCTCTGAGCTGACCTAAAACAGACTTTAGGCACTGGTAAAGTAGGTAGCCAATCACACGTTGTGACTGAGAATACATGAAAACGTTGTCTGTCCTCAGATTTTCTCCACCCCTTTTGCTCCTCCTATTGATATCACAGTCAGCTATGGAGTAGAGTGGATAGAATACTGGGTTTAGGGTTAGCAAGACCCAAGTTCACATATGTCTCACGCACTAGCTGTATGACCAGAAAGCTGATTTTTATCAACTTGTTTCCTCATCTGTACAATGGGATAATAAAGGCATCTATCTCATAGGTTCTGAAGATCCAATGAAATAACATGTAAAATCCTTAAAATGCTAGCTATTATTATTACTTGGTCATGCCATAAGAATATTTAACAGAGAAGTAAGAATTACACTGGAAGGGCAGTGTTAAACTATTACCTGGGAGAAGCACACACACACTGTAAGCCTATCCCTTCTCCATTCAGCATGGAGAACTTGGTTCATATGTTATAGAGCAGGTATACTTCTAATTAAAGTGGCAGAGAGCTCATACAGTTTGATGAAGGGGAAGTGGGAAGGACCTGGGAGACAAAAGGAGACACCAGTGGACATGCTAGGCTGGGGAGTCTAAAGAATAATATAAGACCCAGGGGAAGACAGGCTCAAGGAGATGGGAATCCAGAGTCAGCAGCAAACCAGTAGAGAGTAGACCTTCTATGACCCCAAAGATAAACCTGACCTGCTGCAAACTTGTACTGGAATTTAGCAATGCTTGTTTTCTGTAATTTTTGTCTCTATGATCCAAAAATTTGTCTTAATTTCTACATTTTAAGGTAAGCTATTATCAGACATGGGAAGTTATCTATAAAGCACAAGTGTCAACCAGGAAATAGCTATCAAGATAAAATACTGGCCCTCTCTTCCTAACCCCTCACTTCACTATCTAAAGCTATATTTTGAATTCCCTAACAAGTGCTTAAAATAATTAGCTTTGGGAATAAAAAGTAAATAACTGTGGTTATCACTTTTCCTGACTTGCTAATATTCTTTAAGAAGATAGCAGCTATTAGTAAATTAAACAAATCATCGATTGAGAACTGATGAGGATCACAGCAGGGCTCTTTGTTGTTGTTCGGTCCGGTACAACTCTTGTTCATCTCATTTGAGGTTTTCTTGGCAAAGATACTGGGATGGTTTGGCGGTTCCTTCTCCAGTTCATTTTTTGAGGAAAGCAAGGCAAACAGGCTTAAGTGACTTGCCAAGGGTCACATAGTTAACAACTACCTGAAGCCAGATTTGAGCTCCTGACTCTAGGCCCAGCACTCTATCCACTGTGCCACCTCCAATAACATTTTACACATGAGTGATCCCAGAGTATCAACAACTTGCCCACGGCCATGCAGAAAGTTAATGGCTGAACCAGAGCAAGGACTCAGATGTCCTAACTTCTACTACCCTACTATACATTATCCTATCCTACAATTAATTAAGATAGATTAAATAGGATAAACTGAATAAATTATATTAAGTAGAATTATAGTAACTATAATAGATATTGACTATTATATAAAATATGATATTAAATATTAACTCATAGATTAAATAGGATAGATATTAAATATGATAGATCATGAATGTTGAATAAATCAATAATGAATGGATGTTGAATGAAATGATGATCTATAATTGATGTCTTCTAATCTAAATTACTCTCAAGGTCAGAGGATCACAGTTCTAGAACTAGAAGGGTCTTTAAAAGTCTTTTGATCCAGTCCTATCATTTTAAAGATGAGAAAACTGAGCATTAGAAACCTGTCTAATTCCACAGACAGTGAATATCAAAATAAGGATTTGAACCCAGATTCCCCGAATCCAAATTTGGCCTTCTTGCTGCTATACCACATTGCATATAAACACCACATATGGTTAGAATTAGAGTCTTATCTTTCTTGCAGTGAGGTTAACCTGAGTCCTTGAAGTCTAAACAAAACTACTTCAGTTGGAAGAACTTCAAATATGGGACAGGGAATGGACTCTATCTTTGTTTAAAGAACAACCTACCTAAACCCAGCCTAGCTAAGATGAAAGGTCCATCACTAAATTAGCTGCAAGGAGACAAACAATTCAACTCCAGCAAATCTGGAAGTCTATTAAGTTATGGGGGAGCTGTAATCTGCATTGGTGGAAGGAGAACCCACATAGATGGATTCGCTGATCCTTGAAATATTGAAGAATATACACTTTTGAAAACGAAAGAAAAGGTATAGCACAAAATGAATAGAAAATATCTTTAGAAACAATCTATATATGTTATTGTATGTGGTGGTATACCAAATATATATTTGGGTATATACATATATATATATATGTATATATATATATATATATATACACATACGTATGTATGTATGTATAAATGAAAGGGAGTACATTAAGGTGGGTAAAAAAGAAAAGAAATGGATGAACAGGTACCCAGTATATAAACATCAGATACTACTTAAAGAAAATTGATCATCATGACATGAAAGAGAATAATAGGATCTGTCTGACCAGTTGGAGAACACAGGGTCCCTGCTCCTTATCAATTCAGGGCCCTCCTTGAAAATGAAAACTAACAGAATGGGTATTTAACCCAAGTGACTCATTCTAGATAAGTCAACTTGTATAGTAAGCTTTTAGAAACTAGGATCAAGTTTAAGGTCCAAAAGAGGGGAAATTCAACTTATAACGACAAATAACAACCAATCATATAACCACAAAACCCAAATAATCTATATAAATATTCTTATCCTAGGATCTGAGTATCAACAAATTCATTCATACAGCAAACATTTATCATTCATCTGCTATGTATAGAGATTGAACTAGGTACTAACAGTGCAAAGATAAAAACTAAGCAGTCTCTGTTCATAAAGAGTTTATAGCATTTGTTGGGGGGGAGTGGTAGGGGCAACATATACAAAGATAAGGAACTATAAAATAGATACAAAGTAATTTGAGAGGATAAGGTAGGGAACTTGCCACTAAGTATCAGGATGGGCTTGTAGCAATTAAGCTACAGATTTTAAAGAAGCTTCTAAGGAAAGTAGGGATTCTAAGGGGGAGTAGTAGGGAGGGAGGGCTTTTGAGGTGAGGAAGAGCCTGTGCAAAAGCTCAGAGATGGGAAACTGGAAACAAGCACACCAGTTTAGCTGAATTGTAGAGTATATGAAAGGCCATAAGGAACAATAAACTTGGAATGGTAAACTGGACCCAGATTATGAAAGGCTTTGAAGTGTCAAACAAAAATGTTTCCATTTTCTCCTAGAGATAGTTAGGAGCCACTGGAGTTTATTAAGCAGGAGAAGATTATGATCAGACCTATGCTTTAGGAATCTTAATTGAGCAACAGACATGCTACTCATTGGAGTACCCATATGATATGGCTGGGGCACTCCAATAAGCAATTACTCAATGTTTCTCAGTCATAAGCATTGACAAAATGGCTATGCCTTTTGCTTTTATATGAATAGGTAAAGATGGTCCCATAAGCCAAGGCTATTTCAGAGTATTAAAGATGGAAAATTTGAGCTCATCATCAGTATTACTGATTGCCAGTGAGAAGCTAGTGTAGAGATCTGCACAAGTGATATAACACTTTCAAGGTGATCCACTCCTTTTAAAATTTCCTCATTTTTACCCTTTTGTTCACCCTTACTTTAAGTCACTGAGGAAGCACTGGATTCTATTGTTAAAGATAATTATGTTTACTTAAATTCTAGAAATATGTATATTTTGAAAAGTTACCCATTTTCCAAGCAGGATTCTTCTTTCTTCAAATATCTAGGATAAGCAAATAAAGAAAGGTGTGATTTACTATGTCATGCAATAAAAACAATTTTTTTAAAATTCCCTTTAAAAAAAGGTCTCGCTAAGATGGTCCTGTCTCAGTCTCTTCATCTACCAAATGAGGAGGCTGGGCTGGATGATCAGTACTGTTCTAACAATTTATTACTTCATACTTTTCACTGCCATCATGGGAATTAAAAAATTCAGTACTGTATGTGAATATGGATTCTACCCTTAGCAGTTCTAGGGACAGCAGCTGCTGTCAAAGATCAGTTTTTCAAGCAGAGCTTGGATGATGGATGACCACCTGTCAAGGGTATAGTAGATGGGATTCCTAGGAGGAAAGAGGGGGAGGTTAGCCTAGTGAGGGGTGGGGAAGCTGCAGCCCCAAGGCTAAATGTGGCCCTCAAGTGCTGCTCATTCTCCATGAATAAAAGGAAAGAAACTACACTTGGCCTTTATAATCTTTTCCAGCTTTAAATCAAAGATCTTTGACCTTATATAAAATAGTGAAGGGAGAATAACTGAGGAACTTGAAAGGAGGAGAAAAACCAGCAACAGAAGAAGAAAAACTGAAACAATATCTGAAAACATTTTTAAAATATCAATGATGATGAAAATGTATGAAAGTCATGAGATATAATGCCTTGAACAAAACAAGTGTTAAATAAATATTTTTCAATTGATTTTTATTTTAAAGGGTATCAAAAGACTCAATATTGTCAATTATTGATTATTCAAGGAATGTCATCCAACTTTCAAATATACAGTTTTTTGTCTTTATCCAGGTGGTAAAATGGTGCAGTGGGTATGGTTCTAGACCTGGAATTAGAAAAATCTGAGTTCAAAACCTGTCTCAGATACTTATCAGCTATAGGACCCCAGGTAAATGAATTAACCTCTATCTGACTCAGTTTCCTTATTGGTAAAATGGGCACCAGCCTTTCAGGGTTGTTATTGTGAGGATAAAACAAGCATTTTACAAACCTATACAAATGCCAGCTACTGTTGTTATTTTCCTCATACATTCTCTTACTGCTTACATCTTGGCTATTTTTCACTATGCAGTAACAATTCTAGTAGATGGGTATGGGAAAAAGAATCCATGGCAAGCCATGGCTGTTTGGTGGATTATTTTACTTTTTCTCTTTCTTTCCACTTTTTCTTTTACATTTTATTATAACCCCAATAACTATCAATGAAGACAATAAAATACGTTGATAAGGTCTAGAACAATATTCTATATAAACTCCTAACAATTCAGAAAGTTAAACCAAATGAATCAACAAACAAAAGATATCCTTACTCTGTCAGTTCACTTTCAAGGCCACCCACCCGTGCCCTGCTTTCTGCTCTTTATGTAGCTGCAATCAGTGAATCTAGTTGTCTCTGTTATTCTTGTTTCATATGATTCCATATAGGTCTTTGCAAATTCCTTATATGCTTTGTACTGTTTTTATGGCACTATAATATCTAATTATGCTGATATATCATAATTTATTCATTTATTATCTAATATTATGACATATAGATTTTTAAAGATTTGTACTATAACAAAAAGCAGTTATAAATATTTCTATATAGACAGGTTTCTTTTTTTCTCTTCTAGCTATACAAACCAGTCAAAGGTATGATTAATTTTCTAATTCTTATTGTAGAAGACCATACTGCTTTCCAAACTGCATGCACCAATCCTCCATTTCCCTATAATTTGGCCAGCACTGAATTTTATCCTCTTTTTGTGCTAATTCCACCATTCTAGTGGGTATGATAATGGTACTACTTACCTTAAGTTGTAATGAGCAATGTGCTTTTTAAGCTATAAAATATTTTTAAATGATTCTTATATTGGTACTGTATTTTTGAAATAACTGGAATTTATATAATGCTTTAAGGTTTACAAAGTATTTTACAAATATCTATTTTTGATATTTCTGAGTCATATGAGCAAGAAGATAGAGGACTACATATTTTCTTAGATTTCTATGACCTCTTAAACCTCTCTAAAAAATAAAGATAAAGCAACTCCACTATGGTCTAGAATACCCAGAATTCAAAAGAAAATAAAAAAAACCCAAACCCATGAACGGATACTCATTAACCTGAGCTTATTTATAAACCTTTTCCCTCTTCCCATGGTAAGGTCAATAAGGCTGCCCTAACAGACATAAGGACCTGACATACAACCTTCAAATAAAACCCATCCCAACACTATGGTCCCCTTGCCTCTCTCTAATGCTATTGAGAACCTGTCTTTGGACTACAGAAGTTTGCCAAGGCCATGACAGCCAGCCAGAGTGGCTACAGCTCTGCTAGAGCAAAAACATGCCAAAGTCACAATGCTGTGACATTACATTAGCTCTCCAAAACTCTGACCTGTGTGGGGGTTGGATAACCCTGTGACTCTTGCAGGACAGCTCTCTGAACTGCAAGTGCTGGGTCAGAGAACTGAGGCATAGAGAAAGTGGAATGGGTCAACAATAAAGAACAATATTTATGGGGGGGGGGATGTTGTATGCAGCACTCCACCAAGCCTGAAGGAAAGAACACAGGGGCCAGTTTTGGGCACTCAAAAGTCACTTGGGACAGAGACCTAGGCTGGTGAGCTGTGAATTGCCTAGCACAGGAAAGGGATGAAACACTTTTGAGATACAGCCCCCAAAGAAACCATCATCAGAGGGGAGTGAATAAGAAAGGGAATAGAAGGAAAATGGAGTTGGGAGATAGATATAATTGAAGATCTCATGAAGAAGAAAACTCAAAAACATTTAATATAAGCAGATAAATTAACATTAACAGCGAAGTAGATATGCTTTGGATCTAGTAAATGAGTTCAGGCATCTAAGAATAAGTACTGCAAAACAAAGGAAAAATGATCCAGTACTTGATGGAATGTCCGGAGAACGTGGAACAACCCATTGTTCCTGAGTGGCTCAAAAGAGAAATGAGAATTACGAGAGCAAAAGTCATGGTCTGCAGAGCAGTAATAATGGATCTGCCATGGCAGGCTTCACCAAATAAACAAGAGAGAAAACAATAGATTGTGAATGTCAGCCTAGAAGAGAAACAATTAAAAAAAATTAAAAGAAAATGTGCTCAATATACCAGCAAGACATACTGATCTAGAAGACAGGATTTGTAAAGAAAATGTAAGGATCATAGATCTCCCAGAAGAATACAACAGGACAAAAAAACACCGTAATGCCATAATGAAGGAAACAATAGAAAAGAATTGTTCAGAACTTTTAAGCATAGAAAATGAAATACCAATCAAAAGAATTCATAGGTCATCCCCAGAAAATAACCCAAGGCTCCAAACTCCAAGACACATAGAGGTCAAATTTAACAATTCAATTCAGAAATAAGTTCTGCAAGTGGTCAAGAGAAGGACTTTCAAATATAAAGAAAAGGAAATTTGAATAACATAAGACTATTCTGGATCTATCAAAACACATAACAGGAATAATGGAATTATGGAATAATGTGTTCTGAAGAGTCCAGGATGACCTGCTTTACAAATCTGAGCATCATAAATGAAAAAAGGTAGACATTCAATAATAAAAAAGCATTTGAAACATTTTAAGAAAGAAAAGCAGAGCTGAAGAGATTATTTGCTTTTCAAACAACAGAAATTCAGGAAGATTAAATAAATGCAGCAGCTGAGAACAGCAACAAGAGCAGTAACACAGTTATAGTGGAGAGTCGGGGTGTTGATGGTGATCTGGTAGAGGTCACACTGAAGTAGCAGGCACAGGGCATCATGGACAGAGCATGGTGACACTCTGTATACAGGTGAATCAATATCTTTGGTGGTACTAGTTGCAACATGAGAGGACACACACAAGGGAGAGTGGGGAGCAGGAGGATATAAGGGGATGTGTGATGTCCTGAGGTAAAATCTAGGGCTAGCAATGAGGGGTGGATGACCCCTGTGGCCTTAGAAAAAGAACAACCTATAGGAGTGTAAGGAGGAGGAAGGAAGGATTGAAAAGGGAAGGAAAGGAAGGAGGTCTTATTTTGGTGGTGGGTGGTCTATGGATGAATGCTTCTATGGATGAAGAGAGATGGTCTGTGAAGGGAGATGGGGACTTCAAGCTCCCTCTGGCCTGGGAGATATGATGATTTGAAAAGTCTACTTATCCTACATTAGGAAGGAGGTGTTGGAATTCCTGGAGGCAACTGCCATCTGGGAAGTGGGAGAGTGTGGGCCCAGGGAGGAGACTTTGAGGCAAATGGTGGAAAAAAGATAACCAGAGGAGGATATAGATGGTAGGTTAGAAATCAGGGTAGCTGAGGCGGGAGGGACCCTAACATAGATCAGCATTTTCTCTGACACCTGCAATGGTTGGCTTGTTCCGGGAATGGGGGAATGGAAGAGAGAAATACATGAGGCAAGCTCCACAGGGAAATGACAAGAAAGGAGAGCCTAGAATAGACACTTTAAAAGCTCTGATTGCCTGAGGAATACAGAGAAAATAAAGATATCAGATAATTAGAGGAGTCATGAAGTAGAGAATGAGGGTCTAGAGTAGAGAGAGAAAGAAAGGATAGATAATGAAATGAGTGAAAGAAATCTTTTTTGGAAAAGGGTGCAAAAATGAAATTTAAAGAAATTAGTGGGCAAAACTGGTTGGAAGGGAGGAGATGGAGGAACTTACTTAGGGAGGGGAAAAGGGGCATAATATGTAACCAGATAAAAGGGGGAGAGAACAAGTTACCAAAAAACAAAAACCTCCAAAGGGAAGGCATAATAAACAAGAGAAGAGGATGAAAGGGAAAGGGAAGAGAGCCAGTGGGAGCAAGGTCATCCTAAAAAAGATTAAGGTAAAGTAACTGAAGAGCATAGTATTGTGTTTACAGCAGAGGAGGGAAAAAACATAACCTAGAAAACAAACATAGAGAGGAAAATATAGACTTAATTCTTGTAACTTTAAATGTGAATGGATTAAACAATCTCATAAAATGAAAAAGAGTGAAAGATTGGATGAGAAAAACAAATATTATCTCATTTTAGACTCACAACAACCTGGGAAGAAAGTATCATCATTATTCTCATTTTACAGATGAAGAAACTGAAGCAGAAAGGGGTTAAATGACTTGCCTGGGGTCATACAGCTAGTTAGCGCATAAATCTGGATCTGAATTCAGGTCTTCCTAATTTAGGGCAAGTACTCTATTCATTGCACTCCCAGTTGCCTCTAAATTCCATGGGTATGTTCACGCACAAGGACAATTACAGATAAGTGTGTATTTCTTTGTTTCATGTAAAGACAGAGATAAGTTTGTGATCTACATCCTGAGAAAGAATAGTAAGCCCATAGCTCCGTTAGAACATTTGAGAATCAGATATATGTACATTTGTGTATCTGAGTAAATGTTTAAGTATCTGTTGGAATGTACATATATATTATACATATTAATGAGAGTAAATATGAGAGAAAATGCTAATATATTTGTGTGCATTGGGAAAGAGAATACAATGAACATATGTCAGGATTTATGTCTCTCTGTCTCTACCATATGTTGTTTTACATTTTTTTTAAACCACACCTGCAATTTCGGGAATACTCAGAACTTCCTTTGCCAATGTAGATTAGCACCTACTCTGTAATTAATAGTCTCAGAAATTTGCCTGAAACCCTGAGAGGTTAAATGATTTCCTTAGCTACTATGTCAGGGACTGGACCTGAACCTAAGTTCTCCTGAAGCTCTCTAGCCACTTCTTTGTAGCTCCCAGTGTGTGTGTTCATCCTTCGTTGACAAAGAAGACCATGCCATCAGAGAAATAATGACATGACTTGCACTTAACTTTGTTTTGAGTGAGGGAGGGTGGTGCAAGTCACCAGCCTCACTTCTCCTCCAGAGTCATCTGAATCCAGCAACCAGATATTCATCAG
>CM053769.1:208332468-208367198 GCA_028658325.1 Potorous gilbertii | reverse complement strand
AGGATGACTGGAGATGACCCAGGATGAGGCAGTTGGGGTTAAGTGACTTGCCCAGGGTCGCACAGCTTAGTGCGTGTCAAGTGTCTGAGGTGAGATTTGAACTCAGGTCCTCCTGACTCCTGCACTGGTGCTCTATCCACTGTACCACCTAGCTGCCCCCTACTTTGTGGCTGCCTCTACTAATATGGGAGTTGACCTCAAATTAATCTGAGTTTTCCTTTCCTCCTAGAGCTACCTGAGGTAGGAAGGGAAATTCACTTTCAGATAGACTCTCCTTCTGCTGCCCATCAGCCCATCACTCAACTTCTCCTTTGAGGTTCATTCTATCCAAATTTTTCAAGCAATCCAGATCCCAGTAGCTGCTGTCTACTAACCCCAAGGACATTCTCCCTCTCTTCTCAATGAGTTTGAGGCTCTCATATTCTACCTTTCCATCCTAACTCTTACCTTTTTACTATGGGACTTCAACATAAATATTGATGATCCTTCAAACACCAATCTACCCTGTTCCTCAATCTATTCAACTCCCAAAACCTGCTTGTTTACTTCACCTCAACTGTACACTGGAATGGTCATGCCTTGATCCTGTAATCATTCACCATAATTCTACTTCTTGGACAAGAACTCAGAAATTCTTTTGTCTGATTACATCCTCTGGACATTCCATCTCTTACCTCTCCAAAACCTATTCTTTAGCTTTCTTTCCAATCCTTCTACCCCTCAGTACTTCCCTTTCCTCTACTCACACGTACCCCAACTTAGTTCAGCTTCTTACCACCTTTCCCCTGCACTTGCAATTCTTCAAATTTGACTCCTTACTTCAAGTTTCTCTGTACTCTAACTCATCACCCACACACCGCTAACGGGATTTTTCTAAGACAGAGAGAGGTCTGCCCCTGTTGCTGCTTCTTCAAAGAGTTGCAGTGATCTCTCTCTCTTCTCTGAACTCCTATAGCATTCAAAGTTTGTGATACATTATTGAACACTTAGCAGTATTTTTCATATCTTCTAGTTAAGCTATCTGTCCAAATGTAAGATGCTTGAAAGTAGCATGAGATCTTACAAACTACCTGAGGTTCTTCTGAGTTTTAAACTCAACATACATCTGATGATTTGTTGAAAAGTAAAAACTTCAGAAGCCATGTAATCATAGAACTGAAAGGGACCTTAAGAAGTCATTTATTTCAATCTATCATCTCATATATCCAAATAGAAAGAAATAATCCTATCCCTAGAGGAGCTTACATTAAATCAGAGGATATAAGCATGAACATATATAACACAAAATAGATATTATACTATTTTATGGGGTTTTAGATGAAGAGAAGTTTTTACCTCTACATCTCCTGATGTACCCATCTCTCCACTCATAGCCACCAAGCTATCCATGTTGATTCAGGTCCTTATCACCTCTTACCTGGACCAGTGCAATAGCTTCCTAATTGAGTTCACTCCAATTCATCCTCCACACAGCTGCCAAAGTGATTTTCCTAAAGCCTAGATTTGATTATATCTGACCCTCTATACTTAATAAATATTAGTGGTTCCTTAGGATCAAATATAAACTTCTCTCTTTGGCATTCAAAGCTCTTCAAGACTGACCCCAACTTACCTACTAGCTTCCATAAACACATTATTTCCTCTCCATACACTTCCTAATCCAACTGAATTGACCATTTAGTTCTACATGCATTATATTCTATCTCCCATCTGTGTCTTTGCCTGTTCCCCTTGCCTGAAATGCTCCTCATCTTCTCTGCTCTTTAGAATCCTTAGTTTCTTTCAAGACTCAATTCAAGCCTCATTTTATTATTCTACATGAGGCCTTTCCAGATCACCTAAGTTGTTAGTGTCTCCCCCAACCTTCAAATTATCTTTTATCTGTTTTGTAATTGCATGCATATATATATATATATATGCACACACATATGTATAAATATTATAGATGTATATGTATATATGTATATATGTATATACTTCTTTTATCTCTATATCCCTAGCACAGAACCTGGCACATATTAAGTATTTAGTAAATAGTTACTAATTGATCAATTAGGAAACTGAGGCCTAGAAAACTTAAGTGATTTCCCCCAAATTACAAAAATTTACTGGGGGAGTAAGGAAGGGAGCTCACATTTCCTGACTCAGTTCAGTGTTCTTCCCATTATCTTAACTTCCAAAGTAAAAGAGCATAGCACAGTGGATTAAGAGCTGAGGTTGGAGATAGGAGGATGTAGGACTGATTCCCACTTCTCACACGGTCAATGTGATCCTAGGTGAGTGACTTAAACTCTAGAACCTCTGCTTCCTCATTTGTGAGATGGGGGCAAAACTTCCTAGTACCAATTACAGATTTCATTTGTGTTGTAAAGCTCAAGTACATTAAAGTACTTTGTAAACTTCAAAGGGCTCTAAAGAAGTCAATTATTATAATCCCAACAATCCCAAACACAATCCTACTGAGGAATTTTAAGAAGTTTACAAAAAGCAGTTAATGCCAGAGAAAAGTTCCTTATGTATCAGTGTTCCTTTGTACTTCAAAGGTACCACCTTTCACCTGGAAGTGCCTACTTAAATTGTAGTCATTGTACCTAAAAGGAGGGAAAAAATAGCCTGGGGAGGGGGTATGTTTAGCCTCAAAAACATAAACTTATAAAATGACAATGATCCCAACTGTACACCTAGATCCAGAATTCCTTTTTGATTAAGTTATATCCAGTATAATTTTGGAGTTAGCTATATTTTACTGTATTTCAAATTATTTAAATTGACAATTAACATAGCAACTCACCCTTAATCAGAACCATTCTAGATAACAAAAAATTCATTTTAGGAACGGATTTTTAATGGAGTCTGATTTCATTCAGGTTCCTTGCCTCTACAAAGATCTTCAAAACAGGACATCCTGAAATGGGAATGCTTGTTTTTTATCTTTGTTCCCCCAACACCAAGCACAGTGTCTTGTGTGTAATAGGCACTTAATAAGTGACTGTGGAACTGTTGCTGAATTGGTACGATCATAAGAATATAAAAAAAAATCAGTTTTTTATTCTTCTGAAGAATTTTGCTTTTTCGCTTCTCATATTCCTATGTTATGTCTTTCCTATACCTGTGAGGCTTAGTTGATTTCAAAGAGATATTGATCACTTTCAATACAGCTCTCTCACTATGATTACAAACGAAATTTAGAACTATTTTCGCTCTGCTTCTATAATCCCATCAATTTAGATTCTAAACAACCTTGCAAAACTCCATTCTGCAAAAGAAAAATCACGCTACACTTTTACATGTTACCTGTGCTGCTGCCGCTGCTACTTTCAACGAGTCTATGTTTGAACTCAAGTTTTCTGTTTATATCACAGTTTGCTTTGAGCCTGCTGTTAAATCAAAATTCTTTGCTAATTAGTTTAGTCTGTTCAGTTACATATTGCACCAAGTGACAATCACTACAGCCTGGAGGAGGACAAAGTTTAAGTAAACAGGATTCCAAAACTACAATGATCATTAATGACTGGATATCCTCTCATCTCACTTTCATCCATTAAAAAAAAATTAACAGAGATTTTAATGTCTACCTTATCTACCCTACAGGTTTTTGTAAGGATTAATTGAAATCATGAGATCATAGATTTAGAAATGAAGAAGCCCTAGAGGTTATCTAATCTAGTCATTTTACTGCACCCAGGGTCAAGAGAGATTAAGTGACTTATCCAAGATCACACAGATGTAAGTAACCAAGTTAGTCTTTGACTACATACAGACACACACACACACACACACACACACACACACACACACACACACACGAGTCCTCTAACTCCAAATTGAATACTCTTTCCACTGTGCCACATTGCCTCCCTATTTTGTAAAATTATATATGATATACAGACATATTATAATACTATACACACAGATACACAGACACACATATATAGTACTATAAGGTGGTATTAGTAGCAGTAGTACCAGTAGTAGTAAAATAATTGTTGTAGTGATAACAGTTTAAAAAAACCACATGGGGCTCACTTTTTGTTGTGCTCCAGTAATATAGTGACCCAGTGAATACAGAATTGGACTTAGAATCAAGAAGACTCATCTTCTGAGTTCAAATCCGGCCTCAAACTAGATGTGTGACCCTGGGAAAGTTACTTTACCCTATTTGCCTCAGCTTCCTCATCTGTAAAATGGGCTGGTGAAGGAAATGGCAAATCACTCCAGTATCTTTGCTGAGAAAACCCCAAATGGGAATGTGAAGAGTGTGAAGCCACTGAAACAACTGAAAAACAGTAACATGGCTATTACTACAACGACACCTACTGGTCAGCTGTAGCCTCACAGGGAGCTAGCAATAATAGTAAACTTTGCAACTGAGTTATTTCCTGAAAAGTTTTTGCCAAGTTCTTTGTTTTATTTTTCAATATGTGGTGAATTAGGGCCCAAAGATAATATAATATTATTTTATTTAGAAGATAAATTAATGTAACCTAAGTCCATGTGTTGCCATATCTCTGAATTTTTTACTGGGTCCAGGGTTATTTTGGGATAGAGAGATTTGCAGAGAATTTCTGATGACACTTACACACCCAAAAGGCTGACTACTCTTCCCTACTCACTGGGCATCTCATGAAGCATGGGGCATGAAGCTGTGCAAAAGGAGAGGGGGAAGAGAGAAAGAGAGAGAGAGAGAGAGAGAAAGTGATCTGCACGTTGGTATTTAAGATTGGTTTTCTTTCTTTCCTCAGACTAGCTGATCAACAAGTAATTATCTGGTAGAAACTGCCATTGATTGGGACTGCCAGATATCTAGGATGTACACTGGAACAGTGGGGACTGTGTCTGTGGTGGCCACTATTATCATGGCCTAAGACTACTGATCAGTGAGTGAGACTGATGGAGCACAGAGGAGGAAAGTCTGAGCCTGAAACCAGATGGAGGTAAGAACCACAAAGGCAAACCTGAGAACTTACTCTAAGCTATTATAAACACAGTTGGAATACTGAGGAGGGGAGATGGATTTCCAACACCCTTTCCACTTTTTTTTGCCTATGATCTGTGAACATGAAAAGGAATTCTGAACTTATCCACATATAACAATAACAATATCTACATCCCTTCTCTCCTCCTTTCTAAGTCATGGAAAGGGAGGGATTTCCTATCACAGTTGAAGAATTGAGAGAGGAAGAAGAAACGGGAGAGGAAAGGGAACGAGCACTGTACTAATCATTTTACAAATATATCACCTCATTCGATCCTCACAACAACCCTGGGAGGTAGGTGCTGTTATGACTCTCTTTTACAATTGAGAAAACAGAGGCAAACAGGTTAAATGACTTGCCCCTTCCCCTCCCCCAACCCCACCCCATACTTCCCTGTCATGGAGCTAGAAGAGTTAGCTGTTTTAATTCAGGTCTTGCTATACATTAACATGCTTAAAATAGCACATTTATAGCCAAACACACTCTGCTCTGGCTTCCTTGTCTGGTAGTAGCACCTGCAAAACTCAGTCACCTACCACTCTGTGAAAAGGAGATTATTCTTCTACAAAGATCATTTTAAAATAGTAGTTAAAATCCAACAAGATGATTAGCAGATAGTCAAATACATGCTTGATCTTATCACCATTACAGAAGCGACGATACATGGATTCACACTTTAATAGCATTAGCTTTAGAACTTAAAAAAAAAACCTTTTCATGACGATATGGAAATAGATATATTCATATACACTTACCTTTTCATTCAAAAGCTGATGGTTTAGGGGTGTCCAGGTACTCATTTTTGTCTGCATTTTGGGACCATCTAGGTTTCTGGGAGGTGCAAATGCCATCTCAATATAAGACAATATTTTCCCACAAGAAAAACTAAACCTGTTAAAAAAATGAATCCTATTATATTTATAATATGGAACTGCTAATATGAAATCTATATAGCATTTAAAAAGTTTTAAATCAGGTTCTATACTAGGTAATGGCATATAATACTGACCAAAAATAGAAGACACCTTCAAATATATGGTAACCTTACTTTTCATTTAGGAGAATGTTACAAAAATTACAAAAATACATATATCATATAAAACACTCCATCCATTACTCTGCTATGTTACAAGAGTAAGGGGATCACCTATATATTGAAGTAATGAGTGGAAGTTGGTAAAAGGTCATTTAGGCTTAGGGTTAGGGAAAATTTCCTAATGATTAAAGCAACTTAAAAGGTGAATGGACTACCTCAAGTGGTCCACTTTCATTAGAGGTCTGCAAGGAGAGGTTGGATGGTTACTGGGTGAGCATCTTCTAGTGGTGATTCTTTTTTGTCATAGGTTGTCAGAAAATAGCTTCTGAGGTTCCTTCTGACTCTAAAATTCTGTTTATGTTACTAATGTTACTAATGTTACTAATACTGGAGCTTAAAGTTGTTTCTCAGAAATTTCCCTGCGACCTGCCTCTAAAATGTATGTGCATGTACATAATATATATGTGTATACGTTTGTGTACATATATACATACACATAAATGATTTTTCAAAAGTCTTAGTGCAGTTTTAAGCTTTTAAAATTACACTGACTTTTGAGACACCTTGTGCATATAAAAATTTCTTCAAGTTTCATAGCTTTCCAAAACTTTCTCTATAAAAAGATACAAATAAGACAACTCAAAACAAGAAATTTTATTTATATTTTTTATTAAAAGCTTGACACTGGACATTCATACAGCCAACCAAATTTGATTGGCAACTATTTACATTTTAATTAACTAATTTTAACATAAAATACTATAACAATTTTTCAATCACTTTAAATAAGTCTTCATCAGGGTTCTTTGAACATTAACTTTCCATGACTTATTCTCTTATGTGGTCATTGTTACTGCATATTCTATTCTTTTGGTTTTACTTTTTGTTTCTTCCCATTACTTCATAAAGCTCTTTCCAGATTTCTTTGTATTCCTCATACTTGTGGGTCATCAATTCTCTGATGTCATGGTCTTCTTCAAAAACAAAGGACAAATACAGACAGATAGACAGACAGGGTCTTGATAACATTATAAGATCCTATTATAACAATGTGTCATAATTTACACATCATAAGGATGAGTTTTTGATAACAGTTTCAGGGTACATCTGCACCAGTGGAATAAGTGGGACAAACAGTAACTTTTATTGTCCCCTGCTTGGGCAGCTATGTAGCGCAATGGATAGAGGGCAGGGCCTGGAATCAGGAAGACTCACCTTACCGAGTTCATATTTTACTAGCTGTGTGACCCTGGGTGTCACTTAACCCTGTTTGCCTCAGTTCCTCATCTGTAAAATGATCTAGAGAAGGAAATGACAAACCATTCTTTGCCAAGAAAACCCCAATGGGGTCATAAAGAATTTCAAGTTGAAATATTTTAATTTTTGCCAGTTGGATGGGTATGAGGCACCATTTTAAGTTGTCTTAATTTGCATCTCTTTGATTGTTAGAAAAGTTGAGCATTTATCCCAGGTCAATATTAACAATTTTGGTTTCCTCTTTTGAAAATTATCTATTTATATATCCTTTCAAGATTTACCCATTGTGAGACAGAATTAATACTGTAATTTTTTAAAACAGGAAGCTTAATAATGTTTTAAAAGTTTTATCATGTGACATCCCATCCTTCCTTTTACTTGCTCTAACCCTCAAGTCCCTCCCTTCCCTGCACCCAACTTGTCTTCAACAGTCTGAACATAGAAAGTAGTGACAATTGCTGCTCCCCAGTGGTTACTGAAAACTGACAAGGCCTTAGCATGGCTGCTTCAATGTGATTGGGAGGGTGCCAAGAGTCTGAAACGAGGCCAAGTTATACCAAAGAGATGTCTCCAAGGAAAAGAAGAGAAGTAAATACAGAAAAACATTACCAGGAAACTGGAGCTGGGGTGAGGTGCAGAGAGATACCAGAACTAGGTATAATAATGAACCTGTGGTGGTAGGCTGAATTGACATGATTTGTATGTTCTATGGCTTATAGGCTGTTCTTATGAGGAGATGCTAGCCTCTCCTTACATATTTCCCCTATCCCCTGCCAGGCCCACCATCTTTGCCTCTCCTAATCTTCTCTGCATGTTTTCTGGTAATGGGACTTAAACAAAGGTGAACAGGGAAAGAGCCTGTACCTACATGCTAAATACTGGACTCGGTGAAAAAGTACCTAGTTCCCATGCTTTGTGAGTGAATGAATAAATGAATGAATGAATGAATGGAAAAAATGCATTTATTAAGTGTTTACTGTGTGGTAAGGATACAAATAGGAAAGTGTGATAAACTCTGCTCCCAAAGAGCTTATATTCTAAAGGGGGAGGTAAAACACAGGTGTCCATGAATATAGGAAAAGTAGGACTTAAATTTTTGTGTCCTCTAAGAAAATCCAGTGAAATACCAGATCTCAAATACAGAATGGGGTTTCCAAATAGCTTAAAGCCTAGATAAAATCAAAGAATCCTAGAGTTGGAAGAAATCTTTGTGGCTCTCTATAACAATTCTTTCCTGAAGCATAAGTTCATAGGTCAGGAACTGTCAGGGACCTTAGAGCTAATCTAGTCTCATTTTATAGACAAGATTCAGGGAAGTTAAATGACTTGCCCCAGGTTAACACAATTAGTAAAGAGCAGGACCAAGAGACAAATGTAGGATTTTGACTAAAGGATCTGTTACTTGAACATAGTGACAAGGTACTCCTCTGGATAAGTGATCAATGTTGTGCTTGAATACTGGCTAACATTATGGTGAAATGTCAAAGACACTAGAGTAAGAAGGTTCTCTGTAAGACAGAGTTTTGTTTTGAATGCTGCTACTACCCCATGGTATAAAGATAGGCTCTGGCTTCAGGTTGGGCATCCATCTTTGTTCTTAGCATTTCCCCTTGATAAAAAAATATTCTGAATTATCACAAGCTTACTCCATAATTGAAAACAAGTGTATCCTCCTTTCACTTGCTCTTCTCATATACTGGAAAGAATATTAGATTTAGACTCATTAGAACTAAGTTCCAGTACCTGTTCTGTGAGGTAGTAAGATGACATAGTGGAGGGAGTGCTAGACATATCAGTAAGACCTAAGTTCAAATTCTGCCTCTGTCACTAGCTTTGTGACCCTGTAAATCATATAATTTCACTCAACCTCATTTTCCTCATCATCTTCTAAGGAGGAATAATAACAACACCTTTACAGGATTATTGTGAAGTTTAAAAGACTTAATATATGCAAACCTTCGAGCATTACATAAACACTAGCTTTCATCATCATTGTTACCTGAATTATCCTGGTCAGATCACAATCTCTTTGACATAAGTTTACTCATCTATAAAACGGGAATAATACGTGCGCTATTCATAGTACAGAGCTGTCATGAAGCTCATATGAGATCATGGGATCACATATTAAGAGCTAGAAGCGGCCTTCCAGTTCATCTGGTCCAATCCCTTCATTTAACAGACCAGGGAACTGAAACCTAGAGATGTCTCATGACTTGCCCTGGGTCTCATAACAAGTAGCCAAGCTGGAATTTTAACTCAGTTCTTGTAACTCCAAGTTTAGCATTCTACTAGGCATTCTGAATTAGTTAATGTAGTCTGATAATTATTTTCAAGACTATGAGATTAAATGGAAAGAAGAAGAATGAATTGCTTCATTTTTAATAGTAGCAACAGGCTTTAGCCAAGAGGAAATTATAGGAAAGTAACTTCATATGCACTGGTAGGAGGAGTTTCTTCAGACTGGTCCAGTCCTTATCCATATTTTTACCCTTATTTCACATACATATTATAAGGCTTAATTCTCCCCATTCCTGTTTTTTTTTCATTTGTGTATCATTAGATAGGATTAGATAATAGTCCTGTGATTGCACTGCTATTGGGATCTCCTAAGTGAGGAAACTCCCTCTACCAATACATATTGACATCTATGACTTAGAGTCTTAGAGAGTTGCCTAGAGACCTGAGAGATTAAATGATTGCCTATATCCCACAGTCAATAGCTATAGAGGTAAGACTTGAGTGACCACAGATCTTTCTGGCTTCAAGGCCAGTTCTCTCTCCATTACAGCACTCTCCCTCTCTGTGTACATATAGAGAATTAAGAAATTATTCTAGGAATTAAGAACATTTGGAAATAGCAATATTTTGAAGTGTTAAAAAAAGGCTTTATTCAATTCCTCAGTACTGACTTAATTAAAGAAGGTAAGAAATGATCAATATGAAAATAGACTGAAAAGAGTTTTCAGATCTTTAGTGTTTTTTAGGAATAACTAGTCACTAAATATTTCTCCCCTTATCTCAAGGGAATCCTTAGTTCTCCTTCCTATGACCACCAAGAGAGATTATGTATCTGAGGAATTGCCTAATTTAATTGCTAGATCTTCTATGAGTTAATATTATTGTTGTGGTTTAGTCATTTCAATTGTCTGACACTTGGTGACCCCATTTTGGTTGAGTTTTTTGGCAAAGATACTGAAACAGTTTGCCATTTTCTTCTACAGCTCATTTTACAGATGAGGAAACTGAGGCAGACAAGGTTAAGTGACTAGTCCAGGGTTATACAGCTAGTAAGGGTATAAGGCCAGATGTGAACTTAGGTGTTTCTGACTCATCTATAAAATGAGCTGGAGAAACAAATGGCAAACCACTCCAAGATCTTTGCAAAGAAAACCCCAAATGGGGTCACAAAGAGTCAGACACAACTGAAACAAGTGAACCACAACAACTTCCGGACTCCAGGCCCAATGCTCTATCTACTGTGCCACTAAGCTGCTTTCTGTGGGTCAAACTACAATTTAATTTTTTAAATGAGACAATTGGGTGGGGAACGGGGTGGGACAGAGAAGGAATGTTCTCCTTACATACCTTTTCTTAAGCTTTGAAACAAAAACTACAGCTATTCTCGGAAGTTTGTCAAATAAGAAAAGTTTCTGCTTGTCTTGGCAGACAAAGAGTTAAAAGAAAGATGATATTAGTATTTTGCCCCTGGCTGAAGTGGTGGAGGAGGGAGGGCTGGAAAAAAGAGAAGAAATGATTAGTATCTATTTCTCTATCCAAGTGTGAGGTAATCAGTTAAAATTCTGTTCTTATAAAAGACTCAGTACCTTTAAAAATTCTCCCCACCAGACTACAGAGGATGAAAAGTTGCCCCAGTTTATTCTTGAGAGTAAAATACTGGGAGCTATATTTGAGGTCTTGTGGTTCTCCAGACACAGGGGTGTTGCATCTTCCTTCCCTGTATTTTGTTTTGAGGACACAAAGACAGCTGAACAGACGTGTGAGGAGAAAGGCAAATGGAGGAAAAATGAAACTAGCTCAACCTAGTTGAAGAGACTTCTGGAGTAAAAGATGGGAAACTGCTAGCTAATAAGGATGAGTCTTTAAAAAGAAAAAAAGTCCCAGGGAATGGGATTGATTTAGAAAAGTTGTTTATAGAAAGGGGGGAAAAAAGCATTTCTTTAAAGTGATGCATAGTTTAAAATTATTTTTACTGATATGGTAGTTTTTTCAATCTCACCTTCATTTCTGAATACACTCCTCCGACCTTATCCAGAGAAACACATCTTGAAACAAAGAATAAAACAAAGGGAAAAATTGTTTAGCAAAATTTACTAACATATCACTCAGATATGACAGTAGGTACAACATTCAACACTCATAGTTCCCCACCTTTGCAAAAAAAGAGGAGGAAGAGGCACAATGCATAGATTTTCTTTTAAAGGAAACTTTTTTTTTTGTAGTAGCAAAGAACTGGGAATAAAATAGATGTCCATCAAGGGAGGAATAAGTAAAACAAATTGTGCTACAGGAATGCAACGTGGTATTACTGCTTAGTAAAAAATGAGGAATACTAAGAATACAAAGAAACATGGGAAGATTTTTATGAATGGATGCAAAGTAAAGTAGGTAGAACAAGGAAAACGATGTACACATGCACGCGCACACACACGCACACACACACACACACACACATTATCAATGCAAAAGGAAAGTACAAAAAGAGCAAAACTGAACACTATGTTATCATAATGCTTAAGCTGCTGAAAATGTACCTTCTTTTTTCTTAGCAAAAATGGGGAACTGCAGGTATTTAACACTGTGTGTGCCATCGGATAAAGCTGATATGCTTAGTGACTTCTCTTTCTCTTGTTCTGTTACAAGGCATGGCTTAGTAAAGGGTAAGAGGAGATTTGGAAATGAAGGTGATACAAACATAAAACATAGCAACAAAAATTTTTAAAAAATAAAATGAGAAATAAATACTTAAGAACTACTGACTTCACAAATATACCTCTAAGTCTCAAACCCCTTGGCTCTATTAAGTTGTTCTTGAATCATAAAATTCCTAAGTTTTAAAAGATTAAAACTGACTTTGAAAGACCTAGGTTTGAGTCCTACTTCTGTAACCTGGGGCTCAGTTTTTCATCTGGAAAATCAATGTGCTGAACTAGATGATATCTAAAACCCCTTCCATTACAAGCAGACCATCAGGTTCTTTTATTCTAATATCAATCTGCTCTCCACTATCTCTAACAAGTGGTTTTCTATCTTCTATGATATTCATTAACATCTAAGGCTAGGTATTTTTATCCTGATTTGCTTATATTTTGCATATTAATTGTTGATTAGATTATTTTTTTAATTTAAATTTTTTTTAATGTTTTAAAATTTTTAAATAAAAATAATTTAAAAGGATATCTAACAGTTCTCCTCAGGAAACAAAATTGATAAGCTTATAGAATTTCAGGGTTGAAAGGGATCTCAGTAGCTATCTAGTTCATAAACACAAAAAGAAGAATTGCTTCCTACAATCTACCCAACAAGTGGTCATGCAGCCTTTGACTTAAGAGTTTCAATTTGTTACCTCACAAGGCAGGCCATTCTATTCAGAGGAGTTGGTTTTATTGGGTGTGTAAGGGCAATGAGTAGCATTATTTCATGGGACATTAATTTATGTCATATTGCAATGCTCATTATGAAGAAGACCATTATGAAAATAATTGCAGTTCGCTACCAGTGTCTGTTGCAAAGGAAAAGAAGTAGGGAAATTCTATGAAGAACCTGATAAGATCTAAATTTAATCAACATTTACTTTAATATTGGGCACCTTCAAAACACAGGAAAAGATGATCAAAAATGTTAGAATATATGGTTCAGGAGAGAGAAGTCCAAGTTTTCTCATTATATACTATGAATTATTGATGTGTTCATCCTTGGAATAGTTTCTTTGAGAAGACAGTTAGAGTTGAGTGGTACCAGACATAGAGGGCATCATAAAATTGAAGTTGATTATATGTTAACAGAGAGGAAATGACTAGTTACTGAGGTGGTATTCATTTCTGAATCAGCATTCTGTATGTAGTCATACTATTAACCACCACAACAGCAAAGATCAAAAACCAATATCAAAGTAGAATAAAGGGGACAGAGCCAAGATGGCAAAGTAAAGGCAGGAACTTACCTGAACTCTCCCAAATTCTCCTCCAAACAATTTTAAAATAATGCCTCAAATCAAATTCTGGAGAGGCAGAACCAACAAAAAATCAGGGGGAAACAGTTTTCTATGCCAAGATAACTCAGGAGGTCAGCAGAAAGCTCCGTCTCACTGGGACCTTGTCTCACTTGCACCCTGGCAAGATAGCAGCAGCTTTTGGAGCCTCAATAAACAATAGGGGGTCAGACATCTGATCTGAAGGATATTACAGGGGATCCTTTTGCATTGCCCATACACAGTTCTAGGATGAAGAGAAGCACCAGCACATTAGAGCTTATGGCAGCAGGGGAGCAGGGGCCAAGGCAGTTCCAAGGCAGAGAAGAGTATATGTGATTACTCACAGACCAGAGCACAGGCCAGCAGAGCAGTGACCATATATCTGCTTAGCTCATACCACTTTGAAAGAACTGAAAACTTATAGTTTGACACACCGAGCTCTGAAAACAGCAAGAGGAAAAACCAGAAACTTTGGAGGGTATTCCCTCCATCACAGGAGCAGAGGCCAACTTTAACATAAAATTAAAAATCAAGAAAAAGACTGGGAAAATGGATAAGAAACAACAAAAAATCTGACCATATAAAGTTACTATGGTGACAGGGAAGATCAACACACAAATTCAGAAAAAAACAACAATGTCAAAACAGAGCCTCAAATAAAAATGCAAATTGAACACAAGCACAAAAAGAATTCCTGGAAGAACTCAAAAAGGATTTTTAAAAATCAAATAAGATGCTCAAAGGGCTATAAAACCATGCATACTACTACTAGGTCTGCATCCAATAAGAGTTAAAAAACAAAAAGAAAAGGACCTATATGTATAAAAATATTTTAACAGCTCTTTTATGGTGGCAAAGAATTAGAAATTGATGCCCATCAATTGGAGAATGACTGAACAAGTTGTGGGATATGATAATGACCTGTTGTGCTCTAAGAAATGATGAGCAGGATGCTCCCAGAAATACCCAGGAAGATTTACATGAACTGATGCAAAGTGAAATGATTAGAACCATGAGAATACCGTACACAATAACAGCAATATTATAAGATGGTTAGTATAAGATGGTTAGCTGTGAATGGCTTAGCTATTCTCAGCAATACAATGATCTAAGACAACTCTAAAGGACTGAAGATGAAAAATGCTATCCATCTCCAGAGAAAGAACTGGTAGTGTCTAATTACAAACTGAAGCATATTTTTTAACTTTATTTATTTTTCTTGATAGGTTTTTGTTTTGGTGTATATAGATATATATTACAATATGACTAATGTGCAAATGTTTTGCATGACTACACATGTATAACCTATATCAGATTTCTTGCCTTCTCAGTGAGGGGTGGGAGTAGGGGAGGAAGGAAGGGACAGAATTTGGCATTCAAAATTTTTAGAGTGAATGTATAAAATTATTTTTACCTGTAACTGGGAAAAAATAAAATTTTAAAATCAAATAAGAAGGGTAGAGGGAAAATTGGGAAAAGAGAGTAATGGAAGAAATTTATGAAAAGAGAGCCAACAGCTTGGTAAAAGAGATACAAAAAATATTGAAGAAAAATAACACCTTAAAAACCAGAATTGGTCAAATGATAAAAGATGTACAAAAAATCACTGAAGAAAAGAACTCCTTAAAAATTAGAATTGGGCAAGTGGAAGCTAATGATTCCATGAGACATCAAGAAACAATAAAACAGAATCAAAAGAATGAAAAAATAGAAGAACATGTGAAATACCTCATTGGAAAAACAACTGATCTGGAAAACATATTGAGGAAAAATTGTGTAAGAATTATTGGATAACCAGAAAATCATGATTAAAAAAAACACCCTAAATGCCATCTATCAAAAATTTATAGGAAAACTACCCTGATATCCTAGTACCAGGGGATCAAATACCAATGATAAGAATACACTGATTACCTCCTGAAAGAGATCCCATGAATATTATAGCCAAATTCCAGAGTTCCCATATCAAGAAGAAAATACTGCAAGAAACAAATGGGTCAAAGAACAAATCATAGAAACAATTGATAATTTTATTAAAGAAAATGATAACAATGAGGCAACATGCCAAAACCTATGGAATGCAGCCAAAGCAGTACTTAGGGGAAAATTTATATCTCTAATTGCTTACATCAATAAAGTAGAGAAAAAGCAGAACAATGAATTACACATGCAACTAAAAAAAAACTAGAAAAAGAACACATTAAAAATCTCCAATTAAACTCCAAACTGGAAACACTAAAAATTGAAGGAGAGATTAATAAAAGTGGAAGTAAGAAAACAATTGAATTAATAAGTAAAATTAGAAACTGGTTTTATGAAAAAAAAACAATAAAACAGATAAATCATTGTTTAATTTGATTTTAAAAAGGAAAGGAAAAACCCAAATTACTGGCATCAAAAATGAAAGAGATGAACTCCCACTAATGAAGTAGAAATTAAGACAATTGTTAGGAGCTATTTTGCCCAATTATATGCCAATAAAAATGGATGAATATCTACAAAAATATAAATTACCCAAGTTATCAGAAGAAATAAAATACTTAAGTAACGCAATCTTAGAAAAATAAATTGAACAAGCCATCAATTAATTTTCTAAGAAAAAATCCCCAGGACCAGATAGATTCACAAGGAAATTCTACCAAACATTTAATGACCAATTAATCCCAATGATATATAACTACCTGGAAAAATAGGCAAAGAAGGAGTCCTACCAAATTCCTGTTATAACACAAACATGGTGCTAATACCCAAAACAGGAAAAGTCAAAACTGAGAAAGAAAATTATAGATCAATTTCCCTAATGAATATTGATGCAAAAATTTTCAATAAAATAGCCAAGAGATAACAACAATATATCACAAGGGTCATACACTATGACCAATTTGGATTTATACCAGGAATCTGGCACTGGTTCAATATTAGGAAACCCATCAGTATAACTGATCATATCAATAACAAAACCAACAGAAACCATATG
Organism: Potorous gilbertii; assembly: GCA_028658325.1. Lineage (NCBI taxonomy): Eukaryota > Metazoa > Chordata > Mammalia > Diprotodontia > Potoroidae > Potorous > Potorous gilbertii. The sequence goes on along the minus strand of CM053769.1, from coordinate 208,350,738 downwards.
ATTATTTCAATAAATGCAGAGAAAGCCTTTGGCAAAATACAGTAACCATTCATATTAGAAACACTAGAAAACATAGTAAAAAATGGAGCTTACATTAAAATGATAAGTAATATTTACTTAAAACCATCAGTAAGCATTATCCATAATAGGGATAAGCTAGAAGTCTTACCAATATAATAGGGGTGAACCAAGAATGTCCATTATCACCTCTGTGATTTAGTATTGTACTAGATATGTTAGCTATAGCAATAAGAGAAAAAATTAAAGAAATTAGAATAGACAATAAGGAAAAAAACTGTCACTTTTTGCAGATAATATGATATTAGGCTTGAAAAATCTTAAAGAATCAACTAAGATGGGCAGAATAGGGAAGGGAAGAGAACTGGATTTAATTGCTCATAAGTAGGCTGAGCCAATATAATAAAAATGATCATTTTACCTAAATTAACTTACTCAGAATCAGGATAGTCAAACTACTAAAAATTATTTTATAGAGCTAGAAAGAAAAATAAAATTCATCTGGATGAGCAAAAAAGATCAAGACTATCAAGGGAATCAATAAAAAAAATGTGAAGGAAGATGGCCTAACATTATTAGAACTCAAACTCAAAGTAAAGCAGTAATCATCAAAGTAACCTGGTACTGACTAAGAAACAGTGATGGATCAGTGGAATAGACTAAGTTCACAATATACTGTAGTAAATGCCTATAATAATATAATGTTTGATAAATGCAAAAATTCAAGTTTTTGAGACAAGAACTCAGTATCTGACAAAAATTGCTGGGAAAATTGAAAAGCAGTTTGGCAAAAACCATATATGGAACAAAATCTCACACCATCTACCAAGAAAAGGTCAAAATGGGTACATGATTTAAACATGAAGGGTGATATCATAAACAAATTAGGGGAGCATGGAATATTTTTCTTGCCAGATCTATGGATAAGGGAAGAATTTATGATCAGAGATGGAAAGCATTACAGAGTATAGAATGGATAATTTTTGTTACATTAAATTTAAAAGTTTTTACACAAAAAAACCAATATAGCCAAGAGTAGAAGGAAAATAGAAAACCGAGAAAAGAATTTTATAGCAAGTTTCTATGATAAAGGTCTAATTTTCATATAAATAGAGAACTGAGTCAAATTTATAGTTATGCAAATCATTCCTCAATTGATAAATGCTCAAAGGACATAAATAGTTTTCAGAAGAAATCAAAGCTATCTATAGTCACATGAAAAAATGCTCTAAATCACCATTAATTAGAGAAATGAAAATTGAAATTACTGAGGTACCACTTCATACCTATCATATTGGCTAATATGACAGAACAGGAAAAATGAAAAATATAAGAGGGGGTGTGGAAAAACTGGGACACTAATGCACTATTGGTGGAATTGTGAACTGATCCAACCATTCTGGAGAACAATTTGGAACTATGACCAAAGGGCTATAAAGTCATGCATACCCTTTTACCCAGCAATACCACTAGTAGGTCTATATACCAAAGAGATAAAAAAAAAAGGAAAAGGATCTATATGCACAAAAGTATTTATAGCAATTCTTTTTGTAGTGGCAAAGAATTGGAAATTAAACAGATACCCATCAATTGGGAAATGACTGAATAAGTTGTGGTATATGATTGTGATGAAATACTATCCTTCTATAGGAAGCGGGATTATTTCAGAAAAATCTGGAAGACTTATAGGAAATGATGCAAAGTGAACCACAAGAACATTGTACAAGGTAATAGCAGTGTTGTAATGATGATCAGCTATGGGTAACTTAGTTATTCTCAGGAGTACAGTGATCCAAGATAATTCCAAAGGACATATGATGAAAAATTTTATCTACCTCCAGAGAAAGAACTGATAAAATCTGAATACGGATCAAAACATAGCTTTTTCATTATTGTTCAGTTATTTCAGTCATATCTGACTCTGTGGCCACATTTGGGATTTTCTTGGCAAAAATATTAGAGTGGGTTTACCATTTCTTTCTCCAGCTCATTTTACAGATGAGGAAACTGAGGCAAATAGGGTTAAGTAACTTGCCCAGGGTCACAGAGTTAGTGTCTAAGGTTGAATTTGAACTTAGGTCTTTCTGACTCCAATTCTGGCAGTCTGTCCACTGGACCTTCTAGTTGCCTCATGGCATAAATACAGGAAGCCTATACAAAGACCTGGAGACAAGCTTATGGTAAAGACTTCTGTGTGCACACTCATGCTGGTCCTGGAGGAAAGAGCTGCCACCATTAAGCCAACAGTGGAGTAAAGGAGCACTAAAAGAGAACCAGAGAACTGAATGGTGACTAATAATGGGGTGGTACAAGGCTCATGGTCATGAAGCGTCCTCTGCTAGTGTTGTGAACTATGTGGACTGTGCAGGTCCTAAAATGTGGGAAGATTATTCCCAATTGACCACACCTACAGTATTACAAATCTGGGGGAAGAAGGAAGGCAATTTTGTTGAATGTCTATAGATTTGGACATCATTTCCCCCCATTTTTGTTACATAAATAAAAATTTTTCTCTACTTAACACTTTTGTTTGCCTGCATGCTAGCAGGCAAACCTAGATAGAGTCTTTCAAGGAAGGCAAAATAAGCCAGATGATGAAGTTACCCAAATTTTCTTAAGTGTAAGTAAAATATATGTAGTTTTCAAGATGAACCAAATATTTTGAAGTTCCCAGGGTTCCCCTGGACAAAGCATAAATCAGAGAGATTTTTGTCAGAGGTATCCTTTAAATCAATCCTGGATCCTTATGTCAGAAGAAATGCTTTGACACCAGAGTTATCTGTTAAATGAGAGTATTGGGCAAGATTATCTCTAAAGTCCCTTTTTGCCTTAGATCCTGTGGTCCTACTCTAGTCAGCCAGGAAGGAATAATAATTATGACCAATGAAGCAAATGTTGACTTTTTAATACCCCATAACTATTTTAGCCTTTTAAAAGGGGAAAGTAGAACCACTTACAAGGGGTGATAAATAGGTAGTGTATTAGAGTAAAATTCTCAATGGAACCTACATTTTTGCTATGATCTAGGGAGCCACAGGTACTTAGCCAGAAGAGTGGAAGGGGTGAAGTTTTCTTCAAATCACTGAAACAGACCAAAAGCAAAGCAGCTTAGAGCTGGAAAGAGCCATGAGGGTTATCTAATCCAACCTGTATATAAAACAAGAATACCCTCTTTAGCAAGTCCAAAAAGTAGCCATAAAAACTCTGGCACTAGTACTTCAAAGAAATAAGAAATAATACTTCAAATAAATAAGACTTGTATAAAGTAATACAGAGTAAAGAAAGTAGAGCTAAAAGAATATATATGCACAATGACTACATATTATTTAAATGAAAATAACATTAACTGGCAATGAAAATCAAGTAAAATACAATATAAATCATTAGCATTAAGTTTTTAAAGCTAAAGCAATACTCTTCCTTTGCTTCTGTCTTTTCTCATATTAACAAACTGTCTATTGTACATTTCCCATTTGGTATACTGTGAAGATCTGAAATTTAACATATACAAAACAACTCATTTTTTTTAAAGTTGTTGTTTAGTCATTTTTCAGTTGTGTCTGACTCTTTATGACCCCTTTTGGGTTTTTCTTGACAAAGATACTGGAGTGCTTTGGCATTTCCTTCTCCTGCTCATTTTACAGATGAGGAAATTGAGGCAAACAGGGTTAATTGACATACCTAGGGTTATACAGTTAGTCTGAGGCTAGATTTGAAATCAGGGAGAGAAGTCTTCCTGACTTCAGGCCCTGTACTCTATACGTTGTGCCTCTTACCTATCCCAAATTCATTATCTCCCCCAAAATTTAACCACCTTCTCACTTCTTTATTTTAGTTGAGGATCCCACCATCCTTCCAGTGACCCAAGTTTGAAAGTTCAAAATCATTTTGAACTCTGCACTATCCTTATTCCTCACATCCAATTATCAAGTCTTACTGGTTTTTTTCTCTTCAATATAGCTTATATCTACTCCCTTTTCTGCATTCACACATTGGGTTAATGGTTGTCTACCCTCCAGGCTCCTTTCCCTCCACACAGGTACCACATTTATATTCCTAAAACACAGGTGTAATCAAATCATGGTACTGCTCAAGAAGCTGCAATAGCTCCCTATTGTCTTTAAGATTAAATACAAACTTCTCAGACTTTTAAAATTATTCATAATCTGGCTCCAGTTTATCTTCCCAGGCTTATTACTCCTCCATATACACTCTCTCTTCAAGCCAAACCTGAGTACTTGTTCTGCGTACACAGCATTCTATTTCTAGCCTCTGTGTATTTACACTGGCTATCCCTCATACTTGGAATGCATTCCCTATTCATCTTTGTCTCACAGAATCCCTAGCTTCCTTTAAAGTTTAACTCAAGTTTATCACATTCTATATACCCTCCTAGCTGCTAGTGTTCCCTCCCTCCAAATGACTCTGTGCTTTAGTGTATATATGCATACACGCATACATACACACTATTTAATTTTCTGTTTATATAGCATTACCCCTAGTAGAACGTAAGATCCTTGAGGGCAGAAACACTCTCTGTACCCCCAACATTTAGGACAGAGCCTGGCATATAATAGTCACTTAATAAATGCTTGTTGATTGACTGATTTGTAACAACTGGTGAACTGCAAAAATATAAGATTATATGAATTTATCAGTTCCAACTATTCTTACGGTGTCTTGCTTCACTGTTTGGGAAAAAGTACTTTGAGGGTAGCTTGTGAATGGGGGGGAGCTGTTGTTTGCTGTATCAAAATAATACATATCAGAAAAAAATCCCAGGTCCAACTTTCCTAGATGTGTCTTCTAACACTCCTATAACTACCATCTTGGTACTATTCCAATTAGCTCAGGCTGTTTGGACAGTTGCCTGGTAAGCTGGTCCCATGAGGTACCTTCTCCACCATATGGGACAGCAGAGCAAGGAACAAGGGCCATGATAAGGGGAAAGAAAATAGAACAAAAGAGCAAGAGAAAGCAAAGAAGGGGAGAAGGAAAGGAGAGAGAAAAGGGAAAACAGAACTGAAAGAAGTGACATAAGAGACAAAAAGTATGAAAAGGCAAAAGAAAACGAGTGAAAGTGAGAAGAAAAATGCACAAAAAATGAAAAGAACAAAGACAAGAAAAGAGACTGAGGGGGAAGGACAAAAAGAAGAGGCAGAATCTCACCTCCTTGCTATTAGAGGTTCAGGGAGGTTAAATAGATTGGCAAACTTCAAGCTCTTCCTTCAGTTTTTGTCCTAATGCAGGCTGTGCACTTTTTCTATGGCTCTATAATCATGCACCTTACGAAACCCCAGCTTTAGAGACTGACATTTCAGATATTCCCTCAGAAACTAATCAAGAACACATGCATGACAAATGAAGCGATTATGCAGGGCTCTGTACTTTTGGAGAGCTGTTCATATATATTGCAATGACTGGGGCAAGGAATAGAAGAAAGGGATTTAGCTTTGCTAATTAGTAACCAAAAAAAAAAGTCCCAAATCTGCATACACACAATAGCCCATAAAATACACCCACACCTATTCCAAGACAAAGCATGTGAGAACATCGTCCCCTCCCAAACACATGCATGTTCTTCAGACTTGAGGCTGCTGCCTCTCTAGACTTCTCCCCTCCCCCCAGTTCATTTAAATGAAAAGTGTAAGGTCAGAGATGGGGTTAGGGAGGAGGGTGAGAAAGAGAAAAGGAAAATCAATATACAGTTCCCTGGTCTACACCCATTTAGGAGATACATCCTTGGTTGGTGTGCACAAGAATAAGTAGCTTTGTGAAATATAAAATATTAGTGAAAATATTGGAAGATGAGAAGGTAGAACGTTTGAAATTTAGTATAAAGATTGTACCTAAAATTACCATATTTCAGCTTTGACAATCAGAGCTACCCTCTGATTAGCATTGTTGATGCTAATAACATATGTGGACCAAACAAGACAACATATATGAAGTGTTTTGCAAACATTAAAGCTATATAAATGCTAGCTATTATTCTTATTACCAGGGAAAAGGTAGAACTGCTGCTAACAACGGTAATAGAGTGTCTACACTGGTTCAAACAGAAGACTTTATACATCCCAGTTTTAAAAAATGGAACAAGGACTAAAATATGGAGTAATATACAGTGCTAAAAATATAACGCCTAACCAACAGATACATATCCATTGATCTAGTCCTAGCTCTCTCTCTAATCGAACTGTATGACCTTGGGCCAATCACATACTGTATCCGGGCCTCAGTTTCCCAAGTTGTAAAAGGAAGGAATTGAACTAGATGACTTCTAAGGTTGTTCCCATCTTGAAAAATCTATGATTCTAATTGAACCTGAAATGAAGAGGGCACAGTGTCCTGCTGCAGAGGATTCGTAAGGGTTGTTGTGGGGAAGGCACAAAGTATGCAGCCCCTAAAAGACAGTCTGCCTTTTTTTTTTAACGTATTGATTACTCGGGGCTCACCTCATTCAGTTGTAAGAGCAGCAGCAGCAGGTCCCCGCTTCAGGCCTCAAACTGGAAAACCTCCAGTTACCATAGCGGCACAAAAGCAGCCTTTTCTTCTCCCAGCTCCCACCAGTCCCAGCTTCCTCTAGTCCAATCGCAGCCCACAAACTCGGTCTCAGGCATCCTTCATCTCTTAGGCAACAGTGTGTGGCTTCTTGATTGGCCATGAAATACAGGAGGGCTGAAACCTTAACTGGACACGGGGGAATGGAAGGGGAAAGTGAATCAACAACAAACCATGGGTGGTGAGGGTCTGTGAAGCGGGAGATTGTGCTCGCAGTCTATAGAGAGAAAGAAGGGAGGAACTCCTAACAGCTTTCTCTAGTACACTTGCCACTGAGCATGCCTAACCTAGTCACAGAGGAGTTCCTAAATGAAAATTCCATTTCTCCATGCTTTGAGAGTGGCCAAACAGGAGGAGGTGGTAGAAATAAAAAGAACAAGTTTCTAATTTAACACAAGCACTGCACCTGTAACAGGAAGTGGGCGGGTTCAAGACTTAAAAAAAGATTTAGGGAGAATTGTCACGCACAAAAGCTTCTCAGCTCAGGTTTCCTAGCTTTTAGGAGTCAAGCTGCCTGACAGATTCCTCAGGAAACCAGCAGATGGCATGCCTTCACAAGAAGTGTTTGAAAAGATGGGCTTAAAATCTGGTTCCAAAGTACTGGGGTTCAGAACTACACAAAAGACCTCTCTCAAAGGGAAAGGGACTGGACTTAAGATTTCATTGGTATAGGGAACTCTCTAAGGCTATATATGTGCATTGCAGAGAAGATGCAAATCTATCTCAGTAGAAGGAGTTTCCTCCTCTCATTAAGGGGCAAGTGTAAAAGGGACTAAAAATGGAAAGAAGGAAGGAAGAAAGGAAGGAAGGAAGGAAGGAAGGAAGGAAGGAAGGAAGGAAGGAAGGAAGGAAGGAAGGGAGGGAGGGAGGGAGGAATGAAATAGTCTTTCTTGTTCCTTTTCTGTCTGTCCTAAAATAATAGCTCACATTTATACAGCCCATTAAGGTTCACAGACCATCGTCCTCATAACAACCTGAGGTAAACATTGCAATTGTAGCTCCATTTTATAGATGGTGAAACTAAGTTTCAGAGAAGTTAAGAATGTACTATTCTGTAATTTATATACATGGATGCAAATATGAATAAGATAGTATGAATGGTATGAAGATGCAACTCAAAATTATAATGTATCTTAGACATGCTAAATGTTACAAAATTGTTTATCCCATCAGCCACTTTTGATGGATGGCATTTGGTCCTTGCTATTCTAACGATGACATTTTCAGTCACTTGATCTCTTAAGGGTTGAAGCTGGGAAAGGCATATGAAAAAGGAGATATGGAAAGAAAATAGATGGGATCCAGTCCAGAGTGAAGAGATACACACACAAAAAAGAGGTTTATAGAGTAGCTGGAGGATCATTGAATAATTCAGGAGATTGTGTGGTAGGGGGAATAAAATGAGCTAATGGAAGAGAATTGTAGGATTCTAGAAGGGACCTTAGAAGGTACCATCATTTAGCTCCATAACTCCCTTCTTTTTATAGATGAGGAAACTGAATGCCAAAGGATTATTTGCCCATGGTCATATAACCAGCAGAGCCAGTATGTCTATCCAGACCTTTGGACTTAGAATCCAGTATTCTTTCTACCACACAGAATCACAAAATTGGGAGGAATTTTGGATGACATCTAGACTGTATCTAAGTAGTTAATCTCTACTACTATACTCATCTCCTAGAGATGTTTATCTCTGCTTCTAAGAATCCCTAGTTTCCTTTAAAGTTCTACAATCTTTTACACCCTTTCCTGTTTCCTCCCATTGCTGGTGTCTCCCAAATTAATTTATATTCACTACACATTCATTTTGTGTTTACTTACATGTGTATATATTGTTTCCCTGACAGAAGATACTCTCCTTAAGGGCAAAGGCTTTCTTATTATCCCTAGTACCTACTGCAGTATCCAGATCTTAGTAGGTATTTAATAAATGCTTAATGAACAATATAGTGATGGTTGGCAAACTCGTCTTTTCACGAAATGATTCATTCTACTTTTGGGATGTTTTTCTTTATATATGCCTAAATATGCTGCTCCAGAACTTAAATTGATTGCTCAGTTTCATCCTCTCTAGCAGATCCCTCTTTCATATAATAGCCCTCCAAATAATTTTTTTTGTTGTCACACCATTGGTTGGAGTTGAACTTGACGTTACCATATTATAACGTTTACCTGGAAAATAAGGTCCCTGCTGTGACCGTGGGGAAAACTTCACCTAATCTAAGCTTGCTACCTCATCTGTAAAAGGAGGAGAATGAATTAGATAGTCTTTGAGACTTTTCCAGATCTAAAATTCTATTAGTCCATTAACAGCTTCCAACTTGCAGAGAGCTCACTCTGATGCTTCCCCGCCCAGGTTTTTAAAACCACAAATTTCCTTTTATAAGAGGGTATTATGTTGGTGGTGTAATAACAAGAATTTCACTCTGTCTCTAATGGAACTCAGTTCAATTCAACAAACAGGTATCTGTTTCCTTGAATATGTCACTTCTCCCAATCTTTTATTGGATCCTATTTCCCCTATGCCATTCCCCATTCCCCTTCAAGTCAAGGTTGATATTTAAACCCAGGTCTTCTGATTCTACATCCAGTGCTCGGAGTAAGGAACCCATATCTCTTTGGATCTGAGTTAGAATCCGAGCTCAAATCTGAGCTGTCACTTGCGTAAATCACTCCTCTCTGGGACTCACTCTCCTCCTCGGAAAAATGAGAGGGGAGCGTTGAATTAGACAACCCCTAAAGTCTCTTCCAGCTGGACTGTAAACTCTATCTTTTACCTCTGTTTGTATCTCTTTTCCATACCTAGAAGGCACTTCATCAGTGTCTATTGAATTGAATCTAAGGCTATGTTATTACGCTACCTTAACAGGGCCTTTGTACAAGGGCAGCACAAGCAGGTTTAAGGTATAACCACTGGTAAAAGGGAGTAAAGGTCTCGCTTGGAATACTTATAAGTTGTGTGACTTGAGCTGTCACTTAGCCTCCCCAGGCCTCAGTTTCCTCTTTTCTAAAAAGACAGGAATGGACCAGGGGGCACACGGTCTCTTTCAGTCCTAGATCTGTTGAACCTACAACTCCAATTTTTTAATGGGGCGGGGTGGTTTGGGATGAGGGAGAAAAGAGCGATGAGAAAGTGCAGGAGCCCTGACAAGAGCACCAGGGACGATGGCTTTTGCAGTTATGAAAACACAAGCCTCAGGGACAGAAGCTGGGCCGAGGGGACCGGAGCCCGGGGAACACCGCGGAGCTCCCTCGCTCGCGGGCGGAGCGTGCGTGCCCCCTCCCCGCCTGCGTGCGCGCCCTCGCGCCCGGCGCTCCGAGGTCCGGGAGCTCGCGCAGGCTCGGGATTGGCTGGGGTCGGCGGGGGCGAGGAGCGCGCCGGAGAGCGAAGGAGGGGGCCGCGCGTGCGGACGGGCGGGCAGGCGGGCGGGCGGTCCCTCTGCTGGTCCGTTTACCTGAAGGAGGAGCTGCCTCCGCCGCCTCCGCCTCCGCCGCTCGGGCTCCGGGAGACAACAGCGACGAGGAGGAGGAGGAGGAGGAGGAGGACCGCCGAGGGTCTGAGGTGAGCACGGAGGGGAGGATCTCCCCAGCCCCGCTTGGTGGGAGAGGGGAGGGAGAAAGGAACGGGACCGAGACGGTGCCGAGGCGAGCCCGGCGCGGGGCTGAGGGGGCTGTGGGGCCGCCGCCGCCCCCTCCTCCGGGATCGCTGGGCTCGTCGCGGTCACAACAAAAGCGCTCCGAGCGCCGTCCGGGAGACGAGCTGGAGATGCGGGATGGGGGCGTCGGGCGAGCTCCCTCCGGGGGGGATGCATGCCCTCCCCCCGGAGCCCGCCCTGCCCGCCTCCTCCGGCCTTGGTGGGGGGCAACCTGTGCGAGTGTCCCCGCCCTGGTCCTTCCCGAAGGGAGAGGGGGCTCCGGGCCATCCCCCTTCTCCACCGTCCCGGGTCCCCCTGCGGGCAGGAGAGGGGGAGGAAGAAGGTGACGAGGACAATAACCTGAGCCCCCCGGCTGGCTCCGGGGATTAGGCTGCTCCCGAGGCAGGAGACACATTCTCGGCTTTGCCCCCTGGAATATTTGGACCCCAGCTGGGTGAAATTTCCCCAAGCCTCAGGTGCCCCCTCCTTGAATTGGTCGTCTCTTTCTGGGGCGGGTGAGTTGTTGTTTGTGGCCAATAACTTAGCAGGTAGCGCCGGAATAAAAGGTTGCGGTTAATAAATGGCCAGTGGAATAATGGCCAAGCATCCCTAGTGGACTGTGGAAGACACTGGCTCCTCTTCGAAAACTCCGGATCCCCCCTCCAGACTTCTTTTCTTTTTAGGCCTGAGAGAGAGAGAGAGAGAGAGAGAGAGAGTGTTTTGTATTCGGATGAGGAAGAGCGTTAAGCCGAGAGGAACACCCTTTGTGGGCATCAGTAAACACTTGGTGTATACGGTGCACATAAACGTAGGAGATCTTTGAAGTTCGAAAATAGCCTCCCCCAAAAGGGGAGTCCAGGTTTGTGGAGTGTAAATTTCGAATTCCAGTTACTCAAAGTGAGACAGGTGCATCAGATGGTACAGCAATATGAGGGAGCTCAAAATGAATATTCTGTAGAGAATTATGTAAAATCTGATTTTATAGACTCGAGTTTTGATGGAATCTCAGGTGTGTATTTATAGGGCTTATTAGATTCCTTATTAAGGCTAGACTGATTGGGAAACAGACATGACTTTAGGTATGTTACATCCCTCTTCTTCCCCTCTTTCACTGATGGGATGGTAACTATAGGCAGGGTTCTACCATTAAATAGTAATTACCCATCATTTCCTAATCATCCTTCCAGACTTTAAACATAGCGATTTTCACCTAACCCACTCTCTACTCTCAGACCAAAAGGTAAAAATATGTAGAGTCTGGGAAAATACTGGGGATGTCAGAGTAAAAGTTACTTAACCCTACCCCAAATCACTTGAAAGAAAGGACTTTGTAGCTGATCTCTTCTTTAGCCTGTATCTAATAAATGGATACATTTTTTAAAAAGTGCTTTGCATCTATTTGAAGGGACCTGTTATAATTAATTCCTCCCTTAACTTTCCTCAAACCCCTTAAAATCTGCAGTTCAAACAACTCTTCAGATCTTACATGGGATCTAAATGGGTTTCCTTTCTCATCAGCTGGGTACTCCCTCCTGAGATGCAAATTAATATCTCTCCTTTCCTGCCCATAGAAACAATTTGGTGTCCCATCAGTCACTTAGCATTTATTGAGTACCTACTGTATGCTAGGCACTGTGCTGAGAACGTGTGGGAATACCAAAGAAAGGCAAAACCAGGCAAAAACTTAGATTCAGGGAGTTCACAGTTTAATGGGGGAAGACAATATGCAAACAAGATAGAGGATAAATTGAAGAGGCAAGGCACTACCATTCAGGGGAATGGTAAAAGGCTTCTTGTAGAAGGTGGGACTTTAGCGGGGACTTGAAGGAAGCCAGGAAAACCAGGAGGCAGAGATGAGGAGGGAAAGAGTTTCATCAATTAAAGGAGTGAAGGCTCTCCCAATTTTTATTTGACTTTGTCCTAAAAGAAAACACCCTACAGACTTACAAAGTCCTATTGAATGTATAAGATTTATTTGAAATGCAACTGTCATTGTGAGCCTTGCTCATGGTTCACTTATTTGTTATGTGCAAGTTGCAGCTAAACCCAAAGTTATTTAAGACATTGTCCCAGCCCTCCATAGAACCTAACTGGGGGAATTCAACACATACATAAACAGGTAATAATACTATACAAGACTGTAGAGCAAAATTGAATATGAGCATAGTTAAGACAAGTGTTATTTGAGGCTAGAAGAAGATGGATGTTATGGTTCCATCAATTTAACTTGTTTTATTTCCAGCAGAATTTTTACTTCTTTGTTAACTTATGCTGATGGGGAGTTAGTCAGAGGTTATAATTTTTGTAGGGAGGGAGAGGAGGAATTTGCATGTAATGTTAAGTATAATAGCATTCATTTTTCCTTTTAAAAACTGAGGTACCAAATTGAGTTTTACATTGCTGCATTCTATTATTATTTGCTTTGGGGGAGTGTTACTTTACAAATCATAGACTATCTTCTTGTCTCTAGGTTCTAAATTCAGTTAGTTCAAACACAGTTTTATTGTATCTACCATCAGCACGGTACTGTACTAGATGATGAGGAAACAAAGACAACCTGACCATCTCAGCCTTAAAGGAGGGATACAACAAATAAGTAAACAAGTAAATACCAAATATATACAAAATAATTTTAAGGAGAATGCTAAAGGGAGACCAGGAAAGGTCTCCTTTAGCAGAAAGTACCCAAGATATGTTTTGAAAGAAGCAAGTCTGTAAGGTCAAGAGAGGAAGAAATTCATTTTAGATTATAAGGGCTCACTTATGGAAAGGCACAGATGTGAGAGATGGAATATCATGTTAAAGTGAGTGTGATACTGAGTCATTTTGACTGGATGTAAGAATGTGGGAAGAGAAGGAATATGAATTTTGTTTCAAAGGAAGACAGGTGCCATATTTTAAAGGGCTTTAAGCGCCGAGCTAAGAAGTTTGGGTTTTATCTTAGAGATAATAGGGAGCTGCTGAAGATTTTTGGGTAGGGCACTGACATGATTAGATGTTTAATTATAGGAATAGTAGTTTGTCAGTGGTGTAGAGGATAGATCAGAAAAGGAGGAGACTGAAAGAAAGAAATCAGGAGGCTGTTACGTGTCCTGGGGAGAGTTGGTGAGGGTCAGAATTAATGTGGGGGCTATGTGAATGGAGATAAGAGCACAAATATGACAGATGTTGTAGAGGTAAAAATAAAAAAAAAAACTTGGCAAGTGATTGGATAAAGGAAGCGAGGAAGTGGAGATAATCAAGGATGACTCCCAAGCTGCAAACTTTGGTAACTAGAAGTATGTCCTCAACAGATATAAAGATATTTGAAGGGAAGATGGGAAACAAGTACTGAATTTTGTTTTGGACATGCTGAATTTTAGAAGTCCACAGGGCATTCAGATTGAGATGTCAAGCAAACATTGGTCAGCAGGCCTTGATTTCTAGAGAAAAATTAGCTGGATATATAAATGTGGGAGTCTGATGATAATTGCATCTGATGAAGTGAGGTGAGATGCAATGATGCACAATCTGATGCAGTGCTGATGAGATGACTAAGAATGTTGGGGGAAAGAAGAGAGGAGTGCTCAGGACACAACAAAAAAATGCCATCCTTCAGTTTAATCTATACTATATTTGTACTGCCCCTCACACATACTACATTCCAACTAAAGTGCCCTACTTGCTGTTTTTCAAGCTTAGATCTTCTTTCTCTTAGCAAGGCAAAAATCAGGTGCAACCTACTCTGGGAAGCTTTTCTTGATCCAGTTAACTTGTCAGATTAAATTGTCAGTTTCTTCAAAATTTCTTCCACTTACTGTATATATTGTATTTTGCCTTCCCCTTCCTCCTTTTTCTCTTCTCCTCAACTCCCCTTTTACTTCAAACTTCAACACACACACACACACACACACACACACACACACACACACACACACACACAGAGTAGAATGTAAGTGCCTTAAGGATAGGGACTATTTTTCATTTTGTTTTTGTATCCTCAGAATCTAGGGACCATTTTTCATTTTGTTTTTGTATCCTCAGAATCTAGCAAATTACTTTGTCCATAGAAGGCATCTAATTAATGTTTGTTGAATAAATAGGTTGTTCCCCTCCCTCTTTTTTTTAAACATACAATTTAGGAATGACTTATAGTTACAAATGGATGCTTTATAAATTCTGACCAAACCAAAGTCCCGTTGCTGTCAGAGATTTCTTCTAATTCTGAAATTGTAGAATTTAAATAGTTGAATAGTTGGAGATGCAGAGAGAGAAGTGTGTGGCACATTTAAAAATGGCATGAGAGCTGTGCAACTGTTATTGAAAATTTCCTTTCCCCAATGTTTTATTAAACACTAACTGTTGTATTTAGTTTTGATTCTAATTCTGGTTTTGCATTCTGTCCCATTACTCTATTTTGCTTGTAACTAGTAGTTTTGATAATTCTTGCTTTATAGCATCTTTTCAGTCCTGGAAAGACAAGTTCATTGTTACCATTTTTTAAATGGTTTCTTTTAGTATTCTTACCTATTTGTTCTATATCAATTTTGTTGTTTTTTCTATATCAAATCCACAAATTAATTTGGAAGGTATTGAGTTTTTACTCTGTTGGCTAGACCTAGACCTAGGGCTAGGGGTCATGAGCCTCCATTTATTTATTTCTGTCAAAATTGTTAGAGCTGTCTATATAAATCTTGCTTGTGTCTCTTAAGTAATAGTTACATATTAGTGTTATAAACTACATTTCTCTCTTTTCCGGTTTCTCCAAGTTTTTCTTCAGTGATATAAAAATGCAGATAATTTTTATGGCTTTCTCTGGTACCCTACCATCTCGCCAGTCGTCTATTAGCTCAATTTTTGATTGATTTTCTTAGATTTTTTCCTACATATGCAGTCATATTATCCAGTATTTAATCTTTTAATTGCCAATGTTTTCCTTACATTTTAATTTTTCTTTAATTCAGCTCCTGTTAATTACGATTGTATTTCAGGTCAACAACTATTGTTAAGTGTCTACTGTGTACCAGGCACTGTGCTAAGTTCTGGTAATGCAAAGAAAGGCAAAAACAGACTTTGCTTTGAAGGATCTCACAGTCTAAAAGGGGAGACAATGTGTGTACAAACAAGATACAGACAGGACAAATTGAGATAGTCTCAGAAGGAAGTTACTAGAATTAAGGGATATTGGGGAAAACTTCTTTCAGAAGGTTGGATTTTAGCTGAGACTTGAAGAAGTCAAGGAAAGGAAAGAAGCAAGGTGATGAGGGAGAATTCTAGGCATAGGGAGACAACCAATGAAAATGTACTAATTAGGGAGGTGAATTGTCTTGGTCTTGAAATAGCAAAGTGGACAGTAGCTTTGGACTCTAGAGTACATGCAAGGGAGTAAAGTGTAAGAAGACTGGAAAGGTAAGAAGGGGTCAAGTTATAAAGGACTTTAAAAGCCTAAAGCAAGATTTTGTGTTTGATCCCTGAACCAATAAGGAGCCTCTGGAGTTTATTGAAGGAGAGAGAAAAGGACAGTGTAACATGATCAGACCTGCACTTTATGAAGTTCAGTTTGACAGTGGAGAGGAGAATGGTATGGACTGTGGAGAGACTTAGGGCAAAGAGAAAAACTAGAAAGGTTTTCAATAGTTGAAGAGTGAGGTGATGAAGATGTGTACATAAGATCTTGAGATGATAGTAGAATTGACTGGCCTCAACAGCTGATTGAACATGAGAAGGAATCAGTAAGAGTGAGTGGGGAGTTGAAGATGATACCTCATTACAAGCCTGGGTGATGAGGGTAATAGTGGTGTCCTTGACAGTAATAGGAAAGTTAGGAAGAGGGTGGATTTTTGGAGAAAGAGAATAAATAAGTTCATTGGAGACATGTTGTAATTGTTGTTGCATTTAAGATGTCTTCTGGACATCTAGTTTGAGGTATCCCATAGGCGTTTGGAAATGCAAGTCTGGAGATTCATAAAAAGGTTATATCTAGATAATTGAAAGTCATCATCAGCATGGAGGTGATAATTGAAACCTTGGGAGCAGATGAGATCACCAAGAGAAACAGTATAGATGGAGAAGAAAAGAAGGTCCTAGACAGAACCTTGGGGCACACTCACTCACTGTTCATATATGTATGTGGCCTAGATGAAGATCCAGCAAAGGAGCTGAGAAAGAGCAGTCAAAAAGATAGAAAACAGGGAGAGAGGAGTATCATAAAACCTTTGAGAGAAGTATCAAGAAAAGAAGGTGATTGACAGTACCAAAGGCTACAGAAAATTCAAGAGGACGAAGACTGAAAGCAGGCTATTAAATGTAGCAATTAGGAGAACATTTGTGAATTTGGAGAGAGCAGTTTTAGGTGAATGAAGATGAAACTCAGACCGGAAAGAGTTAGGGAAAGAGTGAGAGTAAAGGAAGTGGAGGTTTTGAGCATTTTGGCTACAAAAGGGAAGAGAAATATATAAGGTGGTAGCCATGAAAGATACATGGATCAAGTGAGAGTTTTTAAAGATGGCAAAGGTATAGGTATGTTTTGTATACAATAGGAAAACAACTAGTAGACAAGGAGAGGTTGAAGATTCAGGAGGAAGTAGGGATGATAGAGGGGGCCATTTGCTGGAGAAGATGAGATGGAATGGGACCACTTGTGCATTTTTTTTCTAAATTAATTGCCAATACTTTAACTTAACTGTCAGTCCTAATACAGCCCTGATTGCTCCATGTTATAAGTTAACCTTTTAATTTTTACTTTTTTTATCAGTTAATTTATTTTTAGTTTTTTCAACATTCATTTCCACAAAATTTTGAGTTCTAAGTTTTCTCCCCATCTCTCCTTTCCCCCACCCTCCCCACCATGAGATGGCATGGATTCTGATTACCCCTCCCCCAGTCTGCCTTCTCTTTTATCTTCTTCTCCTCTTATCCCCCTCTCCTTTATTTTCTTGAAGGGCCAGATAGATTTCTGTACCCCATTGCCTGTATATCTTATTTCCCAGTTGCATGTAGAAACAAATTTTTAACATTTGTTTTTAAAACTTTGAGTTCCAAATTGTCTCCCATCCTCCCTCCTCACCCACCCTCTTTGAGAAGGCAAACAATTCAATATAGGTTACATATGTGTAGTTATGCGAAACCCTTCCGTAATAGTCATGCTGTGAAAGACTATTTTTCCCTCCATCCTATCCCACCCTCCACTTATTCTGTTTTGTCCTTTGACCCTGTACTTTTTCAAAAGTTTTTGCTTCTGACTACCCTCCTCCCCAAATCTTCCCTGCTTTCTACCATTCCCCTACCTTATCCCCTTTCCCCCCTACTTTCCTGTAGGGTAACATACCCAATTGAGTGTGTGTGTGTTATTTCCTCCATAAGCCAAATTAGATGAGAGTAAGATTCACTCATTCCTTCTCACCTTCCCCCCCTTCCCCTCCATTGTGGAACCTTTTTCTTGCCTCTTTTATGTGAGATAATTGATCCCATTCCATCTCTCCCTTTCTCCTTCTCCTACTATATTCTTCTCACCCCTTAATTTTATTTTTTTAGATATCATCCCTTTATATTCAATTCACTTTAAGCCCTCTATCTGTCTTTCTGTCTGTCTGTCTATCTATCTGTCTCTCTATTTCCTCCAACTATCCTAGTACTTAGAAAGGTCTTATGAGTTACAAATATCATTTTTCCAGGTAGAAATGTAAACAGTTCAACTTTAATAAATTTTTTATGATTTCCTTTTCCTGTTTACCCTTTCATGCTTTTCTTGATTCTTGTATTTGAAAGTCAAATTTTCTATTCAGCTCTGGTCTTTTCAGCAAGAATGCTTGAATGTCCATTTTTTCCCCCAAGGGATTATCCTCAGTTTTGCTGAGTATATATATGATTCTTGGTTTTAATCCTAGCTTCTCTGATCTCTGGAATATCATATTTCAAACCCTCTGATACCTTAATGTAGAAGCTGCTAGATCTTGTGTTATCCTGATTGTATTTCTGCAATATTCGAGTTGTTTCTTTCTGGCTGCTTGCAATAGTTTCTCATTGACCTGGGAATGAACTCTGGAATTTGACTACAGTATTCCTAGGAGTTTTCCTT
>CM053769.1:208308420-208332368 GCA_028658325.1 Potorous gilbertii | reverse complement strand
CCCCCATTAATAGGCCTCAGGTAGAGCCCATTAAGGGAAGCTTGATTAGAGGAGGCTTGTTTTATAAGAAGGCACTGAGATGAAGTTTTACTTTGAGGTTTACTCTCTGGAAGAAGGTTTGTGTGCTAGATGAGAAATGTTGCTGCTTCTTTTTCTGGTAACTATGCCTGTATGTAATGGTCAGATAGTTGGATCCATCTGTTAATCTGTAATGTCTGTATTGCTTGTGGTCAGACAATTAGAAGCCCTGTCTGTTGGTTATTTCTCTGTTTGTATTTTCTCTGTTGATGAATGTAATTAAAGAAGATTGTTGACCCCTTTTTAGTTGCTTTCCTTAGAAAAGCAGATCTAAGAAGCTATCAGCAGGTCATCCTGGATGTGTGTCAGGGTGCTTGCTGCTGTACCAGGTCAGTGGTTTTTACAGTGAGAAATTTCACATTGTCTTCTATTTTTTCATTCTTTTTGGTTCTGTTTTATGATTTCTTGATTTTTCATAAAGTCATTAGCTTCCATTTGCTTCATTCTAATTTTGAAGGAAGTATTTTGTTCAGTGAGTTTTTGGTCAATTTGCTTTTCCATTTCCAAATTCCATTTGGTCAATTCTACTTTTCAAGGCATTCTTCTCCTCGTTGGCTTTTTGGACTTCTTTTGCCATTTGGGTTACTGTATTTTTCAAGGAGTTATTTTCTTCAATATTTTTTTGGTTAGAGTAATTTTTGCAGGTATTTGGAAGCCTTTGGGGGAGAGCTCAAGCCAAGTCCCTGCTTTTACTCTGCCATCTTGACCTCACCCCTCTCCAATTTAACTTTTTATACCCTATGACAAATAGCAATGATGAAGGTGAATAACCTTTTTTTATTTTTCACACGTTTTTAGTGTAAATGCCTCTAATGTTTTCCCATTGTATGTAATGTTAGATCTTGGTTTCAAGTAGATATTTCCCTAATTTGTTTTCCCTAACACTATTTCCTCCCTATATCTTATTTAAAAAATTTCTTCTTACCTTTAGTTCTTTATACAGAGATACTTCTAAGCTCATATATTTCCTCTCCCATTAGACCTTCCCCATATAATTATGTATCATTAGTCCTCTAAAACTAAGATTTAACATTGCATTTAATCTGTAGTTTTCTTTTATGTGTTTTCTTCATTTTGCTTTCTTTGCCTTTTAGCGTTTAGGGCAATCTTCACATATTTTTAGGTGCCTCATAGTCATTAATTTTTATGGTTTAATCATATTTTATTACATTCAGGTATTCTTGTTTGTTCATCTACTACTTTGTTCCAGTTTGTTGTTGTTGGGTTTTTTTGTTTTTTTTAACTACTACAAAAATTCTGCTACTAATGTCTTGAATCATGTGGGGTTAAGAGAAAAAGAGGAAGGCCTTAAGCATTTAGGTTTGACTTTTCCTGTGGAAGAAAAACAGAGTGGGCATAGATAACAGAACCACAGAATTAGAGGCTATATATAGGTTACAATTTGCTCCAGGAGAACGAAGTATTCACACAATTTATCTCATCAAAGTATAGGACTTTTCTTTCATCTATTGACTTCCTTGTGATTTATGTCCAGTAGTTCTCCCAACCCCTTTAATTTGGAATTTTCTTTCTCAGGTCCCTTAAGTACATATATAACCCTACGTTATTTCTGTCCCTCTGAAAGTAGTAACAGTGAGAACTATTTAAAAATATTAAAAAAAAAAAGTTTCTCATCACTGGATATTTTCCCCCAGAGGCTAAATGACAATTTGTCAAGATTTTACAGAGGAGAGATAAAGTGATTTATTCTAGGTTCTACTTTTGGTAAGTGAATATGTAAAACCAAAAACCTTTAGGCTGACAACTTCCTTGGATGTGGATCAATAAGTAAACGTTTATTAAATGCTTATTATGTGTCAGGAACTGTACTAAGTACTGAGAATACAAAGAATGGGAGACAGTCCCTGCCCTTGAGAAGCTCACAATTCAATGGGGGAGACAATATGTAAACAACTGTGTACAAAAAAGTTATATCTAGGATAACTAGGAAATTAGCAGTGGGGAGGCACTAGAATTAAGAGGGGTTGGGAGAGACTTCCTATAGAAGGTGAGATTTTAGCTGAGACTTGAAGGAAGCCTAGATGGTGGAGATGAGAGAGAACATTCTGTATATGAAGAAAGAGCCAGTGAAAATGCCAGAAGTTAGGAAATGGAGTGCCGTGTTCATAGGAATAGCAAGAGGCTACAGGCTATGGATCCAGTAGTACATGGGGGTATGGAGTATGTGTATGAAGGCTGGAAAATTAGGAGGAGGAGACTAGATTACATATGATTTTAGAAGTCAAATAGAGGATTTTATATTTGATCCTGGAGGTGATAGGGAGCAACTGGAGTTTATTGAGGAGTAGGAAAATAGTTGGACCAGTGCTTTAGGAATATTACTTTAACAGTTGAGTGGAAGTTGGACTGGAGTGGGGAAAAAGCTATGTTAAAATGACTAACCAGTACACCATTACAGTAGTCTAGGCTTGGAGAAATAAGGACATGTACCAGGATAGTGGTAGTATCAGAAAAGAGAAAAGAACATGTGTAAGACAGATTACAGAGGCAAAATTGACTGGCTTTAGCAACAGATTGGAGATGGGGGATGAGAGAGAATGAGGAGTTGAAGATGGCATCAAGATTCCAAGCCTGAATGACTGGAAAAATGGTACCGCCTTCAACAGTAATAAGGAAATTTGGAAGGGATGGATCAGGGAAAAGATAATGGGTTTGATTTTGAACTTGATGAGTTTAAGATGTCTACAGGACACAAGGAGAGAGGATGATTTGAGAATCAAAAGCATATTTGCTTTGAAACCATTTCATTTCATTGAAATCATGGAAGCTGATGAAATCACAAAGTGAAATAGTACAGAAGGAGAAGAAATTCCTGTGGACCACTAATGCTTAACTAATGTGACCTGGATGTCACATAGGCAGGGATGAGACCCAGGAGAGAGTACTGTGTGGAGAAACCTAAAAAGAAGAGAGTTCAAGGAGAAGGGGATGATCAGCAGTGTCAGGCTGTAGAGAAATGAAGGATGAGGATTGAGAAAAGGCCTTTAAATTTGTCAACTGAGAGACCATTGGTAACTTTGGAGAGAGCAGTTTCAGTTGAACAGTTAAGAGTGGAAGCCAAATTGCAGAGAGCTAAGAAGAAAGTAAGAGGAGAGGAAGTGGAGACACCTATCATAGATGACCTTTTCTGAGGATGTCCATCCCCAGTATTTCAAGTATTTTAAAGTATAAGAGTAAAAAAATCTATCTTCTCCCCATTTGTAGCTACACAACTATTTTTCTGCCACCTTGTAGGGGAAAAGAACCAAAGCTTCTAGATCCTTTGGGAAGGTTTTAGAAATAAGAATAGTAGTATAGCAGTCAGATCAACGTGGAAGGTCACACTTATTCAGATAACCTCCAGGTAATTTTTTAATGTTGTCTCCCTCAGAAAACAAAAGCTCCCTCCCCACCTTTTTCTAGCTCCTTGCCAAAAAATATACAAAGAAGCAAAAATCTAAGGTTCCTGACCTCAGGGAGTTTACTGTTTAGTTGGCAAGGTTAAGATCTAAACACTGGAAAAAACTCACAGAATGCCAATCCCTAAAAAAAAAGATATATTTCTTGGAAGACCCCTCCTTGGATGCTTATCTAAGAAGGTTTGCCTGAGAAGCAAAGATCTTATTCATTTTCTGCTTTTTAAAACAAAATAGAAAATTAGCATGGCATAATGGAATGACTGTTGAATTTGGAGGCAGAAGAGTTGGGTTTAAAGCACAGCTCAGCCACAAATTTATCATCTGATTTTTGGAAATCACTTAATCTCTCTTGGCCTCATTTTCCTTATCTGTAAAATATGAGGCATTGTGATACAGGATGCTGACTTTTGAGTTAGAGTACCTGGCTTCAAGTCTTTGAACAAGTTACTTAATTTCTCTGGGTCTCAGTTTCCTCAGCTGTAAAATGAAGGAGTTGGACCAGAACTTCTAAGATCCCTTCCTTGGATTTCATGAATCTTAGAAATATAGATTTGTTCTAGGGGCTAATAAG
The DNA here is from genome assembly GCA_028658325.1 of Potorous gilbertii. Classification (NCBI taxonomy): domain Eukaryota; kingdom Metazoa; phylum Chordata; class Mammalia; order Diprotodontia; family Potoroidae; genus Potorous; species Potorous gilbertii. Next base: position 208,328,300 of record CM053769.1, on the reverse strand, counting down.
AGAATTGGCAAAGGTTGATTATTCCCTTTTTCAGATAGATTTTTCACCTTACAAAAGAATCATCATAGGAACTCCTTATGTACTGTTGTATTTAAACAGTATCATTTGATTTTTAAAAAATCTTTATATACTAATGTAGAATTATGTGTTGATTGTATAAAATGAGGTATACCACATTCTTATTCACATTTGAATGAAGAATTAAAGTTCTTTGTCTTTTATCCCTGTTGCTGTTATTTTGCTGGTGTTATTTTATTTTATCTGTTTTATTATAGAATAAAACATACCTGACAGTATTGACTGACAAGAGACTATTTTTGTCCTGTAACTGAATAGATTTTATAGATATTACAACATTCTGTTGCAGGTAACCAATATTTAAAGAAAGTGGATGCTACCTTATTTGGATATGAGAAAAGGGGAGTAATTAGAAGTAAAACTAGGAAAAAATGGATGGAGTCAGTTAAATTCAACAGGCACTTATTAAGTGTCTGCTGTGTGCCTGATACCCCGTTAGGTATGATGGATGCCAAGACAAAAAAAACCTCCCTGTTCTCACAGAGCTTACCTTATATTGGGGAAATAAGCAGAACTCTAATATTTTCATTACATTTTCAAAAATCCCATCTGGTTTTACTTAGTTTCTTCCTTGAATATTATATAGGAGTTTTTTTTCTTTGATACATGGACTGTTTGTAACATTTAGTTTCTTGAGAGGTAGGCTACCTTAATGGAAATTTTTATTATGTTAAGTGTGTATTCAATGGTATTGCTTCTAATTTTATAGTTTGGTGCAACCCAACAAATTCTTTCCAATAAGTTACCTAAATATTTCCCCCAATAAAGCTACCCCCCACATTCCAGATCATTTGATCAAAACCATTACAAAGTGATAATGATTGATAATAGATATCGCTTTCCACTTTGTAGTTTGATTCTCAACCATTATAACTTAATACCAATATTATTTGATATATTTGATCTGTGTTGTTGATAATGTTTTAAAAGTTATGAGTGGATTAAGCTGTATGATCAAAGAACTAACATACATATGTGAACAGTTTAATGTTATCAAAACCTAGGTTTATTTTGTGCATTTAATGATACACAAGTTATTGTGATGTATGGTAATTAGGCATAAATGATGTTGTTCATATAGATGGATATTTAATGTTACTTTTCCTGTAGCCAAAATAACATTTGGAGTAACCTGGGCATCACAGAAGAGTATAGCAGAAGTTGCCCTTTTAGATGTTTAATTCAGGGAGATACAGGTAATTGGTCCTCTCTATTTATCCAGAAGGGGGTGCTCAAGTTCAGGTGTACAGGGGCCTGCGCACCACAGACTCTTTCCCATCCTTTCCCCAGAATTACTCTTAAACCCCTTCCCTTATAGGAGGGAGGAGTCTGCTGCTTTGTGTCTGGAAACAGAGGTCTCAGCTCCTCAGCTTAACCTCAGCAGGTAGCAGGGAGGGAGGATGCTGCTTTCCTTAAGCCGAACCAATACAGGAGATTTCTGTATCTGACTGGCTTTCCATGTTAGAGGTGACTGCACCTGTCAGCCAAGGGCTTCTGGCAGGTAGCCATGAGTGTCAGAGAAACAACAAAGACCTGGCAACTTGAGTCCCTTTGGAGCTAAGCAGGAAATACAAGGGGGTATTGGGTTAGTTCAGGAGAGAATTGTCCCTAGCTTCACATTTTCACGTTGTTTTAAACTAAATTTTAAAGCATAAAAACTTTCACCTAGATGCCAGAGGTATAAGCAGTCCTTAAACTTAGTTCTATAAATGGATTATTTCAACATTAGAACAATGTTCCCATAGACCAATACTGTACGTGATAGGTAGATTCATAGGTTAGTACACAAAAGCCTATAATCATGCACTTGAAATACATTACTGATTGATTAGCTGTTGTTTGGCCTTGGGCAAGTCCCTTAAGATTCCCATCTTATTTCCTTTAAGTTCTCTCTAAAATTCTTTGATTTTGCTCATAGGAGCAGTTGCTCGGTTGAAGGAACCAAGCTCCTTTTAGCATGGAAAAGAGGAGATTCAGAAAGGATATGAGAGCTGTCTTCAAGTATTTGAAATGCTGTCGTATGGTAGAAAGATTATATTTCTTCTCTTTGGCTCCAGAGGATGAAACTAGGGGCCATGGGTGAAAGTTTTATAGAGAGGCCAATGTAAGCTTGTCAAGAAAAGCTTCCTACTGGTTGGAGCTAAAGTGGAATAGACCACCTTAAAAAGTGATAAATGTCTCCTCCTTAGAGGTTTTTGTCAGGCATGTTACAGTGGAGATGTCTTTATATAGGTTAAACTCCATGACCACTTGTATTCCTTTAAACCCTTGGATTCTCTGATTCTGTCATAAGAATATTTTTTTCAATGATTACCTTACCACCATTAGGATTTGAGGGGAAATTGCATTCCAAGTTTCAGATCATAATATCATATTATTTAGAGTTGAACATTTAATTCTTCCTCCTCCAGTTAACATAGCTAGTTTCTTTTAGATAAAAAAACTGAGAGCCCCAGTGATAGTTACGCACCTAAGGTTGTTCATGTGATAAGTAGAACTGGAATTTAAAATAGGCCCTCTTGGCTCCAAAGGTAGTGTTCTTTAGACAAGACTGTGGACCACAATTTTATCTTGGGCAATAGAAGCTCCTCTGTCAGGGGCAAGGGCAGAAGTGGTGATATTATTGCTGGACCCAATATATACTGTAAAATATTATATGTCCATATTTATACATTAACATGTACACATTGTATGAAAGTACTTTCTAGGTTAACAGCTGACTTGTTTTATACTGGGAAACAAAGGGCAGAACCAACACTGGTGATCCAGGTTTTGTGTCAGATGTCGGCATCTTGGGAATGTAATTCCTGAAGGGGAGAAGTTGTAATTTCTTCTACCAGGGCATGTTTCCCACCTTCCACCAGATCTAATGGTCCACTCCTTCCCCCTTGCCTAGGGCAACTATTCCCTTAAGATCCTATGGCTGTGTTATCCCTCTCCTGAGGCACCTTCCCACAAAGGTGAGGCAGATGGCATTTTTCTTTACCCCCTCCTCCATGTACCAGACTGGAAAAACAATCATCTGAGGGGGGATCAATAGTGAATGCATTGGCAGAATACTGCTGCCCCTATTTCCTTATAGTTTAGACCAGGGTGGGGAACCTGTGGCTTTAAGGCCACATGTGGCCCTGGGTCCTCAAGTATGGCCCTTTGACCAAACCTAAATTTCACAGAGTAAATCCCCTTAATGAAAGGATTTATTCTAAAAAACTTGGACTCAGTCAAAAGGCCCCACTCAAAGACCTAGAAGGTCACGTGTGGACTCAAGACCACAGATTCCCTACTCCTGGTTTAGACTGTGAATTCAGCCTTTCCTGTTCCTAGGTGCTATAATTTTCTTTTTTCCATTTTCCCTGCACCCTTGGAGAATCCTCTGTTGTGGTGAAGTAAAAAATGGCTACTGAATTTAGGGTTGGAGGACCTGAGTTGAAATCATAGCTCCTATACTTAATACCTTCTTCTCTGGGGCTCACTTTCCTCATCTGTAAAAGAGGGATTGTGATGAGGTGACCTCCAAAGTCCCTTCAAGTTCTAGGTCTATGATCCCTTCCTCTCAAATTCCTTTCATCTTCCTGTGGCCACTGAAAACTAGCTTTTTTCTGAAGATCCCTAACTATTTGGCACCTTCTCCAAGCCCAGTGTTCCTTCTTTCACACTTCTCTTGAAACATAAGGTCAAGAGGAAGGAGTTGGTATATTCTGTGCTCCCCACTGCCACACTTGAGATCTTTCTCCTACCACCATCCTGGCAACGGCACCTTTTAAAATTCCATCTAGTCTGTCTAGATCATTGTTGCTGTCCTTTATTAGTCTTCAGATCTCTCTCCCTCTTTCCCATTAAATTCAGGATTTAGCTCAGTGCACAGTGCATTACACATAGTAAGCACTTAACAAATGCTTACTGTCTTTTCTACCCCAACATCTGCCCTACTTAGAATACCTTGTACATTTAGTTCCTCAGCCTCCTCAGCACCCATTTCCTTAATTTCTCCTCTTTCCAGTCCTGCTCTCCGCTTCCTCTAAATTGGTCTCAGGTGCTGAAATTTCTAGTTATAGTTCTAGTTGCTCCATGATGGACAGGGACCCTAGATTGGGAGTCCTTCACTATGTGTATGTGGAGAGTGTTTGTAAATTGAATAAAGGATCTTTCATTTCAAACACATGAAATCATAAACTGCTTAATATATGGTGTTGGCTTTTGTAATATAACCATTTAGTAGGATGCTCTGTTGTGGGTGAAGCCACATGATTGCCACTAGTTTAAATCTGTCATTTAGAAGGTGACTTTTATGTTTCTACCCAGAATTTTCTGATAAAGCAGTTTCAAACATGAGTTTAATTCAGTATTCCTATATATTGCAATGTAAGATTTTTCTTCACAAAAATCTTTTTACTTTTAAATTTTGATAACTTATTTTATGGTAATTATATACATTTAAAAGGAAATATTTTAAACTTAGGACAATTTTATGGTCCCTCAGAAGGTAGTCTCACTTTAGATTCTGTGACAAATGAAAAGAACCATACAAAGAACTACAGTTATTAGAATCACATAATTAATTTGCCTTTAAATGTAGCTTATAGATCATTTCTATTGCGAATTTAACCTAAGTAACATTTAAAAACTATACACAGATATTTTATGAGGATGCTATGTATATTATATAATCTGTATAATTAATGTCTTTCACCAAAGAATTTAAATATACAAATATGCTCATTCTTAAAGGAAGTACCTAATTTTTTTCTCTTCTTTTATGTTTTTCAGATCTGTCAATTAAAGGACGAAATAGCTGGTCTACCAATATGGGATCTATTGTTTGGGAATGTGGTTAATCAACTTGGCGTATTAGTCAAATGCAATCTATGTAATAAAATGAAAAGAAAAGACAAGATGTCATTTACCTGTATTGTGAAACCAAAAACAAATACCTTTTGTCAGATGAGGTTAACAAAGTTCTGTCAATGCAAAGAATATTTAACTTTTTGCAAAGCTTAACAACAGGAAGTAAAGAAGTATTTTCAAGCAGAGACCTACAGATGCATGAGATCTAAAATTATATTAATAGGGCTGTTTATCTGAATATTATTCAGATCCAGGAAGAATGGCTATAAGTTGGATATTCTCCTGTCTTTGGCCCATGACTATGTTTGTGGGCTATATAAGTGGGCACAGTTTATTTTCTTGTGAGCCTATCACCTTGAGGATGTGCCAAGACCTGCCTTATAATACTACCTTCATGCCTAACCTTCTGAATCATTATGATCAACAGACAGCAGCTTTAGCGATGGAGGTAAGCATTGTTTTAAAGTAACTTTGATGTGTTGCTCTGTTATTTGTATATAATCACACACATATATACAGTGTAACAATGCATGTAATATACATGTGTATACATATATGCACATATAATATCTAATAAGAAAAATACGCATCACTTTTGGCTTTTAGTATTCTGTATGATTGTTTCATTATCTTTTAAAATTCATATTTGACTTAAATTATATAATAAATGGAAGAGTATATATGGGAAATATTTGTTGATTCCTTATGTTGTGCTTTTAAGTGGTGATTCAAAACCCTTGGATAGAGCAGAGATTCTGTCACCATTTAGAAGTTAAAATATAGTTACAAAAGTACTACCATATCTTTATATTAAATTATATTATTTTTATCTTTTAAGTTGTGTGTATTATTAGACTAATTTAACTATTCAGGTAAATGAAGATGGAAAAGATCATCTACATGTGTCCGTCATGATATGGATTGTCAGTTTATTGATTCTGAAAAATGAATATCTTTTTTTAGTTACCAAATAGTTCATTAATTTCTGATTCATAACCATTTCCACAGAAACTCAAAGGACTACCTCTACACATCTGAACTAGTTGATGCCCATCAGTGTTGTCAATTGAATCACAATTACAGTGTCATTTAAAGACATAACTTTATTAGGATTCTTATTGAATTTTAAAATAATTCTTTAAGTAATTCTCATAGTGATTTTTTATCTTTTTACATCTTTTTCAACTGAGGGAATTAAATGAGTATTTTTAATTTTTAATAATGTTTGAATGACTGGCAAGACATTTAGCATATTTGAATGTGTAAACCTTTTTTATATGTTGTATATTATGGACAAGGATACATTTTCTTTTTTACTAGTAGTGTAAGAGCTGGACCTATTTAAATTTTGATATGGAAGTAAATAGATTGGTGAAAATCTTTTTATCATGAAGATATGTTTGGTATTTTTCATTTACTTCATGTAATGATTTCAGAAGTTTAAATCCTATAGTTTTAACTTATACTTTGGAAAATCAGTGTTCTATTAGAAGCTTAAGGGCACATTACTTACTATGTGAAAATTGTACGTAAGTTTGACAAAAAAAAAAATGAGAAAAAAAAGAAATGTGAATTATTAACAATCATTCTAAAACAGATTACTGGCATCCAATGATTACCATGAGAACTACTTACTTTCTCCAATTTACCCAACACCTTCTTCTCCTCCCTAAAAAAACTTCACAATAGTCAGAAAAACAGTGTTGGTTTAGACTAGAAGCAATCTCTGACCCAGTGAAATATTGTTCTTCAACCAGTGTGGAACCTTTTAATGTTAGATAGACATACTACCACATTGTTTAAAAAAAAATACAACAGAATATAGGTAGATTAAGAGTTGTTGGAACTGACTAAAGCACTAATTGGTAATTATCAATTTGAATTTTTTCCTGATGAAAAGAAGCTGTTTATTGGTGATACTCGTTTTACCCTTCTACCCACCTGTTGAGATGAGAGCCATGATTTATGACTGTCAAAGCTAAAGGTACATGGAAAGAGTCAACATAATTTACTAAGTGCTTCTGTGGAGAAAAACACTAAAAGCTGAGGATGCAGCCTTTATATCAGACAATAGCTTATGTAATTTGATGTGAAAGCTACATTGTATCATTGAGAAATTTTCATTGAGGTGCTCTTAAGTGCTTACATTTCTGCAAAATTTATTTTTGCTCCATGGACCTTAAGGTTTAATATTTCTGCAAATTGACTCTAGATGGTAGCACTTGAGTAGAGATCTGTCATCCTTTGGAGCTATGAGTCTGAATCCTAGAGCACTATTTGCACAGGTAAATTCATCAGAGATATTATTTCCTAAAAGCAGCATACCTAATCATGCCCTGGGTGAGTGAACTTCTCGCTGAAGAGTCCCCCTATGTTCCTAGGGCTTAGTACAGTACCTGGTACATTGTAGCAGTTTTATGATGTTCATTTATTGATATATTTTCCTGAGATATGGTATGTTTTGACACTTGGATTTTTTAACTAGTAGTTTTTTCCTCAATAGCATATAAGCTAGTTAGCTACAAGCTAGTTGCAGTGCTATGGCTAGGACTATGTCCTTGTTCTAACTGAAGACAAGTTAGTTTTATGTGCACTTGTGCATACTATCATATTCCTAACTATAGATCAAAGATTATATGACTGGCTATAGAAAACCAGAGTGGTCTACGTGTTACTTAGTGCAGTCTGGCATTACGGATTCTCAGTCTTGGTCCAAGAAATAAAGTACCCTTGATAACTGTTGCTTCTCCCAAAATTTTCTGTTGTGGCCTTTTATTTTCATAGAACCATGCAAGTAGAGGATTCCATTGGAACTGAGATCTTCCTTACCATATATCATGTCGCTTAGAAGCTTGGACATATGGTTCCTGGCCTCTTGTTATAGGGAAAAGAAAAGTAACAAAGATTTTTAGATGTCCATGAGAAATATGATAAATATTTTTGCTTATTTGGGTGTACTCAAATTGTGTGTGTACTGTATGTGAAACTATGTAGCAGTGTTTGCGAATACATACGTGTGTGTATATGTCTTGTGAATCTTTGAATATGGTGTATCTTTGTGTGTTTTTGTGGAAGTGCGGTTATGACAGGAAACACTGGCATTGTGGTGATTAGAGTAAATGTTTAATGATTTGTTTGTTCCAGGTGATGGTGGGTATGTGTATATAACTCCTTCTGTGATGTGTGTGTGTGTGTGTGTGTGTGTGTGTGTGTGTGTGTGTGCGCGCTTTGTCAGTGCTTCTCAAAAGGATTTACAATGCTGCCTTAACTTTGTGGCCTTTCCTTCCAGAGCAATTTTTTTTAAGTTCTCTAGCAGTTTTCCTTGTTTATTCCCCCTTGGTATAGGTGTTTTTATTTTAAATTTTATTGTATGTTATTTTCACTTCTGAATTCTTTTCCTCTCTGACCCTTTTCCATTCGTTGAAAAGACAAGAATAGGTTCAATGTAGAACCTATCAAATTATACATCATCTTGTGGTGGGGGGAGAGGAGAGATGGAGAGAAAACTTGGAACTCAAAATCTTATAGAAGTGAATGTTGAAAATGAAAAATAAATAGTTTTTTTAAAAAGACAAGAAAAATAAAAGCTAATACAATTACGTAAAGCCATGCAAAACAAATTCTGGTATTCATTGAGGTGAGGAAAGGAAAGAAAGAAAAAGGGAAAAAAGAAAATGTACTTCTCTCTCTGGAGGTAAATAGCATATTTCATCATGAAATTCCTTTGAAATTGTGGTTAATGATTATATTGATCATTGTTGCTAAGTCCTTCAAATTTATCTTCATAATATTCTCGTACCATATAAATTGTTCTCCTAGTTCTGCTTACCTCTCTTTGTATCACCCCATACAAATCTTCCCAGGTTTTTCATCATTTCTTACAGCACAGTAGTATTCCATCCCATTCATATACCTTGTATATGTTAATATATATCATGTATATTCTATATAGTTTATGTATCACATAACCTGTGTAGCCATTTCCCAATTTATGAACATTCTTTCAGTTTCAGTTATTCACTACCACGGAAAGAGCTGCTACACATATGGTTCCTTTTCTTTCATCTGTTTGGAGTATAGACATAGTGGTGACATCACTGGGTCAAACGATTTTCAAGTTTGATGGCTTTGGGGGCATGGTTACAAATTGCTTTCCAGAATGGTTGTAACAGTTCACAGCTACATCAAAAGTGCATTAAAATACTTGTTTTCCCACAACCTCACTAGCATTTGTCATTTTCCTTCTTGGTCAATTTAGCCAGTCTAAAGGTGGCAACTTAAGAGTTGTTTTAATTTTCATTTCTCTAATTACTAATAATTTGGAGCATTTTATCATATGACTGTTGATAGTTTTGATTTTTTTCTTTAAAAACTTTCGAGTCATATTCTTTCACATTTTATCAGTCAGGGAATGGCTCTTATTCTTATAAATTTTACTCAGCTCCTTATATATTTTAGAAATGTGTTCTTTATCAGAAGAATCTATGGTAGTTTTTCCCCCATTTTTCTGCTTCTCTAATCTTAGCAACATTGGTTTTGTTTGTGAAAAAAAGGGGCCATTTTACCCTCTGTAAACCTCTTTATCTGTTGTTTGGTCATGAACTCTTTTTCCATCCATAGATTTGATGGTAATTTCTTCCATGGACCACTAATTTGCTTATGATATCACCTTTTATATCTAAATCATAGATCTGTTTTGACCTTATTTTGATATATGGTGAGAAATACTAGTTTAATCCTAGTTTCTATTAGACAACAACTTTAACAGCTTTCCTACAAATTTTTGTTCACTTATGAGTTCTTTCCCCAATAGTAGATATCTTTGGGATTTTCAAAAGCTAGGTTACTGTGCTCATTTGCTTCTTCACATGGTATACCTAATCTCTTCTACTGATCACCCTTTCTATTTCTTACCCAGTATAGTTTGAGAACTGGCACTGCTAAGCCCCCTTCTCATTTTCTTTTGTTTTCAAATTGATTCCTTGGATATTCTTGACCTTTTCTTTTTTCTGTATAATATAGTATTTTTTCTGGCTCCATTAAGTAATCCTTTGGTAGTTTGAGTGGGATGACATGGAATAATAAGTAAATTAACTTAGGTAGTATGGTAATTTTTATTATATTGACTCAACCTACCATGAACAATTAATATTTCTCAGGTTACTTAAAGCTGCCTTTCTATGTATAAAGAGTGTTTTGTAATCATGTTCGTATTCATGTTATACATTTGGCTTGGCAGGTAGACTCCCAAGTATTTCATGTTGTTTGTAGTTACTTTAAATGGAATTTTTCTTTCTATCTCTTCTTGCTGGATTTTGTTGATAATATCAGGAATGTTAATGATTTGTGTGGGGTTTTATTTATACCTTGCAACTTTGCTGACATCATTGTTTCAATTAGTTTTTTAGTTGACTCTGCAGGGGTCTCTAAATAAGTCCTCATCATCTTCACCTTTGCTGATGCGTGATCCTTCGGTTTCTTTTTCTTATCTCATTGCTATAGCTGGGATTTCTATTTCAGTATTGTATAGTAATGAATATATTTGCTTTACTTCAGTCCTTATTGGAAGGCTTGTCCCCATGGCTCTTGGGGACTACTTACAAAGGAAAGCTCTATCCTCGTGCTTTCTAGGGTTTTTAATAGGATATAGCATACGCTATATCAAAAAAATTTTTTCTGTATCAAAATAATTATATGATTTTTGTTATTAATAAAGTCAGTTGTATTTATAGTTTCCCTAATATTTAAACCAGCCTTGCATTCTTGGTATAAATCCAGCTTGGATGTAGTCTGTGATATATTGCTATAATCTTTTTTTTGCTAGTATTTAAATTTTTTTCATCAGTATTCATTAGGAAAAGTAGTCTTTAGTTTTCTTTCTCTTTTTTGACTCTTCTTGGTTTAGTTACCAAGACCATATTTGTAAAATAGAAGGAATTTGGTAGGATTCCTTTTTTTTACCTATTTTTTTCAGTTTATACAGTATTGGAATGAGTTGTTTTTTAAATGTTTGTATTGAGCAAAGAAGATCTGGAAGTAAATTATAGTTGTGTGCCTCTAATCTCAAGAGCAGAGAAGTGAGTGACTCCCTTTTATCCTTTAGCCCAGCTTGTAAACCGGTAGTGGAATAACCAGGGTGGGAATCCCAGATCGTAGAAGAGCCAGCAGTTCAATTGCTCTGAACCTGGAGAGCCTACCAGAGGGCAATAGTGGCTGAGTCAAGCAGCAGTCCACTAAAACTTCTAAACAAAGAAAAACCAACAGACTCAAACCTGGGTCAGAAATCTGCAGATCCCAGACCACAAAGAAAAAGAACAGACTTCACCCTATATCACACTATTCTGGGAGCACGGAAAATTTGAAAGGCCACTAGCTAGAACTGTGAAAGTAATTGAAAAGCATTAAAAGAAAGAAGATAAGGCCAAACTCCCCCCAAAAGTGCACAGAGCCCAGCATTAGGTAAGAAGTAAATTGAAAGAATGAGCAACTAAACAAAAAAAGAGCCCTACCTGAGAAAGATATTATAGTGACAGAAAAATTCAAGATGCAAACACAGAAAAGAATGACTCAAGACCATCTACAAGCAAATCCTCAAAGAAAAATGTAGCTTGGATACATGTCCAACCAGGATTTCTAGAAGAGTTAAAGCAAGAGTTAAAAAAAAGAAATAAAAAGTGATTTTTAAAACCAAATGAGAGTAGTAGAGTTAAAAAGAAAAGGAAGAACAAGAGTCAGGGAAGAAAAATATGAAAGCAGAATTAACAGCTTGGAAAAAGAGGTACAGAACCTTACTGGAAGAAAATTAGAGTTGGCTAAGTGAAACTGAATCGTGTCCAACTCTTCATGACTCTGAACCATAGTATCCATGAGATTTTCTTGGTGAAGATTCTCAAGTGCTTTCCCTTTTCCTTCTCCAGTGGATTAAGGCAAATAGGTAAGTTATTTAAGTCCTCATAGCCTACCATAGCAATCTACCTTACAAAATTTTTGTGAGGAAAGCGCTTTGTAATCTTAAAACTCTATAGAATCACATAGTTGGAATGAAGTAGTAGGGAAAGACCTGAATTTGGAGCAAGAGCACCCAGTCTCAAATCCTGAGTCTCTTTCTTACTAACTAACCTTCAGGAAGTCATTTAACCTTTATGGTTCTCAGTTTCCTCGTTTGTAAAATGTATCTAATGTATTTCCTTCCTATGCTGAGTCTGTGATCCTATTGCCTTAGAAGCCATCTACCACAAATGATACATAAAATAGACTCCTCTACATCATACCTCATCCATCTTTGCTTGAAGACCTCCAGTGAAAGGAAAACCTTTGCATGCATAGTGATTGCACCCTGGAAAACCATCTCAGCAGATGGGCTAAACCAGGTTGAGAGTAATTGACAGGCCTTAAAATCATCAGTGAGTTAGGATTATGTCTGTCCCTAGCATGGAAGACTTTCCCTCGTGGAATAGGCAGATGAGAACAATATGACCCTGACTCGCTGAAACAGTCACTGTGGAATGCTTCGAGCTTGGACAGACATCAGAAGTGCCAATATCATCCACCACATCCTGGGCCATTGCCAGTCATCTTGACTTTGGTCTGGCCACTAGACTTTGATGACTCTGGAAAAAAAGAGTGAGGCTGTTGACTTTGTGTATTTCTGCCTCTCTTAAATCCAATTCACATACAAATCAAGATTTCACCTCATGATATCATTGATTCTCTTGGAAAACAAAGGACAAATGACAAAGCAAACAGGTTAAATGACTTGCCCAGGGTCATACAACTAGTAAATGCATGAGGTCAGATTTGAACTCAGGTCTTCATGACTCCGGGCCCAGTGCTCTATCCACTGAGCCATCTAGCTTCCCCCAATGACTCCATGAGACATCAATTAATAATAAAATAAAGTCAAAAGACTGAAAAAATAGAAGAAACTGTGAAATATTTCATAGGCAAACAACTAACCTAGAAAACAGAAAACATAGAACCAATGTATCACTTGAAAGCTATGAACAAAAAAAAATTAGACATAATATTTAAAGAAACCATTAAAAAATCGCCCAGATATCCTAGAATAAAAGGATAAAGTAGACATTGAGAGAATCCACTAATGATCTCCTGAAAAATCCCCAAATGAAAACTCCCAGAAATATCAAAATCCAGGGTTCTCAGTTAGTTAGTTGAGAGGAAAGAACCAGGACAGAATAGGATGATACAGATAGATGAAGGGAACTTTAAAGGAGAGTTTCCTCAATAATAGTAGTAGAAAGTGACAGTGGTAAGCAAATTATACACCTATTCATTATGGCCTAGTATATAGATAGACCTGAGATAAGGTGCCTCAGTCCTTAGAGGGGTTAGACTTGAAATAAGGTGCATTCAGGCTGCAGTGTCTTTGAGGGAGCAGAGTGAAAGAAAATAGGACTGTGAGAGAAAGAAGTCTAATAGGAATGGCATTTTATTAACGACATAACCAGGGCTTCTTGTATTTTTCTTAGCAGGCCTGATCTAATGTAGATTCAATTATATTAGTTCCATGCTAACTTTACCAGTTGTTTTCTTTTGAGGGGCTTAAAATGTTCAGTTTGGTTACAAAGAACTGAAAGTGAGAAATGAACAGTCACATCTGAATGTTTACACATTTCATGGCCTTGAACTGCTCCAGATTTTCATGGTTCATCCACCCATGAAAGTATTGTGCACCCTGTAGGAAGTGCTATGATTTCCATATCACTTTAATAATTGTCTGTTCTGTGTCTCATATATCATAACTGTATTCTTTTTGGAATTTGACTGAAAGAAATAGAAGGCATAATTATGAACATGCTGGTAACATATCTTCTGTCTTGGAATGAGGCGTCCATCCTGTTTTTATTAAAGGAGATTAAAACAAGGAGAGGGTGAAGGCAATTAAAGTGATTGCCTATTAGGTCATCAAGCGTCCGTTTGAACTTTTGTCATGGTTTTCCCCCGCTTAACAACAAAGTGGTAAACTGCCAAAATAAAATTTATAATCTTCTAAAATGCTATGCCTCTCAGGATTTTGGAGGGAGTCTTTGATAATGTCTATTTTGTTTGGGTCCTTTAGTGGAAAATACAGTCAAAAAACTCAATCTGCTTTTGATAAGGTATGCATTTTTCTACTTTGGTATAGAGGTGATACTCCCAGAGATGACTAGAGAACAGCACAGATATGTTAAGTAAGCTATGTTAAATTTGAAGTAAAAATCAGAATATTGTTGTATAAGGCTATCATAAATCTATCCAGGAAGTTTCCAAAGATGTCATTTACAAAGTGTTGGAATGTAATCGAGGCAACTTTATTGTCAGGTGTTCGAAGTAGGTATTCCAAATGTTAAAAGTGATTTTTTACTTATTCTCTACCTCATCTGACATGTTTCCTGAAGTTTTATTTTGGGATTGAGTCTAGCCTCTTTGTAGCCTCTCAAATAGTTTGTAGATGAAAGTAAATATGAATTTTTACAGATAATTGGCTTATAGGGTCCAGAAGGCCATGCTAAGGTATTAAGTATCTTTTTATAATTCAATTTTATTTTTAAAAAAGTTAACAAGCATTTTTTCTCTTTCCTATTTTTCTTTCCTCCTTAATGAGAAGAAAAAAAACATAAACATGCATAATCGAACATAACAAATTCACATATTAGTCATGTTCAAAAATGTTATGTTTGATTCAGTATATTGAGTCTATCACTTCTCTCTCAGGATGTGGATAGCATTCCTCATCTCTAGTCCTCTGAAAACATGATTGGGCATTACATTGAATTATTCATTTTTATGATGTTGTTGTTGTTGAAGTTAACCTCCTGTTTCTTCTCATTTCATTCTCTGCCATTTATATCAGGTTTTTTCTAGAACTGTCTGCTTTATAATTTCTTGAAGCACAATAGTATTCTATTACATTGATAATTGATAAACCATAATTTATTCCATCATTCCCTATTTGTGAGCATGCCCCCCCTCCCAGCTTCAAATCTTTTGCTACCACAAAAAGAGCTGCTCAAAATATTTTACATGTGAGGGTCCTTTTCCTACTTTGATCTTTTAGGGGTATAGACCTAGTAGTGTAACACTAGGTCTACAGGACTACATAGTTCAGTAACTTTTGGGTTAGAGTTCCAAATTCCTTTCCAGAGTAGCATGCAAGTTCATAGCTCGACCAACAGTGTATTCCTTTACCTGTTTTCCTGAACCCTGACCAGTATTTATCACTGTACTTTTTTTGGTCAGTTTTGCCAGTCTGATGGGTATTAACTAGAATCTCAGAATGGCTTAATTTGCATTTCTCTAATTTTTAATGGTTTGGAGCATTATTTATATATGGCTATTTGATTGCTTTTATTTCTTCTTTAGAAAACTGCCTAATTGCATCCTTTATTATTTATCAGTTTTGGAGTGGTTCATATTCTTATAAATTTAAATCAGTTCCATATATATCTTAGAAATGTGTCCTTTGGACTGCTGTAGAGGTTCTAGTTGGAGCCTGACTGCCTGAGGAGGGAGAGTGACCGGTGTGGTTGATGCAGGTGCTATCTTATGCCTACAAGACCTGTGCATTGGAGACGATGTCTGGAAGCTTCTACTTTGTAATCTTAGGCCATCATAGTCAGTTTTTGAAATGGAATTTTTATCAGCTGGAATCTAAGGATGCCTGTTGTCATTTGAACCACTGTAGTTTATGTAGCCCTTGACCTAGGAGATGAAAATATGTGACTCTCTAACAATATGTACCTGAAAACTGTAGACTAATTGAATGAGTGGTTTGTTTCTGCTTTTGTTACTGCGGGCCATATGAGCTTTATTATACTAAGTGATGTAATACAAGATGGAATAAAGAACTTATTTAGTGATGTATATGATTTATATATAAAATTTACAGTGAATCCATTTTATGAATCAAATTTACCTGGTTAAATGCATTTGACAGAAAAGTTCAGTTCCTTGGAAAGAAACACTTTCTAAACTGAATGAATACAGAAACCTTAAATATGTGATGTCATAGTTTGCACTGTAAGTAGCTAAAAGTCAATCAAGTCTATTGTATCTAGTCTCGGCTTTCTAAGCCTCTGTGAATTAACCTTTTTTCTACTTAGAAAGACTATAGGGCACCTTTTATTGTCATTGTTGCAGATGATACAACCAAAATGACTTATACTTTGGAAAAATACTGTATTTATGAAGAATACTAGATGAAGTGCCCTGACAATTATTTTTGTTTTAAAAAT
Source organism: Potorous gilbertii (assembly GCA_028658325.1). Classification (NCBI taxonomy): domain Eukaryota; kingdom Metazoa; phylum Chordata; class Mammalia; order Diprotodontia; family Potoroidae; genus Potorous; species Potorous gilbertii. Next base: position 208,312,143 of record CM053769.1, on the reverse strand, counting down.
TGTTTAGAAGATTCTACTTTAACTAGTGTAATATAATCTTCTTAATTAAACTAAGGTAGGCAAATGTCGTATTGTTGATTTGGTTAGCATCTTAAATTGAAATATAGAAGTTAGCTCACAATGGGAATCACAATTTCCAGCATATACATGGATTTTTTAAATTTATAAATATAGGTTATATTCATACTGCTGAAGAAAAGATTTTTTTTGTGTCAAATTTTGTATTATTTATCTGAAAGTATGAAGTATCAAGTCTAGTAGTACCAAAAAGACGGAAAACTTAGATCATGTGTATAAGACTCTACCTATAAATGAAATGAAGTAGTTGCCAGGATCAAAAGTTAAGTATGTAAACAGTACACCTTCACATAATCTTTTGTCATTGTTATATATTTTGAGTCTTGAGGATGTTTTCTTTCTTCAACAAGAGTAATGAGAATGGTAACTACATTTCCTCTTGATAAATTAGTTTCATATTTTTATAAAGGTATTTGAGTTAAATGCATATTTTAGCTTTCAAGAATAACCTGAATTACATTAAAGTTTAGCAGTTTGTTAGTAGGCATATAGATTATAATCAGTAAAGTTGACTGGGGTTTTTTGCATTGTAGAAATTCTATAAATTATGTGTTATGTTTGTAAACAGGTGACATTATTATAACCAAATAGGTCCCCCCAAAACTACAAATGTCTAGAGAAGCATTCTTTAATTCAATATGATAAAAGGGAACTTTTAAGTAAAAAAAAAAAAAAGAGAGAAAAATGAGTCCTTTGTCGGAGAACTTTGCTGCAAAGTTTTTTTTAACCTAGTAGCCTGTTTCCCTTTCAATTTTAACTGCAATAGTTTTATTTGTACAAAAACTCTTTAATTTTCTGTAATCAGCATTGTCTTGTCTTCTGTGATTCTCTCTAGCCCTTGCTTGATCATGAACTCTTTCCATAGATCTGAAAAGTAATTTCATCTCTGATCCTCTAATCTGTTTATAATGTGACTTTTTATATATGTCATGTATGCATTTGGAACTTTTCTTGGTATGTGCTGCGAGGTGTTGGTTTAAACCTAACTTCTCTCAGAATGTTTTCTAGTTTTCCAGATTTACTACAGATATTTGGTTCATGGTTGAGGAAGCAATGATTCTTCTGTGAATATTGTACTATTTTGATTTATGTATAGGAGAAAATATGTAAAGGGTTGACTATGCCTTTAAGGTTGTGTTTTGCTCTACCAAGAAAAATTCTTTTTTATAGTCAACAAACAAACACAATGGGATCTTGTCTTCTTCAGCCCTTTCAGTCAGTTGCTAAATCATGCCATTGTTGTACTCAACTTTGTTCACATCCTTCCCTTTCCACTGCTCACATAGCCACCACTTTCAACAAGAACCTCATCACCCTCTTCCTGAAATATGACAGTAGCCTACTTATTGATCTTCTTGCCTCAAGGCTTTCTTACTCCAGTCCATTTAATGCACTGCTGCCAAATTGATTTTGCTCAGCACCGGCCTGGCCATGTCACTCCCCTACATAATAAACTCTAGGTTAAAAAGAGAATTCTTCGATTTAGCTTTTAAAGCGCTTTACAACCTAGCCTAAGACTGCTTTTGTAGCCTTATTATACACTATTTCCCTTCCTTTATGCTACAAACTAGCCAAACAAGCCTTCTTTGCTGCTCTTTACATACGCTACTCCATCTCCCATTTCCATGCCCTTTACTGGCGATTCTATATGCCTGCAATGCCCTCCTCCTTAACCTCTGCTTCTTAGAAGCCTTTGTGTCCTTCAAGATTCAGTTCAAGCATATCTTTTATAGGAAACCTTTCCTGATCCTCCCTAGCCCATCAATCCCTAAATAACCTTGCATTTATTTTGCATGTGTTCTGTATGTCCTTGTAATATACATTTATTTAGGTAAACATCTCTCCTGATTGACTGAAAGCTTCTTGAGGGCAGCTACTGTTTCATTTTTGTTTTAGTATCCTCAGTACTGTCATAATTCCTGGAAAATAGTAGATATTTAATAAATTCTTTTTTGATTGACTGCTGTGACGGTAAAAGTATTTACTCAGCTATATATCTTTTTTTGCAGCTGGGTGGAGCTGTGGGTCTAGACTCAGGAAGTCTTGAATTCAAATCCAACCTTGGATACTAATTAGCTATGTATCTTGGACAAGTCATTTACAATATATTTACCTCAGTTTCCTCCACTTTAAAATGGAGACAATAGTAGTACCTGCCTCCCAGGGTTGTTGTTAGGGAAGACCAAAATGCTTAGCACAGTGCCCGCCATATAATGGATACTATATAAATGGTAGCTGTCATTATGATGATGATACTATTATTGTTTGGGCTGGGGGTGGGGGGAGGCATGGAACCTACGGCCTCAAGGCCACCTGTGGCCTTATAGGTCCTTAGGTGCAGCCTTTTGACTAAGTCCCAGTTTTACAGAACAAATTCTTTTATTAATGGGATTTGTTCTATGAAGTTTGGATTCATATTGGATTCATTATATAGTTATCCCTTCCACATCATGGGGCTTGGGCGTGGCACTCCCATGATCTGAAAAATCCACATAAAATGTTTTGACCCTCTCTTTGTACCAGAGAAGTCAACCGAATTTTTTTCTTTTTCTTTTGTAGGATGTTTACATTGTAAATATTTGTAAAATTTGGGTTAAGTATTTGGTCATGGGCTATATTATACATATATTTTATGCTTTTCTTTAAAAAAAATTATATTGCCAATAACAAAATTCATCTGAAAGAACAAAAGGTTAAGAAGATCAAGGGAATCAGTGAAAAAATGTGAAGATAGGTGGCCTAGCAATATCAGTTCTTAAACTGATACTGTAAAGTGGTAATCATCAAAGCAGTCTGGTACTGACTAAGAAATAGAGTGGTAGATTAGTAGAGTAGATTAGACAGTAGTAAATGGATATAGTAATCCAGTGTTTGATAAACCCAGAGATCCAAGCTTTTGGGACAAGAACTCACTATTTAACAAAAATTGTAGGAATTGGCAGAAACTATTTATAGATCAGCCTCTCACACCATATACCAAGATAAGGTCAAAATGGGTACATGGTTTAGGCATAAAAAGATGATATAAGCAGATTAGCATCAGACCTGTGGATAAGGGAAGAATTTATGCCTAAACAAGAAATAGGAGTATTATGAGATGTAAAGTGGGTATTTTTATTATATTAAATTGAAAAAGATTTTGCACAAACAAAATCAATGCCACGAGGAAACTAGGATTAGAATGAAAGCAAAAAACTGAGGAAAATTTTTTTACTGCAACTTCTCTGATAAAAGTCTCATTTATCAAATACTTGGAGAATTCAGTCAAATTTATAAGAATACAAGTCATTCTCTAATGTGGTTAAAATGATAAGCAGTTTTTAAGAAGAAATCAAAACTGTCTATATTCATATTTTAAAAATACTCTAAATCACTTATTAACTAGGAAACTGTAAATTAAAACACCTCTGAGGTACCATCTCATACTTGGCTAATATGGCAGAAAAAAAATGACAAATATTGAAGAGGATGTAGAAAATTTGGGACACCAACACAGTGTTGGTGGAGTTGTGAATTGATCCAACCATCATGGAGAACAATTTGGAACTATGTCCAAAGATCTGTAAATATTCATACCATTTGACCCAGCAATATCCTGGGTCATCTCCAGTCATCCTGATGAATATCTGGTTGCTGGATTTAGAT
>CM053769.1:208218521-208308320 GCA_028658325.1 Potorous gilbertii | reverse complement strand
GTTTTACTGGCTAGATCCCTTTCCTTTCCTTTCTGAAAACCTTAAACCTACAGCACTCTGAAGCTCATACATTGGAGAGCTTTAGGCCCCTGCCTAATGGCTCTCTTCTGGACTCTCCTGGCTTAAGAGTGATTATCAATAGTAACTGTTGCTGTTTATGCCCTGGCTACTTCTTAAAGAGGCCTATTCAGTGAATGGGCATTGCCTCACTCTAAGTGAGTACCTGCAAAGACCTTGGCCTAAAGGACCCAAGGCCTCCCAGTGCATCTTGGGTCATCTCTAGTCATTCTGACGAATATCTGGTCACTGGATTCAGATGGCTCTGGAGAAGAAGTGAGGCTGGTGATCTTTCACAGCCCTCCCTCACTCAAAACAAAGTCAAGTGCAAGTCATGTCATCATTTCTCTGATGACACGATCATCTTCAGCAATGAAGGACAAACACAACAACAACCACTACTGGGTCTGTGTCCCAAAGAGATCAAAGAAAAAGGAAAAAATATCTATATATACAAAAATATTAATAGTAGCTCTTTTTGTGGTGGCAAGGCATTGGAAATTGTTGTCCATCAGTTGGGTAATAGCTGAACAAGTTGTGGTATATGATTGTGATATAATACTATTGTGTGTGAAGAGCATGATGCTTTCAAGGAAAATCTGGAAAAACTTACATGAACTGATGCAAAGTGAAGTGAGCAGAACCAGGAGAACATTGTATACAGAAACAACAATATTGTATGATGATCAGCTGTGAATGATTTAGCTATTCTCAGCAATACAGTGATCCAAGATAATTCCAAAGAACTTATGATGAAAAATTCTATGCACCTCTAGAGAAAGAACTGATGGAGTCTGAATGAAGATTGAAGCATACTTTTTAAAATTTTTCTTTATTTTTCTTTTTTTTAATTTGGGTTTTCTTTTGCAACATGGCTAATATAGAAATATGTTTTACATGACTTCACATGTATGATCTGCTGCCTTCTCAAAATGGAGGGGATAGAGAAAGGGAGAGAATTTCCAACTCAATTTTTTAAAAAATAAATAAATCTGTAAAAATTTTACATGTAATTGAGAAAAATAAAATAAAAATACTATATTATATCTCTACAATTAAATTTTAATTGGTTGTAGCTCTTTCTCCCCCTTGTATTTCAGTGACCTTTGATATGCCTTCAGTAGAACTTCTCAGGTCATTTTGAACAGGCTAATAGAAATATTAGGAGCTATGCAGCATGGAACAATTTCTTCAGCCTACACATAATGAGGTAGTCATAATTAGGTGCATTAAAGAACTTCAAAAATTTTCTCCCTTACCATCTGTTTTAGTACGGGCTTAAAGGGGAAAGAAGCATTGTGTAATAGAAGAACACTGGGGCAAAATTCTGGAAACCTATGTCCTAATTAATCCTAATTATGTTAATAACTTTCTGTGTGACCTTAGGCAAATCACTTAATTTCTCTGTTTCCTAGTTTCTCCTGTGTGTATGTATTTGCCTTAACTAGTTCATAGACCTATTCAATTGAATTATCATGAAAATAGAGTTAACGATGAAAATAACTGACACTTAAATAGTTCTTTAAGGTTTCAGAGTTCATTTGAAATCTTTACATGTATTAGGTCATTTGATACAACCACCGAAGTATAGTGCTGCTATTAATCCCATTTTAACAGATAAAACTAAAAAGCTCTGAGGTTAAATGACCTCACCTAGGTTACACAGCTAGTAATGTAAATATATGTGCATGAATGTCTGGGAAAATTATAAAAGTGCTGTGCACATGGAAAGCATCGTTATTCTTTGTTGCTTCTCACACTGTGTTTAATGAAGCCATGTTTAAATAGGTGATGGGAAGTATATTTGAAGCTTGAACAATATAGGATACACTGCTTCTTGTGACTAGTGTCAGGGAGTTAGGATCTTGCCAGCATCAGGTGGAAGGAGTTGTTCATCCCCCTTCTTCCTCCCCCCATTTTTGGAGATAGTAGATAATGATATGACCACTTTGCTTTATCAAGTAACTTGAATAATGTGCTCCCCAGGGGCATGATCCCTCTCAGTTCTAGTCTGTTCTAGGAATAGGATCAACTCCTGGACAAGGCTGTGGATACTTATCCCTTTTTCCTTTTTTATTGAGGAGGCCCAGCCACTAATGCTTCCACTGTAGTTTAACCTTTGAGTTGATAGAGAAGTAAAGTTTTAAAGAATAAGAAAGATAAGGAAAGCATGAAAAGAGGAATAAAAGAATTAGAGGAAGAAAGGGAAAAAATAAAGAAAAAAGATCTTAATTCTAGGATATGTAATTTTGTTATATATCTTGCTCATTGCAAATTTCAGCCTCACTGTAATTTAGCAGAGGTCTTTGAGGGTTGTCATAGAAGGGAAAATATATTACCCTGCTGTCAATCTGGTGAAGAACCTCTCTGAATTTGGGTAATCTGATCCTTAAATAATATGCCCATAATTTTGCTGGACGCATACTTGAAGCTTTTCTATCATGAAAAGAATCTGATAGATTTTGTAGTATGCCTACATCAGATACGAGGTAAACCCTAATGCTTCTTAGTGGCACCAGAGTTGGACTCCTTTAATCTAATTCTACTAGTTTCTTTCTGATCTGAGAAAACACCGAGAGAACCTTTTGAAAGCAGCCATTTTATTTAGCACATGTCTGAGACATTATAGGTAGCCAGAGCTGTGAATAGTACTGCCCTTGTGGAGGTACTTATAGTAATCTAAAAACCAGGGACTTGACCCCTCTATCTTCCTTGAGTGTTATTTTTTGGTAAATCGAAATTACATTGAAAACTTTTAATTAAAGTGAGAAATTTCATGCTTTAAATCTGTAATTGGATTTTTCAGGTATCTGTAGAAATTAGGGTACTCTAGGGTCTGGTATACGGCTTAATTAAGATAGAAAGGAGATGATTATTACCGTTATTTGCTTTGTGAATTTGTAAGATAAGGTTCAGTATAATTCAACAAACATTTATTAAAATACCTACTGTGTAAGGCACTACTAGGGTGTTGGAGATATAAAGTAGAAAGTAGTCCCTGCTTTCAAGGTGCTTATATACTGTACAGTCCTGGGATTCATGAGGCAGCTGGGTAGCTCAATGGATAGAGCTCTGGGCCTAGAGTCAAGAAGATCCAAGCTCAAATTCATCCTCAAACACTTACTAGCTGTGTGGCCCTGGTCTATATAAAGTGAGTTTTAGTGTAAGGTGAATTTTAGTGTATGTAAAGTGAATTTTGTTATTTCTCAAGAGTTTAGTTTCCCACCCATAACAATCAACAGTTCTCAAGTATTAGATATGAGTTCCCACATTTATGGTTCAAAACATCTCTACCATGCTTGGGCATTGTTATAAAATGGTAAATAACATAAACATCAGTGATTTGTAGGCAGAGACAAGATGGCAGAGTAACAGCACAGACTTTCTAGAGTGCTCCCACCAAGCTTAGCCAAATACCTATAAAAAATGGCTCTAAACAAATTCTGGAGCTGCAGAACCCACAGAATGATGGAGTGAAGCAAATCTCCAGCCCAAGACATCCTGGAAGAACTCTGAGGTGTCTGTTGCTTCATGCTGGGAGCAGAGTCCAGTCCAGTGTGGGCTGCAAGTGCACTGAGAGGACTAGAGCAGGCCTTGGGGAGACTGAATCTCTCATACCTGTGGTGGTTTCCAGACTTCATGGCCCCAAAATGCTGAAGATAAATTGGAAGGTCATTGGGAAAAGCCTGTGAGACTAGTGCAGGAAAGGGACGAGGGGGTGGAGGAACCCATGGCAACCACAGCAGCAGTAGGAGCAGAGACAATGACTGTTTCTGGAGTTCAAGGCCCACAGATTGTGGGGGGGATCGAGTGGCTGATAGTACACCCCTGTACCCCCACTGGAAGCAGAGAACTACCTTGACAAAGAGCTCAAAAGTCAAGTAAACAGCTGGGGCAATGAGCAAAACCAGAAAAAGAATCAGACAATGGAATCTTACTTTGGTGACAAGGCAGACCAAAGCATGCAAACAGAAGAAAACAGAGTCAAAGCTCCTCCATCCAAAGCCTCCAAGAAAAATATGAATTAGTCTCAGGCAATGGAAGAGTTAAAAAGGATTTTGAAAATCAAATAAGAGAGGTGGAGGAAAAATTGGGAAGAGAAATGAGAGTGATGCAAGAGCATCATTTAAAAAAGTCATCTGCTTGCTAAAGGAGACCCAAAAAAATAACACTTTAAAAAAATAGACTAACCCAAATGGCAAAAGAGATCCAGAAAGCCAATGAGGAAAAGAATGCCCTAAAAAGCTGAATTAATCAAATGGAAAAAGAGATCCAAAAGCTCACTGAAGAAAGTAATTCCTTAAAGATTATAATGGAACAGATGGAAGCTAATGACTTAAATCAAGAAATCAAAGAAAAATCAAGAAATTATAAAACAAAATCAAGGGAAAGAAAAAATAGCAGACAATGTGAAATACCTCATTGGAAAAACAACTGACCTGGAAAATAGATCCAGGAGAGACAATTTAAAAATTATGGGACTACCTGAGAGCCATGATCAAAAAAAGAGCCTAGACATCATCTTTCATGAAATTATCAGGGAAAACTGCCCTGATATTCTAGAGCCAGAAAGTAAAATAAATATTGAAAGAATCCACTGATCACCTCCTGAAAGAAATCAGAAAAGAAAAACTCCTAGGAATATTGTAGCCAAATTCCAGAGTTCCCAGGTCAAGGAGAAAATATTCAAGCAGCCCAAAAGAAACAATTTGAGTGTTGTGGAAATATAATCAGGATAACACAAGATCTAGTAGCCTCTACATTAGGAGATATCAGGGCATGGAATATGATATTTCAGCAGTCAGAGGAGCTAGGATTAAAACCAAGAATCACCTATCCAGCAAAACTGAGTATAATATTTCAGGGGAAAAAATGGTTATTCAATGAAATACAGGACTTTCAAGCATTCTTGATGAAAAGACCATAACTGAATAGAAAATCTGACTTTCAAACACAAGAATCAAGAGAAGCATGAAAAGGTAAACAGGAAAGAGAAGTCATAAGGGACTTAATAAAGTTGAACTGTTTACATTCCTATATGGAAAGATAATATTTGTAATTCTTGAGACTTTTTTCAGTATTTGGGTAGTTGGAGGGCTTATATACATATAGACAGAGGACACAGGGTGAGTTGACTAGGAAGAGATGACATCCGAAAAATAAAATTGATGGGTGAGAGAGGAATACATTGGGAGGAGAGAGGAAGAATGGAATGGGACAAATTATCTTTCATAAAAGAGGCAAGAAAATGGAGGGAAAAAGAGGGGGGTGAGAGGAAAAAAGTGACGCTAACTTTCATCACATTTGGCTTGAGGAGGAAGTAACACGCACACTCAATTTGGTATGAAAATCTATCCTACACTATAGGAAAGTAGGGAAGAAGGGGATAAATGGGGGGGTGGGGAAGGAATGATAGAAAGGAGGGCAAAAGGGAGAAAACGGTCATTAGAAGTAAATACATTTGGGGAAGGACAAGGTCAAAAGAGAGAATAAAATAAATGGGGGCCAGGATAGAATGGAGGGAAATATAGTTAGTTTTTCACAACATGACTTTTATGGAAGTCTTTTGCATAACTGCACATGTATAACCTGTATTGAATTGCTTACCTTCTCAGTGGGGATATGTGGGGAGGGAGGAAGGAAGAGAAGTTGGAACTCAAAGTTTTAAAAATGAATGTTAAAAATTGTTTTTACATGCAACTAGGAAATAAGATATACAGGTAGTGGGGTATAGAAATCTATCTTGCCCTACAGGAAAATAGTGGAGATGGGAATAAGGAAAGGGAGGGATGTGGTAGAAAGGAGGGCAGATTGGGGGAAGGGGTAATCATAATGCACAGCGTCTTGGAGTGGGGGAGGGGAGAGATGGGGAGAAAATTTGGAACTCAAAATCTTGGGGAAATGAATGTTAAAAACTAAAACTCAATAAATAAATTTTTAAAAATAACAAACATCTACTGTGACTGTGCTTTGAGATACAAGGATGGGGCAATGTAAACTTGTGAGGCTGTTGCTGGCAATATGCCGTCTTTGTCTGTTGCCCTATAAAACAGGTAGTCATTAGATAGTGAATGGGGAACCCTTAGGGTTGAATGCACAAATGCTGTGTGTGCCTCAGCTGGCCCCCATTGAGGCTTGAGGATTTAGGGGAAGCACAAGTTGTCCTGTCTTGATTGACCCATAGAGGCATAGGGATAGTTGCACCCCCTTCTCCTCGGCCCCTGTGAGAAGGGTGATTAGGAAATGCTGTAGGAGGTTGGGCTCTCACTATCAGCAACCTCTTCTGAGAGAACTAGACTAGAATAAAGTAAAATTATTTACCCCTTTTTAGTGTCTTTCCTGTTTAATCAAATCAAGAGTGAACCTGTGCTAGCAGCCCTCAAGTGTGCTGTGTTTTATCAGTCTTACACCTGGGTAAATCACTTAACCTTTTTGCCTTAATGCACTGGAGAAGGAAATGGTAAACTACTTTAGTATCTTCGGCAAGAAAACCCCATAGACAATGTGGGTCCACAGATATGGTCCACAGAGTCATGAAAAGTTGGACAGGACTGTCAACAACTGAACAACAACAACCAGGATTCATAGAATCATAGAATTTAAAACTGGAAGGGATCTTAGGGATCATCATTTAGTCCAACCCCTTTGTTTGTAGATAAGAAACCTTAAGTGAGGCCCAGAGAAATCAAGTGATTTGGTCACACAAGGGAGTGAGTGGCAGTCAAGATTCAGACCCAGGTTCTCTAACTGCAAATCTTATATAGCATCTACCCAGATAAGTAAAAACAAACTAATTGGGAGACAGACGAAGCTTTAACAACTAAAGGGATTAGGAAAGGTTTTCCATAGGATGTAGCGTATTTAAATTGAGCCACAAATGAATGAAGCTAAGTCCTCCAAGAGTCAGAGGTGAGGAAGGAGTACATTCCAGACATAAAAGAAAAGCGGTGTAAAGATGTTCTAAAGTCAGGAAACAACAACAAAAAAAAGTCATTTTGACTGGAATGTAGTGTCTGAAAGGAAGTAAGTGAAATAAGTCTGGAAACATAGGCTGGAATCAGAGTGTAAAGAGCATTAAGTACCCAACTGAGGAATTTGTAATTTATTTTTGAGGCAAAAGGAATCACTGAGGATGTTTAAACAGTGGAGCGACATGGTCAGATCTGTATTTTAGGAAGATTATTTTGGCGGTTTCCTGGAGAATGGATTAAAGAGTGAAGAGATGGAAATCAGGGAGACCAATTAGAAGGTTGTCGAAGTAGCCTAGGTGAGAATTGATGAGAGCTTAGGGTAATAGGGAAACTAGGATGGGAGCCACATGAATAGAAAGTACGGGATGACTGAGATGTGGTGTGGAGTTAGAATTACCAGGACTTTGCAGTGAATTCGATAAGGGGATTGGGAGATGTTGAGGAGTCATTCCAAGATTGAAACCCTGATTGACCAGAGAGATGGTTTTTCTCCTCAATATTTTGGAGCAACAAGTTTTGGGAGAATTCAGTCAACAAGCATTTATTAAGGATCTTCCATGTAGGCAGTTAGGTGACTCAAAGAAGAGTTTTGGACCTAGTCAGGAAGACCTGAGTTCAAATCCTGCCTGAGACATTTAACTAGTTTTGTGGTCCTGAGGAAGACACAACCTACCTTGGCTTTAGTTTTCTCATCTGTTAAATTGGACTAATAACGGTACCTATCTCACAGTTGTAATGACCAAGTGAGCCAACATGTACTTTACCAACAACCTTGAAGTGCTATGTAAATGTTTACTGTTACTATTATTTGCTTATTATGTATTCCAGACACTGTGCTAGGAGTACAAATGCAAACCTGAGATAGTCCCTGCTCTCAAGGAGTTTATGTCAGGGGGAGATAGTATATCTATATGATAAATACAAGATATATACAAAAATAAATAAGCCATCTGGAGCAAGGGGAATTAATAACTCAGGATATCAGGAAGCTCCTCTTGAGGGAGGCATTTGAACTCAGTCTTGAAAGAAGCTATAGGTTCTAAGAGGTGGAGATGAGAAAGGAGAGCATTGAAAGCAATAGGGAAAGATAATGAATTATGTTTTGATTATGTTGAGTTTGAGATGCCTACTATAGATCCAGGTGAAAATAACCAGTTGACAGCACAGAATTGAAACTTAGGAGAGATGGGAACTAAATACGTAGATTTGGGAGTACAAAGAAATGTAGGTTATAGAAATTGAAGTTGATCATCTATAGGTCAGGGCATTTGAAGTGACATCAGTTTTTATACTGAAATGCCCATATATAAGGGGAAGGGTTGGGAATGAGAAAAATTGTGAACTAAATACTAAACTCCTTATGAAAAGAAGGGAAAAGTAGGGGAAAGGTCAAAGATGACTGCAACAAGGTTGGATTAGATAATATAGATAGATGGTGTGAACCTCAAAGGAAAAGAGATTGTTAAGTAATGATGACAGAGAAAGGATCTGGAAGTGACAGCATCTTTGGTAATTTGAGCTTTCCTTATTTGTTTTCATCTTTACTGTAGCCTTATCCAAAAATGTTTTCAAGGAAGGCTGTCAAATATCAACTCTTTAGAGGCAAGGCAGTGGAACAGGCATCCTGAAGCATGGCTGACCTGGACCTAGGTCTGTTCCAAAATGGTGACTCAAGAAGGAACTCACTAATGGGAGAAAGGGCCTAGCCAAATGCAATGAGGGAAGTTCTTGGATGAGAAGGTATCTGAGTCATGGCAGTGAAGTCCAGAGAAGCACAACCAAGAGGAGAACGATAGAGGGAATTGTCTTGCAGTTGCATAGTGGAGGCATATATTATGAGCTACTTTTTGAACGTTATTGAAAGTCTATACCTTGTATTGATGTCTGGCATTAAAAACAAAGTGTTACACTTAAGTTTGAAGAATCAACTCCACATATTCAAGATAGAGTTTGACCAAACAATATTTTGTCTTAAAAAGGTCTCTGAGAATTTTAATGTACTATATATAAACTGAATGAATGAACGGTGCAATATGGCAGCCAATAATTAAGTCAGTCTTGGGCTGCATTAAGAGTGTAGTGTGCAGGACTAATTTGATAATAGGTCTACAGTAATCAGTCCTGGCCTCACCATACTTGAAGTATTATTCAGCTCTGGGTAAAATTGAGGAAAAGACTTTGATAAGCTAAAGAATAATCAGAGACAACCAGAATGGTGAAGTGCCTTGAGTTTATACCCTACAAAGATTAGTTAAATGAATTTGATGAATAGCATGGAGTAGACTTGGAGGGGATGAAGCTTGGGAAGGGAGACATATTAGTTGTATTTGAAGGATTGTTATGTGGAAGAGGGATTAGATTTGTTATATTTGACCTGAGAAGTCAGAACAACTAGCAATGGGTAGAAATTGCAAAGATGAAAATTTAGACTTGATGTAAGGAAAAAACTTACTCACAATCAGAGCTATCCAAAAGGAAAATGAACTATCTCAAGAATTAGCAATTTCCATTTTACTTGAACAAAGGCTAGATGACTACATATCCCATATGTTACAGAGTTAAATCTTGTTCAGGCACGAATTAGACCAGATGGCCTCTGTAGTCCAACTCTGCTATTCTGTGATTTTAGCAATTCCTGGAGGGATTGAAGAATCAATTCAAAATAATCTACAAAAAAGATAACCTAAAACAACTGGTAATCCAAAATCAAATGATTTATACCAATGTACATATATATATATACACATATATATATGTGTATATATATATATATATTTTTTGTACAGATTTCTTTTTATTATTTTATTTTTCTTAATTGAGTTTATTTCTCTAAATAGTGTGAGATAGAGGACAAAAGTGGCTCCAGAACCACTCGAGGAAGCTAGCCAAAGATTTGGAAATTTTCAAAGTGAAAAATCTTAGTACTTAGAAATTTACCACCTTTATTTCTGACTTCTAAGCAAAACAATCTATTTAAAATGTATAACTGTTTTCCTTGAAAAATTGCATATTACTTAACAAAACTATCTTTTGAAAAACTTGTAAAATAGATATAAAAATTTTAATTTCTTCCAATATTTTAAAACTTGTTGTCATTACAAGAAATACATTTACATCTGACACCAGTGAACCAAACTGTGTATTTCCAACCAAAACACTGAAATTTGAACCACTTACCTCTTGATAGTATATATATATATGTGTGTATGTATATATATATATAAAATTAAGCTACGCTAAGAAAACGTAACAAATTACTACATTTGCTTTGTTCTCTGTTATCTTCCAAATCTGTGTACTTACAAAACTGCTTCTTTTTGGTTTGGTTTTAAAAAAAACAATAATGAATACATACAGTTATTATTTTCCTGAGCTTGCTTAGCACTATTTTCATTAAGCTATAATAATAATTATTCACATTTGCATAGTACTTTGAGATTTGCAAAGTGTTTTACACACATTTGTATTTTTCACATTTATGTTTTTTCTAATTTTTAAAATAGTTTTTTAAAAAACTGAATATTTTCTCCAAATATTTTTAGCAGTTTGTATGGATTTAACTTCTAAGATATTTATAATTCAGAAGTAACTCATGTGATCAGCATTTTGGAAAGACTTCCTAAAGAGTGAAATATATAAACAGCTAAAGGAAGAGCTCCTTCTTTTAACTTTCAGAATATTTCATAAGCTGGAAAGAAATTTTTTAAAACTGACAAGTCAAGGCAGAAAAGGAAATTTCAGGCATCACGTTTGTTAGGCAAACTACAAGTTATTTAATGAAAAGATAAGTAAAGTTGGGAACCTTAAACTTAGGTCCTTCTTTTCACTGAGAGATATAAATAAAAAAGATGTTTTTAAAAATTTTAATTAACTATGACTTATCCTAAGTAGATCCCCAGAGAAAGCAGTTAGTTGTGTATTTTTAAGCGCATTTCACATTTGATTTCACATTTTTGTAAATGTAGAGATGATATTTCAAACTCTTTCAGTCTTGTACAGTCTACAGTTTCTATGGTTACCAGGCCCTTTGTAGAGTGACAAAGCTTGGCATTCTGATTCTCCTGAGTCAAATTCTGGCCTTTGACTCCTTCCCCTTTTCACACCCCTAGCTAAGCTTGGCCTGTTGCTATGCTTGAAGAGCTGTCAGCAATGGGGTTCCTATGGCAACAGGAATGGAAATTTGAAAGGAGAAGGAGCACAAAAGCTTGCTTGATTTGAATTTAAACAAAGAATGGGAGGTTGCTTGCCCTACCTTCTAGTTAATTACCAAAAAAAAAACCAAACCCAAAATTTAATTTTAGCCAGTTATTTTTTTCATTTTTTAAAACTTTTATTCTTATTAATTTATTTAATCAGAAATCAGCATTTTTTCAAAGAGACGTTCAACATGAAACTTTCATAATCAAAATACACAACCTAAGTTGCATCCACTTAACTGAGGCAAAGCAAAGGTTTCAAAAATCTTTATATTACGGCTTTTCTATTGTAAGATCCAGACTTATTTTTACTTTACTATAGTTTTAAAAAGCTTAAGTGATTTAGATGGTAATTGGATCATGAAATTTAGAACTAAAAGGTACTTTTGGGATCTCCTGTACCAACTTCCTTATTTTTTGGATAAAGAAACTAAGGTGGAGAAAAAAACAAAACAACTTGCCCAACGTCACTCAAATCTCCTGACCTCCACTCCGACATAATTTCCCCCCCATTATATTTAAATGATTGTTTATTTATAGAAATACAGCCATCATTTAGACTTTTTTCTAGTTCTGTTTTCAGTTTAAAAATTAAGTTAGTTCTCTAAGACAGTAGAGAACATACAAAAATACTATGTTCTGAGCAAGATTCACTTGTGCTTTCTTAAACCAACTAGAGAAACTGTGTTTCTCTAGACAGAAATCTCCTTACACCATTAAATGGCCTCGGTTTAGATAGGTGTCTTTGAAAGCCCCTGCTTGAAGGCGGTATTTCATAACTAATAAGTGCTTTATTGACATAAAAGCATATTTTTACATATATATAATGTGTTCCTAAAAAATTTTGTCATTTTAAAGAAGTTCCTTTTCCTTCCCTATACAAAATCTCAAATTTTTCTTTACTTTACTGGCTTCTACCATTACTCCAGTCTAGTAGAACAGGGTAATTCTTCTCCTTATTAAGATTAATCCAAAAAAAAAAAAATAATGCTCCGCTTATACCCTCAATCCATGGGTTTACATCTTCTTCTAAAGTTTGCCTCATGAAATTTCTCCCCTTTCCATTTTCTTAGTCTTTGTCTTATCTATCTACTCTTTTCTCATCTTTCTAAAACATACCCAGATCTTTTTAAAAATCAGAATTTTATTGATACTCTTTTATTTTTAAATTTGCCTAGGTTTTCCCTCATAGCTCTCCCCTTCCCTGTCCCAGAGATACATCATTTATAATGAAGAATAATGAAGGAAAAAATAAAAAAAATTCTGCAAAATTGATTAATATATCCAAAAACCTGACATCTTGTGAAGCATTATACACCTACCTCTACCAAGGAGTAGAAAGACGTATCTTTCTGATTCTCTTTTTTGAGACAGAACTTTATAATTTTGCGATTCATTTTGTATTGATTTGTGTTTCTTGTTCTTTCCCATTTATGTTACCGTAATCATTGCATATGTGTTTCTCATGTTCATAATTTCTTACACTATTTCCAACTTTTGTCATCTTTGCTAATGTAATGGATGTGAGATGAAACTTCACAGTTGTTTTGACTTGCATTTTTCCTATTAGTGAGTTGAACATTATTTCATATGGTTGTTAATACTTTGTAATTCTTTTGAAATTTTACATCTTTTGATGACTTATCTGGTGGGGAATGGTCTTTAACCTTATCATTTATACAGATTGGAAGGTTTGCAAAAAGCATGACATATTTTCTGATTGGATCCTCATCGCAGTCCTGTAAAACCTTTGATTATCATCATCCTACAGATAAGGAAACAAGCTGAGAGGCTCCATGACTGGTCCAGGGTCACAAAATTAAGTACCTGAGGCACATTTTGAACAGTTCTTATCTGATTCAATATCTAACCCCCTATACTACTCTAGATACTTCTTAGCTGTCGTGTGTGTATATGTACACAAGATGTATGTGTGTGTGTGTTTGTGTGTATACATATATATATATATCTTGAATACCAAGCCCTTATCAGAGATGTCTTATGCAAAGGTTTCAACTGCATCCCTTCTTATCCTAGATGCGTTTTGTTTGCACAACAACTTTTCAATTGATTATAATAAAAATTACTTATTTTATCTTTTGTAATTGTTTCTATCCTTCATTTTGTTGACTTCACCTCCCCATAACTGTGAAAGTGATATGATGTGTTTTTCTCCTGATTTTCTTTTTTTTAAATTTATTTGTTTTCAACATTTCCACAAAATTTTGAGTTCCAAGTTTTCTCCCCATTTCTTCCCTCCCCCCACCCCAAAACGCCAAGCATTCTAATTACCCCTATCACCAATATGCCCTCCCTTCTAACATCCCTTCTTTCCCTCATCCCCATCTTCTCTTTTGTCCTGTAGGGCAAGATGTATTTCTATACCCCATTACCTATATTTACTTCCCAGTTGTATGCAAGAACAATATACTCAGCAGTTGTTCTAAAACTTTGAGTTCCAGCTTCTCTTCCTTCCTCCTTCCCTACCCATCCCCATTGGGAAGGCAAGCAATTCAATATGGGCCATATATGTGTAGTTTTGCAAATGACTTCCATAATAGTCATGTTGTGTAAGACTAACTATATTTCTTTCTATTCTGTCTTACCCCCCGTTTCTTCTATTCTCTCTTTTGACCTTGTCCCTCCCCAGGAGTGTTGACTTCTAATTGCTCCCTTCTCCCATTGCCCTCCTTTCCATCATCCCCCCCACCCTGCTTATCCCCTTCTCCCTCACTTTCCTGTATTGTAAGATCGGTTTTCATACCAAAATGTGTGTGCATTTTATTCCTTTTTTGAATCAAATGTGATGAGAGTAAGCTTCACATTTTCTCTCTCACCTCCCCCCTTTTCCCCTCCATTGAATAGACATTTTCTTGCCTCCTTTATGAGAGATAATTTGCTTCATTCCATTTCTCCCTTTCTCCTCCCAATATATTCCTCTCTCACCCCTTTATTTCATTTTTTTTAGATATGATCCCATCCTATTCCACTCACCCTGTGCTATCTGTCTCTGTCTCTGTGTGTGTGTGTGTAAGTAAGTAGTCCCACCAACTACCAAGATACTGAAAAAGTTTCAAGAGTTACAAATATTGTCTTTCCGTGTAGGAATGTAAACACTTCAACTTTAGTAAGTCCCTGATGATTTTTCTTTCCTGTTTACCTTTTCATGCTTCTCTTGATTCTTGTATTTGAAAGTCAGATTTTCTTTTCAGCTCTGGTCTTTTCATCAAGAATGCTTGAAAGTTCTCTATTTCATTGAAAGACCATTTTTTTCCCTGAATTATTTTACTGTTTTAATCCTAGTTCCTTTGACATCTGGAATATCATATTCCACGCCCTTAGATCCCTTAATGTGGAAGCTGCTAGATCTTGTGTTATCCTGATTGTATTTCTACAATACTCAAATTATTTCTTTCTAGTTGCTTACAATATTTTCTCCTTGACCTGGTAACTCTGGAATTTGGCTACAATGTTCCTAGGAGTTTCTCTTTTTGGATCTCTTTCGGAAAGTGTTTGGTGGCTTCTTTCAATATTTATTTTGCCCCCTGGTACTAGAATTTCAGGGCAGTTTTCCTTGATAATTTCATGAAAGATGATGTGTAGGCTCAGTTTTTGATCATGGCTTTCAGGGAGTCCCATAATTTTTAAATTGTCTCTCCTGGATCCATTTTTCAGGTCAATTGTTTTTCCAGTGAGATATTTCACATTATCTTCCATTTTTTCATTCTTTTGGTTTTGTTTTATGATTTCTTGGTTTATCATAAAGACATTAGCCTCCATCTATTCCATTTTAATTTTTAAAGAACTATTTTCTTCAGTGAGCTTTTGAACCTCTGTTTCCATTTGGCTAATTCTGCTTTTTAAAGCATTCTTCTCCTTATGGGTTTTTTGAACCTCTTTTGCCAGTTGAGTTAGCCTATTTTTCAAGGTGTTATTTTCTTCAGCATTTTTTGGGGTTTGCTTTAGCAAGTTGTTGACTTGTTTTTCATGATTTTCTTGCATTGCTCTCATTTCTTTTCCCAATTTTTCCTCCACCTCTCCTACTTGATTTTGAAAATCCTTTTTGAGCTGGCCTGAGACCATTGAATAGTTATTTTGGATGTTTGGGATGCAGATGCCTTGACTTTTATGTCTTTCCCCGATGGTAAGCATTGTTCTTCCTCATCCAAAAGGATGGGAGAAGATATCTGTTCACCAAGAAAGCAACCTTCTATAGTCTTATTTTTTTTCCCTTTTCTGGGCATTTTCCCAACCAGTTACTTGACTTTTGGGTCCTTTGTCAAGAGAAGGGTATGCTGTGGGCATCTGTAAGATCTCAGTTTCTCCAGCGTGGCACAGTCAAGCGTGTACACTGGTCTGGGAGCAACCGGAAAGAAACTTTTGTGCCCAGAATCTGTGATTAATAGAGTTCCTTCTCCATAGTCTCCAGTTCCTGATCTCCAGTTCCACCAAGCTAGCACTGGGGACTGAGAGTCAGATAAGCTGCTCGATTCCCCCAGGGGCTTTCGGTGGGGGCAGGGCTGCCATTCAGTGTGAGATGAAGATCAGCTGCTCAATTCCTCCAGGAGCATTAGGTGTGGGTAGGGCCACTACCCAGGGCTGAGGTACAGATCAGCTTCTCAGATCCCCCAGGGGCTTTACGATCCAACAATGGATGTAGGCTGCTGTGGGAATTGCTGCTGCCAGATGTGGCCCCTACCACTGCCACCTGAGATTGGAGCTATGGCAAAACCCTGCTCCCTTCTCCGGCTGCTGAAAAAATCCTCTCACTGACCTTTGGCACTTGTGGATTGAGGGATCTGCAAACCGAAGTTATTGCTACTGGGGATTCTGCCCCTGAGGCCTGCTTGCCCATCCTCCTCAGTGCCACGTAGTGTGGCCAAGGCTGGGCTGGGCTCCACTCCACATCCAATGGGACAGACCTGTCCCTTTGGCCTTTCAGGTCACCCTGGGCTGGAAATCTCCTCCACTCCATTCTGTGGCTTCTGCTGCTCTAGAATTTGTTAAGAGTCTTTCTTCACAGGTATTTTATGGACTGTGGGGAAAGAGCTAGTGTATGTGCGTCTTTCTACTCAGCCATCTTGGCTCTGCACCACCCCCCTTCTTCTGATTTTCTTGTGGTATGATCTTTAATATTCATGTGTCTTGAAAAGCATATGTTCTACTTCCCTTGAAATTTTTGTACTTTATGATCTTTAATATTCAGGTCATCCACTTTGAATTTATTATGAAGTATAGTGTAAGATGTTGGTCAAAACCTAATTTCTGCCAGAATGCTTTCAGTTTTCCCAGCAGTTCCTGGGATAGGAAGTTTGGGGGATTATTAAACACTGGGTCATTCAGTTCTCATTATAATTTTCCTGTCCCTAGTCTGTTGTTCTGATAGAATTTTCTATTTTTGACCACTATCAAATGGTATTGATAATTGACTTTTATGATATAGTTTGAGGTCTGGAAATACTATTCATCCATTCCTACCATTTTCTTGTTTCCCTTCAGATATTTTGTGGCTTTGATTTCTCCAGATTAATTTGATATTATTTTATCTAGCTCTGTAAAGTATCCCTTTGGTAGTTTGATATAGTATTAAATCTATAAATTGACTTTTGTAAAATTGTAATCTTTATTATATTGGTACAGCCCAGTCATAGACACTAAATATTCTTCCAACTATTTAAAGTTTTTCTTTTTGAAAGGAGTGTTTTACAATTGAATTTGTACAAATATTTTTTGTGTTTTGTTAAATCAACTCCCATATTTTTTGCATTTTTGTGGTTATTTTGAATGAGAATTTCACTTTCTGTTATTCTCTTGGATTTTACTCTCCTTATATAAAGATGCTATTGATATTTGTAGGCTTATTATGTAATCAGTAACTTTTTTGAAAGTATTATTCCATTTAATTTCTCTTATCATTCTCTAGGATTTTCTAAGTAAACCACCAAGTAATTAGCAAATAGATATCATTTTGTCTTCTATTTGCCTATCTTTATACGTTTAATTTCTCTCATCTTATTACTGTTCCTTGCATTTCTAGAACAATATCAAAGAATAGCAGGACTATGCAGCATTCTTCTTTTACTCCTATATTTAATGGGAAAGCTTCTCCATTGCATGTGGGGTTTACCTTTGGTTTTAGATACTGTTTATAGTATTTTAAAAGTTCCCTTTATGCTGTATTTTGTAGAATTTTTAGCATTAATTGCCCAAATTTAGCATTTGTCAAAGAATTTTTCTACATTTGTTGAGATAATCATATGGTTTATTTTTGTTTTTAATAGGATTGTGTAAATTGTTTTCCTAATGGTAAACTAGCCTTTCATCCCTTGTATAAATCCATCTTGGTCTAAATGAATGATTCTTAAATGAATTGCTTTATTTGTTTGGAAGAATTTTATTTAAAATTTTTAACCTTCTCCTTTACTTTACCACTTCCCTGAGTCCTAAAAGCAGTTTAGTAGAGTTCTGTCTTTCTTGGCTTTTAATAATAATGTGTCCTGGGCAAATCCTCTGCAACTGTGGTGTTCCTTAAGCTAAGGGTTAACTGGATTAACTGGAAACCCAATTACCACCTCCCCTGACTGGGAAAAATTGGTGTCTGAGACTTATTGCAACTGGCCAATGGAGAATGGGCAAGGGTATGGCATACCAAGAAAGCTTGCAGAAGACAGGAAATACTTTTTCTTTAACCTTAGTCCCATACTTCCAACTGTCTGCCAAATAGCTCCATTTGCATTTCCTGTTTTTCCTTCAAATTTGTTATATCCCAAACTGAACTAATTTTCTTCCTCCACCCTTTAATCAACCCCTCTTCTAAACTTTTCCATTTCTGTTGAAGTCATCACTATACTTCCAGTTACCCAGATTTATTACTTTAAGATCATGCTAAACTTTCTTTCTCCCTCAATCTCTACTCTTTCCCTGATTGAGTCATTTTTTCAAGTTTTGTTGATTTTATCTCTACACCTCCTTAATCTGTCTTCGGTATTATCACTTGACCTGGTTTAGACCCACATTACTTCTTGTTTGGATGATTGTAATAGCCTCTGTGGCTATTACCTCTTACCCCTTACCAGTTCATCCTTCACACAGCTGCCAAAATAATATTCTTAATATATTTTCTCCTACTATATTCAGAAGCCTTTCTTGAGTCTTTGTTAATTCTAGGATAAAATAAAAATTTTTTAGCCTAGAACTTCATTCTGTCTCAAACTTGCCATTCTGATTATTCCAATTCATATATTCTGTGTTTCATCCAAACAGGACTAATCAGTGTTTCCCAAATTTGACATGCCATCCCTTTTTATACATTCATGCAGTCATTCTTAGACATTTTGAGGTCTCTTCTACTTTTCTGTGAAGGCTCAGGTCAGGTACCATTGCCTCCATAAAACCCCAGCTAGCGTAATCTACCAGCTGAGATGTGGAGAACCACTAATGCAAAAAGGAACAACCTTCACTTTAACCTCAGGCCTTCCATCTTGCTGTGCCTATCCCTTGATGGAAAAGGAAGAAGAAAGTTATTGAAGAGTGGGACTTCCATCTCCTGCTCTGCTATTTCCTGCCAAATCTCCAGCTTTCAAAGGGAAGAGGACAATTCATTATGCCTTCCATCTCCTTTTGCACTTGTCCTCAGTCTGCTCTCCAACCAATTTTAGGAAAAAGTGACTCCTTCCACTAAAAGTGAGGAAATTCTTATACCTGGTCAGACCCTACACATCCCAGTGATTCTGAACTCCTGTAGGTCATCCAAACCCAATTCCTCATTCCCCACCACTTAATTCTTTATTCACAGACACCTCAAGCCTTCTACCCCACAGCAACAACCAGACAACACCCATTCCCCTCCACTGTGCCCTCCTAAATGCCTGTTCCATAAGCAAACATTTTCTTTATTCTAAATTTTTTTTCCTTTCCCATTCCTACCATCTTCTAGCTGTCACAGAAATCTGCCACTCCCTATCCCCAAACTTATGACACAACCTCTATGGCTACCCTTTCAAGTACTTGCTGCAGCTTCATTCATTCCTCACAGCTCATTAGTGGAGCTGGGGAAGTTGAAATACTCTTTGCTTCTAGGTTCTCCTTCTACCTCTACCACTCAGTAACCTCTCCTCCTTTGAAGTTCATGCAATTTATATTAACTATCCCATCACAATGCTGGGTGGTTGTTGACAGACTCTCAGGTCATTCCCCTTTCTTCCTCAGTGAGTTTCTTGGCTCACAATTTTTATTTTCTCCCCAAATCCTGCTCTCATTCCTGGGGACTTTAACATATATATTATTCTCCCTCAAACACCCTAACCACTCAGTTCCTCAACATACTCATTTCCCATAACCCACTCCTCCATACCACCTCAGCTACACACGCAGATAGTTTCTGGTAAGAAGAGGTAGGACTTTAGTTGAGACATCAAGGAAGCCAGGAAAGTTAGGAAGTGGAGACAAGAAGGGAAAGAATTCCAAGCCTGGAAGACAATGAAAACGCTCATAGGAGACGGAGTTGTCATGTGTGAGGCGCAGCAAGGAGGTCAGTCTTCGCTGGATTGCAAAATCCATGAAAGGAGTTAAGGTATAAGAAGAACAGAAAGGTAGGAAGGGACCAGGTTATGAAGTACTTTAAAAGCCAAACAAAAGGATTTTGGTTTTGATCCTGAAGGTAATAGGGAGTCACTGGAGTTTATTGAATGGAGGGAAGTGACATGATCAGACCAGCATTTTAGGAATATCAATCAGTTCCATAACTGAGTGGAGCATGCTTTAGAGTGTGGAAAGAAGTGATCATATAGGTAGGGGACATCCAGTATACTATGACATCATGAAAACCCAGAGAGGTCAAAAAGTATCCAGTAGGAAAAAGTGATCAATAGTGTTACATACAGCAATAAATTGAGAGAGATCAGGACTGAACATTTTGGCAATTAAGAGATTATAGGTAGCTTTGTAGAGAGCAGATTCAGTTTGGTGATAAAATTTTTTAAAATTAAAGTCTTCAAAATTGTTTATTCTTGTAATATTGGTGTAATCATATAAATTGTTCTGGTTCACTTTAATTCATTCTGCATCAATTCATACAAGTCTTTTCATGTCTCTTTGAAATTATGTATTTCTTTCAGCATAATAACATTCTATCACATTCATATACCCTAATTTATTCTGTCATTCCCCAACTGATGGATATTCTCCTTAGTTTCCAGCCTTTTGCAACCACAAAAGGCTGATCTAAGTATTTTTGTACATCTGGGTCATTTCCTCTTTCTTTAAAACCCTTTTGAATTTAGGCCTCATGATAGTAGAGCTGGATCAAAGGATAAGCACTGCTTAGTAACTTTTAACATATAATTCCAAATTGCTTTCCTGAATGGTTGTACTCATTCACAGGTTGAATTAGTGTGCTTGTTTTCCAAGAACAATTGTCATTTTCTCTTCTTTCCTTTGCCAATTTGATGACTGTGAGGTGGAACATCAGAATTGCTTTAATTTGAATTTTTCTACTTAGTAATGATTTGGAATTTTTTTTTCGTACGTGTCCAGTTGGTCTTGGTTTCTTCCCATGGGGACTAATTGCCTTTTCATATACTTAGAGCATTTGTCAATTGGGAAATGACTCTAATTCTTACGACTTTGACTTATTTCTTTATATACAGTAGAGCCTCAGTTTACGAGCAATCTGGTTTATGTATGCTTTGCTGAACAAGGAAAAGCTTTTTGCAAAATTTTTCTTGCAGGTCAAACAAAAAATTTGCAGTATGAACATCAAAATTTTGTTGAAAAACATCACCCAAATAAGACTGTAGCAATGAGAGCCACAAATATTTTTTAACGATAATGCAGTGTCACATTTCTGTGACATTATGAAAAAATCATCAAAAACAAGGGTCGTTAGATAGATTCCTAGTCAGAAGCAAATGTAAAGAAAAAAATCAGTGAGTCAAAATATGAAAGCGATGCTAAAAAACAAAAAATAAGTGAAGGTAGTGGTATTAATCTTACTTTTAGTAAAAGTAGCATGAAAGAGAACACTCCAATGTTGAAACCCCTGATGTTCTCAAAGAAGGAGATTCTCCTTTCAAGCAATAACCCTTTCTCCTCCTCCTCCCTCTAATCTCCCTCATGCCAGCCACGACTCTTCTCAAAGGTAAAGTGCAGGTTAATTTATTTTATTTTCAGTTTATATTGTGTACTAATTATTATTATTGTATTTCAGGTGCATTAGGGACAAAAAAACTTATTTAAAATTGTAAATAATCATTTTATATGAATATTTTTGAGGATGTGGTACCAATCATCTGACTTTGCATCATTTCCTATGGGAAAATTCACTTTTGTATACAAACAAATCGCATGGAGAACAGAATCTCGGAACAAATTAAATTCATAAACTGAGGTTCTATCTAATCTTGGAAATTAGTTCTTTAACAGAGAAATTTCTCCAAAGGTTTTTTCCCCTAATTTTTTCTATTTCATCTTGACTTTATTAGATTTTAAAACCCATTTTAATTTTTATATAATCAGAATTATCCATTTTATCTTCTGTGATCTTCTCTATCCCTTGTTTGGTCATAAACTTTTCTCCTCTCCATATATCTCATAGGTATTTTTTCCTGCATTTCTCTGATTTATTTATGATGTAACCTTTTATATCTAGGTCATATCCATTTGGAGTTTATCTTGGTATGTGGTATGGAGTGTTAGTCTAAACCTAATTCTTCCCATACTGCTGCCCAGTTTTCTCAGAATTAAAAAAAAAAAATCAGATATTTAATCCTTAAGTTGGAATCTTTGTCTTTATCAAGCAATAAGCTACTAGATTTGTTTTCTTCTGTGTGTTGTATATCTAATCTGTTCCACTAATTAATTTTTATATGTTTTAACCAGTACCAAATTATTTTGAGAATTTTTACTTTATAGTTTGAGATTTGGAACTAGTTCCCTTCATTCCCATTCTTTTTCATTGATTCCTTTGGTATTCCTGACCTTTTATTCCTCTGGATTGATTTTGTTATTTTTTTCTAGTTCTATAGAATTTTCTTTGGTAGTTTGGTTGGCATGGGACTGAATACGTAAATTAACAGGTAGAATGATCATTTTTAATTTATTGACTTAATTTACTTATGAGCGATTAATATTTCTCAAATTATTTAGATCTGTCCCTTTTTTGTAGCTATGTTTATGTTTGCATTTGTGTTCATGTTGTTTTTGCGTTTTTCTTGGCAGGTAGATTTTTATGTTTTATACTGTCTGTAGTTATTTTAAATGGAATTTCTCTTTCTGTTTCTTCCTGCTGGATATTATTGGTAATATACAGAAATACTGATGATTTAGGTGGGTTTATTTCATATCCTACAACTTTGCTGACATTTTAATTGCTTCATTTAATTTTTTGGTTAGCTCTAGGGTTCTCTAAATAAAACATTCTATCATTTGCAGAAGTGATCATTTTGTTTTTTCCCTGTCTATGCTTTTTCATTTAATTTCTTTTTCTTGTCTTATTGTTATAGTTAGGACTTCTAGTACAGACATTGAATAGTAATAGTAATACTGGATATCCTTGCTTTATCTTTGATCTTTTTGGAAAGACCCCTAACTTATCCCCATTATGGATAATTTTGGCTGTTGGTTTTAGAGCCTTCTTATCATTTTAAGAAAAGCTCCATTTGTTCCTGTCCTTTATAGTGTTAACATGAATGGATATTGTATAGTATCAAAAGCCTTTTTTACATCTATTGAAATAACTATGATTTTTGTTTTATATTTGTAGTTTTCCTAATAATTTCCCAATTTCTGGTACAAATCCCGTGTCACTTATAGTGTATAATATTTGTATTATATTGCTAAAGTCTCTTTGCTAGTTTTTTTTTTACTTAAAATTTTTACATCAGCAATTTGTTAAGGAAATTGATTTATAATTTTCTTTCTTAATTTTGACTTTCTGTAGTTTAGGTATCAAGATTATATTTCTGTCATAGAAGGAATTTTGTTGGATCCCTTCTTTCCCAATTTTTTTCAAATAGCTTATATAGTATAGGAATTAATTGTTCTTTAAATGGTTGGTAAAATTTGCTTGTAAATCCTTTTGGTCCTGTTTTAGTTTTCCTTTGAGAGTTTATTTATAACTTATTTCATGTCTTTTCCTATGATAAGGTTAGTTAAGTATTTTTTTTCCTGTTCTTTACATTTTATGTACATATGTTTTATTTATTTTTCTGCTTATTTTCCTCTTCACCAATTCAGGAGTTGCATGCTCTTTTAGCAATCTACAGGGTCCTCTGCCCTATCTGGTGTTGGCTCATTTTCCTTTTCCTTGCATTATTTATTCAGAAATGTTTAGATTCACTCAAATTTTTTGGAGGACACATTCCGATCTATTTGGTATTTGAGATATATAAACAATCAGATGGATATATATGCCCAAAAGCTGTTCCCCAATAGATTAGGAATGCAGAAACATATATGAATAAATAGTTCTCAAAAGAAGAATTACAAACTTTTAACGGCATGTGAAAAAAATACTTCAGATCACTAATAATAAAAGAAACTAGTCAAAACCTGTAAAGTTTCACCTTGTACCCAGCAGATTGGCAAAAATGACAGAAGATAAGAATTGTTAATATTATAGAAGCTATAGGAAGACAGACACATTGGTGCATTGTTGGTGGAGCTATGAATTGACACAATCATTATGGAAAGCAGCTTATGAAGTGGCTAAAATGTCCATATCCTTTGAAAAAGTTTCCATTGCTAGGCTGATTGTTGTTTGTCCTTCATTTTTTAAGAGGACCAGTGACATCATGGGATGATGACTTGAATTTAATTGGGCTTAAGTGAGGCAAAATTCAACCAAGTTGTCAACCCCACTCTCTCTTCCAGAGTCATGGGAAATCCAGTGGCAAGACAAAAAGCCAGGGTAAATAGGCTTACAGTCCCATAGAAGTCATTGATAACAAGGAAATCCCCATTATACCCAAATATTTATAGCAGCATTTTTTGTGATTGCAAAGAATTGGGGGAAGGGAGGAGTAGATGCCTATGGATTGGTTAATGGTTAAACAGTTGTGGCACATGAATGTAATAGAATATTTCCGTGAACATTAATGATGAATATAAAGAAGCATGGAAAGATTTATGCAATCTGATGCAGAGTGAAGTAAGCAGAGCCAATAAAACAATATATACAATAACTGCAACAATGTAAATGGGAACACAGCTACCCAAAAAATCATTAGTAAATGTTGCAGAGCTGCAAAGTGCAAGCAAAGAAGAGAAATGAGAAGACACCTGCACACCACTGCTTTGCAGAGATGAGAAGTTCATGGGTGTGAGACATTGTATATAATATAGAAGCTCTACCTTGTCCCTGTATCTCACAGTTTTACAAAGGGCCTTCTTTTTAATAAAACTGATTATTCTTATAATAGCTTAAAATACTATATGTGACTTCTCATTTTTTGATACAAGTGATTGTGAAGCATGTGATGTGTCCATATTGCATGAGGATCCTCCTCTTTAATGAAGTGTTTTCATATGAGTATAGATTAAGAGCTGGAATGGACCTTAAGGTTCATCTATCATATCCAACTCCTTCATTTTACACATGGCAAAACTTAGATCAAGAAATATTAAGTGACTTGTCCATGGTCTCACAGTTACTAAATTTCTAATACAGGATTCAAAGTCATGTCTTCCTGACTCCCAAGTCCAATATTCTATCCATGTTGCCACCTTTTGTCCTGATATCAATTGGGTTCTGTCATTAGAAGGTCCAATATAAATCTTCCATATAATATCCATCAGTTACCCTGAAATTTTCTTTGGATATGCCATTGCCATCTGTAAGTTTGCAAAATAATAACAAATTTTGTCTGGCATTAGTTTCAACAACATGTCTTACATATGTAATCAAATGAACATCTTTAACTTCATCTGTTGTGTCATCTACTTGCAGTGTGAAAGAAGAAAATAGTGCCTTAATCACAAAGGTTTTCAGACATATGAGCATTTCTCTTCCAACCATATTCTCTACAAGTGGAACTATCCAAAGTTTATAATCTAGTTAAAAAAACAGTTTTGCATATAAGAAAATTAGAAAATTAGATAGAAGTAATAAAATGTTGAATAATGTGATGTTTTAAAGATTTACTTGACAGACCACCTAGGAGTAGAAGAGTAGGAATAGTCATTATCAATTGAAAATCAGTCAGTAATTGACACAGAGCACCTTCCATATTATAATGTAAGACAGGAAGAAAAATATGATTTAGTTTACAATCAGCTTTTAAAGTCCACATTTCTTGTGTAATATGAGACTATACTGGTGGTTGTAAATGATTGTTCTGGTGTGGTTTTAACTTTTCAGCTATTTGTCTAAGTTTCCTGAATATCAAGTTAAAGTGAGCCCAAGAACCAGACTCATACTTTTTGGAAACAAAATTAAAAACAAAGGGCAAGGAAATATGGTGCAGTGCAGAGAATACCAGATGTGGAACTGGAGGACCTGGTTGCATTCCCTAACTCTGCCACTTACTATCTGACACTTTGACAAGTATCATTTCTGGACCTCAATTTCCTAATCTATAAAATGGGGAAGTTGGATCAGGTTATCTCCAAGTTCCCTACAGCCTCTAAACATATGATTCTATTAAATTTGCCTACAAATGGTGGAAGTTTTTTAATAATGAAAAACAGGCATGTGGAACTTTTATCTAATTGTTCGATTTCTACCTTCTCTCTAGCCATTTCACCCTATGGTGAATCTGGATTGTTCCCGAGATTTCCGTCCTTTTCTCTGTGCACTGTATGCACCTATATGTATGGAATACGGACGTGTTACACTACCCTGTCGTAGGTTATGTCAGCGGGCATACAGTGAATGTTCCAAACTCATGGAAATGTTTGGTGTTCCTTGGCCAGAAGATATGGAATGTAATAGGTGAGAAAATCACTTAAATTTGCATTGGTTGTTTTTTTGTCATGTGAATGGAAAAAAAAAGTAGTGTTTGTTAATTTAGAGCAATAATTCCACTTCTGAAGACCTAAATAGTTTCTTAGGGTTTTAAAAATGAATCCAAGCTTGGAAGTGCAACTTTCTTTGCATTAAGAATCCACTGAAAGCAAATACTTTAGCAAAATTACATTTTTAAAAACCCCACAAAAGCATATACAAAAGTAAAACTTGATTTAAACATAAGGAAACATAAGAAACATCCCACTCATCTGTTTCTGCTGTTAAGAATAGAGATTATGGAATACTGTGCAATAAATATAACAAATAATAAAATATACATTAATTAATATTATGTCTAATTAAAAGAGAGAATTGGGTGAAGAGAGGGGAAGGCATCATCAAAAAGAGGGCATAGAGCAGAAAGCAAGATAAAGCCATGGAGAAACATAGTGAGGTAATTTGGGAAAGACACACTGACAGGGAATCTGTAGATTGGAGGGAAGAGTCAGTTGCTGGATCATCTAGATCATACTAGTATATGCATTTTTTTCTTTCTACTTTGCCATGAGATAAGGAAAGATATAAAAAAGTCAAGGGAATTTAGAGGACCCTTCTTGCTAATCAGGAAGGCTGGAGAAGACTTTTCATTAGTCAACAAACTAAATTGAATAAGGCTGATCAAAAACTGTAGGGAAGCCAGTAGAAAAAGTTTTTGGTGCAAAGTTTTCCTGAAGCATGAGTACCATGTATTGTGAAGGTTTTGAAGCATTCAGAATGATTTAGTCTGGAGAATGTTATTCCTCAAGGAAAAATCAGGGTTAAATTAAATAATGACTCTGAATAGTTAGCAAATTAAGTATTTAATTGCATATGGGTACTTGTATTTCTTTAAATCTTATTCTAAATAATAGTAATAATTATTTGGATGTATAGTGCTTGACAATTTTCAAAGTGTTTTTACATTACTTTCTTTGCTCCTGTATTTTGTCTTTTCTAAGTGGTTTGTTTTTTGCCAATTAATGATTTTATTTTAGCCATCTTAATAATAAAGTTTACTTTTATAGGAAAAACAAATTGACTGAAAAAACATATTAATCTCCTTGATTTGGTTAATCACACCTATGGGAAATGTGGCTATTTTAGGGAAAAGCATATTTGATTTAATTGTAAGCAAGGTACCTAATGAAGAAATGAACCATCTTACACAAACCTAGATCTTTATAGCAGGACCTAAGATAGTAAAGGTACTTTTTTTTTTTTTTAAAACTTCTTAGGTTCCCAGATTGTGATGAACCCTATCCTCGTCTGATAGATCTTCATTTAGCTGGAGAGCCAACTGAAGGAGCCCCAGTGGCAGTTCAAAGAGACTATGGTTTCTGGTGTCCCCGAGAGTTGAAAATTGATCCTGATCTGGGCTATTCTTTTCTTCATGTGCGTGATTGTTCACCTCCTTGTCCAAATATGTACTTTAGACGAGAAGAACTTTCATTTGCTCGATATTTTATAGGATTGATTTCCATCATTTGCCTCTCTGCTACATTGTTTACTTTTTTAACTTTTTTAATTGATGTTACAAGATTCCGCTATCCTGAAAGGCCTATTATATTTTACGCTGTCTGCTACATGATGGTGTCATTAATTTTCTTCATTGGGTTTTTGCTTGAGGACCGAGTAGCCTGCAATGCATCTAGCCCTGCCCAGTACAAGGCTTCCACAGTGACACAAGGGTCTCATAATAAAGCCTGCACTATGCTTTTCATGGTGCTCTATTTCTTTACCATGGCTGGCAGTGTGTGGTGGGTCATACTTACAATCACATGGTTTTTGGCAGCTGTGCCAAAGTGGGGGAGTGAAGCAATTGAGAAGAAGGCATTACTTTTTCATGCCAGTGCATGGGGCATTCCTGGAACTCTCACCATCATCCTTTTAGCTATGAATAAAATTGAAGGTGACAATATCAGTGGCGTATGTTTTGTTGGCCTCTACGATGTTGATGCATTGAGATACTTTGTTCTGGCTCCCCTCTGCCTGTATGTGGTAGTTGGAGTTTCTCTTCTATTAGCTGGTATCATATCCTTAAACAGAGTTCGCATTGAGATTCCATTAGAAAAGGAAAATCAAGACAAGTTGGTGAAGTTCATGATCCGGATTGGTGTGTTCAGTATTCTGTATCTTGTACCACTCTTGGTTGTAATTGGATGCTATTTTTATGAACAAGCCTACCGTGGCATATGGGAAACAACATGGATACAAGAACGCTGCAGAGAATATCATATTCCGTGTCCCTATCAGGTAAGGAAACACATTATATATTTCAGTATTGGTTGTTGATAGTTTAGATTTCTTCATTTGAAAACTACCTCTTCCTAGTCTGTGACCAAATATCTATTTGGGAATGACTGTTTTTCTTATAAATCTGAGTCTCTGCCTTATGAATCTTGGAAATGGAAACTTTATCAAAGAAATTTGATGGAAAGATCTTTTCCCCCAGTTACCAGTTTCCCTTCTAATTTTAATGGAACTAGTTTTGTATTTACAAAAACTTTTTAAATTTTATAAATCCAATTTATCCATTTTACCTTCATTAGTCCTCCCTATCCTTTGTTTGGTCACAAACTATTCTCCTATCCACAGATCTGAAAGGTAATTTCATCCTTGCTTTGCTAATTAGTTTATGATGTCATCTTTGGTGTTTAAGTCATACCTATTTGGAACTTACTTTGGTATATTATTTGAGGTGTTGGTCTATACCTGCTGGACTTCTTTCCAGTCTTCTAGCTGTTTTTGATGAATACAGAGTTGGCACCCCAGTATAGTATCTAGGATCTTTGAGTTTATCAAACAGTAAGCTTTTTGATTTGTTTGCTTTTGTAATGTTGTATACCTAATATGTTTCACTGATCAACCTCTCCTTTTTAACAAATTCTAAAAAAAATGTTGATAATTACTTCTTTGTATTATAGTTTAAGATTTGGAACAGTTAGAACTACTTCTTTCTCACTTTTTTTCATTATTTCTTTGAGATTCTTGACCTTTTGTTTCTCCATAATATAATAATTTTATATAAATTCTCCATAAAAGAATAATTTTATTATTTTTCCTAGCTGTAGAACTTTGGTAGTTCAAAAAGAATTCTGTTATATTAATATAATTCCAATGTATGTCTTGGTAGATGAAATTCCAAGGATTTTATATATTTTATAGTTATTTTGAGTAGAATTTCTCTTCCTCTTGGGTTTTGTTGGTAACATACAGAAACATTGATGATTCATGTCAGGTTTTTTTTTCTGTTGTGCAATTTGGCTAACCTTGTTTCATTTGATTTTTAGTTGACTCATCTTTGGCCTCTCCAATATAACCTTTAGAAACATAGCAAAAATTATGATTCTGCTCAAGTTTATCTATTGTTTTAACTTTGTGCCAAATTACTTTATAGGTTAGATACTTTATAGAGTATAGCTTTTAGACAAAATAATGAAAAAATATTTTTAAAAAGGAACAAAAAGTCTAGATATTAAGAGAAAAGATAAGGGAAAAGTGGGATAATGAAGGTTTGATGCTACAGATCTCAAAATTATAATACAGGCCCTGGGCCCTGAGTACATGGGGGCAGCAAGGGGTGTGTGTGTGTGTGTGTGTGTATGTATATGTGTGTGTGTATGTGTGTGTGTGTGTGTGTGTGTGTGTGTGTGTGAGAGAGAGACAGACAGAGAGAGAGAGAGAGAATCTGAGCCAACTCCACCAGCCTTTCTTTCTTCTAGTCAGAATCATAAACCATGTTAGACAAATTGGTTTGAGCAGAAATCAGGATCCAGATCAAAGATAATGTCAGGAAAATGCACAAATGGGAGACAAGAAATGAGTGACTGTGGGTGAGATGTATGTGTTACCCCATTAAAGAATTGGATAAAAACAAGAACAAGAAAAAGGGCAAAGATGAGAAGTGCCCCAAAAGAATAGTACCCCAGGGATGATGGACATACATAGTGAAAACCAAAACCACAGCCCCATAGACCATCAAACAAGCAGACAGATTACAACAGCCCACACAAACATGATATTCGTTGAGATCCAAACAGACCCAGAAAAGCAATCTGGGTCAGAAGATATCTCTGATGAGCAGAATTTATAGTCCTCTATGGAAGATGTGTTGAATAGTTCAGGAAAAAAGGTAGAAATGCAACCCCCTGTAAACAACAATGTAACCATTGAAGTAAAAAATAGTTCTAAGGATTCAGAAGGAATGCCACCTGTAAAGGTGAAAGTAGAGGCTTCCCAACAAAACATGATTTAGATAGTAAATTAGATTTTCTGATATAATTTTTACCTAAGATACAAGTCAAGTAAGCAAGCATTTGCTAATGGGCTTACTTCTAAAACAGCCAGCCTAATGTTCTCTTAGATTAAGAACAAAATGCTTAACTTTTTCAATTTTGCCGAGGAAAAAAAAAATCAAGAAGATCCAAACAAAGGGTATAACTTCTTACGTGCTGGGAAAACAAACAGTTTTTCCTCTTGAATCCAATGTTCAGAAGTTTTAAGTTGCTCTCTACAGAAAGATTGGTGTGAGGATTTCAGGAAGGTCGAATGTCCTGTTTCTGATAGTGATGATAGTAGTAATAGTATCCCACAGGGCTCTGTTTTAGGGCTTTTTGTCCTCACCATCTGTTCCCTTTCACTTGGTGAGCTCGCCACTTCTCATGTTATCATATCTCAAACTGGCTGTCCTGTAGACGTTTTAAACTGAACATGTCCAAAATTGAGCTCCTTATCTCTCCTTAACCTCCTTATCACTATTGAGGGTGCCACTGTCCTTTCGGACACCAAAGTTCACAATCTCGATGTCACTCCTCACCCTCTTAGATGATTAGTTGTCAGATGGGCATGTCGATTCTGCCTTCATGACATATCCCCTGTATGCTTTCTTTTCTCCTCTGATATTCCCAGCACCCTGGTGCAGGTAGCTTATGCCTGAACTGTAGCAATAACCTCATCATTGGTCCCCTTTCCTCAGGTCTCTCCCCATTCCATTCCATCCTCCACTCAGCTCTCAAATTTTCCTTACTAAAGTACAGGTCTGACCATGTCATCTAGCCTATTCAGTCAATTCCATTGGGTACTTATTAACTCCAGGATAAAAGGTAAAATTCTCTGTTTAGCTTTTCAAAGCCCTTTATAACCTACGTCAGCCCCAACTTCTTACACCTTACCTATCCCAGCCTATTTTTCTATACAGTAACAGTGGCCTCTTTGCTATTCCTTGCATAAGACACCATATCTGTCATGTCCAGGCATTTTCCCTGGCTGTCTTCCATGCCTGGAATTGTCTCCCTCCTACTCTCCATCCCTTGGCTTCCATAGCTTCCTTTAAGTCCCATCTCCTATAAGAAGCCTTTCCTAATTCCCCTTAATGTTAGTGCCTTTCCTCCAAATGTCTGTTGCTGGGAATATGACCAATTGGAGATGCAGCTAGAAGTGGACAAAAAGGAACAGACTTTCTTGTCTATTGATTTTCTCCAGCTTATCCTGATGTGGCTTACGTGTACATAATTGTTTGCATATTGTCTCTATCATTAGACTGTAAGCTCCCCAGCACATAGCACAGTGCCTGGCACATAGTAAGTGCTTAATAAGTTTTTATTGATTGATTAACCAACTAGTTACAATAAAAAAAATTATTGCTTCTCTTGCACATATTGCCAGTATGCCCACTTCCCTGTCCTGAGTTGCTTGCCAAGTGTGGGAGGTGTAGCTCATTGAGCAAAGATAGAGGGGGCTAAGAGCATGGGAGGTAGTCTGGGCCAGGATAGCTAAGTGGGCTGCAAATAGGCTATATATTTTCTAAATGAGAGATTTATGGGTCTCTTTGCCCCTTCTCCCTGTAATTAGGGGATGGCAGAGGTGATACATAAGTAGAGATGACTGAGAGTGCCAAAATGTTTTTCATAACCTTGCCAGAGAAATGAAGGATTCCATCTGGGTCATTTGCACCTTCCATCTGGATGCTAGGACCCATTAGAGGAGGGTCCTATTCTTAGATAGCCTAGTGTGAAAAGTGTAACCAGGAGAGTGAGCTTCAGAGAGTCCCTGCTTCAGTCAATAACAACTCACATTATTTGGAGACCTTTTCTGGTCTTAGCTAGTCTCTCACCTTATCTCCAGTGCTGCTGGGTACTTGCTCTTAATGCCATCTGTTTCCAGGATATTGCCTGGCATTTGAAATGTTGGGGAGGAAGCTTTACCTGTTTCTAAATACCATAAAGATCATTACTGACATCTTTCTCAACCTCTTGCTACAGATCCTTTTCCTGATCCAGGAAATGTTTGTGAGTTTCTTCCCAATACGTCTTGTTGGCCAATTGGTCAGTCCCTTATTGCTTCTCTACTCATTCTTGTTCTGAGTACCACTGGTTCAACAAAGAAACTGAAATGTGCTATTGATTACACAACATTGAAAGGAATTGTTCCTATTACTTTGAATTTGTTCTGCATTCTTGTTACATTATTGTCAGCCACCTTTTCTCTATCATCTTTCCTCTGTACATCATCAGCATAAGTGAAATGAAAAGCCCTGGAAAAACGTACCACTTCTAGTTGCATCTCTTTTTAGTGATCTACCTAGCAACAGATTTTCACAAGATGATATACCTTCAGTCTTCCCTGGGTAACTTAGCTGCTACAGAGAAACTCCCTTCAACACACTCATCTACTGCTATACTGAAAGCTCCTACCAAACTACCACCAAAGAGTTTGAGTTTGGGGACAGGCATTGGTGGTTGGTTTCACCCAAGAAAAGTAGGACTCACTCTGCCAAGGGCTTTCTGCACATTTCCAATGTTATTTATGAGAATTTGGTATTTTATTTTATTATTCAAAGTATGGGGCAGTAATTTTTTGACATTCATATCTGGGTTTTTAATAGTATTGCAAATCTAAAATGATAGATATTTTCAGCAACAATTTTCTAGCTTTTGCCAGTGCTTTGCTACTTTGAATATTTCCTTTGTTCTCCTATGCCATTCTTTCCTCTCCCCCTTCTACCAACCCTCAGATGAATGGATTTTGTAAATTCAGTTGTTTCTTTGTTTTTGAGTGTGTGTGAAATAAATACACTGGGTGTGGAGAGAAGAGTCTTTCAGGTATTTCTGGTTACTTCCTTCTGCAGTCGTCTTTGTCTTTGTTTTTTTCCCTTTAACTCAGGTTAGGTTTTCACCCTTCCTGCTCCATTGTGAAAATAAAAGAACCTGAAGAAGTAGCAGAAATCACTTGTACACTTAAGGTTCCCTAATTTTCAGGGGAAGTACCAACTTCATACAAGTGTTACCATTAGCACAAGATGCTTGGTTCCCTCCCTCTCTCTGATTAGAGAGGGTAAAGAGTAGACATCACAGAGCTCTTTGCAAATCCTCCACCATTTAAGGAGAATGCTGAGGACATTCAGATCATCATAATGCCACTCAGCTGTTCTCCTGGATTACATGGTGTCCAGAAACTCATCATTCTGTAAAGTGAAATCAATTCTGTAACTCATCTCTTCTCATTATCCTCAGATAATTTCCTATCTCAGCTGTAGGACATTATCATGCCCCATGCTAGATACCCTTCCTCTGTATCCCACCCCCATCCTTTTCAGCTTCTTTTATAGTGTAGTCTTCTCCCATTAGATTGTGAGCTTCTTGAGGGCAGGGACTATTTTATTTCCTTCCTTGTATCTCCAGTGCTTAGCAGAGAATCTTGTACATAGTAGGCACTTAATAAATGTTTATTGACTATTGACCAAAATTTCCTGAAAAATGAGTTTTCTTAAGCACCAAGGAGAGCTCCATCCACTAGCAAGCCAAAAGTCTGAAATTTACTTTGTCAAATCACTGCCATATCCAGCACTTCAGAGGGATGTTGAGTGCTGCACATTATTAGGAGTTACATTATAAAGTGAAAGAACAAATATTAAAATGTAGAGAGAGAAGTTTTTTTCTGACACCAGATAGTTCCGGGGACAGGGATAGTAAGGGCATATCACAGGAACTGTACAACTGAAAAGAAGAATTAAATTAAACAAATAGGTGCTTGAGGTTAAATTTCTAATGGTATTCAGGAAATACTCAGTCTTGTTTGGGTTCAGGAGAAGGGGATTCAGAGTAAATGGGCAGATGTGACCAACAAGATGGAGCACTAGACATTTTCTCTAATTCTCATGACTCCTCAAATTTCTCCAAATAGTAATTATGCACAAGAGATAAAGCAGTTTCAACTCTCTTCACAGTCTAGGACAACCAGAACCCTTAACAAGGTAAAAACTTTATGAAGTAACAGCAGAGAAGGTTGATACCTAACTCCTAACTTGCTCATGCAGTACTCTTCTCCTTTTCAGGGAGGGGTGTACAAGTTGACTCACATGCACAACAGAACTCAGCTCTCCTACCTTAAACTTCTCCCAGGATTGTGGAAAATCAAAAGGCAGAAACATTTTGGTAGAAACAAAACTGGCTGAAACAACAGTGTGGCTATACTCTGCTACAACAAAAACTCTGCCATAGTTCTTGAGAATGGGATACATGTGGGTGACTGAGTGCTCAGTTCACTAAGCCTGAGGAAAATATCCCCACATCCAGCTAAGACCAATTCTGTTCCCCCAGGAGTCACTTGGGGTGAAGACTGAAGCCTGTGAAATGTGAATTGAACAGAGGGGAGGAGGTTAACAAGATTTTGAACTCCATCTCTCAGGGAAATTTATCAAAGAGGAAGGGGTCAGAGAGAGCAGTAGGGAAATATAAAGGAAAAAAACTGGAATTATCAGATATCTTAGGTGAAAGGAAAAAAGACTTTGAGCACAAGCAGATAGAGCAACAGGGAAGATATTAATAACCACAGGAAATATAGCCTCCAGATCAAGTAACATAGTCCAGACATCTGTGAACAAATATTGAAAGACAAAAGAAAATAAATCAGTACTTGATGAGGCAAAGGACACTGTGAATTTCTAAGAGAGAGTGGAACCAGAGAAAGATGTTCTTGAATGGTTTAAAATAGAAATAAGAATTGTGAAATCAGAATTTATGGCCTGATAGCAGAAATAATTGACAGAATAGAAAAAGTTGACTCTGTAGCATCAAGTCTCACCAATAAAACAAAAGAAAATAGCAGATTGGGAACACAGGTAGATATAAGTGAAGGACGATCTGAAAGAAGACAAAAAGCAATAAATAACATTTTAAAAAACGTTCTTTACAAGCAAAACAAACTGATTTTGAAGACATGTTGCATAAAGACAACTTAAGAATCATAGATTTTCCAAAAGAACATACCACGTTGATTGAACTGATGCTGAGTGAAGTGTGCAGAGCCAGAAGAACATTGTACACAGTAACAGCAATATTGTGTGATGACCAGCTTTGATAGATTTGGCTCTTCTCAGCAATACAATGATCTAAAACAATTCCAATAGACTCATGATGGAAAATACTATCCACATCCAGAGAAAGAACTATGAAGTTTGAACGCAGACCAAAGCATACAATTTTTTTGTTTGTTTTTTTTCTCCTCACAGTTTTTCCATTTTGTTCTGATTCTTTCGCAATATGACTAACATGGAAATATGTTTAATATGATTGTACATGTATAGCCTATCTCAAATTGCTTGCTATCTTGGGTAGAAAGGAAAGTGGGAGGGAGAGAGAAAAAAATAGAATTCATAATTTTATAAAAGTGAATGTTGAAAACTATTTTTAATGTAATTGGAAAAAAAAAAAAAACCTCAACATAATTACAAAAGAAATGGTACGAGAAAACTACCCAGAATTTCTCAACACTGAAAACAAAGTACCAATCAAAAGAATCCATAGCTCTCTAGGGGGAAGAAAACTTACAATGCAAACTCTATGACATATAATGCATAATTTAACCATTCCATTTATAAACAACACATTCCACAGGTGACCTTCAAATACTATGGAAGGAATTTAAAATAGTCCAATGCTATTCTGCACCTACCAGAAACTGTAGAAGGGAATAGAATAATGTGATCTAAAAAGCAAAAGAGCTTAAGATACTACCCAAAGTGGCATACCTTACAGACTTGATCTTATCTGTAAGTGAAAAAAAATATGGATTGCAATAAAAGAAGTGTTTTGAAACATTTCTAGAAAGAAAACCAAATTTAAACAAATGATTTACTTCTCAAATACCCCCAAACAATGGAAATACAAGAAAAGTAAACAAATACAGCAACCAAGGACAACAACAAAATAACAACAGAGAGACTACTGAGATTTCTTTCTAAAAATGCATAAGGAAATAAAAGTAATAGCAGAAGGCAAGTAGATGTGATGGTAGAGAAACAGAACTCACACATCATGGACTAATCCTCACAATGACCCCACCTATAGGTAAATCAGTGTTTTTTGTGAGATTAAATTACAAAATGGAAGAGTTTATAAAAGAGGAAAGGAGAAAAAAAGGGGAGGGGGTTATTGGTGTACTTTAATCAAGATAAAGATTAATAGTGATCAGAAAATAACTTTTTTATTCTCTCAGGAAGAAGAAAACCTTTAGGAGAATGGACAAAGAGGTAGAGGGAGGGAGCAGATCAAAGAGAGAATCTTATTTTATTAGTCAGAGAGGGTACCACTGATAAATGCTTCCATGAGAAAGAGAGATAGTTTATAAAGAAAGGAGACCTATCAATGGGTATGATCTGCATGGATTTGGTGAGACCACTCATCTTGTCCCAGAAAAATGAGAATGAGAGGTCTAGGTGTTATACGACACCTAGAAGAGTGAGAAAGTAAGGAAGTAGTGAGGAGATTTCATGGCAAATGAAGGGAAAGTGACCATGGGAAGGAGAAGTTATTAACAACCTACACAATCAGAGGCATAGGAAAATTCCCACCATGGAGCAGTATCATCTCTGTCATCTACTGGAACTGCAGTGACTAAGGACAATATCTCTAAAGCTATAACACGGAAAATATTTAGAAAAAGGAACCCAAAAAAATAGGTACTTGAGAAGCTTTTAATTCCAGGAGAAATATAAAGATTAGTGAAGGAAAAAATAAATACAAGGGCTATGAATCAAAGAATAAAAGTATGGGATAGACAGAAAGAGAAGATGAATGAAAAGAATGAA
This sequence comes from Potorous gilbertii, assembly GCA_028658325.1. Classification (NCBI taxonomy): domain Eukaryota; kingdom Metazoa; phylum Chordata; class Mammalia; order Diprotodontia; family Potoroidae; genus Potorous; species Potorous gilbertii. The sequence continues at coordinate 208,271,027 of CM053769.1, read as the reverse complement.
TAAAAGAATCTTTTTCAGGAAAAGATACAGAAAATAAAATTTTTAAAATTATCAAAACATGTTGAAGGGGAAGAGAAGAATGTTGATTTTACTTTGACCACTTACTTGAAAGAGGGAAGAATTATATAAGTAGATAAAAGAAAAAAAGAAAAAGGAACTAAAAAGTTAAGCAAAATTCCAAAATTAGGAAAAGAGGTAACAAAAAGGAGGTTGGGCTTGAGTGTGAGAGGAAAAGAGCCAATGGAAATAAGATCACCTTAAAATTAGGCTAAAATAACTGAAGAGACAAAGTCCTTTGTTTACAGAAGAAGAAAGATAATAATTCTAATTTGAGGAGCAAAAAGCAAACTAATATTAGAGGAAAATGGAGGAAAATGTAAAACTAATTTTCATAACTTTAAATGTGAATGGATTGTAGTAAAACAAAAAAAAGTATTATCTTAGATAAAAAAATTAAACTCTACTATTTACTTATAAGAAGCATATATCAAAAAAAAGACATATACAGAATAAAAAATGAGAACTGAGGGGAAATTACAATGGCAAAGTAAATGAGCAGTTTATTGCATTAAATATAATTGGAGGGGAGCTGGTTCTGCCAAGTGTTTTCCTGAAACTCTGATCTTCTCTTTTGTGCAATTTTGTGCAATAAGTGAAGGACATTCTCAAAATTTTTTAGATGGCACATGGTCTATAGTACTTGTAAAGTCTTCTTGGTAAATATAGGATCTGAGCACAGTTTATATAAAAATTTTATATTTTATATAATTTTATATAAAAATCAAAATATCATTTTATATAAAAATCAAACAGTGGAATTTTGAGATTTAAATTGCATTTAAATTGCCATTGAGATTCTCAGAAACCTATTTCATAAGCTTAGAATTGGTGAATTCACATTTGTGTATATAAAGTTTCCATCACACAAGGAAAAAATATGCGGGTAACTTGAAGCATTAAGAAAGCCTTTGGGGGAGAACTTTGTATCCACTGTTGGTTAACCCAAAAAAATCCTTTTCTTTGGTATTTTTCCAAGAAAATGTTAAACCATAATTGCAGATGAGTGATTGCAAATTTATCTCATAGGAGAAGAATCATTGGAAGTTATATGGAGTTCGTAAAATTTGTGCACAAAATATATTTATAAAATATATGGTTGAAAGACATTTGAAGCTCTTTAAATATCTTTGATATGCTCCAATAAAATCCTTTATAGTTTTGATAAAACATTATGTTTAAGACTGCATTTAAAAAAACCCACAAACATTTTTAGGACTTTCTTCATGTGGGGGTCGTTTGGGAAAGACAGTTTAAGCTGTCAAGGATTGTGATAATTTGAAAGGTTATAATTGGAATTTTTGTGATAAAATAACAAATAGAAAATAGATCACTGGAACAGATTACATAAGCAGAATCCTAGAAGAAAATGCATAAGAACTGTGCTCAGATCCTATATTCACCAAGAAGACTTTACAAGTACTATAGACCATGTGCCATTTACCAAAATTAGGGGGTTAAACTAGATGCCTCTGAGGTCCTTTCTAGCTCTAGATGTAAGATCCTATGTCTCTCCCTTCCATATGTAATTCAGCACTGTAATTGTTTTATGTGCATTATAATGCTTAACAATATACTTCATAAAAACCTGTCTTAGGCTTCTTTTGTGTCTCTCACAGTACTTAGCTATATAATACAAATGTAGAAGCTGAATAAATATTTAAAGGTACTTTTATTTAAAATCTTGGACCCAAAACTTCTTCTATAGGAACATAACTCATTTTATATAAAAATCAAACAGTGGAATTTTGAGATTTAAATTGCATTTTAAAATCAAGTTTACAGAAACTTAGCTATTCCATATCAAGAAATGTTTATATGGGTATCTTTTATTTTAAGGAAAGCTGTAAAAAAAGATTATCATTTTGCAGAATACCTAAATGATTTATTATAAAAACAAATTCTCTTTATTCTCTCAAAATGTTATTTGATTTACACAGTTTTCTGTTGCATAAAGTAAGGTACAATTAGAACATACTAGTTAGTTGAAACTAAATGAGTGAACTTTGATGCTTAAATTACATTTTTTTCTTTCACTTCCTGTAGGTAACTCAAATGAGTCGACCAGACTTAATTCTCTTTCTGATGAAATATTTAATGGCTCTCATAGTTGGTATTCCCTCCATTTTTTGGGTTGGAAGCAAAAAGACATGTTTTGAATGGGCTAGCTTTTTTCATGGACGCAGGAAAAAGGAGTAAGTTTTTAAAAATTAGCATTTTTTAAAAAAGAAAATAATGTTTTCAGTAATTCTGCTTTGTTGCTTATATTGATGTATTTTGATTTTGAAGAAGCAAGCAAGATACAGCTTTGCCAGGAATCACTAATTATGATTGACACAGCAGTATGTTTTCATTTTTTTAAAAAAAATATAAAATGGAATACTTACAGTCTGCAGATAACAAGAATCCCAGCATTCTGACAAAATTTTTTACCCTGCCTCCTGTTCAACAAACATGTCATTCTACTCAGAGGAGAGAGGAGCAGCCTTGGAGTCAGGAAGCCCTGGATTTGGGTACTGCCTCTGATGACTATGGATGGACAACATTCACTTGACTTTTCATTGCCCTGCGCAACTCTATTATAGATGAGTTGCCAGTCAGCATTGTTAGAAGTCTCCACTAAGGGAAGTCCCTCCTCAAATAAAATCATAGATCTGAACTCTTCACCGAAGAAATCCTCATAAAAGGAACTAACTGATAAGGGTGGAAAATCATATTCTAAAACATGGGGTTAAAAAATTAACTGAATTTAATATTTAAACTTATAAAAACTTTAAACTGCACTGACATTTGGAACAACCTTTATCAAGAAACTTCACTTAGAACATTGAAGGGAAGACACATTATACTGAAAAATCTGAGTTAATTTATATAGCCCTTTATTCTTTCCAAATGAGAATAAAATCTCTTATTTGAGCTTGCTTACGTTTTAAGTCATGTAAGGACATGTATTTTTATTCGAATTTTGCAGGTAAAGAATTTAAGCTTCAAAATGTTAAATCTCTTTTCCAAAGTAACAATGTCAAAGATAGGAGAAGCCTTAGATGTCATTTCCGGAGTTTAGCACATTGTTTTATGTATGAAGTGACTTTGCTTTAAAGAGATTGATTTCCTTAGTATCACACAGCTAGTTAGTGAGAGAACTGGAATCAGAACTGTGGTTTCCTGATTCCCAAACCATTTGTCTGTTCAATATACCCTTTGGGTGAAACTAGGTTGATTTGAATCTTGGTTATCTTATTATGAAATGTCTCTCTCCTTTATAGAGCTAATAATTAACCTCACAATATACATAAACCTGGCTTGTTCATCTATTTGGCATGTAGTCATAATGACAGCGAGGTGGTACAATGGATAGAGTGTTGAGCATGGTGTCAGGAAGACTTAAATTGAAATCCAGCTTTAGACGCACAGCTGTATGACTCTGGGCACATCACATCTATCTGTCTCAGTTTCCTTAACTAGAAAATTGGGAATTATAAGAGCACCTGCCTCACAGGGTTGTTGTGAGAAGTAAAGTGCTTAGTCTAGTACCTAGCCCATAGTAGGTACGTAATAAGTGCTTGTTCCCTTTCCCCCCCTCTAGGATGGTAAATGAGAGTCGCCAGGTCCTCCAGGAACCTGATTTTGCCCAGTCTCTTTTGAGGGATCCCAATACTCCTATTATTCGAAAATCAAGAGGAACTTCTACCCAGGGAACATCCACACATGCCTCTTCTACACAGCTGGCTATGGTGGATGATCAGAGGAGCAAAGCAGGGAGTGTCCACAGCAAAGTGAGCAGCTACCATGGCAGTCTCCACAGGTCTCGTGATGGCAGGTAAGTGATTTAAATGGTTCCATATAGTTCATTAATTTCAAAGCACAGAAAAAAAGACTACCTCCTAGCCAGATTACCTACTGTCCCGATTTAAATGAGGTATTGGCCATTACTTAGGCAAGTTCAAGGCATTGACTTTGTATACTTATTCACATCTAAGAATAATATATGTGCATTGACACCGAGAGATAAAAGAAGAAAGACGATAGCAGACATGTCCATACATAATGCATATATAATCAGATGTGCATCTAATGTACATAGATGAATACACTAAAATACAAATGCAGATCACTTAGAAGTATCTTCCACTGACTGTGCCACTGGAACATCAAATTATTCAAGCATTTATTGACTTGGTACCTCATATCTCGTTGTTGTATGTCAGTCGTTTTCAGTCATGTCCGACTCTTTGCAACTCCACTTGGGTTTTGCTTGGCAGAGATACTGGAGTAGTTTGCCGTTTTCTTTTCTAGCTCATTTTATAAATGAGGAACTGGGTTGAACAGGGTGACTTTCCCAGCATCACATAGCTCATAAGTGTCTGAGGCCGGATTTGAACTCAGGAAGATGAATCTTACTGACTCCAGGCCCAGCACTCTCTCCCCTGTGCTACCTAGCTGCCTCTCATGTCTTCTGTATGTTCGTCCTTCATTGCCGAAGAAGACCATGCCATCAGAGAAATGACTTGCACTTGACTTTGTTTTGAGTGAAGAAGGGCTGTGCAGGTCACTAGCCTCACTTCTCCTCCAAAGCCTTCTGAATCCAGTGACCAGATATTCATCAGGATGACTGGAGATGACCCAGGAGGAGGCAATTGGGGTTAAATGACTTGCCCATGGTCACACAGCTAGTGAGTGTCAAGTGTCTGAGGTGAGATTTGAACCCAGGTCCTCCTGACTTCTGCACTGGTGCTCTATTCACTGCACCACTCAGGCACTGTGAAAGAAAGGCAAAAACCAGATCATATTCTCAAGGAGCTCATAGTCTACATTGAGGTGGGGGTGGGGGAACAGCAGGCATTATGTATTTATTAAGGTAAATTGGGGGCAGTCTCAGAGGGAATACACTAAGATTAAAGAGGACTATGGAAGTCTTCTTGTAGAAGGTGGGACTTTAGCTGAGACTTGAAGGAAGCGTGGAAACCAGGAGTTGGAGGGGAGAAGGAAGCATTCCCTGGTTGAATGCCCTGCTACACCACTAGTGGCAGAGCCAAGGGCCTGAACCAGCTCAGGGATTTATCTTTTTTAAAAATTGTTATTTCTGCCATCGAGTTGACAGCTTTGTCATTTCTATGTACAATCATAGTGTTATGTTCCCCTGGTGGTTTGTTGCCTTTCTCAAACTGCACTTTCCTGTGTTAGGTACACTCCTTGCAGTTACAGAGGGATGGAGGAGAGGCTCCCTCATGGCAGTATGTCACGTCTAACTGATCACTCCAGACACAGCAGTTCTCACCGGCTCAATGAACAGTCCCGGCATAGCAGTGTCAGAGATCTCACCAGTAACCCCATGACTCACATCACCCATGGGACCAGCATGAATCGGGTTATTGAAGAGGATGGAACCAGTGCTTGATTTGGTTTGTTCAGCAGGGTGAACTTAGGCTGTTGTGAAACCTGGATTCCATCTCTTTGCCGTTGCATGACTGATTACAGTAACTCAGTATTATCATGCTTTTCAATCAGGTGCTGATTGTGTATGTTGGGAGAGCAAAAGTGTCTCTTTCTTTTTAAAGTCTTGTTTTTACATTGCATCAGAATTATAATGTTGGGTGTTCCAACAAACTAAAAATTAAGAAATTGTTCAAGATTATTGATTACTAATTATTTGGTCTTTTTCCCCAATACACACATTATGGAACTTCTTATTTTATATTTAGAATAATTTAAATGTTTAATAATTGTCACTTAGTCATCCTTTACATAAGAAGGAATGAGTAATATTAAGGTATCCAAGGAATAGAAAACAAAGTCTGTATGTTAAAGGAATTTTGCATCAGATAAATAACTTGTTTCCCCTAAGTAAAGAAGAAGGCCTTCATCTTAAGAACTATACCTAGAATTTTAGAAACCATCAATTGTGTTTTAACAAATCCTGCGGAAATACAGTAGAAAAATCTGACTAGTCTATTAGAGACCTACAAAAAATAGTAACTCCAGAGATTTCATACCAGAATTAGCTTTATAGGAGAAGGTAAGGGGTTACTCCCTTCCTACACACACACACACACGCACACACACACACACACAATTTTGTCATTCTCACTGTTATCAAGTATATCTTGTGCTCATTTTGTAGTTCTAGCTTGTTTATTTGCATGATGGAGAAACTCCAATTTATATACAGCTGATACACTTATAATATTATAGATTTCTAAAGAAAATCCATATTCAAATCAATTCCATTGAGGTATACATCAGAATAAGTAGAGTTTATGGTGGCCATAATCTCAAAATATCCCTTTTTTCAATAGTGAAGCATTTTTCCATGATGATACTTTGCCTCTGCCAGTTTTCTGGTCAGTAAAACAGCTGAAGTGTTGAAGAAGAGATAGAATGCCTGCAAAGTACCAGACCTGACTCTGGCATCTAGACCCCTCTGCTTGTCTTCTGGCAGATTATCTGTACTTACTTGCCTTGCCTGAAGAGACTCCAAAGCCTTCACTAACCCCCTTCTCTACAGTTACTGGGTATTCAGTTTAATTCAACAAACATTTGTGAAGTGCCTACCATTTTCATTCCAGGCAGTGTGTTTAGGCAGTGGACATGTGAAGACAAAAATGAAACCACCCATCTCAAGGAATTTCCATTCCATTAGTAATTCTCATTCCCATATAAAATATTTCAGAAATTGCTGGAGTCCAAAGGAATAGTTAGTTTTAGGTGTGTGGAATATAAATAGAAGCTAAATGAAACATAGCTGTGCTGGTAACAAAGTACCTCTTCCTCCTCAAAATATTAATTCAAAAATGTTAGTGATCCTTTGTCTTGCAAATCACTTTCGGTATTAGATTGTGATCTTTTTAGGCATGAAAAATTAGTCTGGAATTAATGAAATTATTAGAAAATACTAAATTGTATCTGCATAGTAGGAACGTTCAAATTTTCTTGTCCCTAATGTTGATCTGATGGCACCTAGTACAACCAAAAACAAGAGCTAAATTTTAATGGCATATTTATGTATACTTTGTAGTGCAAATGTATTGTTTGTCTCTTTAAAACATGTACCATAAAAACTTTAAGGCATGCAGAAGTGCCATGATGGCCTACTGACTGACAAGCATTTATTTTGCTGCTTCTTGCTGCCTTCTTTTTGAAACAAAAAGTAATTTTTGATAAGACACTAAGCTTAATACCATATGTAACATGCTGCAAAATAGCAACTCCATTTGTTCTGTTGTTTTTATCTGACAAGTGAACAATTAAATATTTCTCTTTAAAGTATATATGTAAACTAATGCTTTAAAATCAATTATGAATGATTTTAATGAAAATACCCTAATTCAGTTCTTTCAGTAAGATATCCAAAAATTAATGCAAAAGATTTGAGACTTATTGTAAATCTAAAAATCATTAAAAATATTATTTTTCAAGATATAAAATGATGAGATTCCTCATGGTATCAATGAACACTTACCAGCTCAAGCCATTCAAACTTTTATCCCAACCAAAATTTTAAAGTACATGAAGTCACTATTTTATAAGAATTACATCTACAAAATAATGAAAAATATGTAAATTGACTTGAATGAAGTCTCTTTCTCTTGGGCCACTTAAATTCAGCAGATTTATTAAGCACCTAAATGCAAAGCATTCTGCTATACTACTAGTTTCAATAATGTGTCCCAAATTCTCATAATGAATTCAGAACACAAATCAGAATAATTCTGTAAAGTGAATCATTTGCTTTCTATTTGGTCTCTTGAGTGACATAAGGTCTTAGAGATCATTTATGTGAATACTGTCAAATTTTCAGTGATATTTTTTTCCTCCTTAGAAACTAGAGCCATTTTATGAAAGTTTTGGTTGTCACTCAGCAATAGAAAAGCTAATAACATTTGTACCTACCTCATTATTTGCTTTGTGGCATAGCTGGAAAGCAAACAGTTTGAATCATCAATCGTTTTAATACAGGTCAAATCCCATAATAGTGTAATAGTGTAAATCCAATTAAATAGTGTAAATCCAATTAAAAAATACATATACCATTTGTTGAAATTTTGGAACTATTTGGGGGATGAGAGGGAGGTATAGAAATACTTAATTATAATGGGATTTGACCTATACAATGCAATGGCAGAGTTCTGCTTACACACAGTCATATTAAGATGACAAAGTCTTAGGGATCTGGGGAACAAAGATGTTAGCTTCAGAAGCTTCCCTCTGACCTCAGTACTTTTTTAAAAAGCAAAAGCTGAGTGATTTCACCAGTATTCCTGTAGTATATGCTACAAACCAATAATCCACATTAACTTAAATTTCTTCAGGAACCATTGTATTATTTAAAATTGATTTGATCTTTAGGTTATGTTATGTGCCAAGCTAGATTCTACTCTCCAAAAAAAAAAGCAATTCAATGAAATAAGTTTGAACATTAATTTTGAGATCTTTACTACATTATTCATTCACTTTGTCATTGTGTAATCATAGTACAAGTGATTTTATCATATAAAGGAGAGAGAGTAGACCCTATAACTTTTTGTGGACTCTCATGTGTTTAAAGATTAGTTTCTTCCTAATTTTTGGAAAAGTATTTACTAAAAGCTTTGTGGCTTTCATTGTGACAGACTTGCATTTTAGGTCATCATTCAGTGAGAAATTTGTGTGTATGTATATGTATATATATATATATATATGTATATGTATATGCACATTTTTAAAATCTATGTAAAGATTTTATTCCCCTTTCCCTTTCATCCCACAAAACAAAGGATGGCATTTTGTATAATATAGATTTACAAAAAGGAATCCTGATTTCTCTAATGCATTTTTACAGCTGATTGAAATAAGGAAGTGTTTACATTTAACTCAGCTACATTTATTGGTAGCTTTAAGGTTTTTATACATAATTTATGCATTATGTTTTAATCTATTTTTATGACAAAATCTAATTTAATATTTTCCCGCAACTTTCCTTGTATCAGTTAGGTGAACTTTAAATCTGGGAAAGAAGTATGAAAACTAAGCATACAGGGTTTTTCTATTCATCTGGCTGTGATTCAAGTATTAGAACTTAGTCTGTCATCATCTTTCTAATTTTAATTCTAATCCTCATAACTTGAACAACTAAAGGAACACTATTATGATCTTTTCCAAGAATGAAAATATACTGTCCTCTAGGAAGGAAATTATTGAACACTTATTTGAAACCAACTATCTACATTAAAAACTTCCATTCAGTAATTCTTAAAAATACCTAAGTAAAATAAATAATTATATTTAATTAAACAATTTTGAAATATAGGTGAGATGTAATGCAGTGAAAAGTAACTTTTCGCTGTCTTAGAGAGATTACAGATAGAAAAGTTTCCCTTAGTTTATTCCTTTCTCAGTAGACAATTACTTCCTATAAGATATCTGGTCAAGATTCTATTTAAATGTATAACATCTTCTTATTCCCTCAAAGAATTATTTTATAATAGTAGCCAAATATAGTAAATGGTATTATGTCTTCCTTGGGACATAGTCATTTTCCACAATACACATGTTTAGCATGATAATATTATTTTATATATTCATCTGTCCATTTTTTACATTTATTTCATCACTGATGCCAGTCAAATTTGCTTTCTATTGTGAAACATCAGTTTTCTAATTTTTTTTACTAATTCAACTGGTAAAAATACTTACAAATACTTATAAAACTCTATTCATTCTTTTCATTTTATAGTTCATCATTTCATTTTCAGAATGAAGCAGATCACCATTTCTTTACCTATCCTCATTGTACTGATAGGTTACATGTCTTATAATCTAGATGATTTATATATATTAATTTTTCAAATATTTACTTCACTGATGTTTTCAAACCTCATAATTGCTTCTTCTTAATAAATTGAGACATTTTTATTTTAACCTTCCTGCTAAGACCATTTCTAGAGTAGGAAGGGCAGTGGACAAGTCAGGAGAACTGAGTTCTAGTTCTACTTTTTTTGATAGCTCGTCAGGTGTTTTTTTAGGCTGTGCACTTAACAGATGTAAACTAGATGACTTGTAAGCTAGATGGACTAGATGATCTGTAAGCTCCTTTCTAGTTCCAAAATTCTGTAATTCTGTGTTGGCTATTTTATATTTGTCATTCTGAAATCTAATCTTTTTCTTCTCTTGAATGATACTGTCAGTTCCTGCTTTTTTCAGGATTCCACTATGTTATAAATTCCACTATGTCATTCTTCAGAATAGTTTTGTAAAAGATTTGAAAAGAATGAAAATAATTGAAGAGGTAAAAAATCTTTAGATTGTCTTGTGGAGTAAGATTCCTTCCTCTAATTTTGTCTTTGCAGCCAAATTTATTTTCTTTAAGGATACATTTTTTTAAGATTTACTTTTTTTGTTTGAAATGTGCTTTACTCAGCTTTAGTTCTTTTAGGTACAGATGCAAAAATTTTAGAAATTTTATAAATCATATAAAATAATGAAAAGTTAATTGGGCAACCCTAGAAAATAGGAATGATATTTGCAGCCATTTTATTGAAACAGAAAGTTGTCAAGATTGCCATAATAGCTCGTGCAAAAATAAGCAGTTAGCCTAACCTTATTCTATTTCACAGAATTAAAATCATCAGTCTCAAGAGTCAGAATTGGCATGCTTATTATAACTTGAATTAAGCTATGTACTTGAGGTAGCAGTGATGCCAAGTTGTCCGTATGGCTAATTAAGAAGCTTTCATCAACATTGAAACAGTGGGAGAGATAGCAAGTATGATTCTGTCTAGTTCTCTTTAAACCAAGAAATAGAATATCATTTAAAAATGTAAGATATACTTAATAAAAACCACTATTATCATATCACCAGTGAAAATGGAAATTACATGAAGTTCACTCTTTTTGGATTTATTCTTACATTGTGGCAGATTTCCCTTACTCCTCCCATGCATGCCAATTTTAAAAAGAGAGGTAGATGTTTTCCCTTCGTATTTTCCTTTCCACTGGACCATAATTATCAGTACTGGCAAATAATTTGGTTTGAAGTAACTTTTATATGTTGACACCAGACCACAATATTGCACATTTTAGTGTACTTATGTGCTGAAATGAATACTTGAAAATAACGTTTTTCCTTTTTTTAATAGAAATGAAAAAATTTTTAAAATTCTGTAAGAAATTGTATTAGTGTAAAATTTCTCTTTTTGCTGGGTGCTATTCACCTAAGTTGGAAGATATAAGAACAAATACTTTTATTCTTTCACTGCCATTTTGTTCTTTTTAACTGTCTAATAATTTATTTCTGTATAAAATCATTTTCAGGCAGTTTCAGTTTCAATTTTTGGAAATAACAATTCTATTGGCTTTTGTCTTCCAACTTTAAAGTTTTTTTCTTAAATAACTTTGCCTATAAGATCCCGAAAGTTTAAAAACAATGTCTTATGTTTTAGAAATTTAATTTGGAACTTTAGAGATAGCTGTTGATTTTCATTGCAGTTGCCCTTCAGAACAAAAATGACCCTGTGGCATTCAAAAGCTGTCAAATTGCCTTACCCTTGGACTGTGGAGATAAGGGTTATAGTCAGTGGATTTGGGGGAATTTTTGTATTAATATGTTTGTATGTAATTGATAACAGCTACAAGTAACTCAGCATTCCTAATACCCAAAACTTCCCTTTGTTCCATTGTTCTGAGTCTTTTTCTTTTTCAAGTAATGTATTCTTTTTAGTAGAAAAGAAACCAACAATTGAGTAATACACACACACAGATACACACACACACACACACACACACACACACACACACACACCTTACCAAAAGAGATGGATCAAGAGGCATCTTAGTGTAGCACTAAAAGCACTCTGGATTTATAGTCTAGGGTTCTGCTACATACCATGTATATGGTCCCTTCAATTGCCCCCTTAGTTTCCTCAGTCCTAAATTATAATAACATCTATTTCTGCCCTTCCCTCCCCCGGCACTCACAGTTTTTCAAATCAGACCTTCCAGAGAAGACAGATGCAACTATAGGTCACCACAGTACCATATTAGGAGGGCAAAAATGCTCCCTATTTTATAAGTAACAGAGTTTTAAACGTTCATAAGTTGTTCATGGTTGCAGTGCTTCTAACAAATATATTTAAAGCGACAGTAGATAAGAAGAACTGGTTACACAAGACAGGGGAAGGAAATACTAAGAGTCAGGAGATAAGCCATGCTCTGGTGTTACTGGTGTGACTTTGGTCAAGTGATTTCACCTCTCTGAGGCTCAGTTTCCTTATTAGTAAAAAAGGGGGAATGAGGGAGATTTGAGTAGATGACCTCTAAGAGCTCTTCCACCTCCTAAATTCTGTAATCATAAGTTCTTCACAAAGTCCATGTATAGTTTTTAAACTTTCAGTTTTAATAACTCAAATAACAGAGGTGATAGGTGTAATAGAAAATACTCTGTGAAAGGCAAACTGACTTTTCTTTCTTAGAGGTGATGGTGGACTCCAATTCATCAAGTCCTAGGATTTGTTTCTGTCTAAAGTAGCTACTTTTTAAATCATGGAATTTGAAATAAGAATATATATGGTTTACATTTGTTATTGTTTTAAACTTTAACAAATTTGCCTTTAACTCCTATTTACAGATTGCCTCTATCATACAGAAAACCTAAATTATTGGTTTTCACAATGCATAAGGACTTTATGAAGGACCTAGTTTTGTATTTTGAGTGTGTGGTATTTTTCATCCTCAGTCCAGGACTTGAATGTTAATCTCCTCACCTTTCTATCTAGAGCATTCTAAATTTTGTACAGTCCCTGTCCCTCTCCTTCATTCTTCTGTATGTATCCTATGGCTCAGGCCGTCCTCCACATCTCTTCATTTCTCAACATCTATAGGACCAGCACTGCTACTGCTACTCAAGTTAGTAAACTAATTTCCCCCTTTTCACTAGCACTACCAGGAGCATTACCAACTCTTTCCATTTAGGAATGTGGTATAAGGATGGAGATAAAACTTCTTTGTTGGTACTCTACAAAATAAGCAATTTTACAGAGAATTTTATACAATTTTTCAAATCCTACATTGAATTGTTGCTGCAAATATTCTAGAATGGTCAAAATACAGTGTTTTTCAACTACTTCTAAAAGATGAACTTTTAGTTAGAAACAGGTTGTTATGTAAAGATTCTTCATTTGATGGCATTATTTCTATGTGTTTCCTTTGATATGTTCATTAAAATTATACTTTTAGGTTGATCATCCATTTCTAAATGAGAAGAAAAGTTAGTGTTCATAAGATCTGTTTGAAGCAAGTGCACATGGTTAGAGCATGGCATTGTGTTTAACATTAGCTGATTGTATTTGCACTCTGCTCTTGTAGATTCTCTCTGTTTACAGTAGACCAGTGTCAGTTTTTGTGTTTTGTTTTTAGCACTTTAACTGTGAGTGTACAAACTGATTTTAAAATGTAGTGGTTGTATATTTTGATTATAGATGATTTGAAATTTTTAATAAAATTAAACTGTATATAACTTGTTCTCCATTCTGGTACTAAGAGGCATGATTACTCATATCTTTCTCCTTTTACCTTTACGATCAATAGGGCATGCTCTTTCTGACTCACGGTTAATAGAAACTATCAAGGATTTTTCTAATATAATTAATTAGTCCATCCATGACAAACATGTTTGCTATTTATCTGGTAATACAGAAATGCTAAATACATGTCCCTCATATACCCCGACTCTTATAAATAACAAACTCATGTGGTATTTGTCACATTTGTGCACACCCACATAGGCAGAAATGACAGCGCTATATACCAATACATAGATACGCTGTCTTGTAAGTCAGCACTTTGCTTTGGGGAGTAGTGGTCTCCTCATCTCTAATGAGCTATCAGTTTGTTTATGAGTTTTACCAAGATTGATGAGCCTTCAGCTAACAAACTCACACTACCCAAAGGACATACTAGACATACAATGAAAATACTAGAAAAGTAACAAATCAAAAATCCCAACTAAACATAAAAATAGAAATTCTGAAAATCAAGTAAGAGATTAAATAAGACATAGTTTAAAACACATTATATTCTTTTTAAATGGAAGATAACACCTGGTTATCTGGTTAGTAAAATGCCCCCATCATCCCTTGTATAATAGGGCATTTCTTTACCTACAGAAAGGACTGCCCAAGCAGTTAAATCTTTTGTCAGGTAGTTTAGTGGGCATGGAATCACACTTAAGCTAACATTAAAGTGATATTTAACAGAATCATATGATCTTAGAGTTGGAAGGCACCTTAGAATTCATTTAGTTAAACCTATCCTATCTTATTCAGGAATCCTCCCTATAGTATCCTTCACAAGTTGTTATCTGACCTTTGCTTGAACATTACCTAATAAAGCAGTCCATTTCATTATAAAACACTTTTTACTCAAAAGATTTTTTCTTGTATTGAGGTATGCTGTAACTTCTACCCATTGCTTCCAGTTTTGACCAGTTTTGTACTGGAAGTGTAGAAGATATATGGTGGCTAGGTAGAGGAGTAAGGAGAGCATTAGACTTTGGCTCACAAGGGCCTGAGTTCCAACCCTGCCTCAGGGACTTAACTTAGTAGCTGTGTAATCCTGCACAAGGTGTTCAGCCTCTGTCAGCCTGTATTTCTTCCTCTATAAAATTGGGATAATAGCACTGACCTTACAGGGTTGTGCCGATCAAATGAGAAAACATATGAGAAGTGTTTTGCAAACCTTGAAGTTATATGAGTGCTAGCTATTATTATTAAATTTAATTCCCCATCCCCAAAATAACCATTAAAATATTGGAAGATAACATGTCAGTGGGAGAAAGCTAGCTTCAGATCCAGAAAGACCTGGGTTCAATTGCCTCCTCTGATACACCCAGGCTAAGTGACCCTGAACAAATCACTCCTAGATGATAAATTTCAGAGAAGAAGTCTACCTACCTTTGTAGACAAAGCTTCCTCTTTGGAGAGTTCCATAGCTCAATGAAATGACAGGTACAAATCCTTATCTCCCAACTTATATAAATAACCCCACTTCAACCCCAGACTTTTTTCAAGGCTAAAACATTCTTTCAGCTATTCTGCATATGCTATGACTTCCAAGTCCCTCACCATCTTGGTCATCCTCCCTTTTTTGTCTCATGGACCCCTTCTCAGAATAATGTTTTAAATTCATAAAATACAGAGGAAATCAATTATGTTGAAATACTGCTATCAAAATATTTTTGATAGCTCACAGATTCCAAGTTAAGATCAAGATCCCCTGCTCTAGCATGTTAATGCTTTACTTCAAATGTGATTCTTGGAATTAAAGAAATAGTCTGACCAGTGCACACTACAGAAGGATCATTCTTTTCCTTTTATTAATGTAACATAGAATTGCATCAGTGTTTTTGGCAACCACATCACACTGTTGGCTCATCAAGCTTGTGGTTAACTTTCTATTAAGGTCC
Source organism: Potorous gilbertii (assembly GCA_028658325.1). Lineage (NCBI taxonomy): Eukaryota > Metazoa > Chordata > Mammalia > Diprotodontia > Potoroidae > Potorous > Potorous gilbertii. The sequence continues at coordinate 208,255,534 of CM053769.1, read as the reverse complement.
TGTTGGAACCTGATATATCACTCTATCCCACTTCAAGGAGTACATATTTCCAGTAAACTAGACCTGTTCCCAATTTTTTCAGTGTTTTCCAAGTTTTTTCAGTTTTTAATGGCACAAGTGAAATTGGTACAGCATTCTTTTGCCCCCCCACTCAGCCACCAGTTGAGTTAACTAGTCACATAATTACTATGTACATATCTTAAATATTGTTCATCAGTAGTCTAGAGTTAGCTCATTACTGTTGAATATTAGCCTGAGGTCCTGGCTAATACTCAATGTAAATGAAACTCCACCACCACTTGAAATGTGAATTTATTCTAAGTTTTATGATTATATCTTTTAATTTTCATATTATTACACTTTAATGGATCTGTGATTTCATCAATAACATACAGCACTTTGAGGTTTATAAGCACTTTTCTCACAACTCTGTTGTTGATAGGTTTAAGTCCTTAAAGCTGAATCTTTGAAAGGGAAGGATTTTTAAATGCCTTGATTTATGATGATTATTAGCCAGCACATCATGGAATGTGGGGCATTAGCTCATGGTTGAATATTAATCATAACACACACATACACAATATAGTAATTACCACCTTCACTCTCTTTACCCTACACTCAAAAATTGATTGATAAAGAGGAATGAGGAAATTCTGGATGTTAAAATATCCCAACAACTGCTTTTTTTTGTTGTTGTTGCATCTTTTAAAGCCATTGTTGAAAATTGAATAGCTCAGGGCAAAAGACAGATTGCTGGGATATTTCGCCAGAGACCTCCCTCCAAGTGAATGGTATTTCAACCGTTTCCCAATCCACCAAAAGTCTCTCTGTAAGAGGTGCCTCCACTTTCTTTCCTTTCACTTCTGACCTCATTCCAGCAAAACTGCTCTCTCTGGTTACCAGTGGTCTCGTAATTGTCAAATCCAACAGCCTTTTTTCATACCTTGTTCTTCTCAACCTCTATCCAGCCTTTGACACTGTTGACCACTCTTTTGTTATTGTTGTTTGTCTCATTCTCAAAGAAGACCGTGTCATCAGGAAGGAGATGTCATGACCTGAAAGTGAATTGGATTTAAGTGAGGGAGGCCTATGCAGAGTCACCAGCCTCCCTCTCCTTCAGAGCCATCTGGATCCAGTGGCAAGGTAAAGATCAGGATGACCGGAGATGGCCCCAGATGCAGTGGGAGGCCTTGGCCTTTTTGAGCTAAAGTCTTTCTCTGGTCCCAGTTTGTCTGAAGCAACACCCATTCAGTGTTTAAGGCTAAGTAAAAATGAGGCAAAGAATGACCCCTTTTACCTAGTCAAAAAAAACCCCAAAAAACAAAAACATCAATCTGGGAGGGAAAGACCCAAAACAGAAACAGAAACAATTGCTACTTATGCTCATTCTAAAACACCAGAATCCAAACAATAACCAAGTGAGTCTTGGTCTTGGGACCCATTGTTTGCCAGTCAATGAGAGTCCGAGTGATTTGGGTTTAAGGCATGGTCTATAAAAAAGGAATCTAGACCCCAAGCCCCAAGATATATTGCTGGGTTTCAGTGGTCAAAATTTATATTCCTTTGGGCAGAGCACCTGCAGATCCTATGTAGACAGAGAGATTGGAGGGCTCAAAGGGAGGGAAAGAAGAAAGGAAGGAAGGAACTGTGTTGGGAGCTAATACTCTTCATAGGTTGTTATTTATCATTCATTCTTGAAGAGGACCATGACAACAGGAAAGAGATGTCATGACTTGCAAGTGAATTGGATTTAAGTGAGGGAGGTCTGTGCAAAGTCACCAACCTCATTTAGACTTTAGACTACACTCTAAGTACCAACCATAATCCCATCTTCCTTAGAAAGACTTTCTCTCAATTTTAGTACTTTCCCTCTGTTGATTATCCCTATTTATCTTGTATATAGCTTGTTTGTGCAATATGTATGTATGTATGTATCCTGTATATAGGTGTTTGTACAATTTCTCCCCTATTTGGCTATGAGCTCTTTCAGAATAGGGACTGACTTTTGTCTTTCTATTACTAGTGCTAAGCATAGTGCCTGACACATTGTAGGTACTTAATAAATGTCTATTCACTATTAATACTCGATCCACAAATATAGTAGAGTTTTTCAAAGATCCTGCTGAAGTCTCTTTTGTTCTTGATGAAACCAGGCTGACTCTTTGTGATCACCACTTCTTGATCATTAGCTAAATATCCCTTTTATAAAAAAGAGAATTTTGCCAGAATCGGAGTTAAACTCTCTGAACTATAGTTTGCGAACTCCATTCTCTTCCCTTTTTAAAAAATCAGGACATTTTCCTTTCTCCAGTCTTGCATCCTTTCCTTCTATTCATGACCTTCTGAAGATCACTGATTAGTGTATCAGCAAGTATATCTACTAATACTCATTGTAGTTCCCTAGGAGCTAGTCGCATTCTCCCACTTTCTACCCTCCTGATACACCAGGGTGCCCTTCTGTCTCCTCACATCCTATTTATTCTTCAATAACTCAGTAAACATTTATTACATAACTACTATGTGCCAGGCACATACTTTGCTAAGCGCTGGGGTTACAAAAAGAAGTAAAAGACAATCCCTGCCCTCAAGGAACTTAACAGTCTACCTAAGTGGGGAGACAGCATGCAAGCAAATAGATACAAAACAAGCTATATACAGGATAAATAGGAAATAATTAAGAGGAGGAAAGTACTGGAATTGAAATGTGTTAGGAACAGCTTGAAGGTAGGTTTTAGATGAGACTTAAAAGTCAAGGAGTTCAGTAGTCACAGCAGAGGAGAGAGTGTTCCAGCTGAAGAAAATGCCTGAAACAGAAAGATGGAATGTTTTGTTTGTGGGGGAACAGCCAGGAGGTCAGGGCCTCTGGACTGAAGAGTATGTGTCTGAGAGTGAGGTTGAGAGTGAGGTATAAGAAGACCTGAAAGGTAGGAAGGAGGGGGCTAGGTTATAAAGGGCTGAATGCCATACAAAGCATTTTGTATTTGTTCCTGGGGGAAGTAGGAGGCCACTGAAATGTATTGAGTAGGGAGGTGATGTGATTAGACCTGCATTTTAGAAAATCACTTTAATGACTGAATGAAGAATGGATTGGAGTGGGGAGAGACTTGAGGCAGGCTGACTGACCAGCAGGCTATTACAATAGCCCAGGTGTGAGGTGATGAGGGCCAGCCTGCCCCTGAATGGGGACAGTGTCAGATGACAGAAGGGGGCAAATTTAAGAGATGTTGCAAAGGTGGAAATGACAGGCTTTGGCAACAGCTTGGATTTTCTCTTTTCTTTTATAACCTGAAAGCCCCTTTTTTTCCAAGGAATACTTTATTTTGATCATCTGAAAAATGGAGAGGCATTCTCCCAGCCCTCTTAGCTTTTCTCATAAAACTTCATACTATATTCTGAACAGACAGTTATTAGGCCATGGCAGAAATACAGACTTTATGCAGGTCACTATAAAATTTTGTGTTCTCCATACTTGCTGGATGTGAGGTTCCCAGGCTTCTGTCATTGCTGTTAATGCTTGTGGCAAGCTCCTAGGGACAATTTTTGGCTCTCTCCTCTCCCAGTGAGGTTATAGAAGCTTCTCACCCATCTCCTTCTTTCTCTCTTTTCTCAGCTGTCCATTTCTCTGCCTCCTCCCACTCTGTATATTTCAGAACTATATTGACTTTTGGAGATTTTCTCTGTTGCATTATAGAATCATTTATAGCACTACTATAAAGATTTCTGACCCACTTTGCACCCTGAGGCAGGAGAGGATCTGTGACTACTCTTCAGACTAAAGTGGGGCCATTTCAGGACACTTAAAACCACTAAAACAGGTTCGTTTTATTCCTCAGATTGTGTTCTTCAGGTACTCTGAGAAATATGCAGTCATTAGTTTGTGTCCTTTGCTTGTACTTTCTTTGCGTGGTTTCTTTACTTTCACTATTTCATACTCTACGATCAGATGTCATCTGGTTTTACCTGATTTAACCTCTTGGCTATAAAGATTCATAATCAAGAAATAAATAGATAAATACATTCAGAACCACAAATGGGCATTACAAGCAAGAAGGCATAATTGTGTATTCTAAATAGGTGACTGGGAGCAGGTGGCCAATGGTTGATGGTGATGAGGTTTAGAATTGTTCTTTGTATCCACAGTAATGGAACCATGAAGTGCTGGAAAAGATGGTACTGTATAGTGAAGAAGAGGTGAAATGAAATATTAGGTGAGTTCGACAGTCATTTTAACCCTATTCTGCCCAAAGCTTCCAGCTATTACACACATACCCTCTCCTTCCCTCAATCATGGGAGACTCTATTTAAATGTTTTTTGGTTCTCCTGTACCTCCAAGTATATCCAGGAGCTGGAGAAGACATTTTTCTATCGAAGGTCTCTGGACATAAATTAAAAATATAAATCAAGAGCCTCATACAAGGAAAGCACTAATTCTTTCAAGAATAAAAAAAGTAAAAGGTTCCATCAACTAATAGAGAACATGGTTTTTAAATATAATTAACCAAAAAAGTATATTCTGCTTCATATCCTTTCTAGAGAAAGATATCCAGTGCCAAGAAGTAGAGAGAGAGAAAGAGATACCTAGGGTAAAGAAGTGGGATAGAAAACAAGAGAAGATAAGAGGGGCAAAAAGAAAAACAAACTGCACAAAGCTAGACAGCCAGAATTGTCCCATCCTCCATTGCCCAAGATCCTTGCTTCAGAAAAGGAATCTCTTTCCCCACCCCCACCTCCACCCCACCACTATTTACACCTGGGCCTGGAATTAGGAAGACTTGTGTTCCAATGCAGCTTCAGACACTAATGAAATATGCAAATCACTTGGACAAGTCACTTATTTTCCTCAGTTTCTTCAGATGGGGATAGTAATAGTGTCTTATCTCCCAGTGTTATGAGGATCAAATAAGATATTTAATAAGGTCAGTGTTTATCACAGTGGCTGGCACTTTATAAGTTCTTGATAAATGCTTACTTTTCTCCTTCCAGGACATACTGTTTTCTTTTCATCCTTGCTTATCAATGATGTGGGAAAAGCTCTATTCCGGGAATTGGAATCCCTGAGCTCTAGTCTCTGTTCTGCCATTAATAAGCTGGTTAAGTCATTTAACCTCTTTGGACACCAATTTCCTCATCTGTAAAATAAAAAGGTTTAAGTGGTTCATTTTAAAGCTTCCTTTCAGCCAGAATAGTCTATGACTCTGGTTTCACTAATGTTCTAGCTACTTCTCCCCTTTTGATGAATTTTTAAAGCTTTTATTGTTTTTGAAGTCTCATACTACACACTCTTCAAATTCTTTTTGACTCACCTAATTTCTAGTTGGCAGGTACAACCTAAAGCTATCTTAAATCTAACCCCCATGCTAATTCATTTAACACACATTTGTAGCAAGAGAATTGGAGGAAATCCTGGATTTGCTGGATTGGGACCTGCTTGGAGCCAAATGTGCTCTTTGACTCTTAGCCAAAGGACCTGCACTTTACTGGAATGACACAGCATCTGGTTCCTTTGGAGTGGGAAGTTGTGTCAAAGATACTGCGGCAGGTGAAAGAAAAACAACTGAGGAAACAAAGGTCTGATCTTCCAAAAAGCAGTGCCTGCTGATTGCATAACAAATTAGGACCAAACCTCCTTAGCATGGGCCTGGACCCTGAATGGGGTGGGGGAGGTGGGACAGACTTATACGTTAAAAACAACCAAATAAGGCCTATTAATTAAAAAGAAATAATACACAATTAGGTATCTGATTTCTAATTGGAGGAAAGATTAGGGACTTTACAAGTTGGAGAGGGGAGAGTGAATAGATACAACTTTAAATCAGAAAAGGAGATGTCCCACTCCTCACAAGGCTCTGTAAACAATCAAAGAGCATAGAAACAATGATTGGTCAGTACAAGGGGGCCAGTTTTCAGATAAGACATATGGGTTACCTGAGGTGTACAATTGTGAGAAAACTCCTAGCATCAATCTTTGGATCTGACTGGGTGTTTTTCTGGTCAGCATAACCTAGGTCCTTAGATTTCTAACCATGAAGTACAAACGATGTAATAAGGTTTTTTTCCCAATTCCACAATTGCATAAAATTTTCTCTCAGAACAGAAATTGGACTAGCCCCATAATTGAATGACTAAGCTAGTTCTAAGCTAGAATTAAGGTACAAATTGAAGTCATTGTGCTTCCCTCAATTCCCACTATTAACCAGTTGCTATCCCAATCCCCCATTTCCCTTAGTGCATAGTGACTGACTGGCATTATGCTCTCTGAACAAGTACAGTTCAAAGGTTTGCCAACTGATAGTATGTGGTAACAAGCAATTGAACCTAAAAATCATTTTATGTTTTGCCTTCTAGTAAAAGCAAAAATAATTATGCTGCTTCTTCATAACATTTTATTTGTATACAATAGGATTTTCTTCTCTAGCTACTGCAAAGACAAATTACCAGTCTCAATTTGTGGTTGAAAAAAGAATTTCAAGAAGAAATTTCATCAAGGAAACCAGATTTTGAGAACTGTTTTACAGAAAAACAAGTCTGTGACACTAATAATATTTTTATTATGGTAATTTATAGAAACTATAAATGAGGAAACTATAAAGGATTTTATCAATAAAACTTTATGTAAATTGTTTTTATTTTGTGTTAATGTTCTGTTATAAAAACTAATAAATTCTTAGTGTTACTTGAATTAAAATAAACACTAAAAACATTAAAAAAATACGTAGCAACTGAGTCAGTAAGAGTTTCTAGCTCTGTAATCTATAAGACTATAAGAGAAGAAATGTCTCCATCTCTAAATGAAGAACCCCAAAGAAATGGAGATATTTCTCCTTACACTTCTCTTTCCATGGTTTAGAAAGCTTCTAGTAACCCATCATCTTCAACTCGACACTGCCATCTCTGGTGGCCAGAAGTTGCTGTAAATACCCACACATGGCAGGACCTATGGGTAACCTCCAAATCCAGTAAATCTGGTTTCCCAGGTCACCTTGCTACTCATCCACTAAATATCTGCTGTGGACAGAGCACTGTTAAGTTCAGGAAAAGTCAAGTGTCAATAAGACATGGGCTCCTGGTCTCATGGAATCTATGAATCCCTGCCACACTAATGTTCTCCCATCTAGGCTGATCCCTCCAGCACTCCAGGTTGTCCTGATCCTGGCCACACACATCTATCCCTCTACAGAGCTTTTACTCCAGGTGTTAGTCAAAGAAAGCAATGGAGCTGTCCACACTACCATGATACCTTCACAGTAATTCTTTGTTCCTATCAAGGGTTAGATAGGCAGGATCAGAAATGACCCAGAGCTGCCAAGTGCCTCTTAAGAAAGGAGCCAGAATGCCTGCTGTGCATGAAGGTCAGTGGGTGGATCCAGAAGGAAGGTTTGATCCTGAGAGGCTTGAAGGCAGGTTGTGTGGAAAGTAGTACATGTATCAACAGGAGAAAGAAAGGCAGCCCCTAGTGCCCCTCCCTCATTCTCCAGTCCTCCTACCTCTTTCCTTTCTATTCTCTTTGTCTTTTCTTCAACCTCTTCTTATGCTATCATGGTCTCCCTTTTTATCCTCTCTTCTAGTGTGCTGTCTCCATCCTCTCTTTTCCTCTATCTCCCTGTTCTCTCTCCCCCTTCTCCCAAATAAGCTCATCAAACATGTGCATTTCAAAGACTTAACCTGCCTCATCCACACCCGTCACAAGCAAGTTGTTAGGGAGAAGGGGGTATTTAGCCTCACCCTACTGAAGATGAATCGATTTACAAGTATAAACATAAAGGCTAGCAAACTTTGCTCTCTTGCAGAATGAATGCCTTGGGTGGGCAAGAAGAAGGAGGAAGGAGGCATAGTGCTAGTGTTTATGGGTGCTAGGAACCAGGAGAGATGGGCAATAGCACATAAACTGTGGGGGGGGGGAAGAAGCAGACATTCAAAACAACACTCTGGAAACATAACAAAAGGTGTTTTTGCCAAATGCTATTTAGGCACTGTTTTCATTGGTTGGAGAATTCTGAGGAGCCTTTCCCACTACCTTTCTTTATGGGAATTAAAACTACTCTGGACCAGAAACCCTGAGGGCTTTAGAAAGTACGTATATTTTGTATAGTAATACAAAAGAATAGATATAGACACCTTTAAATCATGTACAACAAGACCATCAGCAAAGCTTACATCAATGTTACTACTGTTTAATTATATATATTTGTCGTGGCAGGTTTCTAGGAAAAGCCTTAGCTGGACAAATGAAACTATCCATCTACACATTAACCCTTATAGGTAAAGATTATCAGTACGCCTAGTGGAAAGTCTGGCTGGATGATAGGTGTGGAGAAGATGAGGTCAGAGGTGCCCTGCCCTTACAGGGAATGAGCAAGCACAGGAGGCAGCTGTGGTGTAGTGGCAAGAACCCCAGATTTGGATCCAGAGGGTCTATATTTAAATTCCATCTCTGCTTCTTGCTCCCCATGTCAAGGCCCCCACCCATGACCTTGGGCAAATCATTCCCCTCTCTGGGTTCCAGATTCCTCATCTATAGTCCTGTCTCCTCCCCTCCTCTTCTTCCTCTCCTCTCTCCTTACCTGAGAGTGTTCAACCCCAGGGAGGGTAAATTTTGATGATGGAAAGCTGCCTAGTTAACTTGGGGTTCACTGGTTAAATTTCTTTCTCAAAGACCAAGCCTTAAACTCAGTTCACTCTAGATCTCATGGATGGGACAATAGGTCCCTGCCCAAGCACCACTTAATGGTTATTTTGGGGGCCCTCCTGGCTCAGAGTGAATATAAATAGAAATTGTTTCTGTTTTGGCCAACAACCCTGAGGGTCTTACCTTCCCAATTTTGATTTTTTTTTTTTTTATTGAAGGAGTCATCCCCTGACTCTCTGAATGGCCTTGCCCCACTCAAAGTAAGAACCTGATGAGATTTGAAAGTTTCCACAGTGTCCTGGGCCATCTTCAGTCATCCTGATAGATATCTGGCTACTAGACCCAGATGGCTCTGGAGGAGAAAGTGAGGCTGGTGACTTTGCACAGCCCTCCCTCATTTAAATCCAGTTCACCTGCATGTCATGACATCACCTCCCTGATGTTATGGTTGTCTTTAAGAACAAAGGACAAACCACATAGCCTCCTCATCTATAAATTGAAAGGGTTGGACTAAATAATGTCTGGGAACTCTTACTGCTCTAACAGCTATGATCTAGTTGCCAGTTTGAGAAAGATGAAGTAAACAACAAATTTCTCTTCATCCCATCCCCCCTTGCCGGATTTACTCCAAGAAGTGTGACACCCAGCAAATAAGTTTCTTTTTCAAGTGCTTTTATGGCTTCCAGAGACCAGGTGAAGATAGACTCCCCAGGGGGCAGGGAGGAAAGGAAAACGGTTTCCTTTGCTTCCATGGACCAGCTACTGCAGTCCCAAAAATGTTTAGTCATTCCAAAGATGATCAGGTAAATTAGGGAACAGCTTACCATGAGTATTTGGAGACCATTCACTTAAATATATTTTACAGAAACTGGAATGGACAGATTTCATTGTAAACCTGTCTAACTCATCATGGCCTCATCATTTTTCCACTTGCCAAAGTGAAGTCCTCATAGGTTTTCTTTCCTTCATATGTGCTAGCACAGTCCTGGGTCACATAAAGCCTACCAATTATCTGGATGTGCTATGTCAGAGCCCAGAAAACAAGATGATTATAAGCAATAATCCAATGATAAATTCCCCATGAGTCAGTAAAATCGTCTCTTAGATATGTTTCAGAAAATAACATGGACACAGTACAAGAATAACTCATGTCCTAAGTAGCCTCTATGGAGTAAGATGCCTGCCATCTCCTCCCCTGGATTCTCAGAGGGAACTTTTTCTAGTCCAAAATGGGACCCTTGAAATATTGCTCAAGGACTTGGAATTTTAGCTTATGCAACACTGATCTCAGAATTTTCAATCTCTGTTGATTATAGTATCCATCCTGAACAGAAGTCTGTTACAGTAACAGAAAATAATTTACCAGTAATCTCTGAGTGGAAAGAATCATAGAACCAGAGCATTTTGGAGCTGGAAGGGAACTTCAGCATCACAAAATTAGTCAGGAGCGGAGTCAGAGCAAGAGTCTAGGACGTATAGATTCTGGGCAAATATACTTTCCCACCACACCACGTTGTCTCATTGTACATAAGCAAAAACGTGGCATTGTCCACAGGATGACAACTGGCCATGAGCCGAAGTAGAAGCACTGACTTGGGAGTGCAGAACCCTGAGTTCTAGTCCTGGTTCTACAACTAACTGTGTGATCTTAGGTAAGTCATTTGATCTCTGCAGTCAGTTTCCTCACATATAACATGAGGGAGTTGAACTTGATGGTCTCTAAAGTCTCCTCTACCACTTAAATTGTAATCAGAATATCGTCTATTGGACAATCAAGTCCCTCAAAGAAAATTTATTGAGCCCAGAGTATTTGTCTAGGTACCAATTTCAGCCTTCTAGCCTTTGCAATCTAGTTAGCAAGGTACTTCACTCAACCTATCTACGTACAGACTGTGGAAGTCTGGTGAAGGGAAGATAGACTCCCCAGCAATTCTGAGTTCTTTCCTATTGGTGATAGTGGGGAGGGAGAGAAGTCCCTAAGGTGAAAGTATGGAGGGCTATATAAGTCTTGAGAGAGGAGATCACTAAAGAGTGAAGGAGAGTTATTTTGGCTATTTATGAGCTCAGGCATGAGTGCTTTGGGAGTTTTTTTGTCAGATTAAATAAGGTCCATCCTATTCAGTGACCTGTTAACCTAAGTTCTCATAAGGAGGGTTGAGGGGCCTAGACATCAGCCAAATTATTGTGTACCCAGGGGAAAAAAGATTTGTGTGAGAGATCTTCAGGATTTAACCACATCTGTGAGGATGATCCACAGTACCACCAATATCAAAGATTTACTGGATATAGAGATGAAAGGCACAGTGTAGTGGTTGGCAGCTCCCTGTTGAGGGTTACTGGAGGTTACCTGGTTCATATATGGAGCTGACATGATAAATTGCAAGGTATGCTGTGCTCTTGAGGTATGTTTCAGGGATATAGCTGCCAAATTTATCTTTTGTGAGATCAGACTAACCATATCATTCCTTTACTTAAGAACCTTCAATGGATCCCCTTCCCTTTAGTATAAATTTATAAAACCTAATAACTGTTATCCATTTGTAGTGATTCACATGGAGTGAACGGCACCACCAAAAGAAAGCATCTCAAGGGACTGGGATGTCCTGGGCAGGAAATAAGGATTTAGTCTCATGGGTGGCCATCTTTCAGCACTGACTAATTGAAGGGAGGGATGTTAGAGGGGCAAAGAAAGAAGGATAAGGGAAATTAATATTTATCTAAGAAGGTGGTAATCAAGAACAGGATTTGGCCACCAGTGGAATACATCTAATATTTTTGCCTGGAGATTTGCCAATATGATCTGGAGGAATTGAAATTGAGGAAAGAAAGGAAGAGAGAAACCTGCCCAGATGCTTCAATCAAATAGCATTTATTAAGTGCATACTATGTTCTACAACTTGTGCTAAGTGGGGATCCAAAGAAAGGCAAAAACCAGCCCTACTCTCTGGGAGCTTATACAACTGCCAGATAAGATATGAAAAGGAATAAAAGGTTCAACTTGAGAAAAAGAATAGTAGTGGCAGCATCCAATAGTTTAGGGGAGACTGTATATTGGAAGAATGGTGGAAATGGTCTACCTAGTTTTAGATCTGCATACACAGAAATATGCAGAATATAGGTAATATACAGAGGAAAGTGGATTTTAACTTAAGAAAGTAAACACAGCCTTCACAGGTATAACTGAGAACTGCTAGAATGTGACTTGTGACTAGAACTTGGCAAGGCATAGACACACCTTGTTCAAAAGAATAGATCAGATGGAAGGGACACTGGAGCAGCATTATATGGTATAAAAAATATACTTATGTGTAAATACACAAGGGAAAAATAGAAGTGACATTGTAAGAGTATATGGATAATGAATTCCTGATGTAGAGCATAAAACCAACAATGAGACAGGATATATTAGTGATGGGAATGTCAATCATCCAGACATCTAATGAATGTCTCTTCCTCCTAAAAGCAGGGCATTTTGTAAATTCTTTCCTTGCCTTGTCCATAATATAATCTTTCAAAAAGTAGAGGGGGAGCTAGGGAAGTGACTATTCTGCAACTAGTTCAGACCAATTCAATAAACATTTATTAAGCACTACTATATGTCAGGCACTGAACAACAAAGAGTAACTAGTTAGTCAAGTGTAAACAGAGACCCTTAGAAATTGGTCATCTCCCATTATGAGATGTGGAGCTGGCATGTGGTGATTAATGATAAATTAATGATAATTATGATAAATAAGCAATGATAAACTCTAGTTCCAGAAATATCCTCACACACATATTAGATTCTAGGGAAACAGATTTGAAAAAAAATCAGAGAAAAGATGGTATGAGACTCTAAAGGGAAGGTTGACTCAAGATGGAAAAACAAAACTTCCCCCCACAATTTGGATTTGGGGGGAATTGCAAATTATTCTGATTTTCTGCTTAAAAGGGGGACCTATGTAAGGAGACTGAGGAGGCAACATAGGAAACTCTAAAACTTTTAAAGAACCTGTCCAAAATATAAAAGAGGTACATCACCAAATATTAATACTAAAAATGGCACAATCCTGCAACACATTTATATAATTTGACTGATAAGTAGAATTTGCAGAGGTTCTGATTTTACCTTAATATGGAAAGTGTTATAAAACTTACATGTCATATAATCAATGAGGAACTTCAAAGAACAGGAGTAAAAGATGTCATCAAGAAAATATGATAGGAAAAGAAGATGGTAATGATAAAGGATGATGTGAACAACCTGAGTTCTCTGATATCCTTGGGAAAGGAGAAAATGAAGGCTTCCAACTATTTGGGTGGCTCCTGTATAGTGAATTTATGTAAGGAAATGGATACACTTTGTTTAGGATGGAAAAGCATCAATGGTCTATCATCTGTGTCATTGGAGAGAACATGCAAATATATGAAATCATGGATAAGTGATAGGGGAATATCTACAACATTTAATGCTTGTATTTTCAATGTGAGATCTTTGCCAAGCATCAGGCAAACTGATATACCACTGGCAAAATATACCCATACTGATATTCTCGCAGTGAATGAAATCGGATGATACAAGGATGTTACCGCCAAATGAAAAGACAATTATGAGGTTTTCAAAAATGTGAATAAAAAATGTTGGTGAACTTGCTTTATTGAGCCAGAAAAGGTAATCAGAAACACCATGTGATAGGACAATTACAGATAAGGAAGATGGAAGTCTAGAGTAGTAGTCACTAGCAGGTAAAGAAGATGGCTTTAGATAGTGGATTTGAGTTTCTGAATTACAACTTAAAAATATAGAAATGAGAAGCTATTGGCCAAGGATGGAATATACCCCAATAAGAATGTATTTGTTTGAAGTCTTGTAGATCAAAAGGGCTTTAAATTAAAAAGGAAAAGAGAAGAAAATTGACCACATACATACCAAAGATGATGTAGGAAGTATAGGAAGACAAATACCAACTGAAATTCCCAGAAATTCACAGGACACAATATCCAAGAAGGAAGCCAGTAACAAATCCTATAGCATCAGATATCCTTTCATACATGCACAGTTTAATAATAACTCACATATAACACTTTAAAGTTTACAAAGCACATTACACACATTATTCCATTTGAGCCTCACAGCAACCTTTAGATACTCCAGATATTATAATTCCTATTTTACAGATGAAGAAACTGAAACTCATGGTCCATAGTCACAAAACCGGTAAGTGTCAAAAGTGAGACTTGAACCGAGATCTTCCTGACTCAAAGTCCAACAACTCACTACACCTGGATGAGTGCTGCCTTCCCAAGTACAGCTAACAAATAAGAAGAATAAGAGATTCTAATGAAAAAAGGCAAATTTGGCCTTAGATGAGTTCAAAGTAGACTGCAACATAAAACCAATGAGGAACTACCAAGAAGAACAGGAGTAAAGAATATTATCAAGGAATTGTATGATAGGAAGAGAAAATGGGCTGATCACATGGCAAGAATGAGCAAAAACCTCAGCAAGAGTACTAAGGAACAAAGGGAATTAGGTCTCATGTGAGTAACTGTGTGTCACTCCACCAGCCCTGAAGTGAAGACCCCAGTATTCATCTCTGGCTAGTTCTGTTCCCTTAGAAGTCACTTGGGAAAGACACCATAGCTAGTGATATGTGAATTGCCCAGCATGGGAAGAAGCTGAAATGGCTTTGAGGTCCAGCCCCCAAGTAAACCACCATCAAAGGGGAAGGAGTCAGAAAACAAGTGATAGGGAAAAATAAGAGAAAAAAAAAAAGACTGTTCTAGCTTCATGTTCATTTAGGAATTCACAGGTTCTTTTTAAAGTAACTTTATCAAGTGTGGATTTATTTTTCTTTGTCTTATAATATTTATTCAGAGATGTCTGTGCTATCTTAGGTGATCTGAAGACCATTTTCCTTTCTTCTTATTATTTTCATTATTTGTTTATTTGTATATGTTCAAGATCTTTAATTGAGTTTTCTTCTTTCTGAAGGGCAAAGGAGCTCAAAATGCAACCTAAGGTGATATACCCCACATATGTGGAAGATATTATGAAGGTAAAATTGACAGAACTTTGCAACCGAACACTAATGTGGGGTAATACAGAGTAGGAGTTGAATATGATACCTAGGTTGTGTGGGTAACTGAAAAGATGGCAGTAATCTCAATCTTAATAGGGAAATTAGGAAGGAGGACTGGGTAGTGGGAAGGAGGATGAGTTCAGCCTTGGGCTTGGTGAGTTTAAAATATCAATAAGACATCCAGTTGGAGATGTTCAAAAGGGAACTGGAGATGTGAGATGGGAGATCAGCAGAGAGGCTAAGGCTGGATATATTTGAGAATCATTAGCATAGAGATGATAATTAAATCTATGGGAGCTGATAAGATCACCAAGTGATTCATATGCAGTTGAATTACTCATAGCCTCAAATCATTTCTAAGGTGTGGAATACTTCAGTTATAGCTTTACCTTTACATTTAGTTGTCTCTGTCTTTGCCCCTTCAACCTTTTAGTTCTGCTAGTTTAAATAGGACCTGAGCTTTATAACTGGATAAAGGCACTTATAAGGAGGAGTATACATTATTCAAAAGGAGCATGAAAGGTAAAAGAAGTGAGTAAATATGCAGTATTATATACTAAAAATATATATTCCTGTGACAAGATGCAGGAACCAGAGGGAAAAAGTTGAAAAGAGTATTTTAGTGAATAAACAGAAGCAAGGTTTTTATCAGAGTATACACTACAGAGCCCCTGGTCAGAAAGAGGAGAAATAGGAGACAAGAAATTGTATAGTAGTCATGTGAGACTTCAATTATTTGAACACCTGTTGGAAAACACTCTCCTTTCTCTTCTTCCTCACTCTTTTTCCCCCCACTTACTCTTCCCCCATCTCTCTCTCTCTCTCTCTCTCTCTCTCTCTCTCTCTCTCTCTCTCTCTCTCTCTCTCTCTCTCTCTCTCCCTTTCTCTCTTCTCTCCCACATCTCATCGATCTTCCCCCTCCTCTCTGTTTCTGTCTCTCTATTCTTCCCTCCCTTTCCTGAAATCAAAGTAAGTAATAGTTTGCTAACTTATCTTAATAATCATTTCAGCCTTCAAAATGTTGAAGACTGCAGGAATTAGAGCTATCCCGAAGTAGAATGCCTCGGGAGGTAGTTCAAAGTCCATTCAAAGTCTGGATGAGCACTTGTTGGGTCTATTGTAGAAAGGATTCTTCAAGTCTTTTCTCGGCCAGGTGGTCCATGAGATGCCTTCCAACTGAATTCTGCAAACTTAGGAACTTTTCACTTCTCCTTGCAGCATACACTACGAGCAAACAGACCACTACCAATAGAACAGCAGTGACAGAGAAGAAAGAAAAGGAAGGAACAAACGTTTATTAAGTACCTACTCTGTGCCAGGCATTGCACTAAGTGCTTTACAGATACCTCCTTTGATCCTTACAACAACTCTGGGAGGTAGGTGCTATTTTCTTCTCCAGTTCAGTGGATTTGAACTTAGCTCTTCCTGACCATAGGGGCAGCTAGGTGGCACAATGGTTAGAGTACTGGACCTAGAGTTAAGAAGATCTGAGTTCAAATGCAGCTTCAGACACTTACTGGCTGAGTGACCCTGGGCAAGTCATTGAACCCTATTTGCCCCAATTTCTTAATCTGTAAAATGAGCTGGAGAAGGAAATGGCATATTCCAGTATCTGCCAAAAAAACCCTCACACACTCCAAATGGGATCACAAAGAGTCAAACACAACTAAAACAACAACTTCTTATTTCCAGTTACACTGGACACAACTGCTGAACTAGTGAGAATAAAGAGGAATTCTAGAAAGTCTTTCACAAAATTCTTTCCAGCTAAGTAAATATAAACCTTAATATTCTAATGAAGAGGAATTAAAAAGCTTCTTGACAAAGGTGAAAGAGGAGAGTATAAAAGCTGGCTTGAAGCTTCATATCAGAAAACTAAGATCTTGGCAAATGGTCCCATCACTTTCCATCAAATAGAGGGAGAAGAAATGGAAGCAGTGTCCAATTTTATATTCTTGGGCTCAAAGATCACTGCAGACAGCAATTTCAGTCATGTGATTAAAAGACACTTGTTCCCTGGAAGTAAAGCTATGGCAGATCGGGACAGCATCCTGAAAAAGAGATATCGTCTTGCTGACAAAGGCCATATAGTCAAAACTGGGGCTTTTCCAGTAGCAATGTTTGCCTGTGAGAGTCCTTCAAGTCTCAGTTAAAAACTCACTTTCAACAGGAAGCTCTTATTTCTAGTATCTTCCCTCTTTTGATTATTTGTCCCATATGTAGCTTATTTGTAGTTTGCATATTGTCTCCCCCATAAGACTATGGCCTCTTTGAAAGTAGAGACTGTCTTTTACTTTTCTTTGTATCCCCATTATTTAGCACAGTGCCTGACCCATAGTAGTGCTTTTAAAATGTTCATTGACTGACTTAGAGAAAGCTCACTAAATACTAAGGCAATAAACACTATTGCTGCAATGTTCCAATTTGGTTTTTTTAAAATTGATTTGGTTTTTTTTTGTTATATTAGTTTCCAAATACATCCTTTTCTTCCCATCCAGTAAGCCTTCCCATGTAACAAAAATGAAAAAAAATGAAAAAAAAGAAAAAAAAACTTCAAAAAACCCCAACCAACGCACCAGCTGTTTCTTCTAAGATTATATATAATCTTCTACATCCTCAATCTTTCCACCTCTGCAATGACGGTGTAGCAGTTGCCCTTGCAGGTGCCTCCCCCACTCCCATCCCAGCATTCCCATCTGCCATTCAAATTGACTGCCAAGGAATTGTTGGGAACTAGCTTCCAACCTCATGTGACCAACTTATAGCTTAAGTTTCTTGACTGGCTATTGAACCTGAACTCTGTGGATATGCTAAAGGAGTGACTCTCCCCTTGCCTGCAGTTGCTAAGCAAGTAAGGACGACAGTATCCATCTGGAGGATTAGGGAAAGGGATACTCTTTAATGGTTAGAGTGTATTCTTTTATTGGGGAACCTAACTTTCTACAGCTACAGCCTTGAGTGGTCTCTCCTCTGACTTACTCACTGTCTATGAACATACCTTGTTTTCACTGCACCTACCCAGCATCTGGGGTAGGTTGGTGGCACAGTGGATAGAGTACCTGGCATGGAGATGGAAAACTCATCTTCCTGAGTTCAAATCCGACCTCAGACACTTACTAGCTGTATTAACTCCGGGCAAGTCACTTAACCCTGTCTGCCTCAGTTTCCTCATCTGTAAAATGAACTGGAAAAGGAAATGGTCAACCACTCCAGTATCTTTGCCAAGAAAACCTCATATGGGGTCACAAAAAATCAGACACTACTAGACAACAACATCAGTTTCTCACACTTGTATGGATTTTTCAAAAATACTTGATGGATGGATAAACTCACTAATTCTCCACACTCATAAGACACATCTTTCCAGTTCTAAAATTCTATTATTCTTTCATCTAATTAAATGTAAAGTACCTACTGCTCATCTGACCCAGTGTGATAAAATAGAATGAGTTCTGGACTTGGAGGCAGGAGACTTTGGGGAGTTAAAATTTAAGCTATTTCAATTCAACAAATATTTGTTTAGTTCTTACTATGTAGAAGGTCCTGTATTAGGTGCTAGGCTGGTAAAAATTGAATATTAAATAGCCCCTGCCCTCAGTTCAATTCCGCAAGCACTTAGTAAGCAAGTATTATAAGCAAACTAGCGACTGTTTATGAAACTCAGATTCAACTGAGGGGATACAATACTTACATGAAGAATTATAAAGATAAATTTAGGACTTGACTTTGAGAGAGGTTAATCTGAATATATGTACACTTGGAAGTCATCTGCATAGAGATAAAAATTGAATCTATAGGAGCAGATAAAATCAGCAAGAGAAAGGGAGAGAAAGAAAGAGGCAAGTACTTAGGATAGAATCCAAATAGAATCATATGACAGGCTGGAAGAGAACCAGGAGGTAGCAGAGTCAGAAAAGCTGAGGCAGGAGCCAAAAGTGTGAAAAGCTACAGAAAGGTGTCAAAGAGGATGTGATCTGAGAAAAAAAGCCACTAGATTTAATAGTGAAAAGGTCACTAGTAATCTCGGAAAGGGCAATTTCAGTAGGCTGAAAACAGATTAGAATAGAGATAAGGAGTATTAAAAAAGTATGGGCAGTTGAATACAGATAGTTCTTTTTAAGAGTTTGGTGATGAAAGGGAGATTGATAGAAGACGATAGTTTGAGGGGATGGCAGAGTCAAATGGAGGTTTTCTGAGAATGAGGCCGATCTGACTCAAAGGTGGTACAGTAGATAAAGTGCCACGCCCAGAGTCAAGAAGTCTCATCTCTCATCTCCCAAAGTTCAAATATGACCTTAAATACTTACTGGCTGTGCGACCCTAGGCAAGTCATTTAACCCTGTCTGCCTCAGGTTCCTCATCTGTAAAATGAGCTAGATAAGGAAATGGCAAACCACTCCAGTGTCTTTGCCAAGAAAACCCCAAATGGGGTCACAAAGAGTTGGACAGGACTGAACCCACTGAACAACAACAAAAGGCAGTGAAAAGGGGAGTCTATAAATAGGGGGAAAATCAAGATTAGAGAGATAGGATAAGCTCCTGAAATATATGGACATGGGGAAGGATTAAGGGCATGCATAGAGGAATTTGCCTTGGTAAGGAGAACCTAGTAGCGGACTCTAAAATGTTTAACAAGTGGCTCTTCTGAGGAGGGAAAGATAAACATGTACCCACAATACATTTTTTCATTTTAATCTTTATTATTATCATTTTCTTCATTAATTTCTTAAGTCTAGATAATCAACAAAACAATAAATCAAGCCCCTATTTGTTGTCTTTGTCTATTTTTATGCTGCAAATGCACACCCTGAAAATTTGACAATTGGCTCTTGAGAGTCTGTTTCAGGTGGAAGAACAAATTCCTCCTCAGAGACTGAAGCAAAAGAGAAGATCGTGATTTCACATGTAAGGATATGGAGTAGGGGAGGTGAATAAATCTTCCTTTTCTCATTAAGGGAGGAGGCAAAAACATCTGATAAAATAAGGTGTTTATGACTGGTACTGATACTTGAGAAGGGAAAAGCTTTTGGCTTTCCTCCATTGACACTGACTAGGTTAGAGAATCAATCAAAAAGAAATGAAAGTCTGGGCATGTAGTAGTGATGGTACAATTGAGGTTAGAAAACATGAATTTGTGGTGAACCCCATCTGGCCTAGTTGAAGACCTAACTCTAGTAGTGTTCGGCCACACCACAGGAGGAGCAGAGAAGGTAGATGGTGGAGGGGTGACCCAGGCTTGAGGACTGGCAGAATATGACTGGCAGTAGGATGGGGGAACTGGGGGAATCAGAAGTGAAAGTCAATTGGTTAATGATAAGTCAAAACTATTAAGGAAAAAAATGTGGTCAGAACAACTTTGATAGTAGGCTAAGAAAACAGAGGGATAGAAGTTCTGTTAAGGCTGAAGTTTAAAAGGAATGAACCAGGAAAAGATGGAAGAAGAGGAAATTGTGATGAGAGAGGGGAATTTCAGAGTTCAGAATCATGAAGGTGATATAATTATAGATTATAGCTAAATCTAAGGTGTGGCCATCTCTGTGATCAAGGTGGAGTAAAGATACAAATCAAGGAAGCTGAAGAAATTGACCACCTGAGAAGTCAGAGTGTTTGAGAGGATATTAACACGTATTGTTGAAGTTGTTGCAGACAAAAAGACTTTTAGCCAGGTTCTAAGTTCCTTAGAAAGGAGGAATAATGAGCCTGATGGATAGTAATAAATATCTAGGATAGTTGATATAGTTGAGTGGCATAATCCTCAAAGAAGGAGAAACTGCTGAGTGAGGGTGGCTGAGGGGGGATCTGGAAGTGAAAATGAGTACTCCTTTTGGCCCAGTGACATGAAAGAAGGAACAATTTGTACTAGAGAAGGTAGCCAGAGATCCAGTCTTTTGGAGAGGAGCAAGTTTCCATGAATACAAAATGATGGGGAAAGTATGAAAGGAAGAGATCTTAGACTTAGTAACTATGTCATTTTTTTAGTTTGACTCTTCATGGCACCATTTGGGATTTTCTTGGCAAAGTTACTGTAGTGGTTTATCATTTCTCTCTACAGATCATTTTTTACCAATGGGGAAGCTGAGGTAAATAGGGTTAGGTGACTTGCCCAGGGTCACAGTTAGTGTCTGAAGTCAGATTTGAACTCCGGAAGATGCTTCTTCCTTACTCTAGGCCCAGTCATCTATCCATTGTGCCACCTAGTTGCCTCAAAGGAACAAAGTGGTCATAGGCAAATCATATCATTTCTTTAAGTCTCAATTTCCACAGCTGTAAAATGGAGGAAATATTGCACCCATAAAATTGTGAGGAAAGTATTCTGTCAATCCCCAAGTGCAATAAAAATGTGAATCATCCTCATCACCATCATCATCGTCATTCTCCTCCTCCTCCTCCTTCTCTTCCTCTGTCTTTTAAGAGTAGATTACCCATCTAGTAGAAGCAGGGCATCAGGCAGGACCCAGGCCAATCTAGGAAGGCTGTGTTTGTGATTCGAGGGTCTCCCTTCTCAAGACCCCGCCTCCACATCTTGTATTATTCTCTGGGAGCAACAGTTGCCTAAACCTCAGCCCCCTGAGGTTCAATTCTGCCTCCTCTGCTTCACCTCCAAGCCCTGCTGGCTTCTCCCCAGCAATATTAAAAGGGAGGAGAACTATTGCTTGGGAAACAATATCTGAGCCAACAATACCTATGTCAGAGATCATTATATGGGCAAGTCCCTTCACCTCTCAAGCCTCAGTTTCCTCACCTCAGAATGAGAGGGTTGGGGGAAATGATGCCCAGCTCTGGCATTTTTTGATTTTGTGCCCCTAATGGAAGTCCTGTATGTCACTGATAGAAAAGGTAATATATCAGAGAAATCCTGTATTACACATGATGACCGGGGCTTAACACTGATAATGTGCAAAAATAGTTTGCTTTGCCACAGGCCTCCTGTGCCATTAGGAATGCAGGTGTGCCAGGCTGACACCTGCCAGGGTGCCTAGGGGGCAGGGTACCAGCCCACGGGAAGGTAATAAAGCAGCCTTGAGTCAGCTCTGCTAATGAGCATCACTTGCTGACTGACTCAGCTCAGGAGGAGAGGAGCTCTTTATTCCTTTTTGGCTTCATGCCCGCTCTTGCTCTATCATAGGGCAATTGTTGCCAAATGGCTTTCATGTCCATCTCGGCAGAAAGAAATTAAAAGAAGATAATCCGAGGGACGAAGTAAGTGGTCCATCGGACATGGGTCATCCCACAGCTTGAGTGGACAGCAAATCTGGTCAAAACTATTTTCTGTGAATTTTTCCCACGTGTATTCCCTTCTACCTAACTCCATCACTCAATTCCCTCCCTCCTACCTTGAACTTTTTGAATAGCAAACTCATTGTCTTCTTACTGAACTCATCCAAAAGGAAGCCTTTGATCTCTTTTAAAATTCCCTGGAGATGCCATGGAAAGCAATGCAGTGGAAAGAGTATGGGACCAGGAGTTTGAGTCCCTGCTCTGTCACTGATTAATCATAAGATTTTAGACAGTGTACCTAACCTCTCTGCCCCTCAGTCTCTATCTATAAAGTAGGGATAATTATGCCTACCCAGCTTACTGGAGGATTCTAGTAGGTGAAAGTGCTTTAAAAGGTATACAATGCTATACGAATGTAAGGTATTGTTAATGAGCCCCTAAATAAACATTGAGATGTTTTAAAAAATTAATTAAAAGCTCACATCAGTTATCAGAGTGTTGGCAAGTACATTACTATGGATTAGGCCCCATTTAGTTACTGTTTCTTAGTTGCTCTGTTTTCAGGTCTCAACAGGGTCACATAGCCTTTTCCTTGCAATTCCTTATCACTTTGGTGATATCTCTGAAAATATATCCTACCAAAAGTATGGCAGGTGAAAAGCTAAGAGAGAACCACACCATGTACATAGCTGGGACTTAGGCTTGTAGACAACATGGGCCAGGTGAGAGAGTATGCTCAGCCTGTGATCTATACTAGACTCTGGTCTGGGGTTTGAAGTAGGATGAGGAATGACGCTCAGAGTCCCTGAATTATGGAAACCCCTATGCAGAAAAAAGCCCTCCAGTGACCTCCCCAGATGGTACTCAAGAGAAGCAAGCAAGCTCAGGGCCAGTTCCTGAAATTAGAGGTTTTTTGGGTGAAGCTGCATTCTTCAGTGCTGAATATAGATGGAACAACAATGAGCTTGCTTTGGGGTAGCACACAAAAAGAGGATCCTTATTCCTACCCTGCATCACAGTTTCTTTGTGTAGCAGGTGTTTCTGTGGACACCATTTCATCTCTGTTGGATGTTCCCTGCTGAGAGAAACAGAATTTGTGAGACACTAGGAAAGAAGCCATATGGCCCTAAAGCGCTTCCACAACTGGCAAAAAGCCATGAGATAGCATAGAAGGGGGCATGGGAGCTGTACACTGGCATACATATCTGGACTGCTTTTCCTTCTTTGCTTTTGAGTTGAATGCTCTTTGGTTGCCATTCAGGGAAGAGGGCAGTGAACTCCAGTTGCCATCAGACTAAGACTTTGGAATTGGGACTGCCAGGTAGTGGAGAGACCCAAGATTCTGTCTGACAATGATTGCACCAGAAGAGAAAACACAGCCTAAATCTGATAATGGAGACCAGGGCACAGTACTTCTTCCTTTAACCCTTTCTACTGCATGCAAGTACAAGTAGTTTGGGACTTTTCCTCTGGCACCTTGAAGATGGGAAGACAAGTAGGAGAAAAATTGGAAAGATGGTGGGAGACAGATGTTTCTCTCTAGGTTTTAGGAGCATTTATTTTCCTTTGATTTTTACCATATTCAATAAATTATGTGATTACACTATGTTAAGTACCTGTAGCTTGTGAATGTAGCAGAGGAGAAGAGGAGGGGTGTCATTGATTAAGAGATAAAACTCCAGAAGTGGGGTGGGAGCTCTAGAATAAAAGATCTCAAGTGTTTGGTATTCTGAACAGTATTCCATCTCTTCCCTTAGCTAAATTCTGAACTTGGCCAGGGTGTGTTTAAACTATGGCAAGGGATTGGAACAGCATAAGCATTTGCTAGATGGTGCAGTGGATAGAATGCCAGGCCTGAAGTTAAGCTCATTTTCCTGAGTTAAAAATCTGCCCTCAGTTGCTAACTGTGTGACCCTGGGCAATTCTCTTAACCCTATTTGCCTCAATTTCCTCATATGTTAAATGAGCTGGAGAAGAAATTGCAAAATACTCCAGTATCTTTGCCAAGAAAACCCCAAATAGGGTCACAAAGAGTGGGACATGACTGAAGAACAAAGTATTTGCAACCTGAGTTCCCTCTGATGGTCAGAGGTGATATTGCCACCTTTTGGGAGACTCCCACACATGCACCTGAGAGACTCTGATGAGACCAGTTAGTAAGTAGCTTGAATATCTCTCCATCTGGTGGAAAATTTATAAATTACATTTCCTTACTGAATAATTAACAGTAATTTAGCATTGCCATTCTGGAGGATATATAATGTTCACTAATAAAAGCTAGCATTTATGTCATACTTTAAGATTTGCAGAGAGCTTTGCAAATATTTTCTCATTTTATCCTCACAGCACCACTGAGAAGTGGGGCTCTTTTGATCCCTGTTTTACAGCTGAAGAAACTTCTGAGAGAAGTTATGCCTTGCCAGGGTCACACAGCTAGTAAGTGTCTGAGGCAGCATTTGAACTCTGATCTTCCTGACTCCAGGTCCGGCGCTCTATCTACCAGGCTGCACATTATGAGCTAATTTGTATGTACTGCAAAGCAGTGTTCCAAGTATCATATGCCCCAATTATACACATACAAAGTATCACCTGTAAATTCTAAAAGGGAAAGAAGTCCTGAATTGCCTTTCTGGCATGTCTATCATAGTGATAGACATATCATATAAGACATTTAGACATATCAATTGTTCTGAGAACAATTTGCCTGGAGTTGCAAAACTAATTCGGTGGCAGAAATAGAGCTAGGGTCAAAGACTCCTAATGCTCAGTCTTGGGCTCTTTCTATTATATTATTCTCTCTCTCAGAAAGAATCCCAAACAAGGGATGGTCCACAGGATGGACCCAGAAGGAGCGAGAGCCTTGGGGAGACCTTCCACTCTCCTCCCCTTGGATTATGGTCCTGTCTCTGTCACTAAAGTTGATAGAATTGGGACAAGTAGTTTTACCTCCCTGAGTCTCATTTCCCTCAATCAGTAAATTATGTTGAAGATAGGTTGAACAATTCCAGCGTTCTATGGTGCTGAAGTAAAGGGGATGAATGTAGAGATGCTATAAGCTTGAAGTGAATTTTCTGTTGCTGATGGGAGAAGAGAATGAAGTCTTTAGAGGGGCCATGGGACAAGAGAGGGGCATTTTGCTAGAAGTGAGGCAGGTAGGTAGCACAGTGGAGAGAGTGTTAGACTAGGAGACAGGATTACCTGAGTTCAAATCTTTTTTAATTAATTAATTTATTATTAGTTTACAACATTCAGTTCCATAAGCTTTTGAGTTTTAAATTTTCTCCTACTTCCTGCCCTCCCCCCTCCCAAGAGATTGTGCAATCTGATATAGGCTCTACATATACATTCATATTAAACTTACTTTCACATTAATCATGTTGTGAAGAAGAATTATAACCAGTGGAATGAACCATAAGAAAGAAGAAGCAAAACAAGATACCTGAATTCAAATCTTGCTTCAGATACGTAGCAGCTGTATGATCCTGGACACGTCACTTAACCTCTCTCAGCCTTAGTTTCTTCATCTGTAAAATGGGGATCACAAAATCCTCTACCTCCCAGGACTGCGGTGAGGATCAAATAGCCAATATGTACTGTATAAATGCTAGCTGTTTTTGTTATCTTCATTGCACCTAATTCCATCTTGACTTCTGAAATTTTTAATCATCTAAAATCAAAGGTGTCTTTGTCTCTCCTGTCCCACTGTCCTAAGAAGTTCCACAAACTGATGTAACTGAATCAGAGTTATCATGATATGGGAATCCCTAGCCTTCTCTCAGTGAGTCACTAAAATGGCTTTCTGAGAAGATCAGGTTCTGAGTAAATAGTTTGGTCACTGGAATGCAAACAAACTGAGTACAGTGAGAGTGTTGTGTAGACAACCAGAAGATGCTATAAATGGAAAGGCTGAGCAAAGGTGAGAACAGTAGGGATTCTAAGCACAGGCACGTGGGGAATCAGGATCAGTCCTAGCCAGCTGGGAGTTGGTGATGGTAGATGAAGTGATGAGGGGAGTAGGATGAGGGGAGTAGTTTGGTGAGGAGAAGTATACAGTGAAGGTCAAAGAGATTAAAGACAAGAGAGGACATGATCATAGATGAAGTAGGAAGTTATGGTGCTATGTTATCAAGAGTACTAGGAGGGAGCAGCAGGACCAGGATAGTAGAGAACAGGCAGCAACTCAACTGAACTCTCCCAATGTTCCCCTCCAAACAACTTTAAAGTAATTCTTCAAGGGGTAGAGCCAAGATGGCAGAATGAGAACTGTGTACTCACCTAAACTCTTAGACAAACTTCTTCAGATACCTCTAAAAAGGGAATATGACCAAATTTTAAAGGTGCAAAATCCAATAGGAGACAGACTGTGGCAGATTCACAAACCAGGACAGACTGGAAGGTCGACAGGAAGGATATTTTCCACGGGGGTCGAGGAGCATACAGCACACAGCAAAACAAATCCATGGAGGCAGGGCCAAGCAGGAAAGCCCTGGGGTGACCTGAAGCAGCAGCAGCATGGCTTAGTGGCAGCCCTCGGCAGAAGTCCAGTGGAGCAGAGCAAGTGACAGTTGCTGTAGCCCAGGTATCAGCAGAGGCTGCTCCTGAGACTATCAGCCCACAGATTAAACATTAGTAAAACTTCTGGGAGCCAAAATGGTGGAGTAATGAGTAAATACTCTCTCCCCCTCCCCTTATTGACCTTGAAAGAACCATAAAATATTTCCCCAGAGAAATCCTGGATCAGTGGAATCAGCAGAAGGGGCAAACAGTCTCATAGCATGTGAAGCTAGGAAAATCACTAGAGAGTATTCCTCTTATTGTGGTGGAGAACCAGAGCTGTCTCAGACAGTCCCACCTCAGAGAACCACAGAGATCTGGAGTTCCAGGGGGAGTGGAACCACCAATACCAGGAGCCCAGGTTTGCCTCAGTGCTCCAGGGGAAATGGAAAGACACTAGGGCAACTGGGATCACCAACCCCTGAGTTTGCCTTTGCTCTAGCTCAGCTGATGAGATCTCCTGTGACCAGACCACCCGTCCCCCACATTTAACAAGCTAGCTCCAGGGCTAATCCAGGGAAACACAAAACAAAAACAAAAAAAAACAAAAAAAAAAGTCACCTGATCTCTGCTTACTCACACCAGCCAGCTCAGCACCAGGTTCTTTAGCTTCTAGATGAAAGAACCAGAGGCCACAATACACAAAGTGTCATCATCATGAGTAAGAAGAAACAAAGCAAGAGGGAAAAGACCATAAAATCTTTCTATGATGACAAGGACCAAAACACAAATACCAAAAAGGTCAGCATTGAGACTGTACTCCCATCTGAAACTTCAGAAGGGACTATGAACTGCTTGCATGCACAAAGAGCACTTTTAGAAGAGCTGAAGAACAAAACAGAAGAAAAACTGGCCAATGATTTTAAAAGTATGAAAAAAGAATTTACTGAAGAGAACAGCTGTCTAAAGAGGAAGATTGACCAAATGGAAAAAGAAGTACAAAAACTAACCAGAGAAAATAACTCCTTAAAAAAAAATAATTGGACAGATGGAAAAGGAGATGCAAAATGTAACTGAAGAAAACAATTTGATAAAAATTAGAATTGAGCAAGTCGAAGCTAATGACTCTATGAGACATCAAGAGTCAGTCAAAGAAAATCTAAAGAATGAAAAGATAGAAGAAAATGTAAAATATCTAATTGAAAAAACAACTAACCTGGAAAATAGATCCAGGAGAGAAAATTTAAGAATTATTGACCTACCAGAAAGCCATGATGAAAAAAGAGCCTGGACAATATATCCCAAGAAATCATCAAGGAAAACTGTCCAGAAGTGCTAGATCCAGAGGGCAAAATAGTCATCGAAAGAATTCACTCTTCACCTCCCAAAAGGGATTCCAAACTAAAAACACCAAGAAATATTGTTGCTGAATTCCAGAACTATCAAGTGAAGGAGAAAATACTACAGGCAGCCAGAAAGAAATGATTCAACTATCAAGGAACTATAGTCAAGATCACACAAGATCTTGTAGCTTCTACACTAAAAGACTGAAGGAATTGCAATATGATATTCTGTAAGGCAAAGGAGCTGGGACTACAACCAAGGATCAATTACCCAGCAAAGTTCAGCATAACATATTAGGCAAAGAGATGGACATTCAATGAAACAAGGGATTTCCAGACCTTCCTGATAAAAAGGCCAGAACTCAATAGAAAATTCAATCTTCAAATGCAGGTTTCAAGAGAAGAATAAAAAGGTAGGGGGAAAGAAAAACTTGTTACTCAATTTGGGCAAACTGTTTACCTCCCCATTAGGGAGGTTAATCTTGAGAATTATATATCTATTATGAAATATAAAAGGGATATACATAGAGGGAATGGGTATAAAGTAAATTATGTGATGATAAAAATGTGATTTAAGCATATGAAGGGATTGTAACAGGAGATGTGAAAAGGAGGAAGCAGAAAATGGTAAATTACATCACAAGAAGAAGTACAAAATTATATTACAGTAGGGGGAAAGAGGGGAGGGAGATGAGCATTGTTTGAGAGGTACTCTTGTCTGATTTGTTTCAAAGAGGGAACAACAAAATTAAGTATATAAATCTAACTAGCTCTATAGGCTAGTTAGGGAAAGGGGGGAAGAAAGGGGAGGGGAGGCTAAAAGGGAGGGAAGAAGTAGTAAGGGTAAAGGGAGTAAAAGGGAGGGGGCTGAAAGAAGGAAGGGAAGACCGAAGGAGGTGGTGGTCAAAAAATTAAAACTTTATTGTGGCGGTGAAGGGAGAAGGGAGAACTAAAAGCACAAACGGTGGGAAAGAGGATGGAGGGAGACACAGATAGTAATCATAACTGTGAATTTGAATGGGATGAACTCTCCCATAAAATGGAGATGCATAGCAGAATGGATTAAAAGCCATAATCCAACAATAGGTTATTTACAAGAAACACATTTGAAATGGGGGGATACACACAGGGTAAAGGTAAAAGGTTGGAGCAGAATATATTGTGCTTCAGCTGTTGTAAGAAAAGCAGGGGAAGCAATCCTAATCTCAGACAAAGCAAAAGCAGAAACAGATCTAATCAAAAGAGATAAGGAAGGAAACTATATCTTGCTAAAAGGCACCATAGACAATGAAGCAATATCATTACTAAACATATATGCTCCAAGTGGTATAGCATCCAAATTCTTAGAGAAGTTAAGGGAGTTACAGGGAGAAATAGAGAGCAAAACTATACTAGTGGGGGACCTCAACCTCCCCTTCTCTAACTTGATAAATCTAACCTTAAAATAAGCAAGAAAGAAGTTAAGGAGGTGCATAAAACTCTGGATAAAATAGATATGATAGGTCTCTGAAGAAAATTGAATGGGGATAGAAAGGAATATGCCTTTTTCTCAGTGGTACATGACACATATACAAAAATTGACCATGTATTAGGGTATAAAAACCTCACAATACAGTACCAAAAGGCATAGATAGTCAGTGCATCCTTCTCAGATCATAATGCAATAAAAATTATATGTAATAAAAGGTCATGGATAGAACAAAAATTAATTGGAAACTAAAAATCTCATCCTAAAGAAGGAGTGGATTAAACAACAAATCATAGAAACAATCAATAACTTCATTCAAGAGAATGACAATGATGAGACAACCTACCAAATCATATGGGACACTGCAAAAGCAGTTCTTAGGGGAAATTTTACATCTTTGAATGCTTCCATGAATAAAATAGAGAAAGAGGAGATCAATAAATTGGGCATGCTGCTGAAAAAGCTTGAAAAAAAAACAAATTGAAAATCCCAAAGTAAATATCAAATTAGAAATACTGAAAACCAAAGGAGAGATTAATAAAATTGAAATTAAGAAAACTATTGAACTAATAAATAAACCTGAGTTACTTTTATGAAAAAATCAATACAATTGGCAAACCTTTGGTCAATTTGATTTTAAAAAAGAAAGAAGAAAACCAAATTACCAATATCAAAAATGAAAGGGGTGAACTCACCTCCAATGAGTGGAAAATTAAAACAATAATTAGAAATTATTTTACCCAACTTTATGCCCATAAATACAACAAATTAAATGAGATGGATGATTATTTTAAAAAATATAAATTGCCCAGATTAACAGAAGAGGAAGTTAAACAACCCCATCTCAGAAAAAGAAATTGAACAAGCCACCAATGAACTCCCTAGGAAAAAATCTCCGGGGCTGGATGGATTTACAAGTGAATCCTTTCAAACATTTAAAGAACAGTTACTTCCAATACTTTATAGACTATTTGGGAAAATTGGGGAGGAAGGAGTCCTCCCAAATTCTTTTTATGGTACAAATATGGTTTTGATACCTAAATCAGGAAGAGTCAAAACAGAGAAAGAAAATTATAACCCAATTTCTCTAATGAATATAGATGCAAAAATTTTAAATAAGATTTTAGCAAAACAAATACAGCAACTTATCATGAGAATAATACATTATGATCAGGTAGAATTCATACCAGGAATGTAAGGCTGGTTCAGTATTAGGAAAATTATTAACATTATTGATCATATCAACAACAAACAAAAACCACATGATAATTGTGATAGATGCAGAAAAAGTTTTTGACAAAATGCAACACCCATTCCTATTGAAACATTGGAAAGCAGAGGAATAGATGGAACTTTCTATAAAATAATAAGCAGTATCTACCTAAAATCTTCAGCAAGCATTATATGCAATGGAGATAAGCTAGATGGATTTCCAGTAAGATCAAGGGTGAAACAAGGATGTTGATTATCACCACTATTATTCAATATGGTACTAGAAATGTTAGCTGTAGCAATTAGAGAAGATAAAGAAATTGAAGGAATTAGAATAGGCAAAGAAGAAACTAAGTTACCATTCTTTGCCAACAATATGATGATATATTTAGAGAATCCCAGAAATTCAAGTAAAAAACTACTTGAAATAATAAACAACTTTGGCAAAGTTGCAGGTTACAAAATAAGCCCACACAAATCTTCTGCATTTCTATATATTACTAACAAGTCTAATAGCAAGAGATAGAAAGAGAAATCCAATTTAAAGCTAGGGTAGACACTATAAAATATTTGAGGGTCTACTTGCCAAAATAAATCCAAGCATTATATGAACACAATTACAAGACACTTTTTGCATGAATAAAGTCAGATCTAAGTAAGTGGAAAAACATCAATTGCTTGTGGGTGGGCAGAGCCAATACAATAAAAATGGCAATTCTACTTAAATTAATTTACTTATTTAGTACCATTCAAATCAAACTATCAGATAACTATTTTCTAGAGCTAGAAAAAATAATATCAAAATTCATCTGGAAGAACAAAAGGTCCAGAATATCAAGGGAATTAATGAAAAGAAATGCTAAGGAAGGTGGTCTAGCTCTACCAGATCTCAAATTGTACTATAAAGCAGGGATTATCAAAATCTCTTGGTACTGGCTAAGAAACAGAAGGGCAGAAAAGTGGAATATGCTAGGTACTCAAGACACACTGTTTGATAAATCCAAAGACCCCAGTTTCTGGGATAAGAACTCACTGTTCAAGAATTGCTGGGAAAACTGGATAACAGTGTGGCAGAAACTAAGCATAGATCACTTTCTGACACCATACACAAGAATGAAGTCCAAATGGGTACATGATCTAGGTATAAAGATTGATGCTATAAACAAATTAGTGAAGCAAGGATTAGTGTATTTATCAGGTTTATGGAGAAGGAAAGAATTTTTGACTAAAGAAGAGATAGAAAGCATTATGAAGTGCAAAATGGATAATTTTGATTACA
Source organism: Potorous gilbertii (assembly GCA_028658325.1). Lineage (NCBI taxonomy): Eukaryota > Metazoa > Chordata > Mammalia > Diprotodontia > Potoroidae > Potorous > Potorous gilbertii. Next base: position 208,223,831 of record CM053769.1, on the reverse strand, counting down.
TTAAAATGAAAGGTTTTGCACAACCAAACCCAATGCAACCAAGATTAGGAGGGAAGCAGAAAACTAGGAATGAATCTTTGCACTAGTGTTTGTGATAAAGGCCTCATTTCTAAAATATATAGAGAACTGAGTTAAATGTAAAAGAATACAAATCATTCTCCAGTTGATAAATGGTCAAAGGATATGAACAGGAAGTTTTCAGAGGAAGAAATTAAAGCTATCTATAGTCATATAAAAATGTTCTAAATCACTATTGATTAGAGAGATGCAAATCAAAACAACTCTGAGATACCACATCACACCTATCAGATTGGTCAACATGATAAAACAGAAAGATGATAAATGTTGGAGAAGATGTGGGAGAGTTGGAACACTAATTCATTGCTGGTGGAGTTGTGAACTGATCCAACCATTCTGAAGAGCAATTTGGAACTATGCCCAAAGGGCTACAAAAATGTGCATACCCTTTTGACCCAGCAATATTGCTTCCAGTACTATATCCCCAAGAGATCATAAAAATGGGAAAGAGTCCCACAAGTACAAAAATATTTATACCAGCACTCTTTGTGGTGGCCAAAAACTGGAAATCAAGGGGATGTCCATCAGTTGAGGAATGACTTAATAAATTATGGTATATGAATGTAATGGAACACTATTGTGCTATAAGAAATGGTGAACAGGAAGACTTCAGAGAGACCTGAAAAGACTTATATGAACTGATGCTGAGTGAAAGGAGCAGAACCAGGAGAACTTTGTACACAGCAACAACCACAGTGTGCAAAGATTTTTGCTGGTAGACTTAGAAATTCATTGCAATGCAAGGACTTAAAAAAATTCCCAATGGTCTTTTAAGGCAAAATGCCTTCTATATCCAGAGAAAGTGCTATGGAATTCAACTGCAGAATGTAGCAGATCATTTTGTTTTGTATTACATTTTGGTTTGTTATATGATTTCTCCCATTCATTTTAATTATTCTATACAACATGACTATAAGGAAAATGTATTTAATAGGAATGTATGTGTTGAACCTATATAAAATTGTATGCCATCTCAGGGAGGGAGAGGGGGAGGTAAAGAAGAGGTAAAGGGAGAGAGGGGAAAAAAAATCTAAGTTATATGGTAGTGATTGTAGAACACTGAAAAGAAGAAAAGAAATAATTCTTCCAATCAAATTTTGGAAAAGTAGATCCAACAAAAGGTCATAGGGAGATATTTTTCTGACCTAAGACCACTTAGATGGTTGACAGGAGATGTCTGTGACACCTAATTTGGGGCCCAGAATACAACAGCAGATTTCAGGAGCTCTAGCCTAGAGATGGTTAAGGGGTGAAGTGGAAGGAATGTCACACAACTGATCAGAAAAAGATCACAGGGGACCCTTTTTTTTTTTTTTGCTAATATTGGGTACAGCTGGTGCTGATTGGCAACTCTGTTGTCCATCCAGGTAGAGAGTTGCACATGTGATTGGTCACAAGGGAGCAGGGGCCCTTCATGGGTAAAGACTAAAGCACCAAAAAAAGAGAGCAACGACCATAGCACTCCTAGAATTACGACCTTGGAAGCACCAAAAACTTGCAGACCCTCAGTTCTAAAAATAGCATCATGAAAAGAATGAAACTTGGGACAGTGCCTTCCCATACCCAGGGTAGCAGAGACCACCTTTAGCATTAAGTTCAAAGTCAAGAAATAATCTGGAAAAAATAAGAAAAAAAAAACTTACTCATAAAAAGCTGCTATAGTGGAACGGAAGACCAAGACATAAAATCAGAAGAAAACAACAATGTGAAAATATACTAACAAAGTCTCAAAGGAAAATACTAATTGACTCCAAGTCCAACAAGAATTCCTGGAAGAGTTAAAGAAAAATATAAAAATGGTTGAGGAAAAATTGAGAAAAGAAATGAGAGTGCTACAAGAAAATTATGAAAGGAATAGTTTGGTAAAAGAGGCATAAAAATTCACTGAAGAAAATAACCTTCTTAAAAAGCAGAATTGGCCAAATAGAATAAGAGGTACAAAAGGTCACTGAAGAAAATAATTCCTTAAAAATTGGAACTGGACAAATGGAGGCTAACAACTCCATGAGACATCAAGAAGAAATAAAACAATATCAATAGAATAAAAAATAGAAGGAAATATGTCATCAGAAAAATAACTGATCCAGAAAATAGACCAAGAAGAGATCATTTAAGAATTATTGGACTACCTGAAAGCCATGATCAAAAAAAAGAAGAGGGTGTGAGTTGATTATGTTGGGATTATCAAAAAATTGAAGGGTTGAGATAAATGAATGTACTGGGAGAAGGGAGAAGGGAGAGGTAGAATGGGGGAGATTTTCTCACATAAAAAAAGGCACACAAGGAAGTTTTTATATTGATGCCGTAAAAGGGAGGGGGTGGTAGCACAATGCTTGAACCTCACTCTCACCAGAATTGATTCAAAGAGGGAAGAATATGTGTGTATGCATATATACACATATGCATGCATATATTTATATACACATATATGTATATACACACATACACTCAGATGAGTATAAAAACTTATCTTACCCAATAAGGAAATAGGAGGGGAAGTGGATAAAAGAGAGTGGGGAGAAATGATAAGAGGGAGGGTAGATTGAGAGAGTCAGTGGTCAAAAACAAAACAGACTTTTGAGGAGAAATAAGATACAAAGAGAGAAAGAAAAACAAAAAAAAATAGGATGGAGGGAAATGCAGAGTTAGTAATCATAAATGTGAATGTGAATGGGATGAGCTCATCCGCAAAATAAAAACAAATAACAGGATGGATTAGAAACCAGAATCCAACAATATGTTGTTTACAAGAGACACACTTGAAACAGAAAGACACACAGAGTTCCAATAAAGACTGGAGTAGAATATGTTATTCTTCAGCTGAAGTGAAAAAAAAACACATGGGTAGCAATCATGGTCTCACTCAGACAAAGCAAAAATAAAAACATACCTAATTTTAAAGAATAATTAGGGCAACTACATTTTGCTTGAAACAAAAACTAAACACCATAGACAATGTAGTATCAAAAAGAATTACAATGATAAAGGTCTCATTTCTGAAATATATATGGAACCGAATCAAATTTATAAAAATAAGAGCCTTTTTTCAGTTGATGTATGATCCAAGGACATGAACAGGCAGTTTTCAAAAGGAGAAATCAAAGCTATCTATAATCCTATGAAAAAAGGCTTGAAGTCACATTGATTAGAGGAAGGCAAGTTAAAATAACTCTGAGGTACCACCTCACACCTATTGAAAATGACAAATGCTGAAGGAGATGAGGGAAAATAGGTATGCTATTGTGCAGTTGTGAATGGTCCAAGCATTCTGGAGGAAATTTGGAGCTATGCTTAATGAGTTATAAAAGTCTGCATATTCTATGAGTCGGCTACTAGGTCTACTAGACCACTACTAAGTTTGTATACCAAAGAGATCAAAGGAAAAGGAAAAGAACCTGTGTGTAAAAAAATATTTATAGCAGCTCATTTTGTGGTGGCAAGGAATTGGAAATTGACAGGATGCCCATCAATTGGGGCATAGCTGAACAAGTTGTGACATATGATTGTGATGGAGTATTATTGTGCTGTAAGAGATGATGGGGGTGGGGTTCAGAAAAAAAAACAACATGGTAAGGCCTGTATGAACTGATAAAAAGTGAAGTAAGAGCTGGGAGACAATAAAAAGACTTTCCTACTCAGATCAATACAATGATTTAAGACAATTCCAAAAGACTCATGATTAAAAATGTTATCCATCTCCAGAGAGAGCTGAAGAACTCTTAATGCAATCTGAAATATAATTTTCTCTATTTTTTTGTTTGTTTGGCTAATATGGAAATATGTTTTGCATGATTTCACATGTATAATTGATATCATATCACTTACCTTTTCTGTGGGTTAGGGAGGGGTGGGAGAGAGGGAGAGAATTTGTAACTCAAAATTTAAAGAGAAAAGAATGTTTAAAATGGATAAATAATAAATTTTTAAAAAGGAATACTACGGAATCCCCAATATAGTATTCTCCCATTCACTCTTACCAGCTGGGTGATGCATAAAATGACAATATATGACTTATTCCTTTACCTTAAGTTTTTGATCCCTGTTAAAATACAAATACCTCTGGGAATGACTACTAGGTATACATGTCCATCCCTAGTCTTTCTACTGAACTTCGGTCCTGCATTACCAGTTGTTTGTTGGACATTTCAAACTAGATGTAACGTAGGTATCTCAAACTCAACATGTCGAAAACAGAATTCATGATCTTTCCTCCACTACCTCTCTTATAAAACTCTCTACTTCAGTAGATGTCATCACCATCCTTCAAGGAGCCTAGGTTTAAAGCCTCAGACTTATCCTTGACTCTTCCTCCTTACTCATCCCATGTAAGTCAGCTAAGAATCTTGTCAATTCTAACTTCACAGCATCTCTCCACAACCACTAGCTCAGTTCATCATCTTTTGCCTGGACTATTAAGAGAGCCTCCTATGCAGTCTCCATGCCTTGTTTCTTCCCTCTCCAAGCTGTTCTCTGCTCAGATGCAAAGGTGATATTCCTAAAGAACAGATCTAACCATTTCACTCTTATGCACAATTAACTTCAGTGATTCCCTATCATTTCTAGGACCAAATGCAGACTATTCTGTTCAGCATTTAAAGCTATTCACAGCCTGGCTCCAGTCTGCTTTTCCTGGCTTATTATATATTACTTGCCTTCACACTGTTCTGTTCAGCCAAACTGGCTCTCTTATTATCCTCCACCCAAGACTTTCCATTTTCCATCCCTCTACCTTTGCACAAGCTCTCCTCCATCACTGGAATGCACCCTTTCTTCATCTGTACCTCTTAGAAATTTCAAACACAGCTCAGCCTTCACAGCCTTCTTACCAGCTGCTAGTGCCTGTCTCCCAAAATTGTGTTGTATTTATTTTATACAAATATGTATACTGTGCATGTGGTTTCTTCTATAAGATATAAGCTACCTGAGGGCAGAGATTTTTTTTTTACTTTAGTCTTTGTATCCCTAATGTCTAATACAGTGCTTGACATGTAGAAGGCAGGTACTTAATAAATACTTGCCAATTGAATAGGAAGGATAACATTTCACAGATATCATTTTCACATTAACTTAATTTTTAATTTTTTAATTTTTTTAATATAAATTTATTTATTTAACTTTTTACATTCATTTTCACAAGATTTTGGGTTCCAAATTTTCTCCCCATTTGTCCCCTCCCCCAACCCCAGTACACCGAGCATTCTAATTTCCCCTATCACCAATCTGCCCTCTCTT
>CM053769.1:208163608-208218021 GCA_028658325.1 Potorous gilbertii | reverse complement strand
AGTTTCTCTGTCTGATACTGAGAGAAGATAATGAGAGCACATTACTGGATTAGTGTGAGTCGCAAATGGGATAACATTTAAAGCACTATGAAAATGTTAAAATGTGTTATAAATGCTAGCTGCTGTTATTGCTATTATTACATAGTTTGAGGGCCCATTGGTGAGTGAGGGGGATGTCTACTTCAAGCATATGAACACTTGCCCAGCAAAATGAGTAGATGAGACCAATTTGTTTCAGTAGCCATGAAAGTAGGTAAAGCAGGCTCTGTTGAGGGCTTACAGTTTGGTCAGATATCCAAGCCACCAAGGTCAAATGTACAAGAATACAAGTCATTCCCCAGCTGATAAATAGTCAAAGGATATGAACAGGCAGTTTTCAGAGGAAGAAATAAAAGCTATCTATATGCAATATAGATATGAAAAAATGCTCTAAATAACTATTAATTAGAGAAATGCAAATCAAAACAACTCTGAGATACCACATTACACCTATCAGATTGGCCAACATGACAAAACAGGAAGATGATAAATGTTGGAGAAGATGTGGGAAAGTTGGAACACTAATTCATTGCTGGTAGAGCTGTGAACTGATCCAACCATTCTGGAGAGCAATTTGGAACTATGCCCAAAGGGCTACAAAAATGTGCATACCCTTTGACCAAGCAATATCACTTCTAGGACTGTATCCCCAAGAGATCAAAAAATGAGAAAGGGTTCCACATGTACAAAAATATTTACAGCAACTCTCTTTGTGGTGGCCAAAAACTGGAAATCAAGGGGATGCCCATCAGTTGGGGAATGACTGAATAAATTGTGTTATATGAATATAATGGAATACTATTGTGCTATAAGGAATGATGAACAGGAAGACTTCAGAGAGACCTGGAAAGACTTATATGATCTGATGCTGAGTAAAAGGAGCAGAACCAGAAGAACTTTGTACCACAGCAGCAATCGCAGTATGTGAGGAATATTTCTGGTAGACTTAGTACTTCATTGTAATGCAAGGACTTAAAAAATTTCCAATGGAGTCTTGAGGCATAATGCCTTCCACATCCAGAGAAAGAATTATGGAATTCGATCTGATCACATAATGAATCAGACCATTTTCTTTTGTATTATGTTTTGTTTTGTCTTGTTTTATGATTTCTCCCATTCATTTTAATTCTTCTGTGCAACATGACTAAGGTGAAAATGTATTTAATAGGAATGTATGTGTAGAACCTATATAAAATTGTATACTGTCTCAGGGAGGAGTGGGGAGGGAGGAGGGAAGTAGGGGAAGTTCTAAGATATGTGGGAGTTATTATAGAACACTGAAAATGAATAAAATAATTTTTAAAAAAAGATTTCATCAACTCTCATGTATTTCATTGTCTTTTTAAAGCAGGTGATGGCCAAATCTGTTAATCATCCCTAATCTTTTTTTCTGAACTCCAGTCCTAACTCACCAACTGCCTAGGTATCACTACCTGCATGTCCAGGTAGCTCAATTTGTTGTTGTTTTGTTATTGTAGTTGTGCCTTCATTTTCTCCCCCCCTCCATTAATCAATTAATTAATTAATTAATTTTTAATTTTCAACATTCACTTCCATAAGTTCCAAATTTTCTCCCTCTCCCTTTCCAAGATGGCATACAATCTTATACAGGCTCTACACATACATTCCTTTTGAACACATTTTCACATTAGTTATGTTGCATAGAATTATGATGAATGAGAGAAACCAAGAGAAAGAAAAAACAAAACCAAAAAGGAAAATAGTCTGTTTTGCTCTGTATTCTGACTCCATAGTTCTTTCTCTGGATGTGGATAGAATTTTCTATCATGAATCCTTTGGAATTGTTTTAGGTCCTTGCATTGCTGAGAAGGGCTAAGTCTACCAAAATCAGTCATCCCACACTGTGGCTATTTCTGTGAACAATGTTGTCCTGTTCACTATACTTAATATCAGTTTGTTCCTTCATTTTAGAAGAGGATCAGTGACATCACAAGATGATGTCTTGACTTGCGAATGGATTGGATTTAAATGAGGCAGAGTTCAGCACATCCAGAGTGGACCCATTATCTTCTCCTTATCTTCTCAAAATTCATTCCTTTTCCAAATTGCTCCGTTTCTGTTGAGGACCTCACCAAACTTCCCATCACTCAGCTTCATAACCTTGGAAGCCATACTCAACACTTCACTCTCCCTCCTATCCAGATAGTTCATGAATCTTGTTGATTTTATCTCCACATCTCTCACTTCTGTCCTCATCACTCCACTCACATAACTTCTGCCCTAGTTCAAGCCCTCACCAGCTTTCACCTACAGTATTGCCATAATCTCAATTCCTTTCCTACCCCACTCCCTACTGTCCCTGCTGTTTCCAGTTTCTTCCCTATTTGATCTCCCTTGCACATACTCAAATATTAAAATGTACCTGTGATGTCATCTCTTTGGATACTCCCCCTACTGATGGAAATCAAAATCCATCCATTATTGCCCATTCATTCTGTTGAACTGTCCATGTTTTCTCCCAAGTTTGCCACAGGGGGAATTGGAAGAGTTCCTTGATATTTTCTTGACATTTTGAGGGTTCCAGTAGATTACTTTTGACTATCTTGTCCCCTTGTGATCCCTGACCCTCCACATGAAGTATCACCCTCCACATAGCTGCCAAATCGATATTCTTCCTATAGAATCATAATAGTAGATATCGTTTTATGTATCACTTAGGCTCTTGCAAAAATGCTTTTTGTATATTGCATCATCCTGATCCTCCCAGCTCTGTCAGGTAGGTGCTATTATTATTTCTATTTTGAAGTGCTGAGTGGGCCACTCCCCTAATAAAAAATTTCAGAGACTTCCTTTTACCTCTAGGATAAAATATAAAATCCTTAACCAGGCATTTAAGGTCCTCCAGACTCTGCCTCTCTCACTTACCTTTCCAGTTTTATTTCATAGTACCCTCTCCTTTCCACACACTCTTTCCTTTCTAATCAAACTGACTGCTAGTATTTTCCCATCTATAACATCCCATCCCTTCTGCACACGTGTCCACCTAGTCCCAAATGTATTTCCCCTCCCTCTTTTTCTCTTGGTTCCCTTTTTCCCTCTAAGAGTCTACTTAGGTGCCATCATTTTTCCTGATCTCCTCAATTGTTAACATCCTATTCCTCTTGAATTTACTTTGTATTTACTTATTGGACGTGCTATTTTTCCAGCAGCTGTTTTCTGATTTCGGCTTTGTACACTCAGGGTTTAGCACAGCATATTGAATATAGCAGGTTTCTAATAAATGTTTCAACTGAACAGAACCCCATCAATTTCTGGTGAGTCCTGCTCTGTCCCCTAATCCTTTGGACTTATAGTGCTACTCTAAGGTTCTGGGCTCCCTGAAAGGGAATTTTGTACTTGTGGATGCAAAAGAGTCAATTCTCTTCCTTTAAGACCTACAAAGTTTGAATAATTCATAGTTGGGGTGGAGAACAAGGTTCAGGCTGTTCCCTCACAGGCAGCTACAAAGGATCGAGTGTTATATCTGGAGTTTGGAAGATCTGAGTTCAAAACCTGCCTCAGACACTTACTATCTGTATCACCCTGGGCAAGTCACTTAGCTGCCTCAGTTTCTCTAGCTATAAAATGAGGATAAAATAGCATTCACCAACCAGGATTGTTGTAAGGATCAAATGATATAATCATTGTAAAGCATTTAGCACAATGCCTGGCATATATTAGGCATATATAAATGTTAGCTAACATTATTATTTATTATTGAAAATGGAAAAATAGCATCTACCTCCTAGTGCTGCTGTGAGGATAAACTGAGATAACGTATAAAGTACTTTGCTTTAAAGTACTACATGAGTATTATTATAGTTAACAATTTGGGTCAGTTAGGATTTCCCCTTCTGAAGCCCTTCTGATTTTAGTAGGAGCCACATAGCGTTAGGAACATCCTCCTGGACATCCAGGCAGTCAAAATAAAAAGGTGAAAAACAGACCTCCCTGCAAATCAGAGACAAATCGTTCTTTCCCTTTCATATTGCTCTTTCCTTCACCCACCTTTCTCTCCTTCCCACATTTCTCTTCCCACTCTAGCTTTCTTTGCCTGCCTTGTCTAACTCTGTTCACCTCCCTCTCTCCCCCATATTTATTTTCCACCGTCTGTCTCTGCCTTATGTTTCTTGTTCCACATTCCTCTCCACACTCATATGACTCCCTCTATCTCTCCCCCTCCTCTAATAATTCTTCCATTGAATCTAATCTTCCCTCTGTCTGTGGTAACAGAAATGTCCTCCTCCCCTGAAATCCACTGTGAATTGAGGGGCAATCTGAGACCAGGGGCCATATTTTATGTGTAATTGTAGGTGTAATTGGAGATGTAATTATGAGGTCTTAAGTATTTTAAAATCAGAAGCAGTCAGGCTACTTAGGACCAGATATTGTCTTCAACATGAAAATGTGCGTTGTGAATCCTTGAATCCAGTGAAGGCGCTAAGAATACAAGCTTTGGGCACAAATGGAACCCAAAGGGGCTGATGACATCAGGGTCCAGGGTTGTGAAGAGCTTAGAGGGCTTTTCAGAAAACTGGGAAGGAAAGAAAAGGGCAAAAGCCAAAGAGTGGAGCAGAAATCAGAAAGGATCCCTAGGGTCACAGTGCAAAGGGTATCACCCAAACTGCTGAGGCAGATGGCTTCAGTGACCCAGAAGCCAAAGAGGGCAAGCATGGAAGTCACAGAGGAAAGTGCTTTCCTTTTCTGGGGATTAAAAGAAATAAAAGCCTTGGGCTGGAACCTGGAAAGCAAGTATAGATTGGTCTGAAGAGTTGTGACCCTAAGGGCTGGGGCCAATAAGGGGCTGAAAGGGCTTGTGGAGGAGAAAAGAGATGTGATAGCACAGAGCACCTGGAAACATGCTAAACGCTTTAAACCCCTGCCAAATTCACAGTAAAATGAATCCTATTTCTCAACTGGGCAGAGTTCGTTGTATGTTGGATTTCTTTTTGTCTTTTTTTTTTCCCACACCAAGAATGCCATTCTGTTGTCTGGGTATTTTTCCCCATCAAAAAAAAAATTCCTGAATGCTTTTTGTTGTGCACTTGAGCTGATGCTATGACTGGGGGTGGGGAACACCTGGTTCTTCAGGTCCTCAAGTGCAACCTTGGACTGAATCTGAACTTCACAGATCAAATCCCCTGAATGAAAGGATTTGTTCTGTAAAATTTGGACTCAGTCAAAAGGCCACACTTGAGGAACTAGAAAGCCACATGTAGCCTGGAGGCTGCAGGTTCCCCACCCCTGTGTTAGACTAAAGTGAGAAGGGTAAGGAAACAATTCCTGCTAAAGCAAAGACATCGCTTCCCATCACACTTATGAGTATTCACCACAGAAAGTTAAACAGAGATCCTCTACCTGGCAGGAAAAGCCAGGTGGAGATGCCATCAAATGATTTCGATGGCATCCTCTGTCTAGGGTTTAGTTATGCTATTTTTCTCATCTCTTCTTTCCCTTCCACCCCTCACCCCAGCTGCATTCTTTCCTTAATCACTCCCCTTTGAGGAAAGTACTGGAGAGAACATGGATTTGGAGTCAGTAAGACCTGACTTCAAATCCTTTCTCAGATCCTCAATAGCTGGGTAGCATTGAGCAAATCACTTAACCTTTCTCAGATTCAGCTTTCCCATCTCTTAAATGGGGGTAAAGCACCCATCTCAGTTAGGACAAAATGGGATAAAAATGTAAAGCGCTTTGAAAGCCATAAAGATAGATAGATAGAGACGTATTAGCCATTATTATTCTTTCCTTGTTCCGCATTTTTTCCATCCTACAAACCTTCCACATTCTTGTTCTCATCTCTCTCCCCTCCCAAATTTCCGCCACCTGATTAATTGCCTGCATGTCTCTCTCTAGTCCATAATGTCTCTCCACCAAGCCTCTCTTCTATGTTATCTCATTTTCCCTCCTGTTATCTCTCCCCTCACATGCCTTTCTGCTCCACTTATCTACTCCCTGAGAGTGTTTCTACCACACACTTATCTTTCTCTTGCCTCATATCTCTCTTCTTCTGTCGTAAATTCTATTAAAGTAGTTCCAGAGAATTTAAGATTTTGGCCACAGCATCTCAAGATCTTGGGTTCCACTTTTAAAGATTTTCCCCCTACCCCAAACAAAATCCTAGTCAATAGAACCAGGTAATCTTGGGTCAAGAGAGTCTTGGATTTGGGATCAGAAAGGAACAGGTTCATTATATTTTGCTTCCCCCTTACCAGCAGCGTGAGACAACTTTACTGCTCAGAACTTCAGCTTGCTCATCTGTAAAATGGGAATAATACAAACCTCTCTCTTAAAGGATTGTTATTAAGATCAAACATGTGGTTTCACTTTGCTATTTTAGAAATGAAGATGAAAGTAATCCTGGATTCTAGGAGCTGGTCTAACCATTCCGCTGTGTGGATGACCACATAAAAGGCAACTTATTAGTGTGTTAAACATAGATTATTATAAACTATTAAGGACAAGGAATTTATTACACTGTATCTCTTTTTAAAGGTGGCTAATGTATGAAAATAGTGTAAGAACTGTAACTGTGGTGATTTTTTTTCCTTCTATCATAGAAAAATGTATAAAAATTATAAAAATGCTAACGTGCAAGGATATTGCCTTATCCATCTATGAAATGGATCTTAGGGACATAACTTCTTCCCAGAGCTATGGAATATTTTATCTTGTATTCTGGTTTAAATTGCTTCTCTATTAAAGATATGTGTGTGGAATTGAAGTGTTTATATCATTTTATTAAGGAGATTTGTTCTGTGAAGTTTGGATTCAGTCAAAGGGCTGCACTTAACTCCCTAGAGAGCCACATGTGGCCTCAATGCTGCAGGTTCCCCACCTCTGGTTTAAATTATAGTTCTAGCCTTTTACCCGCAGGTCAGCTGTAATAAATGTAGGATGAGATTTTCTTTTAAAAAGTACATAAATGCTTTCCAAACTATAGGTGTAAGCTATTCTTAATAATAATAATAAATAAAAATTTAGCTTTCCAGTTTCTGAAGATGGTTGAGAAGGATAAATGAGCTTGGAGAAGGGATTCCAGTCTTGAATGAGAAATTAAAACATTTTTTAAAAAAACAGATAACTACCATACATAAAAATCCAAGCCAATGTTAAAAATAAGCCTGCATAAAAACAACAGAAGTTTCAGCTATGCAAAATAAATAGGATCTGAGATGTGAGAAATTATGTTTTACAGTAAGTTAAGTGTTCAAAGGTTTTCATCCAAGGCTTAACTCTCAGTGTCAGTCAACATGTGGCTCTAAGGTGGATAAGGAAGGAAGCCTTCCAATAGGAAGGCAGCATCATGGCAACAGCCAGGAGAACTGGGAAGTAGGAAGACAGGGCAGAGCCATTGGAAGAAAGTGTCTGTTTCCCATAACTTTGCCTGAGACAATTTCATGGGGGTGGGGAGGGGGGAAGTGATACAGAACACAGTACTATTTCCTGCTCTATCATGTCAAAAGTGGAGTGATTTTTCCCTAAGAGGAGGAAGCCCTCATCCCCTTCAAAGTTATAGGGGAAAGTGGTCCCAAGAGAGCAGATTCCTGGCAGCCGATCTAGGAGTGGTTGTACTTTGTACTATGGGAAGACTATGAGAGAACAGCACTTATGTCTGGCCAGGAAATACATCTCCCTGAACAGCCCCAGATCTTAGCATCCTAGACAAAAATCTCACTTACCCCTATGTTAGTTATAACTCTGCCTATATATGAATTTAAAGGGGGGAGGGGAAAGGAGGAATTTCTCTAGGCCAAATAGATCTACTCAGCTTTAGCTTCTAGGAAAGTATGTGGGAACAGTGTCTAGAGAGGTCAAGGCAAGCATTATACTGTAGGACCCTCTTTTGCCATCACCTGAAGTTGAATCAGCCTTTGTCAGCTTTGGATTTCACCAGGAAATGTCATCTCTTTCCTATTAAATTGGACTTCTCAGAAACTACAGAGTTTTCTGAAGCCCTTCCTTGGAATTTCAAATATGCCAGCAGTAATTTCCAGACACCACAGCTGCTAGCCATGTGTTTCTCCTCCTTGAATCTCCCACTCACGTTATTCTCTACCCACACTTAATTTCCCCTAGCATGGCACCCCTCCACATGTTCAAGCTGGCCTATCCCAATTTCATGCTTCTCTACCCCATCATTCCTGTCAGACACATCCCTTTCCTAATCACAGCATATGAATGCAGCCCATAACTTTTTTTTTCTATCAGTAAATATTTAACAAATTCCTCTATGTAGAAATTGATACCTTAAAAATGTTGCAAGTGTAGTTGGGAGGGGATTTATTAGGGGGTCTCCTAATCAACTGATTTCTCCCTAAACCCTCTTAATGAAATCGCAAAAAAAAAAATGGGCAGATGACAAAGAACCAGATGTTAAGGTTTTAAATGAAGTGTAAATAATCACTAACATTTGTAACTCCTTTAAGCAATGTGAAGTTTTTTAATTAAAATGGTTGGAATTATCGGGCAACCGGTTCCTGGCTCATCAGAGGGTCAGCAATGCCCCTGATGGCCTTTCAGAATTGAGACACGCTCTCTCAGGGATGAAACAAGACAGGAGGGAGTTCTGGGCAGTGCAAGCTTTGGGAATTGAGAAAAGAGTTAACCCTGAACAATAGGAATTCATTCGTGGAGAGCAGAGAAGCAGACCCAAGGAGCCCAGATGAGTGATCTGACCTCAGACAAGCTGTGCCCAAAGAAAGCAGCATGCAGATCCATACAAAAGCCCTACAGGGCCAGAGGAATAAGTTGACCAGAACACATGTGTTCTGTAAGTACAAGCCTTTCCATGTGTGCTCCCAAACTTCCCACCAATGTATGTGCCTTTGTGGGAGAATGTATACCTGGTAGTGGGAGGAGAGGTGTAGCAAATGTCTTCTAGCTACGTCTCTTACAATATCATCTCAGTGAATGCCTTTGCTTTGGGCTAATGGTGTCTTCTGACTGTTCATTTAAAGTAAGCACCCTCAGGAGGATTTGGGAGCTATAAGAGTACAGCCCCAGAATGCCTTGAACCTAAAGGATGTGTCCCTTCGAAAGTTTAGCCTGCAAGAGTGAGTTTGGGGCTAGCCCAGAGGGAATTTTACATGTGCTAAAAATTTTCAGTCCGTTTTTTTTCTCTCCCAAGGATCTGATTATAAAGTATCTGTTCCGGTCTTGTCTATCTTCCCAAAGAGAAAACACCAAGCACATCAACTTTTCATTACAGTTTTTGAAATGACAAGCTAGGCAAATTAACTAGAAAAATGTCGGCTTTTGGAACAAAATTTCCATTAAACCTTAGACCAAGTGTTCCTGATTTTTTTGTATCATGGACTTCTTTGGCAGTCTGTTGAATCCTTTGGAACTCTTTTCAAAATACTGTTTTTAAATGCATAAATGAAAATATGTTTGATTAAATAGAAATGAAAGGTTAGTGAAAAATAGAATGTAGTTTTTCCATCAAAATTCACAAGCCCTGTGAAATCTATCCATAGACCCTTTGAGAGTCTATGGACACTAGGTGAAGAACCCCTGCCTTAGAGTATTGCTCATGCCTAGGTCTCGATAGTTATAGATGAAAAATCCCTACCTCCTATGCAAGCATGCATGTTAATTATGGGAGAGCCTTTTTTCCTCCCTCCCACTCTGTAGAAAATTAAAACAATGGAAGATATTAATTGTAGCCCAATTATCTTTACCAGTAAGGCCCACTTGGCCTCCCAGGGACCTATTTAATCTTTTAGGCTGATTTTGCTGCTGTGTGATTTCGATTCTTTTTGGAAGGCAAACATATCAGATGGTGAGAAATGCAAACTGCTAGCATTTTGGTGAGTCCTGTCTTGTTTCCAAGGACCATATCAGAATCTACCCTTATAATGTTATTAAGGGGTTGGTCCTCCCCCTTAAGGAAATACATTTGTAGGGAACGATTGCTCTTCTGTCTTGTGGCTCAATCCCTTGCTGGTAGAAAACAAGTGTCTGATTTCTTATTTATGCTCTTTATCTCTTTGAAAAGGTCAGCTCAAGCAAGTCAGCACCCTTTTAGAGGAGACTACAACCCTAACAGCCTTAGCCAACTAAATTATTTTCCATGGATCCAAAATAACCCAATCCATTTAATTCTTTCCTAATTACGAAGACTCCGAGTGATGTCATCAGTCCCCTCAAAGAAGGTATATCTGTACCTTCCTTGATCTTTATCAAGGATCAGAAAATTTCCAAATCAATCCCTCTACATTCAGAAGAAAGAAAAGTTAACAGTGTGTCTTTCTGTCATCAAGAATGAAAAATTAATGGGAATTAATGGGAAAAAAGAGATGGACCTGTCACATGGGGAGTATAAGGGATAACTGACAGGCAATAGGTGGGGTCTTTATTATGTCAGGAGTAAGTGAAGAAGGCTCCTAGCATATTGGATGGAACCCCTGTGGGAAGACTCGGACAGGAAGGCGATTGACCACACCTTTCCTTTATTACCCCCCACATTTCCCTTCCCAGTCCTGGAGAGAGAAATGAAAAGAAGCCAAGGAAGAGAGAGAGAAAGGTAAAATGAGAGGCCCAGAAACACAGAAAGGAGGAAGGGCTGAAAGGAATGAGGCAGGATGCCAGGAACAGAGGAGAGGGAGGTGAAGGGAGAAAGTGGGTAGGGGGAATAAACCACATGCCTTTAGTGAATCAAGATAGTGAAGGCAAGATTGCACATGAAGCTTTTTTCACAACAAATGTCCCTTAAAATGATATGAAGGAGGAGGGCAGTAAGGAGGTCAGGATCAGGGCACCGTGAAAGACACAGTCCTAATTCCACCATTTTCCTTAGGCTGCACACAGCCTTTACAGCTCCAGAACTGAGTGGATTCTGAAAGAAAGGTCTAGATCTTTTCATAGCACAAGGTGAGATTGTCTCCATATGCTACACTGTCTGCTTGCATCTCAGATTCCCCCCAAATCATATGCCAGCCATGCCCATCATATGCTATGCTACTACTGTGATGAGAGGAAGTAGCTAAACTGGTATGGAGAAAAGGGAGGAATAAAACATGCTTCTTCTCCGGATTTAAATTTTGGTATTAACCCAGATTTGCTAGAGAACAAAGGGTCCCAAAGAGGGAGCTGAAGGAAGACCACTGGGGATTCTTTTCTTTGATTTATGGGGACTACTAAAACCTCAAGTCTCTGGAGGTCAAGAATCAGGGTGGTAAATAGGAATTTAAGTGTAATGAGACCCTATGTATGGCAGGGGCTGACCTCCACATGTGGCAGGCTGGAGTGGCTCAAGAGGAGTAACTCTTCCCCACCTTCAAGGGGCACGGTTTCCTGTCAGGAGGGGAAGCAGAAGCTGGCAGCCAAAGGCCATTTTACTATCTTCAGAGAGAGGTATCTATCTTCTCCCATAGATTTTATTAGTCTAGGACAGGGGTGGGGAACTTGTGGCCTCAAGGCCACATGTGATCCTTAAGTGGGGCCCAAACTGCATGAAGTTTGGAGTCAGTCAAAGGGTCGCACTTGAGGACCTAAAGGGCCACATGTTCCCCACTCCTGATCTAGGAGATGTGAGTCTCAGGTTTAATCTAATTTCTATTTGTTCTTCATTATTGGGGGGAAACAGGACCCCAAGCTTTATATCAAAGAGTTTACCTCTTTCTCAACAATTATCAAAGCAATTATCAAAGAAGCCAGAGAAAGTATACATACACACACACCCATATATAGACAATAGAGTGTAAAGGAACTCTCACATTGTAAATTAGGTAACACACACACACACACACACACACACACACACACACACAGTTCTAGATCTCACCCAAGGGGAAGTTTCCAGGGTCTCTAATGTGGCAAGCTGGGAATAAGGAACATGATGGAGATACCTAACTCCTCTCACATTTTCCCAGTCTTTTCCTTCAGTAACCTGAAGTGAAGCTGCCATCTTTCACCTTCTCTTTAGAAGCTGGAAGCCCCTGAAGTCCAAAGAGATTCAGCAACTACAATTCAATTCTTAGGCTTGAAGAAGGTCCAAAGAAAATGGAAAAGCTCTCCTTTCTCCCACTCCAACAACTCAGCCTACCCCTTCCACAGGCTCTGGGCATTGCTATTCACCAGTGAGGAGAAAGACCTAAATTGATGGGCTTAGGACTAGGGTTGCACAAGGACCAAGTTTAAAGGGAAGCAAAGTATTTGTAAAAGATGAAAGAGAAAGAAAGGGTACTAGAGGACATGTGAAAGGAAGCCAGATGTAGTTGGTGTGTGAGGCAAGACAAGCTAAGGGCAAGGGGACACTGGTTGTTTTAGAATAGCTATGAGGTATTTCATATTTTCCTGCTGACTTCCAGGCAGGTTGAAAAATGAAATATGGATGATTTGCTTCCTTTCTCATTGATAAAAGAAGGTGGCAGTTTAGAGGCCAAGATGTTTAGTGTCATTTCCTAACTAGGTTTCCAGAAGACTTTTCCCTCCTGTTGTTATTCAGTCATTTCAATCGTGTCCAATTTTTCACAATCTCATTTGGAGTCTGACAAGGACGCTAGAATGATTTGCCATTTCCTCTCCAGCTCATTTTACAGATGAGGAAGCTGAGGCAAACAGGGTTATATGACTTGTCCAGGGTCACATAGTGGGTAAGGGTCTGAGGCCAAATTTGAACTCAGGAAGATGAACCTTCTTGACTTCAGGCCTGGTATTTTATCTACTGCACCACCTAGTTGCTACCCCTTACCTCCTATATTACTGAGACAATCATCTCCCTTTTTCTGTTAACCTAACACCTGAAAAATCTCCTTGATATTTTTAAAAATTAATTTTGTTGCTATTGTTGTTTTTTGTCTGTAGCAGGGGTAATCAGAGGAATTCCTGACTTGCTGACTTGGATACTGGAGAGGTTTGCCATTTCCTCCTCCAGCTCATTTTACAATGAGGAACGAGGCAAACAGGGTTAAGTGACTTGCTTAGCATCACACAGCTAGTAGGTATCTGAGGCCAGATTTGAACTCAGGAAGATGAGTCTTCCTGACTCCAGACCCGGCACTCTATCCACTGAGGCACTTAGTTGCCCTTATCACCATTTTACAGTTGAAGAAGCTGTGGTAGACAAGTTAAATGACTTACCCAAGGTCATAGAGCTAGTAAATATGAGACTGGATTTGAACTTAGGTCTTCCTGACTCTAGGCCCAGTACGCTATCTCCTGTGCCACCTAGATGCCATGAAGTTGGATGTATATATGTTCTGGCTCCTTTTTGAGGGATACGTTTTGTTGACATAATACAGCAATTCTCAATTAGTGTTCAGTAACTAAACTATGCAAAGAAAATTGTTGATAAAGTCAAGGAGGATAGACTCTTATCAAAAATCCCCCTATTCTATAATCTATAAGAAGAGTTATCTAAATACTTCTACCTCCTCTTTGGGGACTCCTCTCCAGGACTTGCTCTCCTTTGGACGTCCAGCAAAAGGTGGAGAGGGGAGTTCTCCCCCCATCTCCTTCCCTAGCAGTGACTGCGGTTTGCAGTACAAATACATGGGAGCAGGAACTTTTTCGTTGTCTAGGTGAACCTAAGTCCTTGGCTGCTTTCTTCTGCCTTTGACTACAGAATCTGAAAAATGGGTGGTCTAATTTGGGCAGAGTCCTTGTGGGTTGAGAGTTCCTGAATTGAGTTCCAGTTGCCCAACATGAAGTGATCTCCATAACATCTGGTCTCTTGGAAAAGCAGAGTTCCATCACCAAGAGTATCCTGCAGCTGAAGGACTAAAGAACTCTGTCTCTGTGTGTCCAGGAAATCTGCACTGTGTTAAAAAGCCACTCAGATAGTGTGGACTTGAAGAGAATGAGAAATAGCTATTCATCAGTTCTACAAATTCTAATTTATCTTCTGCAGGGAAAATGAGTGTAAATGAATCATTGGAGGTGTTTTATATTTTATGTACTTGTTCTTTATAAACCTACAAGTCTTTTGTGTTTTAAGCATTTTCTTTAGTGGAGGAAATAAATACCCATCGTGGACACGGAGCAGCCACATGGCTCGGTGTTAGGAGGAAATCAAGCTTCAGATATTAGCTGTGTGACCCTGGGTGAGTCATGTAACCTCTGTCTACCTCATCTGTTCCTTTATCTGAAAAATGGAGACAATAGTAGCACCTAGTTCCTGTGGTTGTGGTGAGGACAAAATTTAATAATATTTATAAAGCACTTTGGAAGCCTTAAAGCACTCTGAAAATTCTAGCTCTTGTCGTTATTATTCCTTTAGCTTATGAGCTCCATGTCTTTTGTCTCTTTTTGTAACCCCCGGTACTTAGCACAGTACCTGGCACATGGTAGGCACTTAATAAATGTTTATTGATAAAGGATTCTGTAACTCACATTTTGGGTAGACATATGAGACCCACACTTGATTTTAGAGATCTCCCTGGAGTTATTTCAGAATAGTCAAAGAAAAAAAAGCCTGACTTCCCCCCACCCCTCACCAGGTGATCCCAGACCAGTGGCCTTTTTGCCCAACACCCCTCCTTGACTATAAGTGGACATGTTTTTACACCACAGTTACTTCCAGAGGGAGGAAAACCTGTTTCCTTCACATTGAAACTTCCTCCCTTTTAATGAAGAAAAGCAACGAAGCAGAAACGCCAGTTAGATGAATGGTAGTTGGCAATGTATTCAGCATTCTGCCCCAATAGTCCCTCACCTCTCTGTCACAAAGAGAAAGCTTTTTGCTGTTCTTGAGCACCATTGGTAGTTTTTCATTTATTCACATTTTAAATTCTTTTTAGTGATCTTTTATTTTATATTATGGTAGTCATTTTCTACTCTGGTCTTTTGTACCATAACCTCCTACATCTTCACCTGTCATTGATGAATGAATAAATGGGGAAAAATGGACTATTACATGATAGATATTGTGGTACTCTGTGGTTGCAAATACAAAAGTGAGATCGTTTCCCCTCTCTAATATAGAAGACAACACACATAGGTGAGTGGTACCCAGGGAGAGCAGAGGATGGTTAGAGAAACCATAGGAATCTTCAGAATCATCTTTGGTGCTTTCCTCTTCCTCATCCATGATATCCCAATAGTTACCAAGGTGTTGCTGTCAATGTTTTAAAGCAAAAGACATTTAACATAAATAAAATAAAGGGAAATTCTCTGTTGGCAAAAAAACCCCCTAATCTTCCATAATTTCACCAAACTGCCACTGGGAGAATTAACATCCCCCTCAATAATTCATGCTTCTAGGGAGCATGAAATGGATCAGCACAAGTCAAGACATTATCCATCATCCACTGTTTTACCCTCAATATCATGATAGCGTTGGTCCTCTTTGAAAATGAAGTATGAACAGCAGTCAGCTGACATATCTTTCATGGTTCCATCTCCTCAATCTTCCAGAAACCCATGATGTCTGATTGCTGTAAGCTCATCCTCACTGCTCCTGAAATCTACATCAAGAGGTGCCATTTAAGGCTTCCGTGGAGATCACTGCTCTCACCTGCTGCTTAGATGCTTTGCCAATAAGATGGTGCTGCCATCTGCCAGAGGACTTCTGCTACTGTTAGAACTTCTTCTTTCCTTCCTTAATTCTTTCTCTCCTTTTTTCTTCCTTCCTCCCTTCCTTTCTTTTTTCTTTCTTTCTTCTTTCTGTAAGAAAACATTATCACTCCTTTAAGAGATTGCCCATGTCTAGAGCTATTTTAGCTCTATTAATAATTAGGCTCCCATGTACATGCAACTAGCACAGAAAAAAAGTCCATAGGTAAAAGACTTTTCTGTCTTTTTTTAAATCATTTTGCTCACCTCTAGGGAGAATTCCCCTAGACTCCTTTGATATTTGGGTTGGTATAGATAAATACTTCTAGCTTCCGTCAACCCTTGGCATGACAATTATTATGGAATTTCATATAGCAGTACTGGTGGAATAGGGGTGAAGCTGACATCAGTTTCTCAGTCTTATTAAGACTATCTCCAAAAATTGTGAACTGATTTAACCATTACGTAGAGCAATTTGGAACAATGCCCAAAGGGATGTAAAACCATGCATGCCCGTTAACCCAGCAACACCACTACTACGTCTATATCCCAAAAGAGATAAAAAACAAAAAGGAAAAACCTATAAGTACAAAAATGTTTATAGCAGCTCTTTTCTGGTGGCAAAATATTGGAAATTAAAGGGACGCCTATCAATTGGGGAATGGCAGAACAAGTTGTGGTATATGATTTTAATGGAATACTACTGTGCTATAAGAAATGGTGAACAAGATTGTTTAAAACCGAAAACAAATAAATTAATTTAAAAAAAAGAAATGACAAACAAGATGCTCTCAGAAAAACCTGAACTGATGCAAAGTGAAATGAATAGAACCAAGAGGTGATACACAATAACAGCAATATTGTAAGATGATCAACTGTGAATGACTTAGCTATTCTCAGCAATACAATGCTGCAAGAAGACTCTGAAAGACTTATGATGAAAAATTATCCATCCCTAGAGAAAGAACTGATAAAATCTGAACATGAATCAAAGCACACTTTTTTAACTTTTAAATTTTTTCTTGGGTTTTTTTTTTGGTCTATATCTTCTTTTACAACTTGACTAATAAGGAAATATCTTTTGCATGACTACACATGTATAACCTACATCAAACAGTTTGCCTTCTCAATGAGGGGGATGGGAAGGGAGGGAAAAAATTTGGAATTCAAAAATTTTAAAATAAATGTTAAAAATTGTTTTTACATGTAGTTGATGAAAAGTAAAATACTAAATAAAATGGCTTTCACTGAACCTATATTAAAATTGAAACTCCTTACTCTGGCATTTAAGGACTTCTACAGTCTCATTCCAACTTACCCTTCCAGGCTTATTTTATATCAATCCTCTTTACTTGTTCTATCTTCCAGGCATTAGGTGTTTCCTGAACTTTAACATTAGTATGAGGGCCAGCTAGGTGGTGCAGTGGATAGAGCACCAGTGCAGGGGTCAGGAGGACCTGAGTTCAAATCTCACTTCAGACACTTGACACTCACTAGCTGTGTGACCTTGGGCAAGTCACTTAACCCCGATTGCCTCATCCTGGGTCATCTCCAGTCATCCTGATGAATATCTGGTCACTGGATTCAGATGGAGAAGTGAGGCTGGTGACCTACATAGCCCTCCCTCAATCAAAACAAAGTCAAGTGCAAGTCATGTCATTATTTCTCTGATAGCATGGTCTTCTTGGGCAATGAAGGATGAACACACGTTAGTATAAACCATCCTTCATGCCTCTTGTATACTCCTTCCTCATCCATGCTTTGCTGAATCTTTGTTTTCTTTTTTGGCTCTTCTCCAGTATCATCTCCTATGGGAAACCTTACCTAGTCCTAATAATTGTTAATGATTTCTGTCTTCTCAAATGATCGTGTGTTTACTTTTCTAGGTAGGCAGCTCATCTGATGACACAATGTATAAAACACTGCACTTGGACTCAAGAAGACCTGAGTTCAAATCCAGCTTTGGCAATTTATCTTTAACCTCTGTTTGCCTCAGTTTCCTCAAATGTAAAATAGGGATTATAGTACTACTTACCTCCTCGGTTTTTCCAGGATAATATTTGTAAAGTACTTGGCCCAGTCCCTGACACATAGTAAGCACTGTACAAATTCTAGATTCTTCCGATCATCATCATTATCATATTCTATTCCCCCAGTAGACAGATAGCAGCAGATACTTTGATAAATTCACCCCTCAAAAAAGAAACCTGCAATTTCAACACACTGCCACCAGGTGGGAGTAGAACTAAGGTCAAGCGGTCTAAAGTGGGCACTTTGTCTCCCCCAGAGTTCAGCAGTTAGGGCTTTTCTACACCATAGTAACAAAAATTTAAAGCAGTTGAATGTCAGCAACAGTTATTTTAAGAAGAAAACACCCTAGATAAGCTAACTTATGGAGGAAAAGGAGTACTCTGAAACAAAGGTAGAGTGCGATACCATTTCCTTTCATTTTTAACTTAATATTGACCTGCCCTGAATCTTAAACCGTATTCAGTAGTTCTTCTCAATAACTTGTCCTTATCTTTCAAGCTGTCTAAATGTCAAACCGTCCTGGATGGCTTCTCTTTCAAGGGAGGGCTAATCTCTCTGACAGCACAAGAGATCTGTTCTCCAAGCCTAGGTTATTAGCTCACACTAACAATAACAATTCATTTTTATTGGGTTTACACGCTTTAACCCTATGAGTTAGGTATGACTGGGTATTTCCTTCAAGTTCACACCCAGGTGCCGCCTTCTCCTGGGAATCTTTCCTAACCTGTTCTGTCTTCCAAGCTTCCTAATTCGCTTACTTCATATCCTCTCCTATTAACCTGGAAGCTCTGAGAGTCAAGGATCACCATAGTTTAGAGATCTCCTCAAGTCTTAGTGCCTAGCACTAGGCACTAGTACATGGTACATAGTAGTTGCTGCCGGTATACATTTTGAGGAGAATGTGAAGTACAAGCAGACACAACAGATGCTTAATAAAGATTTATTGAACCAAATTATGGTCTTCATTTACATAAGGGGTGGTACAGTGGGTAAAGCACTGGACTTGGAGTCTAAATCCTGCCTCAGACTTACCAGCTGTGTGCTTGAAACAAGGAAGAGTCCCTTAACTTCTTTGCCTCAGTTTCCTCAAGTGTAAAATAGGCATAATAATAATTGCCCCTGTCTCCTAGGGTTATTGTGAGGATCCCAGGAGATAATATATGGAGAGCACTTAGCACAGTACCTGGCGGGCACAGTAGGCACCATAGAAAATCTGACCATTATTTTTAGGACAAAACTGAGGCCCAGAGAGTTTAAGTGAAATCATTTGTGGATATATAACTAGTAAATGGTAGAAATAAGCCATGACCTTGAGTTTCTGGTTCCAAGTCCAGTGCAATTCAAACTGGGAACATGAAATACTTTAGTTGGCCTTTTCAATAATCCTGTTTCTTTCTTTTTCCATGTTCAAGAATTCAGAGCTTATCCTCACTGTGACCTTTAATCTCTCTGCTGCCAAGTACTTCCCCAAGCTATCACCTTGTTCCAGCTACACTTCCCTCCTTTCTCAATCTTGACTTCTTGGTGAACCAGTTCAACTCTACACCATTCTCTGTTCTTCAATCCTTTGTTTCTTTGTCCTATTCCAGTTTGACAAAGCTCAATGACCTTTGATCACTCTTGCAATCTACCTCCTTCATTTCCGCCTACCTGTTACTGAATGGAACTGGAAGACATGACAAAGCCATGTTGATTGGATCCTCTACCAATCTGTGCTATCTACTTGAAACTGGACCCTCACCTAAGCAATACGATCCTTTTACTCCTCCTTACTAGATTCCCTATAATGTTGGGGGTGAGAGAGGAAGGGAGTAGTCCAGATTCCAGAATTCTAATTCTGGCCCCTAACTAGCCCCATGTCTTTGAACAAGTGGCTTTGCTATTGCAAACTTCAGTTTCCTCATCCGTAAAATGACAGAACTGGACTAGATGTCCTCTGATGTTCTGTCCAACTGTAAATTTATGATCCTATGATCTGTAAAATGAGGAGAGTTAACCAAGTGAACTCTAACATTCCAGTATTCTAAATGTACTGAATTGTATTTCATTTGTTTACTTTCTTGAGGAAAAAGTTTTTAATCACACCCTAGTGTGATTAGTGTCTAAATGTCTAAATAAATGAAGAAATAAGTGTCTACATAAGTGAAGAAATCACTTATCTAGTATGTGAGTTACAACCCCTTTACAGGGAGGAAGAAGGTTGACCTAGAATTTAGGGTACCTGACTACTTCTTAGTCCAGTATTTCAAGGCCCATGGATGAAAGATGACATAAAATCATAAAGGCTTCTCTCATAGTTTCCTTATTCCCTTTATTCATGTCTATTGCATTAATTCTCCTCCCTGTTATCTGGAAAATGCTTCTCATTTTCTAAACACTTAAGCTTTGAAGACCTTATTTTCCAGGGGGAATGTCAAGGGTGATTCTGGGTCAGCTACAGAACTGGATCTCTGTTCGTTTCCTGCTAAAGGCATCTTTCTCTGTCACTCATGATCTCACCATCTTGGCTCCTTTGTAAGAAAAGAGGATTGGAACATTCTTGGACCATTTCCCTCAGACTCTGCCAGTGGCATACACTTGCATGCACACTGATGCTTTGGGAGGGTGAGGGGTAGATGAAGCTAATCCAGATGGGAAAGGAGCAAAGACGAAGAGCTTAGTAATATTTCCTTGCTTCAACCCTGCCTTCCTGAATCCGGAAGAGTGAATCAGGTAGAGGCAGAGAGAATAAGCAGAACCATTTTGGATGGCCCTCTGTTTTAGATAATCTTTTCATTAGGTGTGAAGTCAAGGCATGTGTTTTTTTAAGTACTACAGTCTACCATGTTCTTTTCACAAATTCAGAATTAAATAGTATTAAATTATTGGACCGAGTACCGTTGAGTCTAATTCATACTGGTATGAGAATTCCTTCTATATGACCAACAAATGGTTATCCAGTCTTTGCTTGAAGTCCTTTAGTGAGGGGGAACTTTCTCAAGCCAGCCCATTCCACTTCTGGACATCTCTATTTCTTAGGAATTTTTCTCCTTACAGTAATAATTATCCCCCTAACTCCCTCACTGCTTCTCAAGTTCAATTTGGAAGGCTAACCCAGGCAGTGTATCTACCAACAGGAGTTGCAGGATCTTTAAATAAAATAGTAAAGTATTTAATTGAGATGGAATAGTGAGATAAAATAAGACAGAGACATCAATAAATCAACCAATAAGTCTCTATTAAGGTATCTACTATGTGCCAAGCACTGTGTTAGACCCTGTAGATATAAATACAAAAAATGAAATAATCCCAATTCTCAAAGGGCTTACAGTCTAATGGGAAAACCAACAAAGAACCTTACATAATAAATTCAGAATAAATACAAAATCATTAAATTTCAGGCAGTTAAGGGGAAAGGTCATTGGTAGTTGAGCAGATCAGGACAATTTTCAGGAATAAAATAGTACTTGATCTGTGTCTTGAAGGGAAAAAAATTTCAACAGGAGACTCACTTTCAGATCTAATACAAGTTCCTGACAGACAAGGAGACAAAAAGCATTTATTAAGTACTTTCTCTGTGCCAGTCACTGCCCTAAGCACTGGTGATACAAATAATACAAACAAAAAGAGCAACAATCCCTGCCTTCAAGGAACTTCTATTCTAAAAAGGGAAGACAATACATCAAAAGGAGCTAACAAATGGGGAGGAGAGGGAATACAGTGCAAATTTGAAAGTCAGATAAACAGCTTGGCCAGCCTGAGCCCATCTCCCAAATGGAGGATCCCAGAGAGGAACTACCAATGGGAGAAGGGGCAGGCATGGCAGAGGAATATTTCAGAGTACCACTGGAAATTTCAGGGGAGTGGGGGGAAGGCAGGAAGCAATAATGGCAAAGTCAGGAGATTCAGGAGCACTGTCAAGAAGGATCCTAAGAATTTATAATACAGTCCTCTCTTTGTTCCCTTTAATATCCAATCATATAGGGGGAGGTGTATAATTTCTTCCAAGGACAGTTAGAAAAGGACAAGCTCTAGGAACATAGGTTTTGGATTCAAATCCTTATTTTGACACTATGTGTATGACCTTGGGTAAATCACTTTACTTTCATGGGTCTCAGTTTCCTTCTCAATAAAATGAAGAGATGAAGTTAGCTAGCCTCTGAGACCCTTCTAACTTGGGATCTACTATCTTTATGGGAGTCAAACATTGGAAAATAGCCCAGGTTTCTGTACCATCTGTCTTTTTATAGCTCAGTCTCTCATTCTTTGCTCCCAGTAGTGACAGTGTGA
The DNA here is from genome assembly GCA_028658325.1 of Potorous gilbertii. Classification (NCBI taxonomy): domain Eukaryota; kingdom Metazoa; phylum Chordata; class Mammalia; order Diprotodontia; family Potoroidae; genus Potorous; species Potorous gilbertii. The sequence goes on along the minus strand of CM053769.1, from coordinate 208,196,184 downwards.
TCTCCTCTCAGGCATTCATCTAAACTTATCCAATTCCAGAGTCATGAGGATAGGAAAGGAAAAGGGAAAAGAACAAGCATTTATTAGCTAGAACTATGTGCCAAGAACTATTCTAAGCATGTTTATAAACATATCCCATTTGGTCTTTACAACAATCCTGTGAGATATCGCCATTATCTCCATTTTACAGTTGTAGAAATTGAGACAAACAGAGAGGTTAAGTGACTTACACAGTTATACAATGTCTAAAGCCAAATTTGAACTCAGGTCTTCCTGACTCCAGGTCCAGCATTCTAACCACTCTGCAATCTAATTGCCCTTGGAGGTCTGCTAGAATTTCTGGGTTTATGAGCATGGGTTTTGTTCTGTGAAAATCCTCTTGTTCCTCCTTTTGACAGCCATAACTCGATTTGTCCTCTTCGTCTCCAGGTGGTCAGTCAGTCAATAAGCACTATTAAAGGACCTACTCTGCCAGACACTCTGTTAAGTGCTTGGGATACCAAGAAAGGCAAGACAGTCTCTGCCCTCAACCTTTTGCCAGGTGTCCTGATTTTTAAATCTCCTGTCTCTTCAAAGACTCACCACTGATCAATCCTCAACTGGCAAAACAACTGCCTTGCCTCAAGACCTTCCTGGAGAAATAGAGTTCCAAGAATATCTACCATTTGGTTAGAGTTTCTGGTTCCTAAGGATCATGGGAAATGAAATTCTAGGCAATTTTCTCCTCAGACATATCCATCATCAAGTTTAATAGCTACCTCTCTTTAACACCCAGTCATTATTCCTTCCCTCCGGGACCAAGCAGAATAAGTATAATCTCTCTTCCATAAGACAGCCTTTCAAATAATGAAGACATCTATTGTGTTCCCTCCAAAGTTTTCTCTAGTCTAAACATTCTCCAGTCCTCAATTCATATGACGTGATCTCAAGGCCATTCACCATTCTAGTCACTCTCCTCTAGATGATCCTTGTTAAAATGTAGCACGTAGGATACAGTACTGTATATCTAATGTGGCCTGAACAGTGCACAATAGATTGAGAGGAAAAGAAAGAGATGACCTAAGAGGCTAACCCAGATAGTTAAGGGGTAAGGTGATACGAATTTAAAGATTGGTTGAATACTGAGGGACAGAAATGTGCCAAAGGTAATTCCAAGGTTCTGAGTGTAAAAGACTGAAAAATAGTGCATTGTACTAAGAGAAAATAAAGAAGCATGTCAAGTGTAGGGGAAAGGAGCAGGACTCAGGACACAGATTAGCTCCCACCACACGAAGCTTTTCCATTCTATCTTGCTTCCTTTATGAATTACTATTTCAAAGAGTGAGACAGGGCAGGAGGGAAAAAGAGGATAAGGAAAGATCTAAAAATACAGTAATATAGAAATGGGAGAAGAGTGTTATGTTTGTCCTTCATTCTCGAAGAGGACCATGACATCAAGATGATGACAGGACTTGCAATTGACTTGGATTTGAGTGAGGGAGGGCTGTGAAAGGTCACCAACCTCACTTTCTTCTCCTGAGTCATCTGGGTCCAGTGGCCTGATATTCATCAAGACAGCCGGAGATGGCCCAGGATGCAATGTGAGACCCTGACTCTTTCAGGCTAAGGTCTTATAGCATTCTCACTTTGTATGAGATACACCCATTCAATAAATAGGCTTCTTTAAGTAGTTGCTCAAGGAATGACCCCTTTAATAAAAAAAAAAATCAATCTGGGAGGAGTCAGGGTTCCTGGGTATAGGAGAAACAATTATTATTTAGTATTTAAATCCACTCTGTACCAGATAGGTTGGGACTTGTTGACCAGTCTGTGAGCTCCAGAGTGAATTGGGTTTGAGGTTTGATTTTTGAGCAAGAAATGTAGAGCCTCCCCTCACTCAAAAAAAAAACAAAGTCAAGTGCAAGTCATGTCATTATTTCTCTGATGGCATGGTCTTCTTCGGCAATGAAGGGCAAACACACAAGAAATATAGCCAGTAAAACCAGAGGAAAAAAGGCAGCTTTGGGGCATGGAGTATACCTTCCCCTGGGGGGAACACTGGAGAAGATGGAGGAGGAGGAGAGGAGCTGCTACTCATTCACAGATTGTGTTTGTCTCTCATTCTCAAATAGGACCATGACAACAGGATGATGAGGAGTATTGTATTTTCCCTTTCTAGATATGAAGAACTCCATTTTAGAGTGTCTCCAAGTTAATGGAAATGGGTGGTCACATCTAACCTTTTGCCTTTCTTTACCCCAGTTCTTGTGAAAGGACAACCAAAAGATAGGGTCTACCCAGTTTCTGTCTCCTGAGAACAACAGTCCCAGGGGTCAGGAACCTGTGGCCTTGAGGCTCCAACTGATCCTCTAAGTCCTCAAGTAAGGTCCTTTGACTGAATTCAATGTTCTGTGAAGTTTGGATTCAGTTAAAGGGTCACACTTGAGTATCTCTAAGGCCATATGGGACATTGAGGACAAGGATTCCCCACCCCTGGTTCTAATCCATTAATTTATTTAAATCAACAAACATTTAGCAAGTACCTACTGTGTGCCAAACACTCTACTCAGTGCTGGGGATACAAAATCGATAAAAGCAGTCTCTGACCTCAAGAAGATACAGTCTAAATGAAGAGACAACATTCAAACAAATATATACAAACCAAGCTATGTAGTAGATGTTAAGTCATTTTTCAGTCTTGTCTGACTCTCCATGACCCCATTTGGAGTTTTCTTGGCAAAAATACTGGAGTGATTTGCAATTTCCTTCTCCAGCTCATTTTATAGATGAGGAAACTGAGGCAAATAGGGTTAAATGATTTGCCTGGGGTCACATAGGCCAGAATTCACTAAGAGAAGTCTTCCTGACTCCTGATCTTGCACTCTATCCACTGTATCACCTATCTGCCTCATATACAAGATAAATAGGAAATAATTAAAAGAAGGAAAACACTGGAATTTAGAAGTGATTGGGAAGGCTTTGTGTAATGAGTGGAATTTTAGCTGGGACTTAAAGGAAGCCAGGGAAGTCATATGGTAGGGAAAAACAAATAGTTCTTTAATCTCTTATAAGTAGTCAATTACACTATCAATTTGAGCAAAGTCAAGAAACTTGAATAGGGCAGGTAAACCAGAGTGTGGAGTAAGGAAATTAGGAGTGAGACTGTGGGGAAAGATGAGTATAAAAAAATTAACAAAATTAATCATGGAGACAAAGTGGTGACTTAAAAGAAAGGGATAAAAATCAAGACAACAGGAATGAGCCGATGGAGAAAAATACAAGCAAACAATAATAACCTTAATTCAGCAAACATTTATTAAACTGTTTCCATATAAAACCACTCTGAAGTAGCACCTCACACCACATCCCTCAGATTGGTGACGCTGACGCACAAAAAGGAAAATGAAAACTACTAGGGGGACTACAGGTACTTTAATAGACTATTAGTGGAGCTGTGAACTGGTCTGAACATTCTGAAACGCAATTTGAAACTATGCCCCCAAAGCTATTAAACTGTGCATACCCTTTGACCAAAGATATTGCTGCTAGGGCTAAACCTCAAAGAGATCAGAGAATAAGGAAAAGAACTCATGAACAAAAATATTTATAACAGCTCATTGCATGGTGGCAAAGAATTGGAAAGTGAAGGGATGCCCATCAAGTGGGAAATGACAGAACAAGTTATGATATATACAGCGCTGGAAAATGACAGTAATGATAAAAGTGATGAAATTGCTATTATGTTGCAAAAATGGTAAAGGAGATGATTTCAGAAAAACCTGGGAAGTCTTTATGAACTTGGCAACTTGATACAAAGTGAAGGGAGCAGAACCGGGAGAACGATGTATACAATAACCACTAACCAATAACAATTTATACAATAACAATATCATAAAGATAATTAACTTTGAAAGGCTTGGGAACTCTGATTGACACAGTTACCAAGTTGCATAGTAACATAGTTACACAATTCTAAAAGACTTATGATGAAACATACTATCCACCTTAAGATAGCGAGTGACCTCAGAATGTAGAATGAAGTTTATTTTACCTTTTTTTTTTTTTGATAGGCTAATGTAAGAATTTGTTTTGGATGACTATACATATTTGAAGCAGATCTTGTTTTTCCAGTGGGTGAGGCAGGAAAGGAGTAAAAGAGAAAGTGCAGCATTAAAAATAAACCATTTCTAAAAATTTGCAAATTAAAAAAAAAATAATTGTTCCCATACACAACAGTCTTTGAACAAGCTGTCTCCCATGTCAGGAATGATTTTCCTCTTTATCTCCTGGAATCTTTAACTTCCTTGCAGGTTCAGTTTGGGAGCTACCTCCTTCATGAATGATAAGAAATAAGCTCTTAGAGGAGGGGAATGATTTCATTTGTGTTGAGCCAATAGTTTCCAAACCTTTTCATTTGGAATATAAAAGGTTTGCTCATGTACCCTCATGTGTATATGTACTCATTTTAAGTTATACAAACCAATTACTGTACTGATAATGGTGTAATTATAAAATTTTCAGAGTAAGAATGAAAATGGTTTGAGATAGAGATGAGGTAATAAATGATTTCAAAGCCAATAGGAAGTCCTTAGAGTTTACTGAGTAGAGTAGACATATGGAAAATCACATTGTTAGCTAAGTGAAGGGTTGCTGTGGATGTGAAGGGTAGATTGGAGAGGGAAGAGATGTGAGACAAGAAAGACAATTAGAAAACTAGGGCAATAGTCCAAGTGAAAAGTGATGTGGACCAGAACTAAGTCGGTGGCTACATAAGTGGAGAGGAGACAGATGTCAATGATGTGATTTCGTGGAAGTAGAAATAAGATTTGGCAACTGACAAGAGTAAGTGGGATGAGGGAGAATGAGGGAACAAAAATGACATCAAAGTTGTGAACCTAGGTGGCCAGAAGTACAATGGTAGCCTCAATAGTAATCAGGAAGTTTGGGGAAGGGTTGGGGGGAAGGGAGGAAAGAGAGGAAGGGAGAGACAATATAAATGAGTTGGGCAATGGAAATCACAACCCATCAATATGTGCTTATCTTGTGAAGCTCATTCTGTCCTATCCCAAAGGAAAAGAGGGAAGAAAGGGCTCTTATTCACTGGTCACTGGCCTAGAGCAGGGATTCTCAAAATTTTTGGTCTTAAGGCCCTTTTATACTGTTAAAATTTATACTGAGGACTCCCCTCCAAAGAATTTTTGTTTATTTTTGGTTGTATCAATCCATATTTACCACATCAGAAAGGGAAACAACTGGATTATGGAAATAGTTTTGAGTTGGCAGACTCCTGAAAGGAGCAGGGAGCTTGCTCTGTAAGGGGTTTCAGTGAAGCCATAAAGGATAGAGGCTGACTAAGGCATGAGGGGAAGAGAGAATATGGAATTTCTCATCAACATTTGCAAAGGTATGGTTCTGTATGTGTATGGGGGGGGGGTAGTAGATGGACCATAACTGCCCTGAGGATGGAGTTGGGAACTTTTCACAGCAGAGGGAGAGGTTAAAGTGGGGGACTATTGAGTGGGGAGATATGAAGAGATAAAGGTAGGTATGGGTTGTGTTGGAGGTAAGTCAATTGGCCCTCCTAGGGAAGATGGGATATGAATCATGTTCCCATCATCTGAGAGGTTTGATCACTCACCTCTGGAGGTCAGATCATGGATTGCTTGGATCAATAGCCCACTCACTCCCCACAACCCATGGTCTCTCAAGTTTGGAGACCACTGTTCTAAGTAACTTTTAAGACTTTAAAGTACAGTGAAAAGTGCTGACCTGAATTAGTAGAAGAAATTTCTTGATCTGAGAGCTCCCTACATCTTGGAAATCTGAGAAAAAACAATAATAAAAATACCACCACCCTATTCCTATCCCAGGTGCTTAACACAAATCTTGACAATCAGTCAATCAATTAAGCAACAAGCATTTATTAAGTGCCTACTATGTACTAGACAGTGTTCTATGAACCAGGGACACAAGTACAATAAATGAAATAATCCTTCCTTACAAAGTATTTGCATTCTAATGGTGGGAGACAACAAAGACATATATAAATATATAAAAAATAAAGAAAGAGAATTTGTTATTCAGTCTTGCCTGACTCTCCATGACCCCATTTGGGGTTTTGTTGGCAAAGACACTGGAGTGCTTTGCCATTTCCTTCTCCAGCTCATATTACAGGCAAGGAACTGAGGTAAACTGGGTTAAATGACTTGCCCAAGGTCATACAGCTAATAAGTGTCTGAAGCCAGATTTGAACTCAGGAAGAAGTCATCCTGACTTTATGTTTGGCACTCTATCTACTGTGTCACCTAGATGCCCTGAGAAAGAGAATAAATACAAATAAATATTAAAATAGTTAAATAGAAGGTAGTTTGAGAGGAAGGGCATTTATCAGCTGGGGGAAAGGTTTCATACAGAATGTGGTATACACACACATACACATTTTTCTGACATGGCCAATGCATTTCTTTTTCTTGAATTTTTAAAGGGGGGAAGATGGAAATGAGAGAATACAGACAGGAAAATAATTTTTAAAATTGAGTTTTTTTAAAAATAGGTACTTGAGCTATTTCTTGAAGTAAGCAATGGTTCTATATAACAGGAGTTCATCCCAGGCATGAATGCCTGTCAGTGCAAAGGTGCAGAGATGGGAAAGGGAGTATCTGTAGTCTTTGAGGAGCAAAGACACAGTCCATTTGATTTATTGGTTGATGAGGGTCTTCCCAGCTTTTAGTGCTCTACCCTTCCTACCCTGAATTTACTTGTCTGTATAAATGTTGCTTCCCTCCATAACAAGGGAGAGTCTTGTGAGTTGGAATTATTTCACTTAAGATTGTATTTGTATCCTTAGCATCTATAGCATGGTGCTTGCCACACAGTAAATGATTAATAAATGATGGTTAAATTGAATTTATTTCTATTTCCTAACCAAACAGCAATTGTCAAAGCTTTGGGTTTATTTTCCTCCTGGTAGCTCTGAAGAGGTGAACTGATTATGCCCAACCCAACCCCCAGTAGCCATAATTCGTCTGATTCTTCCTCTTCCCTGGCACCTCTGCAATTTTCTCCAAACCTCTTTCCAAACTTACTGGTCCTTACTTGCTTCCCCTGCCCACCAGGGGTCAGGGTTTCTTTACTTTGGCTTAGTTTGGGGGTTCGAGTTTCCCATCATGCACCCTGGCCCTGGTTCTGAACCTCTTCACCTCTGGATTTAGTGATGCTGCCTCTGCTGCACTGCTGCTGCTGCTGCTTCTGTTGCTGCTTCTAGATACAAGAACTGAGGGTTAGTTTATGGGGGCGTGGCCGGGGAGAAGCCATCGAAGACGCTGCAGTTTCTACCTAGGCGACCTGGACTTGCAGCCTCCTCAGGGCCCTGGACCCCTTCCTTACTACCAGTGGACACCTTCCCCACCTGGTCCTCTGACAAGGTAAGAGGATTTTGCAGGGCTCTCCCTCCCTAGGCAGAGAGGTCTTTTTGTTCTTGTGTGGTCCCTAATTTTTAGGCTGGTGGCATTCAGACATGGCTTCTTTCCTCTCCAAGAAGCTCCTGATTTGGCTCTGGAGAGTATAATCAAACACTACTTGCTTTTTCTTTCTCTGGGGTTCTTGCTCTTGTCCTGGATCTCTGGGTGGCCCTTCTTTCTCTTTCTTTTCCAGTCCATCCTCAGTCTAGAAGAAGCAGGATCATTTCTGGTTCTTTGCTCCTCTCTCCATGTGGTTGGTCCAGTGATTTGTTTAACTTGGGACAGGGGAGATCAGAGGGGATGGGGTACACAAAGAGGGAGACAGCCTTCAAAATGATTAAGTGTGAGAGAAATTTTGAAAAATAGTTGTCTGTTGAGAAATTTTCCATAGTAACCATCCTGGCACAAAGCTTTCTGTCTCATACTTGCACAGGATCTACTCTTTCTCACCTCAGTACTCTCTGCCCCTCATGCAACCCAAGAAGACAAAAAAATCCCAAAAAATCTGGACCAGGCATGATTTCTTCTAAGCTGATGTGTTTGCCCAGGTTCTAAGGAAATATATGAGAATATTCCATTTGGCTAGGAATGCCACGTTGGTAGCCTCCCAACAACAATATGCCTGGAAAGTACTGATACTCTGTTCCCATATACTTCACAGTATTCTTGATCTGGGATCCCCAGGCACAATATTTTCTAAAAAGTAAAGTTTGGCAGAAGAGAAGTCAGGGAGAAGCCATGTGGTATAACGAAAAGAGATTGGAACTTGAAATCAGAAAACCTGAGAGCAATGATTAGGCTACTGATGCTCATCAGGTGGATCCCTTCACCTCTCTGAGGCTCAATTACTTCCTTTCCAAAAATGAGCATCATAATGCTTAGATGACCTGTATGATGGTGCTAAAAGTGACACGATGTGAATTCATTGTAATTTCTCCACTAATAGCTGTCAACTACTGCTACTACTTATCTGTCCTCCCTAGGCTTAGTTGTTGACTTTCGTTGAGTGAGCATTAGAAATGTGTCCCACAATAAGAAAGTTATCCCGGAGTTAATCAGAGATGGATGGCAATTATTTGAAGGGAGGAAAGAAAGCCATTGAGGATCACCTTATGAGCTAGCATTTATATATGCATCTCATTAGGATATATATTATTTCTTTAAGGTTTAGAAAGTTCTTTTCACTGTGAGCTAGGTACTATTATCTCCATTTTAAAGGTGAAGAAACTGAGGCAGCTAGGTGGCTCAGCGCATGGAGCACTGGGCCTGGAGTCAGGAAGACATGAGTTCAAATCTACTTGCTGTGTGACCTTAGGCAAGTCACTTAGCTTCTGTTTACCTTAATCCACTGGAGAAGGAAATGGCAAATGACTCCAGTATCTTTGCCAAGAAAACTCCATGGACAGTATGGTCCACAGAATCATGAAGAGTCAGACAGGACTAAATGACTGAATAACAACGAAAACTGAGACTATAAGTTTCTTGCCCAAGCTCATACATCTAGTGAGTGGGTTAAGATAGAATTGGAACCCAGATCTTCCTGATTCCATTTCCAGCACTTTATCCACTATACTGTCCTAATATTATATATGAAACATGACAGTGAGTCTTACCAAAATAGGAGATATCATTTAATGCAAACTATGAGGCTATTCTAAAATTTAACAATATGAATAGGTTTAATGAGTGAAGCTTAATGGAAAGTGCATTTTAAAATAACTGATGCAATTACCATTACCTTGTAGACTGAAGATTTTATTTTATTTGAAATTTTATTTGAGGCTTATATTGGTATTATCCAACTTAAAGTTATTTCCAACTTAGATAATAGTCTTGCTTTTAAGTTTTAATGGCTATAATAAAGAGAGGTCAGTTGAAAGTTCCTTCTTTCCTTCTTAATTTTATTCCCCCAAGAACTTACTTATATCTATATAAACCCAAATACTTAATTACCTTCCCAAATCTAAGGAAGAAATTGCCACACAAAAAAAGAGAAAACTCATTATGGTACCTATGCCTAAGAGGTGATACTGTGCCACCTGTCATGACATGGAATGGGGAAGTAAGGAAGGGTTCTGACCAGAAGATGAAATGAAGAGCTAGATAAATTTCTTGTTGTCGAGTCAGTTTCAGTCCTGTCCAAATCTTCATGATGCCATTTGGGGTTTTCTTGGCAAAGGTACTGGAGTGGTTTGCCATTTCCTTCTCCAGGTCATTTTACAGATGAGGAAATTGAGATAAACAGAGTTAAATGACTTGCCCAGGGTCACACATCTAGTAAGTGCCTAAGGTCTTTCTGCCTCCAGCCCTGACATTCTATCCACTGCCCCAGATGAGCTTCCAGCCAAGTGTTATGATATCTTAGATTCATTCCATCTCTAAATCATTATGATCCTAATTCGAAATTTGAAATCAGTCATGTAAATATTTAAAGATGGGCAACAAAATCCATTCCAAAGACAAATAGAAATAACGTTTAGATTGTACACATCATTCCCTCCACCCTGTAGAGTAGGTAGATGAAAAATTAACTATGCAGGCTATTCAAAAATTCATCTTCAAAATTTTGCTAATTTGCCTCCTTTCTACCCTCCCCACAAAGAGCAATTTCTTTAAAATTCATACATCAAGTGTAGCTTATTAACTTAATACTAATGATGATAACTAGCACTTCTAAGTTCTACGAAGTGCTTCCTATATGACATATATAGAGATCTCCTTTGTGAAATAGTTTTAGTTGGTCGTCGAAACCACACTGCGTGAGGTAGGTGATATTATTAGCTTTATTTTACACATAAAGGAACTGATGGTATAAATGCAGCACTTGATGCCCTCTGCCACTTGACTGCCTTAACAAATACAAGGGATTGAATTTGTTCTTGTTCCTTAATCTCCACTATCTTTCTTGTCTTCTTGAGCTCTGTCCAATTCTCTCTTATTTGTCACTAGTCAAATCTTCTTGTTTCTTATTTTTTTAACTGGAATTTTTCCACTTGGGAAGCAGGTGTTTATAGGGTTTGCCTCTTTTCTTCTCTTCCCCATAATCCTCTGCTGAGTTCACTGGCCATCATTGCAGCTGAAGCTGCTGTATATAGTCCAATCAAAAAGTCTTGGAGTCAGAATTGAATGAGCTCAAATGCCTGAGTCTAGTCATAGTCTCTTTGGTTAAGTGGGTAGGTCACAATCCTACTCGATCTCCTCATCTTGTAAAATGTGAATAATGTACCTATCTTATGGTGTATAGGAAAGTGCTTTGTAAACCTGATGTAAATAGGAGTTATTGCCTATCAAAGCACTTTGTAAATGAGTTATTACAACTTAACTAAGGCCCTTGGGAAGTGTGCTGTTCCAGAGATGGTTTGGCAGCACATTTGGAGGGAAATAGTTGGCACTGGAGAGAAAATTAGAAGGTTTTATTTAGGATATGTATGTGAATTGTGAATGTGCTAGAGCTTTGGGAATTAAGTATTCTAAAATTCTAAACCCATAAGTTGCAAATAATAGTATGTTGGAAAATAAGACCAATAAAAATGAGAAATTTAGTTTGGATTTTCCCGCCATAGTTTGGAGAGGGTAGAGAATCCTTTGGTTTTCTAGCACTGGTGACCTGTTCTTTTGGAACAGGTCTAAGTGCACTTCTGAAGAAAGTGTTTGTTAATCCAATAGAGTTCTCCCTTTCTCCTTTGGAGAAACAAAACCAGAAAGAGTTTATAGGCTTGAACCTTTCTTTCACATCTTCCTCAGGTTGGTCTTATGTTCTACAAGATCTCACTTTGGGGTTCTTGAGTTCTTTTCAATTCAGTTTTGTTGTTGTTCAGTTGTATCCTACTTTTCATGACCCTACTTTCTTGGCAAAGATACTGGAGTGGCTGGTCATTTCATTCTCTGGCTCATTTTACAGATAAATAAACTGAGGCAAACAGAGTTAAGTGACTTGCCCAGGGTTGCACAGGTAATAAATGTCTGAGACCAGATTTGAACACATGAAAATAAGTTTTCCTATCTCCAGGTCTGACATACTATCCACTGAGTCATCTATTCAATTCTGTTTAGGATTTGATAAATACCTACTATGGGCATTGCCTGAGTCACTTAACTTCCTTCTGGCTTCTATTTTGGAGTAGTTGGGATCTTTTGAAGCATGCTAGCACAGCAGAGCATTAGATAGGGAGTCAGACCAAGATCTGACCACCTCAAATAGCCTGAACAAATTACTTAACCTTTCTCAGACTCAGTTTCCTAAGCTGTAAAATTGGAATAAAATTTATAGTGCTACCTCACAAAGTTGTCAGGATCTAACGAGGTTATATGCCTTGCACTAAATTTTTAAACTCTATATTTTTATGGCAGCGGGGGCATGTCAAGACCTATGATTTCAGTATTGTGGGGACTTTTCAAAATGAAAACCCTTTCCATCAGTGCAAATAGGCAGTTTCTTTGTAATACAATCTTAAAGAGACATCTGAGGTGCTGGGAGTTGAACTCATTTTTCCATAGTCATATGGTCTGTATCAAAGGCAGGATTTGAAACTCATTTTCCTGACTACAGGGTTAATCTTCTATTGACTATATCAGACAGCCTTAAGCATTATGTATTAATATACAGTTATTATCAGCATAAGAGTGCACTGGGTTTAAGGTTTTGGGAACAACAAGGAAGGAAGGAAGGAAAGGAGGACATCAAGTCAGTTAACCCCAAAGGAAGGGGACAGGGGGACAGAAGGGAGAAGATGAGCTGGTTTACCCAGCTAGCTGCATCCCCATTCAGGCAGCTCAGTCTACTCACAGGTTGTGTTTGTCCTTCATTTTCGAAGAAGACCATGACATGACTTGCACTTGACTTTGTTTTGAGGGAGGGAGGGCTGTGCAAGGTCACCAGTCTCCCTTTTTCTCCTGAGCCATCTGGATCCAGTGACCAGATATTCATCAGGAGATGACCCAGGAAACAAGGAGAGACCTTGGTCATTTTAAGCCAAGGCCTATTCACATACTCACTCAGAGGGAGGTAACACCCATTGAGTGAATAGGCCTCTTCTAATCATTGGTGGAAGGGAATAGAATAAGCATTTATATAGCTCCCAGCTATGTGCCAGGCACAGTGCTAAGTGTGACATATCATATCTGACCCTCACAACAACCCTGTTGAAGTCAATAATTGGCATTATGCACTGTTTTAATTATCTAAATCTCAAATTTTTGCCAGATGGTATAATCAATAAATTCCTACATTTTAAATCTGGTATAAATGCAGATATATGATACATGGTAGATAGAATCATAGGCCTGGAATCAGGATGACTCATCTTCTGAGTTTAAATCTGGCCTCAGAAGCTTATTAGCTGTGTGACCCTGGGCAAGTAATTTCACCCTGTATGCCTCAATTTCCTCATCTGTACAGTGAGCTGGAAGAGGAAATAGCAAACCACTCTAGTATCTTTGCCAAGAAAAGTCTGGTCATACAGAGTTGGACTCCACTGAAAAATTACTAAATAGGTGTAAAATGGATAATTTCAAGTACGTTAAATCAAAAAGTGTGTTCAAATAAAATAAATATAGCCAAGATTCGAAGGAAAACAAAAAATGGGAGGGAAAGTATAGACAGTTAATCAGACAATGATCTCATATCTAAAATATATGAAGAACTTTGTTAAATCTATAAGAATATGAATCATTCCACAATTAATAAGTGGTCAAAGAATACAAACAGGCAGTTTTCCAATGAAGAAATCAAAACAATTTATAGCCATGAAAATGCTCTAAATTGAAGGGAGGGCAGATTGGTGAAGGGGTAATCAGAATGAATTAGGGTGAGTGAAAGGGAGAGAGGGAGAGAAAATTTGGAACTCAAAATCTTGTAGAAGTGAATGTTGAAAACTAAAATAAATTAGTTAATAATAAAAAATTTGTAAATGTTCTACATCTTTATTTGAAAAATGCAGATTAAAACAATCTTTTTTTCTTTTCCCACTTTTTTCCTTATTTATTTATTTTACTTTTTTAAAAAAATTATTTACTTTAGTTTTCAACATTCATTTCCACAAGATTTTGAGTTCCAAATTTTCTCCCCATCTCTCCCCTCCCCCCACCCCAAGACAGCATGCATTCTGATTACCCCTTACCCCAAGTCTTCCCTCCCTTCTCCCACACCCCTCCCTTCTCTTATCCCCGTCCCCTCTATTTTCTTGGAGGGCAAGATAGATTTCTATTCTCCATTGCCTGTGTATCTTATTTCCAGTTGCAGGTAAAAACAATTTTTAACATTCATGTTTAAAACTTTGAGTTCTAACTTCTCTGCCTTCCTCCTTCCCCATCCATCCCCCCTGAGAAGCCAAACAAGTCAATATATATTATATATGTGCAGTTACGCAAAAGACTTTCATAAAAGTCATGTTGTAAAAGACTAACTATATTTTCCTCCAACCTATCCTGTCCCCCATTTATTCTATTCTCATTACTCTCATTTCTCTTCCCAATTTTTGCTCTGCTTCTCTTACTTGATTTACAAAATTCTTTTTGAGCTCTTCCATGACCTGAGACCAATTCATATTTTTCTTGGAGGCTTTGGATGGAGGAGCTTTGACTTTGTTTTCTTCTGTTTGCATGCTTCGGTCTTCCTTGTCACCAAAGTAAGATTCTATAATCTGATTCTTTTTCCAGTTTTTGCTCATTTCCCCAGCCATTTACTTGACCTTTGAGCTCTTTGTTAAGGTAGTTGTCTGCTACCAGTGGAAGGATGGGATGGGGTGTACTGTCAGCTGCTGGATTTTCCCCAATCTGTGAGCCTAGAGCTCCAGAAACAGTCACTGTCTCTGCTCCTGCTACAACTACTGTGGCTGCTGTGGGTTCTTCCACCTCCTTCCCCTTCTGCCATCCTGGGACTGGGGCTGGACCACTCTACTCTCTCACACTGGTCCCACAGACTTTTTCCACTGACCTTCCAATTTGTCCCTTTAGGGTTCTGACGTCTGGAAACTGCCACAGGCGTGAAAGATTCAGATACCCCAAGGCCTGCTCAGGTCCTATCTATGCCGGCAAAGCCCATTCTGGACTGTGACCTGCCCCCTACATGGTGTAATACACCCTTTCCAGCAAGCTTCCAGGCTGTCTTGGGGTGGAGCTTTGCTTCACTCTATCATTCTGTGGGTTCTGCAGCTCCAGAATTTGTTTAGAGCCATTTTTTTACAGATATTTGACTGGACTTGGGGGCAGTGCTCTAAAAAGTGCATGCTGTTACCAGATTAAAACAACCTACCAGGTGGACTAAAATGACAGAAGGGGAAAATTACAAATGTTGAAGAGGATGTGAAAAAATTGGGATACTAATTCACTGTTTGTGGAATTGTGGACTGATGCAACCATTTTATAAAGCATATGGAACTATGTCCAAAGAGTTATTAAACTATTTATACCTTTTGATCCAACAATGCTACTTGGCTATTTCCAAAGATGATTAAGAGAAAAGGAAAGAACATCTATGTTCTTTCAGAAGTGCATCTTTCAGAAGCACTCTTTGTGGTGGCAAAGAATTGGAAATTGCGGGGATGCCTAGCAATTGGAGAATGGTTGAAGAAGTTGTGGTATATGATTGTAATGGAATACTACTGTGCTATGAGTAATGATGAGCTCTATAATTTTAGAAAAAACATGGAAAGACTTGCATGAAATAATGAAGAGTAAAATGAGAAGAAGCAGGAGAACATTGTTTATGATAACAGCAATATTTTCTTAAGAATGACTGATCAAATAAATTATTTTGTCTATTATAAATACCCAAATCAACTATAAAGAACATATGAAGAAGGATGCTATCTGCATCCAGAGAAAGAACCGATAAATAGAAGTATGTATAGATTAATTTTACATTAATATACCTATTTGTGTCTAATGGTAGACATCTGGGGGGGAGAGGAAGAAAGAAATTTACATGATTTTGTTGTATATTTGAAAGGAATAGCAAGTTGTGCATAGTAGATTTGCAATTTCATGTACAATCATCTTTTTTATTTACTATATTATGGAAATGCTTGTGTCATTCCATAAATTAAAAATAAAATTTTAAAAACAGAAAAATGACTAAACAACAATACAAGGTAAAATGTGGTATTATAGACAGAAAGGGTCTCACTGCCTGCTTAGGCTAGGCTTGTATTGTATCCTCATGAGGTTACTTTAGGTGGTCTGACCTGGTGCTTCAGTTTCATTGACTCAGAAATTCAGTTTAATTTATCCTTCTATCCAGAAGTTCTGTGGAACTGATTTATATCAAGGTAACTCCAAGAGACTAACTTAAAAATTGGAATGCTAGTTAATCAATTTACAATGGAGTATATTGCAGGTGATCATATACTTTTCTGGTGTTAGGGTAGCTGGGAAACTGAATTATTGGTCAGAACATGGCCTGGTGAGCAGGGAATCATACTAAAGGGAATAGGATCTTTCTTGTTTGCAAGCTCTTTGAGGGTGGGGACTTGATGGTCTTTTACATCTATGTAAACACTATACTTCCCTATAATATTTCTATCTACTAACAATATTGGGGTTACTAAGATTATAGTTTATTTAATCTTATTGTTTTTTGTAGTGTTGTTTTCAGTTATGTCTGATTCTTGTGAGCTCATTTGGAGTTTTCCTGCCAAAGATACTGGAGTGATTTGCCATTACCATGCCCAGTTCATTTGACAGATAAGGAGAGTAAGGCAAAAAGGGTAAAGTGACTTGCCCAAGGTCACACAGCTAGTATTTGTTTGAGGCTGGATTTGAACTTGGGAAGATGAGTCTTCCTGACTCCAGACCTGTTACTCTGTCCACTAAACCACCTAACTGCCCTTATCTTATCTTAATTATGTCTTAAATTGCTTTAGAAACAGAAATATGGTCAGCAACACATTTACAAACCATCCTGTAGCTAAGCTGTTCATCCTCTTTGACTTATTAGCTTTCATTTCAGTTGTGCAACATTTGTTGTTACACAATTTCAGTTCTGTAACAGTTCACTGCGTAACATTTCTATCCTTGATTAATTTTGAAGTAAAAATAGCTTGGAGGCAGTACAGACAGCATGTTTTTCACCATTTGAAAAGAAAATAGATATTTTCCTAATGCAAAACACAAGTTTTAACCCTTTCTTCATTTAAAAAAATAATCCTTTAAAAAAATCATAATGGTGTTTTTCTTAGCTTGTTAGCAGTAATATTTCAATACTTAGGTTGATGATAATATTGTCTGCAATGACTACATTACAAGGTGATTTTTAACAAGTGTTTTGTTTTTCTTTTTTTGATAGAAGGGTGAGAGAAAACATAGATTTTTATTTATTGAAAAATTAAATTAAATTAGAAAAATAATACTGTCTGTAAGACAGTAAAAATAAAAAGAGTAAAAAAAGTATGGGGGCAAATTTTTACCCATTCTATTTTCAATAATTGTGGTACTTCTCTTTCTAATGTTACTGAGTAGGCCAAAGTTTGCCTGGACTCTCTTAGCTTAGAATACCATCATGTTGGAATGGATGAACAAACTGTGGTATATGAATGTAATGGAATACTGTTGTGCTATATAAGTGATGAAGAGAGGCCTGGAAAGACTTATATGAACTGATGCTGAGTGAAAGGAGCAGAACCAGGAGAACTTTGTACACAGCAACAACCACAGTGTGCGAGGAATTTTTCTGGTAGACTTAGTACTTCATTGCAATGCAAGGACTTAAAAAATTCCTAATGGATTCTTGAGGTAAAATACCTTCCACATCCAGAGAAAGAACTATGGAATTTGATCGCAGAATGAAGCAGACCATTTTCTTTTGTATTATATTTTATTTTGCTTTGTTTTATAGTTTCTTCCATTCATTTTAATACTTCTATGCAACATGACTAAGGTGAAAATGTATTTAATATGACTATATGTGTAGAACCTATATAAAATTGTATGCCATCTCAGGGAGGGAATGGGGAAGGTGGGCGGAAGGAGGGGAAGGGAAGGGAAAAAATCTAAGATATATTGAGTGATTGTAGAACACTGAAAACAAATAAAATAATTTAATTTTAAAAAAAAGAATAACATCCTGTTTGAATACCATTTATCAACAACACTACTTCAGGAAAATAGTCTAGTCTTCACACTATCACTGAGCCTGTGACCATCACGTTGTCAGTGGGAAACTGGAAGTACCCCTGTCCCTGACCTACATCCTCTGCCCTTCATTAGCTTCTCAACCATAAATCATTCATTCATTGTAAGAACCACTCTTCCAATTCACTAATGCTCAAACAAAGAGCTGTATTAGCTTTTTTAGAAAGCTTTCTTAGCTTTGTTGCCTACACTCTGAGATGAGGCCTGCAATGGGAATCCTACTTTTTTCCAGGAATGGTGTATTTGTGGTGTATTTCCAGTGGACTATAGGTATATAAAAAAACAAGAATATTATAGGCATTCTATAATCAAAAGTATGCTACTCACTAGGGCAACTAGGCAGTGGAATGAGTAGAGCACTGGGCCTGGAATCACAAAGACCTAGTTCAAATCTGGACTCAGATACTTATTAGCTATGTGACCCTGGGCAAGTCACTTAATTCTGTTCGCCTCAGTTTCCCCTAATCTGTAAAATGTGCTGGAGAAGGAAATGGAAAATCACTCAAGTATCTTTGTCAAGAAAATCTCAAAAGGGGTCATGAAGAGTTGGACAGGACTGAAAAAAATGACGAATGGTTTTTAAATTATCACTCATTGTCCTGTTTCCCAGGTTAGTTGCTTTGGATAATAGATACCTTGAATGTTCTACTTTTTCAGTCTTTTGACTTTGTCCTAATTATTTCTTGTTGCATCACTGAATCACTGAATATTTTGTATCATTTTATTGTCCACTACTTGGATAAGGTTTTCTGCTTAATGTTCTAAATTGTTTATTCTCCTTTCAATTTTTTCCTCAAGAACTCTGATTTAATATTTTAATCTCTTGCTTCATATCTTCCATCCATTCTTTGAGTTCTTGTGACCAGTCAATTCTTTTTTTTCCTAAGCAAAGCACTTTACATATGTTAATTCATTTAGTCCTCAGGACAATCCTGATAGGTATATGCTAGTATTACCTCTATTTTACAGATGAAGAAACTGAGGCTAAGCGTGGTTAAGAGACTTGCCAATGGTCATATAGTTAGTAAGTGTCTGAAACAGGATTTGAACTCAGGTCTTCCTAGCTCCAAATCCTGTACTCTAATCACTGCACCCCTTATCTGCCCTCTAAGCTGCTAATTTAACAGTATTTTTTGTGCCATTCCTTTTCATCTTTTAGATTTAGTTCATGGGTTTATCTTAATCCATAATTTCTGAAAATTCAATTGGAGATTTCTTCTGTTGATTCATGTCTTCAGCTTCATTTTTCAGATTGGGGTTAAAAAAAAACAACAAATCAGGCTCAGTCTCTGCCTCCTCTCTCACTTTGGAATGGGGTATCTAATCCAAGGTGTTGTCCCTGCTGCCAAATGGATGCTACCCTCTTGTCTTGTAACAGCTGTGCATCTAGATGAAATAGACAGGCCTTCCCTACATTATTCTGCAACTCTATTCTGGGACTCTGTCTTCATTCTTGCCTTCTGCCTCTGTCTCCTGATAAGCCAATGCATTCACTGTCTAGTCTCCATCTCCTTATACAGAGACATACTTGTCCCCTGCTCAAGTTCTGTCAGAAACAGAAAAGGCTAACGCAGATATTGCTGGCTTCAGGCTTCTCAAAGGATTTCTTGGACTTCTCAGTCGTAGCTACTCTTCCTGTCCTGGACTCAAGATCCCATTGGCTTCAGGTCCTGTTCAGTGAAGATTTTGCTGTCATCAAGTTTCCCTGAATGACTGCTAACCAAAATGATTTCAGGCCTCTGGCTGTCTTCTTGTGCAATCCTGGACTGGAAGGAGGAGCTTATTCATGTTTTTTTCTTGGTATAGTGTTGACTCTTTGTTTCATCTGTCATTCATTCATTTTTGCTGGCCTGACCTTTAGAGGAACTTGGCTTGGCTGAAATCTTTGCTGGTGCTTTTACCTTTCCTCCACTCATGTAACAACTACCCTCATTCAGGGCCTCATCACCTTTCACTTGAACTATTGCAATAGACTTCCAGCTGTTCTTCCTGCCTCCAAGTTCTACTTTCTCCAGTCTCTGTCCCTTCCAAGTTATCCTCCACTTAACTTCCCAATGGATATTCTTAGAGTATAAGTCTGACAAAGTCACTTCCCTGCAAAGAGGCTTTGGGGTCTCTCTATTGCATGTGAGATAAAATATAAACTCCTCAAACTAGCATTTAAAGTCCTACACATTCTGAACCAGCCTGTATTTCCAGACTAATAGGATATTCTTTCCATATACTCTTGTGTTTCAAACAGGCTGACTAGCCTGCTTAATGTTTCTGTACATAACACTCCATCTCCTGACTTCATGCCTTTGTATAAGTTCTCCTCTCTCCAACCCCCTATTACTGAAATGTTCTCCTTCACTTTTGCTTCTTAGAATTCCAAGGGTTCTTCAAGGTATACCTCCAGTGAGGCAGCTGGGTGGTGACATGAATATAACTTTGGACCTGGAGTCAGGAAGAACTGAGCTCAAATTCATTTTCAGATGCTTACTAGCTGTGTGACTCTGGCCAAGTCACTTAACCCTGTTTGCCTCAGTTTCTTCATCTGTAAAGTAAGCTGGAGAAGGAATGAATGACAAAGCATTCCAGTATCTTTGTCAAAAAAAACTCCAACTGGGATCACAAAGAATCAGACACAACTGAAAAAAAATGACTGAACACTAGCTATGTGACCTTGGGCAAGTCATTTAACTTCTGTCTGCCTCAGTTTCCTCATCTGTAAAATAAGGATAATAAAAGCTTCTATATCAAAGGGTTTGTTGTAAGGACCAAATGGGATAATATTTGTAGGTATACAATAAATGTTTATTTCCTTTCTTCTTAGTGTTATCCCCTATAGGAATCCTTAGTTGATTGTATTTAACTCCCTTTCCTCTTTCAAAGAAATTACTTCATATTTAGTTTGAATATATTTGCATATACTTATCTGAGCACATGTTCTTCTCCCTCACATAGAATATAATCTCCTTGAGAACAGAGATTGCTTCATTTCTGTAAGTTCAGTGTGCCTAGCATAGTACTTGACACATAGGTGATCAATGTACCTTCTTTGACTTGCTTTGAGCATCAATTTTCTTATGATAAATGAAGCCAGAAGGCAGAAAGAAGTTGCAGGTAGCTATGCCTTGGCTCACAGCTAACATATACTGTGATGTACTGTGACTTCAATTTGAAGACTAACATAAGAGAGTACACTGAAAAATATAATGGAAAATTTGAGTTGGATTTGAGAAACAAGATGCCAAAGACTTTACTCAGAAGAGTAGACCTAGCCCCTCAAAAACTTCATATCTGTCTTTCCAGAGTGCTTTACTCCAGAAGAGAGTTAGCAGTCCATGATGGTAGTCATTAAATATCACACACACACACACACACACACACACACACCTAAATTGATGATATCTTTTTAAAATTTTTTTTTGCTCATTTAAATTTATTTATTTAAGTTTTCAACATTCATTTCCACAAAATTTTGTCTCTCCTGGATCTATTTTCCAGGTCAGTTGTTTTTCCAATGAGATATTTCACATTATGTTTCATTTTTTCATTCTTTTGGTTTTGTTTTGTGATTTCTTGGTTTCTCATAAAGTCATTAGTCTCCCTCTGTTCCATTCTAATTTTGAAAGAACTATTTTCTTCAGTGAACTTTTGAACCTCCTTTTCCATTTAGCTAATTCTGCTTTTGAAAGCATTCTTCTCCTCATTGGCTTTTTGAACCTCTTTTGCCAATTGAGTTAGTCTATTTTTAAAGGTGTTACTTTCTTCAGCATTTTTTTGGGTCTTCTTCAGCAAGGTGTTGACCCGCTTTTCATGCTTTTCTTGTTATCTCATTTGAGTCTCATAAACTTGTGAGGCTCATAGAACTTCATTTAAAAAATATAGAAACTGAGGCTCAGGGTGACTAAATATTCATTAAGCTATAATAGTAGGCTCTCATAGCTCATAAGTGGTCGAACCAGGGCTTAAACTTAGTTCTTCTGATTCCATATCAAGTGTTTTTTATGCTATGCCACAGCTTGTGTTTGTTCTTCATTCTCAAAGAGGACCATGACATCAAGATGACAACATGATGACAGTTGACCTGCAGTTGACTTTGATTTGAGTGAGGGAGGGTTGTGCAAGGTCACCAGCCTCACTTTATTCTCCTGAGCCATCTGGATCCGGTGGCCTGATGTTCACCAGGACAGTTGGACATGGCCCAGGATGCAATGGGAGACCTTGGCCCTTTCAGGCTAAGATCCTATAGCATTCTCACTTTAAGTGAGATACCTCACCACAGCTTACTATGCAAATGTACCTCTATCTGCATTTTTATGGACATATCTGTCTCTCTTCCCCACACATATACACACCCTTTAAGCTACATCATCCTATTAATCAGCCCAGGGATAGGGAACCAGCAACCTCCTCTTTAAGTCCTTAAGTGCAACATTTTGACTGAATCCAAACTTCACTGTGGACTCAAGGCCCCTGAATCCTTCAGTCAAAGGAGCACTGCTACATAAACCTAAACTATGTATATAATGTGTATGTCTATATACATACATACATACATATATATATATATATATATATATATATATATATATATATATATATGTATATACACATCAAGTTTATATGGCATTATTTCTCTTTATATAGTCAGTGATGAGGAAGAGGTATCTTAGTATAGAGTTTTCATTCTGGAATCAAAGGAATTAGGTATAAACCTGAGGCACTCTATACCTGTATAACATTGGGCAAATCCCTCAATCTCTCTCTGACTCAGTTTGCTCACCTGTAAAATGAGGGGATTGGACCAAATGGCCTCTAATTTCCCTTCTAGATCTAGATTTATCATCCAGTAATATGAGTGGAAAGCAATTCACCTGAAATAGACCGAGGGCTTTGAGTGGACTGCAGATTCACTATGAATCATCAATGTGGTAGCAGCCAAAAAAAGGTCCTCTCTTGGTGACCTCACCTAGTTGTTAAGAGAAATAGGGCATTTATTGTTTGCTATGTACTTACTCTGCTAAGCACCAGGAATGCAAATATACATAAATAAGGCAGTTTCTGCCTTCAAGGAATTTATATCCTGACGAGGAAAGATAACCCATAAAGGGTACTAAAAGCTGGAAGAGGAGGGTAGCTCCAGTACATAGCACAGTGCCTGGCACACAGTAGACACTTAATAAATGGTTGGTTGTTGTCCTTCATCTTCAAAGAAGACAAAAATGACATCACCATGATAAAGGGATATTTCAGTGTGTCCAACTGTGGCTGATTAGACCAGTATGAGCTTGGAATGTTCTACCACAAGTTGGGCACAGATAGTCCTTGTGAATGTTTGGGGTCGATACCCCAAATTTGTGCATCCTATGTTTATTTTGTGCTGTCTCAATTCTGCTTTGTTCAAAGAGCATAGCACCCTTTCTAATATGGGCATGAAATTCTGAGTAGTCCTGTGCCAGTGTCTCCCATGTTGCACAGTCAAATTCAAAGTTCTTAAGAGAGACCTTGAGAGTGCCCTTGTATTGCTTCTTCTGACCACCATGTGATCGCCTGCCCCATGTGAGTTCTCCATAAAATAGTCTTTTTGGCAAGCATACATTTTGCATTTGAACAATATGCCCAGCCCACCAGAGTTGTGCTCTCTGAAGCATAGTTTGAATGCTTAGCAGTTCAGCTCAAGCAAGGACTTCTGTGTCTGGTACCTTATCCTGCTGGGTGATCCTCAGAATCTTACTCAGACAGTTCAAATGGAAGCAATTCAGTTTCCTGGCATGGCTCTGGTAGACTGTCCATGTTTCACAAGGATATAGCAATGAGGTCAGGACAACGGCTCTGTAGACTTTCAGTTTGGTAGTCAGTCTAATACCTCTTCTCCTCCAAACTTTTCTTCAGAGCCTCTCAAACATTGAGCTAACTCTGGCAACACGTGTCAACTTCATTGTCAATGTATACATCCCTGGAAAGTATACTACCAAGGTAAGTGAACTTACTCACAGCATTCAGAACTTCTCCATTTGCTGTAACCTGTGATTCCACATGTGGATGGTGTGGTGGTAGCTGATGGAGTACCTGTGTTTTCTTGGTGTTAATTGTTAGGCCAAAATTAGCACAGGTGGCAGACTCTATCATCAGTGAGTAGTTGTGATGTACCACAAGTTTTTGGTTTATAAATAGCTTTCAGGGAATCAAAAAAACATTTTGGATTGTTATTATTAGCATAAAACTGAATTTCATCTGCCTTCTTACGGAGCCAGGAATTTGCATCTCTCTAAGTTTTGCTTGTACTTTGCTTTTGATGGAATTAAATGCTGCCTTCTTAGAGATGGATGAACTATCCTGCTGGTAAATCCTGTGGAGTTCTCATTTTTCATTTAGCAGCTTCTGAATTTCCCCATCATTTTTATCAAACCAGTCTTTGTGTTTGCGAGTGTTCTGACCCAGATGAGTAAATGCAGTGCTGTACACTAAATCTCTGAGAGCTGCCCACTCCTTTTCTGCTCCACTGTTGACAATTGTGTGTTGACTCAACTTTCCCTCCCATTTAGCAACAAACTGTTCAAGCTCAGAGAAGAGCTCTAATTTGTTGACCTTAATTCTTCTGGTAGTCATTTTGCCTTGGGGGCCATGCTTTTGATGAATGCAAATGTTTAGCTTGAAAAGGATAAATCTAATCAGCCCAGCACTCTGCACCACACATTGCCTTTGTCACTCTCACATCTTGTCGTTTCTTCTCCTTACAATCACATAGTCAATTGGATGCCAGTGTTAGCTGCAAGAGTGCATCCATAAAGTTTTATTGCATTTAGGTAAACTGAAGACAGTGTTAGTGATGAGAAGGTCATGAGATGTACAAGTCTTTGGCAGGGAAAGACCATTGCTCCTGCTGTTTCCAACTCCATTCCTCCCTAGGACTCCCTGCTAAGTCTGCTAATCTGAGCCTACTCTAGCATTAAAGTCACCCCAGTATTAAAAGCTTGTCTTCTTTCGGCACATTGATGATAAGGGTCTCTCGGTCTTCATAAAATTTTTCTTTGACTTCATCAATGTTTGTCATTGTGGGAGCATAGGCACTGATGATGGTGGTATGGTATTTTCCTGTGAGTGGCAATTGCATTGGCATGAGCCTGTCATTCACTCCTTTTGGCAGGCATACCAGCTTACTGATTAGGTTAGTTTTGATTGCAAAATTCATGCCAGCTTCACAGTGCTTCCCTTCACTGTGCCCACTCCAGAAAAAGATGTATCCAGCTCCAACTTCAATAAGCTGGCCTTCATTTGCCAACCTTGTTTCACTCAGGGCTGCTATTTGAATGTGATACCTGTTGAATTCTTTTGCAACAAAAGCAGTTCTTCTTTCAGGTCTATTGAATTTTGTGCTATTTATTAGCGCGTGCATGTTCCATGTGCCAGTGGTGAGTGGAATCATCTTTGCAGGTGTTTTCATACATTTTGATGCCAATGTTTGCTGCAAGGGTGCATCTGTGAAGTTTTATATTGTATTTAGGTAAACAGAAAACAGTGTTGGTGAGGAGAAGGTCATGCGATGCACTTAATATTTGTTTAATGAACGTTCTATAGGTGCATAGTAAAAAGATAGGAAGTTCTTTTGTGTCTCCTCTGCCTCCTTTTCTCCCTTTTGTCTTCCTCTGCCTTCTTTTTCCTCTCCTCCTCCTCCTCCTTCTTCTTCTGCTTCTCCTCCTCTTCCTCTTCTTCTTCCTTCCCCTTCTTCCCCTCCTCCTTCTTCTTCTCCTCCTCCCCTGGTTTTTTTTTGTCTTTGTATTCCCAATGCCCAGCACATTGCCTGATAAACAGTAGGTGCTTAATAAATTCTTCTCATTTATTTGAACTGAAGAAAAAGGCCAAAGAAGATCAGAAATAACCTTAGCTGGCAAAGATCTGAGATGGCAATTAAGGGCACTACAAGTTTATAATGAAAACTCATTTTAAAATACTTTGGGAAAGGATGGCAGGAATGATATCACTTTTTTAAAAACTGAAGAGCATTGGAAGTGAAAAATAAGCCTATGAAAATAAGCCACTTCATTCTAAGAGCATTCATGGGTGGAATTGGCAAGAAGACAACAATATCCAACAATTTATTTAACCATTTAACCATTCCCTTTTTGTTTTCGTATTTAGGTTTTTCTTCTAGCTTTAGAAATTATCTATAATGCTGCTATAAAAACTTTTGCACAGATAACTCTTTTTGTGTTGTTGATAATATGTTCCACCTATAGTCACAACAATGAGTTTTTTGGGCTGATCATGATCATTTTAGTAACTTTTACTTTGTGCTGCCAGTTTGCCTTCTAGAGGATCTACGATGAAGCAGGTTACCCACCTTCTGACAGGTGATAGATTTGAGGTACAAAAAAAGACATGCATTTGGGAGTATGGCTCCTTCATGGATTCGTTATGTTTGACTATGATTATTTGCTATAACAGACACTTACCAGCCAGGCCAGTGACTTAACCTTCTTTGCCTCAGCTTCCTCTTCTGTAAAATGAACTGGAAAATGAAATGGCAAACCACTCCAGTATCTTTGCCAAATAAACCCCAAATGAGATCACAAAGAGTTGAACACAGCTGAAATGAACAAACAGCAACAATTTGTTTAAGGGTTTTTTTTCTTTATTTCTTTTAATTTTTAATTATGGAGAGGAGAGGTTAGCAATAGCAAAGAGAGATGGGGGGAGAGAATAGGATGCAGACAAAAAAAGGCCTCTTTTTGTGACCTCACCTACTTGGTAAGAGAAATAGGGCATTTATTAAGTGAAGGAAAGGAAGAGTCATTGAAACATTTTTTAAAATGCACAGAAGTAAATAGAAGAAAGTTTAGAAGGAAGCACAGACAATCAGGACTGTATTGAAAGTAATGTGTGGAATTACTAGATAACTTTTTTAAGAAGCAAACAATATGAAGTGGAGATTCATGGTTTCATATAGAATCTTCTTATATGTTCTGAGATATATGTGTGTATATACATGCATGCATATGGAAATGCTCTTTTTTGTTGTTGTCTTAAGTTTAGAATTTAAAATAATTAAAACAAAAAGTTTCCACAGTTTACAGTCCTGTTTTCAACCTTAGCACTGAGTTTCCTTGCCTTTAGTGACTTTTGCCCATTTGTGGAGACTAAGATTCAACCTTAAAGTTCTTTTATTGCATCTCTCTTATTGATAATGAGGTTGGACATTTTTTTATGTGATTATTAGTAATTAATTTCTCTTTTGAAAACTGTTCATATCTTTTAACCATTTGTCCATTGTGGACTTGTAATTACTACTGTGACTTTTTTTTAACTACCCTTTGATTAATACCAAATGAAGGATAAGGCAAAGAGATGTATGCTTACCAAAAATATTTGTAACTGATCTGGAAGCTTTGATATGGAAGATGTCTTTGCACAGGAAGAATAATTACCTCTTGATGGTAAAGTCTTCTGTATCTTCCTGTTTTCAGATTTATTTCATTTATTTATGTATTGCTAGTTGTATCAAGGCCCAGCACATTACAGGAATTCAACCAAATCCTTATTATTCAAGAGATTGATCTCACAATTCATGTAGGATAAACTGAATGGATGAAAACTGGTTGTTATTTAGATTGGTAATATACAAGCATTTTTAATGGTATACTGCTTAGGGACAACTAGGTGGTATAGTAGTAAAGCACTGGTCCTAGAATTAGGAGGTCCTGCATTCAAATTCAGTCTTAGATACTTACTAGCTATATGACCGTGGGCAAGTCACTTGATCACAATTGCCTCAAACACAAATAGTACACTACTGTCAGTAAAAAAAAACCTGAGCATATATTCATAACATATGTATATTGTAACATAATAGATAACAGCCAAATTGATACACATATTATTACTTATATTATTATGTATATTATTATGGATGAAAAAAATCAATTTTATGCCTAAGCCTATCAAGAACAATTTTATTAATTAAATTAAAACTAATTCTAAGCATCATCTATTTAGAGAAAGAAAGAATTCCAAAATGCAGAAATTCATCTTGCATTTGTAAATCTCTAACACAAGCCCTTTTGGAGTTATAGTTTCTAGCATTCTCAGAAAGTATACACAATTCTCCAATAAGATAGAACATAGTTGCAGGGCCTAGGTGATAGTTCAGTTAAGAGTTTGCTTCATTAAATAGAATAATAAAAATTGAACTTTTAGTACACTCTAAAGAATCATTTACCTGATAATGAGTTAGCTAGGTAGGCCAGTGGAGAGAATGCCAGGTCTGGAGTCAGGATGACTCATCTCTCTGAGTTCAAATCCGACATCAGACACTTACTAATTGTGTGACCCTGGCCAAGTCATTTAACCCTGTTTGCCCCAGTTCTTCATCTGTAAAATGGGCTGGAGAAGGAAATGGCAAACCATTCCAGTATCTCTGCCAAGAAAACCTCAAATGGGGTCAAGAAGAATTAGACAGGCCTTTCCCTCTCCTGTTGCTCGAGGAGCCTGCCGTTGCTACCATGAATGATACTGTAACTATTAGAACCACGAAGTTCAGGACAAACAGACTTCTTCATCATAAACAGATGGTTATGGATGTCCTTGGAAAAGCCACAGTACCCAAGACTGAAATTCGAGAAAAACTGGCCAAGATGTACAAGACAACTTGAGATGTCGTTTTTGTCTGAAGATTCAGAACCCATTTTGGTGGTGGCAAAACACTAGGCTTTGACAAGATTTATGATTCCCTTGACTATGCAAATAAAAATGAACCAAAGCGTACACTTGCAAGGTGTGACCTGTATGAGAAGAAAAAAACATCAAGAAAGCAGTGAAAGGAACACAAGAATAGAATGAAGAAAGTCAGGGGTAGGGCAAAGACAAATATCAGTGCTGGCAAAAAAAAAAAAAGGAATAAAAGGTACTTTGGATGTTGTTCATCCGTGAAGATAATTTTTCGTCAGAGCATAAATAAACTATGTAAAAACTTCAAAAAAAAGAATTAGACAGGACTGAAACAACTGAACAACACTATGTTTCAGTCACTGTGCTAAGGTCTGAAGATACAAAAGGAGACAAAAAATAGTCCCTGCTCTCAAGGAATTCATAGCCTAAAGTAAGAGACAATGTGCAAACTATGTACAAACAAGCTATATAAACATCACGCTTCTTAAATAATTCAATCCCTCTTTGACCACTCTCTTTAAGAATTCTCTTTTGCCCCTGGTCAAAGGTGAACTCAGGAGATATTTCCACTAATTATAGTTACTTCTTCCTTCTGATCCTTACCCTAATCCAATCTAAGCTTGGGGATAGAGGGAAGGAGAATCTGCTCCTAACTGGATTAGTTAAATGATTTGGAGTTTTGTTAAATACTGTTTACTTGTGTTACATCATTAGGCTATAAAAGGACCTCTTTACATTCTTTGACAATCTGTTGGGGGTGAGGGGACTTTCAGTTTGATATCTTTTTATAAATTCCTCCCATATCTTGGCTATCAAACCTTCATCAGAGAAATTTGCTACAAAGCTTTTTTTCTGTTGTCAAAGATACTGTGTTCTGTGTTTTAAGCATGTCTGCCAAAATATTATTTTAAAATTAATTTAACATTATTCTATATTCAAGCACTTCTAGCTTAGAGAAATATCCAAACTGGTGTAGTCCCTCCATGTCTTCAGACAATTCCCTCTATACCTAGGCAGTTTGAGAAAAAACAGAAATCTTGAACTAGGAAGTAGTCATAATATATTAAAATGCAGTTTGGGGTTAACATTCTTTCCCCTCCTCTATAGTAATTATCACTTAATCTACAAACTATTTAAACTTTTAGATTCCTTCCTTGACTTCTCAAAGACTGAAAGGACTCCTCAGAGATCACTATTTTGATCCTTGAATGAAAAAGAGGAACCTACCCTTTGATGGGTCACCAAAGAACTAATCTAAGGTCACTAAATCACTTCCACAGTAGGGAAGTCTATGATCTTAACTAGATTAGTTGGTTTCTTCCTTAATCCTTTCTGTCTTGATTTTTCATACCTCTTCCTAAAGGGAAAAGTCTGAACAGGGTTCTAGAGTAGAGAAATACTTATTTCTTAATAATTTTCACTTGAACCAAAAATGAAGTTTTAAATATGCTTCCACACTGATAAACACATTTGCTTTTAATTCTAACTTCAGTGTTTTTACTTGTGCAAAAGCTATTCAATTTATGAAAACTATTGATTGAACTATGGGTGTCTCATTTCATCCTAGTGTCCACCACAACGTACTAGGAAATGATCAAGAGTCAGTCATAACCCAGAACACCTGGTAAGAAAGAGGTTTTAAAAAGGAATAGGGTTGGGAGTGAGAGGTGGAGTGTGGGAAATAGTTCAAAATAACCAATCAGTCACCAAGTAATTCAGTATTAACTACCAGACTGTCCTCTACTTCTAGGGAGGAAGGTACCTTTTTTCTTCTCTAGGGCCAAGTGTCTTGGTCGTTATAGTTACATAGTGACAGTGCATTTCATATAATTAATATTTACTCAACAAATGTTTCTCGTATGAAGAATGATGGGGAAACATTCTCTCTGAGATTAAAACAAAGGGAACTAAAGATTTGGAGACAGACTAAAAGGCAGGTTTTCATGAAATGATATCCCTATCCTATGGTCTTTTACAATTTTTTCAAAATTATAAAAGCTTTTGAAAAATCTACAAAAGTCTTTGAAAGCTTTACTTTAAAAAAAACCTTCTTAATTTCTAGATATTAATATCACTTCTTGGTATATTCAATTTGATTTATTTAAGATGTATTCTCTTTCTGATTCCAAGAGGATATTGATGGATTTTATAAATTCAAAATAATGAAAAATAAAATATTTTAAGGATAAACCAAGGACAGGGGAGTAGGCGACCGGACAGTATTACAAGTGACCACTAAATTTTGTTCTAAATCTTCTAGTAGCTAAGGCAGAAAGGGAAATGCATGAGATTCCATTGTTTTTATTTTCTGATGAAGGAAAGCATGTGCCTTCTGACAGAGACCTTATTTTCATTTCCCCCCCAGAAGAACAGGAAATGTTTCCACTTATTTTAAGTAGGAGGCAGATAATCATAATGTTAATGATGATGACATTATGTCAGCCTAGAGCCAAGTCTTGATTATGATGAGAATTATCCTGGGGGTGATGCTGCCGCTCTATTCAGCTATCCCAATGGCTTTTGGACAGATGAGACTCCTGGCTTCTGAATAACCAACAGTCATTTCACAAGAATCTATTAGGAAAGAAAAGGAATAAGCATTTACATAGTGCCTACTATGTATTAGAAATTGTGCTAAAAGGTTTTACAAATATTATCTCATTTGGTGTTTTTCCCTCTGGGTAATTTAATCATTTTATTAATAAGACCAACAGGTTATTAATAAAAGAATGGTCATTTGGCCCTCTTTCTCAGACTAAAGACCCCCTAATGGCAGTGGAGGGTTACAGTTTATATCCTCTTCCAAAGATGAGGTGTTCCCAAGGGAGGTGCCTACTCAACTCTGATTAATCAAATCCCATAGGTGGCCTGTCTGGGGGTACTGACGTAGGTCACTCAAATCTTGGTCAAAAAGGCACAAATTTCCATATCACTTGTCTTGATAATAAAGAGAATCAACATATTCCCCAGGACCTGTCCCAGCAAGCACACGGAGCAGGAATATACCCATTAACCCAAACTTAGAATTTCTTTTACTGTGTGATTAGATCTTGGTCTGGGTAAATTCCTGAAGGAGGTTTTCCACACTAGTTGATTTTTGGATGCGGAAATAGAAAAGGGGAAAAACCTTGGACTTAATACAATTATTATTAACTCTAAGAGAGAAATAGTTATTTCTCCCATTCTCCCATTTGATTCTAATTGAGAGATGTCTCCTCAACGAATCACTAACCGATATTATTATAAATGTTTCACCAAGGGTTCGTAACTATGGAGTTTATGATGGGTAACATCTCCTTTGGTTTTTACAATAACTCTACAAAGTAGGTGCTATTGTTATACTCATGTTACAGTTGCAGAAACTGAGACAAACAGAAGTTAAGTGTCTTACTCAGCTATTGTCTGAAGCAGCGTTTGAACGCATGCCTTCCTGACTCCAGATCCAGTGCCGTCTGCACCACCTAGCTGCTACCTGTTGTGTGCTTACTGTGTACTAGGTAGTGTGCTGATTACTGGAGGTATAAGGAAAGGCAAAGTACAGCTCCTGCCCCCAAAGAGTTCATGTTCCTATAGGAGAAACAACGTGTTTGTACGTAACTACATAGTAGCTGGAGAGCCTGGGAGAAGTTTGCAGTAGAAGGTGAGATTTGAGCTTGAGTCTTGAAGGAAGCTGGAAAACTAAGAGGAAGCAGTGGGATATTGTTTTAGGGATGAGAGACAGCCAATGCAAAGGCAAATAAAGGAAAAATGGAATATCATATACAAAGGGTAACAAGTTGGCCTGTGTAGTTCTATCATAGGATTGTGGAGGGAGACTGGAAAGGTAAGAAGGACCTGCATCGTGAAGAGCTATAAATAAACAAATGGGACTTTGTATGTATCAGTGGAAGTGATGTGGTACCACTGGAGTTTGTTGAATGAGGAAATAATATGGGCAATAAACACTTTAAAAAAATCACTTTGGCAGCCTCATGGAGAGTAGTGTGGAGAGGGAAGAGACTTGAGGCAGGAGACCAAGTAGAAGGGTAAGGTACTTGCCCAAGCAAGAAATGACAAGGCCTGAATTAGGGTGATAGCTGACTGAGTAAAGAGAAGGAAGTACATACAGGCAACGTCTTCAACATTTGGCACTAGATTAGATGTGTGGGGTGAGTGACTATGAGGAGTCAGAGAATGGAACTGAGGTTATAGGCCTGGGGTGACCCAGAATAGCTGTGCCTTTAACAGTGTTGGGGAAAGTTGAGAAAGGGGGAGGGTTTAGAGGGAAAGGAGAATGAGTTCTGGTTTGGACATTTTGAGTCTGAGAAGCCCCCAGGAAGCAACAAAAAATCTCCTTGAGTTAGGACCTGGGATCCC
>CM053769.1:208129623-208154325 GCA_028658325.1 Potorous gilbertii | reverse complement strand
AGTCAACCCTCTTGGGGAGGGACAGGATCAAAAGAGAGAATAGAAGCAATGGGGGGCAGGATAGGATGGAGGGAAATATAGTTAGTCTTATACAACACGACTATTATGGAAGTCATTCGCAAAACTACACAGATATGGCCTATATTGAATTGCCTGCCTTTCCAAAGGGAATGGCTGGGGAGGGAGGGATGGGGAGTAGCTGGAACTCAAAGTTTTAGGAACAAATGTTGAGTATTGTTCTTGCTACTAGGAAATATGAAATACAGATAATGGGGAATAGAAAGTTATCTGGCCCTACAGGACAAAAGAGAAGATGGGGTAAGGGAAGGGAGGGATGAAAGAAGAGAGGACAGATTGGTGATATGGGTAATTAGAATGTCCAGTGTATGGGGGAGAGGGGAGGGAACAAATGGGGAGAAAATTTTGGAACCCAAAATCTTGTGAAAATGAATGTAAAAAGTTAAATAAAAATAAAAAAATAAATAAATAAAATGTAAACTTAGAAATAACTGAATTCATGAGAATTGATGAGATCACTGATAAAGAGAAAAAAGAAGGTTCAGGACACAACTTGGGGGAGTATCCATGAAAAGAGATCAGAATGTGGATGATCCAGCAAAGGAGATTGAGGAGGGGGCTAGACAAGTAGGAAGTATATTGGGAGAGAACAGTATCACAAAAACGCAGGGAGTAGATGTTCACAGGTATCAAATGGTGTCAAAAAGGTCAGGAAGAGTTAGGACTGAAGGAAAGTCTTTAGATTTAGCAGTTAAGGGATCAATTTCAATTTAGTGGTATAGTCCTAAGCCAGATTGGGAGTTTTTGAGAAGCAAATGGGAAGCAAGGAAGTTGAGGAAAAAGACGATACATAATCTTCTAATTTGAAGGGAGTTTGAAAAGTTTGAAAGGGAACAGATGTATAGGATAGCTTAAGTAAATAGCGAGCGCTAGGTCAGCTGAAATTTTCTAGGATGGGACAGCAGAGAAGGAGACAATGAATATAGATTGAATATAAAAGAGGGGATGATCAATAAATATTTGGACAGATGAATCATTAAAAAAACATTTTAAATACATCATTAGCTTCTGGTCCTAATAGGAAAACTGGGCTGGATAATATGAAAAATTTTGTAACTCATTGCTTTGAAAAAAGATGGCATAAATCTGGAGTTCTGCTAACAGTATGTTAGTATGTCTGTATCTAAACAGTTTGAACAACTTCAAATTTTGTTGTTTTTGACTGGCTTTGCCAACATAAAAATACTGTATCACATGGACAAGAGTTGTGCAATATGTATGGGCAGGCATGTGGGGGTTACAGTTTTTATCTTTGGAGAGAATGCTCAAGTTGATAAGGTCAATTAATTGAGAAATGTTTATTAGGTACCTTCTATGTACCAGACACTATCCTAGGTGCCTGGGATACAAATACAAAAGTGAGATGCTATCATTAAAGAGCTTATACAAGACACTCACTCCCAGTCATATGCATTTTCAATGGCCATCCCCCATGACTTGAATTCTTTCCTTCCTCACCTCTATACCTCCTGGCTTCCTTCAAGTCCCAACTAAAATCTGACCTTCTGTAAGAAATCTTTCTTTGCCCTACTTAATTTTAGTGCCTTCCCTCTGAACTTATCTCCCTCCAGTTTATCCTATAGATGTCTTGTTTGTTCATAGTTGTTTGTAAACCTTATCTTCCCCTCATCACATTGTGAACTCCTTGAGGATAGGAACTGCTTTTACCCGTCCTTGTATTCTCAATACTTGGCAGACAGCAGATGCTTAATAAATGCTTGTTGACTTTGACTAGCCAGGTGAAAACGCTTCAAATAATTGAAGTTGTCATGTGCCCAGGGTCTTCCCCTTCTCCAGCTCCTTCAACCTACCATGATATGACAAGACCCTTCAACATCCTTGTTTTCCCTCTCAGGTTACTTTGTATTCAGCCATTATGGGCTTATTCTCTTTATGTTTTTTCTGTATATACTTATATATGTAATTGCTATATCCCCAGGTGCCATGTCAGCTCCTATGAAGCAGGGATTATTTAATTTCTTGTATTTCTATCCCCAGAGCTCACCATAGTACTGGCTCATAGCAGAATTGATTGACTAGAATGTTTTCTGGCTTACCATCTTTAAGAGTAGTGCCTAGAATACTCCAGATGAAGTCAGAGAAGGACCAAATACAGTGATATGTATCAAAAGATTTGAGTTCAAATTCTGCCTTTAGACTCAAATCTGAGACTGGTAGGTGGCCCAGTAGATAAAAAGCTCTGGGTCTTGAGTCAGGGAAGACCTGAGTTCAAGTCTGTTTTCAGACACTTACTAACTGCTGACCCTGGGCAAGTCATTTAATATCTGTTTGCCTCAATTTCCTCAACTATAAAATAACAACAGCATTTCCAGAGGTGTTTTGAGATCCAATGAAATAACTATATAATGCCTAGGACAGTGCCTGGAACATAGTAGGCATTTAATAAATGCTAGTTTCCTTCCTTCCTATTTATAATTTGTATGATCTAGGATCATAAGATCAGAGACCTAGAGTCCCACACTCTTTTTTTACATATGAGGAAACTAAGGCCCAGAGAGGACATGACTTGCCTGATTACACTGGTTGTAAGCATCAGAGATGGGTTCTGAACCTAGTGACTTGTCTTTTGGTAAGTCACTTTACTCCTTAGAGACCTGTTTCCTCATCTGTAAAATGAGGGAGTGGACCAGATAATTTCTAAGATCCTTTCTAAGTCTAAAACTTAGGTTCTTTATGAGTTTTAGAGGATAGATTTTTTTTAAAATATGTATTAATATTTTACCAAATCTGTTTCTTTTTTATTTTAAATGAGTTTTTTTTTCTTTTAGAGAGATAAGAAAAGTCCCTTTCAATTCTGAAATTCAGTAATTCCATGTGTTACTGTTCTCCACTCTAATATTTTTGTAAAGTGATTACAGAATACTTTACAGGCAACCTAGTATGCCTGGAACACACTCCTTCAGCACTTCTCTGAATCTTTATCCTGCAAGGCTCAGCTTAGATGCTGCCCTCAGTGAAGACTTCTCTCTGATTTCCAGAGCTATTAATCTCCTCAAATTGTGTTGTTTTAACCTATTTATGTGCCTATTATATTGTCATATTAGAAGATAAATTCCACAAAGGTTTCATTTTTGACTTAGCATCCCCAGCATCCAGCATAGTTTCTTGAATGTAGGAGACTTTTAATTCAATAGATCATAATATGCCTGGACTTTTGTATTCAGAGCTGAGTGTCACATTCTAGGAAAGGCATTTACAAGCTGGAAATTGTCCACAGGAAGAGGGCAAAAAGGATGAAGGACTTCACATGCTATTGAGGAACTGGAGATGTATATCCTCTAGACTAGAAGATAGGATTTCAGAAGGAGCATATCTATTTTCAAATATTTGAAGGACTGTCATGTGGGGAAGGACTTGATCTTTGCTTAACCCCAGGAAGTTGAACTAGATACAGTAATGGAAAATTCTGTGGAGAAGTAAATTTAGGCTTGATGAATGGAAAAACTTCCTAACAATTAAAGTTGTCCAAAAGTAGATTAGGCTTCCTCAGGAACCTGTGGGTTCTCACTCACTAGAAAGTGATCTTCAAGTGGATGCTAGATGTAGCTCAAACTCTTGAAACCTGGTCATTCTCAGTAGGCTACCACCCTGAAATTGAGAAGGGAGTTGACTTTTGTTTTGCCACTGGACAGTGATTCTGAAAGAGAGTGAGACTGATGACTCGTGCAACTCTGCCTCCCTTAAATCCCATTCATATGCAAGTCAAGACCTCACCTATGATGTCAGTAGTCCTCTTTGAAAATGAATGATGAACAATAACTACCCTGAAATCTAAATTCAGCTGAGTATCCCTTGGAAAGGGAATCATCCCATCCCAATGTTTTCTCTGCCTCCGAACACATTAGAGGCATCCTATGAGCTTGAAGTGTACATGCATATAAATATAACAGCAATGCTGGCTTTACTCAAACAGGGTTTCTTGTTGTGATGTTTAAAAAAGTTTGAGAGACAGTTTCTGGGTAATCAATCAATTTATTAATAATGCTAGCACTTGATTAATAAATCTATTTGGGCATTTTCAAATGCTCAAATGCCCCAAACTCCTCATGGTGGTAGGCTGACAGTTTATATACTCTTAGAAGAGTGAGTGTTCCTGAGGTTGGCAAACAATTATGATTGTTAACAATTAATGAGAAAATGAATATTATAATGAGATGTGGGTTCATGCTCATGAGGCTCTTGGGGGTACATGACTTGGATCACCTAAATCTTGGTCAAAATTTCCATATCACTCATTTGACAATCCTGAGAATCTAGAGTTTCCTTGACCTGTCTGAGTAAATACAATGAGAAGGAATCCATACCAATCCTAAACCAGGGATGGGGAACCTGTGATCCAGAAGTCACATGTGTCCTTCTGGGTCCTTGGATGCAGCCTTTTGACTGAGTTCAAGTTTTATAGAACAAATCCTTTTATTAAGGGGATTAGTTTTGTGAAGTTTGGATTTCGTCAAAGGATTGCTGTTGAGGACCTAGAGGGCCACAAGTTCCCTATTCCTTCTAAACTTAGAATTTCTTTTACTGTCTTTGATTAGATCTTAGCCTGGGTAAGTCTTTCCCCAAGATTTCCCAGACTGGTTGATTTCTGGATGAGGAAGTACAAAAGGGGGGAAACTTTGGTCCTAATTTAATAGTAAGTTAATACAATTGAGAAATAATAATTTCTCTTATTTTTCAATTTAGAAATGGCATCCCCTCTAAAGTAGCATCCTAGCATGGCATAGTTGCTAGGGTACTCTCCTTGGAGTGAGGGAGACCTGGGTACAAATTTAGCCTCTTGGACACTTAGTTGGGTGACCCTCTGAATAAGTCACTTAATCTCTCTGATCCTGTTTCCTCATCTGTAAAATGAGGTATGATGAACTTGATGGTCTCTAAGGTCCCTAGGATCTAGTAAAGATCTGATACACTGGTGTGTTTTAATGTTAAAACATAGTACTTAGGAAACATTAAGTCTTATCCTTTGAGTACTTCGTTTTCTTTTGTGTCTATTAGTTTCACATTTGTTCTAATTTAAATCTTAAGTTATTTGTTTGGGGCAGAGATTAAAGATATCATAAACAAAGCTCTGACTTCTTGAGGTAGGGTAACCAGATCATTAACATTTGCCCCCTTCCTCTTCCCTTCTCCCTCACCCCCAGGCTTGTCTCCCTTTTTCCAACTGTAGAGACAGGAATGAAACATATAAGCCCTACTTCTGGGATTGGAGGTGTGCTATCGCAGTGTCAAAAAACTGTATTCTTTTTCTTTTGTTGGGCTAGATTGTCTACAGCTGTTTTACTTTGGATTCATCCATATTTTTCTGACATTTGGAAAGTCAGAAACATCATAGCTATTCATTTACAGAGGACAATCTGATTTTAAATATCTGAAAACTCAAGTCATCACAGTGATTCCGACTCCCCTACTTAGAAGGACATTTTAGCCAGGCAAGATTGGGTTTATTTTTAGCAGAGGACAGCTATGTCTTTGTGGAGAGCCTCTTCTTAGAAGTTCCCATCCTTAGCCTCTCACTGTCATTCCTGGGGTATTTTTGAAGGTGGTGTGCACAAGTAAGTAAATATCTTTGGCTCCTTCTTCCCTCAGTTCTTTGGGAGAACTGACCTCTCCATAAAGCACTTTTTGTGCCTTGTCCAGGAAGTTGAACCCAGGTTTTCTTGACCGCAAGTCATAGCAATATAATAGACTTAGAACTGGAGAGGGTCCTTGGAGACTATTGTGTTCAACCCTGAGCTGAAATTAAACTAAGAAAGGTTAAGAGGCTTGCCCCAGAGTCATTCAGTTAGTGTCAAGTGTGGAATTTGAATAAAAGTCGTCTGGAATCCTAGGCTGACACTCTATCTATTATAAATCTTGTTGTCTTCTGTTCCCCGCTGCCTCAGTTTCCAAGCTGAGCCCTCTCTCCCTTTGGAAATAATAATAGCTAGTACTTATATAACGCCATGATATTTTACAAAGGACTTTCCAAATATTATCTCCTTTTATCCTTATAATCCTGGGAGGTAGACGCTATCATTCTTCTCATGCTACCGATGAAGAAATAAAGACACAAAGAAATTAAATGACACGTCCAGTCTCACCTAGCTAATAAGTCAAATTTAAACTCAGATCTTTTTTGAGTCCAAGTCCCAGGATATAGGAATTCAAGTTTGGAACTGGAAGGGTCCTCTGAAGTCACTGAGCTCCATCTTTTACAAATCAGGAAACTGAGGCATAGGATTAAGTGACTCGGTCAGAGTCGCACAAAAATAAGTCTATGAAGTCACATTTGAACGCAGGTCTTTTTTTGACATAGCATTATAGGAACTCAGATTTAGAAGTCGCAGGACACCATTGAGTTGTCTTTTACAAATTAGGAAACTGAGGCACGATACACCAACTCGGTTAGTCTCAATTCAGTTCAGTACACGTTTATCAAGCTCCCAGGGTACAAAAGGAGGCCAAAGGCAGGCGCTGCCCTCGGGGCGATGGCCATCTACAGGGCCACGTGATTCGCTCCTCGGGACTCCGGGCCGCCTGCCTCCACACGCGGTTTCTCCCACGCTTTCCGGGCAGGATGCTCTAGCTCGCTCCCGACCGAGCGCGGAGGGCTCGGCTCCCTCACCGGCTCCTTCCGGAAAGTGCCGAACACCGCCTCCCCCCGCCTCGCTCGGCCGTTTCCGGCCCGGAGCACTTCGGCAAATCCCGGCGCCCCGCGTCGGAAATGGCCGACGTCCGGGCGGCCGGCAGGGGGAGCGAGGGATCCGGCGCGGCCTGGGACGTCGGTAAGCGGGAGGCGGCGAGAGCCGGCTTTCGGGAGCCGGAGCCGTGCGCAGGCGGCAGCGGCTCTCGCCTGGGCTGGGAAACCGGGGGAGCGCCGAGCTCCGGGCGGCGGCGGGAGCGGGAGTTGCCCGGAGCGGGCGGCTACGGGCCGATGGCCCCGGCCGAAGGCCCCGAATCCTGCCCCGGTCCGCGGTGACGAACTTCGGGGCGCCGAAGGTAGGGGGCGGACGGGACCATGCATTGTGCTGGGGGAGGGGGCGGCGGAGAGCGGCGCGGGAGATCCACGGAGCCCGGCGGGGAGGCGGCGGCTGCTGCGCCCAGCCCGGGCCGGCAGCCTCCTCGCACCGGGCCTGCTCCCGAGCCGCGCGGGCCCGCCGTGCCTCCCAGCCCCCGCCCAGCCCTCCGAGCCCGAGCTGGGGCGTCGGGAAGATCCCCCCTCCCCGCAGCCCTCGCCGCGTCCAGCTGCCGCTGCTGCCGCCCCCACCCCGCGCGGATCCCGCCGCCTGCTCAGCATCCTCGGCGCTGGGAAGGGGAGCGCTGGCCACCCTCCTGCGCCTCCTGCCAGTGCACGCAGTGCCCTGCATTTCGGCTGCTTCTTGCCCACCTTTCTTTCTCCTCTGGGCCGGGGGGCGCGTGGAAGCCTGACCTTGTCCCTCGGCCGAGCTGTGGGCATCGTTCCTGGCACCACTTGCTGCCCTAGGGTCCCGGGGCTGCTCCCCCGTACTGGGGGCTGAGCTCCGGGGAGCTCTGGTGTTTATAGCCACGGCTGGTCCCTGGGAAAGGGGGCGGGCGGGCGGGGTGGGGGAAGGAGTAGTAGACACTCCGTAAACATTGGTTAGGCGAAGCGCCTACTATGCGCCAGGCACGCGCTGGGGATCCCAAGAAAGGCGAAAACGAGGCAGCCCCTGCTCTCTAGGAGTTCGCTGTCTGCTGGGGCTGACCACAGGCAAACAGCTATCTACAGGATCCATTGAAACTCATCAGCGGAGGGAGGGCAGGAGGATGAAGAGGGATCGGAAAGGCTTCCTGTAGTGGATGGGGGACTTGAAGGAAGGTGGAGCGAGGAGGGGGAGATTGCCTCTCCCTGCGGTGGGAAGGGGGCTGCCGCAGGCTGGTGGTCACTGTGTTAGACCTTAGCCAGGCTCCCTTGTTCCGCCGAGGATTGCAGCCGACACTGGAAACCCATTGCCCGTTGGAGGTCAGTCGGGGATATTGGGTTGCAGATGGATACGGGATATTTTTCTTTCCCAGTTCATGTTCCCCTTTAACTGGTGGACCAGTTCGAGTTTAGCTATTGGAAAACTAGGATTATTGTGTTTCTTCTCTCACCTGGTTTCTGTGGTTTGTTTTGTTTTTTTTAACATTCCAAGAGATAGTAAGCCCATTTTAGTTGGTGCTCAGATGCTCCTTGATAGAGATGCTTACCTTTTTCTGCAAGAGAAAGGAGAAACCCCCAAAAGCCTTGAGTCCTTTTTAAATCAGTGATTAAATTATTGATTAATTGATTAGTGACTAATCAGTGATTTACTTGAGAAAATTCTTCAGCCATTCCTTTTCCTTTTGTCTTGTTTTTTCTCTTCTTTCCGTCCAATGTAATTTCAAAGACTTGACCCCCCCCCCCCCCCGGTCAGTTTATTTGTGTTTGTGGAGTCCATGCTGACCCTTTCTACTTCTTTCTTCGGGCAGTTAGGTTTTGCATAAGCTTAATACCTCTTGTCTTCTAGTCAGAGTGTGAATGGAGGCACTAGAGATTGAGGTGAATGATTGACTTGGTTATTGCTCCTTTCGGTAGTAGATCTTTAGAACTAAAAGAGGTTGAAGGTTTTACCTTTCTGTTTTATAAATAAGAAAGCAGAGGCTTACTGAGGGGAATTGACTTGGCCCAGAGTTAGAGATCTAGAAGCTCTTAAGACTAGATCCCATATATTGACTCTAGTTCTTTCTACTATATTGTACCGCCTCACTGGATGCAGCAGTGGTTGGTACTTTAACAGAACAGCCGAATCTTCAGGTATCTTTGGTCAGGGCACTTTCTGTTACAGCCAAGACACACAGGTGACCACTATCTCATTAGTAAGAATTCTGAATCAGACAGACATTAAAAAAATGTAGGATTCTTCGTGAAGAGAACTGGAGTATAATGTTTTTTCAAGTAGAGATTGATATGATGTTAATGCTGGAAATGATCTTAGATCTAGGCCAGCCCTCTTGTGGTGGGGTGGGGGAGGGGAAGGAGAGGGGGCCGA
This sequence comes from Potorous gilbertii, assembly GCA_028658325.1. Classification (NCBI taxonomy): domain Eukaryota; kingdom Metazoa; phylum Chordata; class Mammalia; order Diprotodontia; family Potoroidae; genus Potorous; species Potorous gilbertii. Next base: position 208,145,218 of record CM053769.1, on the reverse strand, counting down.
GAGGTGAATTGGCTTCCCTACCTTCACAAGTTGGTAGACATGCTTGGTTATCACCCCTCCCTGAGCCTATCCTATACCTACACCTTTCTTGTGACAGGCTGTACCGAAGAGGTTGGAGCCATATATTCCTGGACTTCCTCGTTAGAATTCTGTTTTCCCATAGAAGCATTTTTCTATGTGGTGGCTAGATTCTTCATAGTAACAGTTCACCTTAATAAATACTTAACAGTTTTAAGTGATTTTTCTCATTCAACCTTCACTAGGTGGATAGAGCAAGTATTTTTATCATTTTAAGTCTCAGTGAGATAATGTATGTAAAATGTGTTGAAAATCTTAAAATGCTATAGCAATGTAAGCTGTTATGTCTCTTTTACAGATAAAGAAATTGACTCAGAGTGGGTTAAATCCCTTGCCCACCTTCACCTAGTAAGTTGAATAGCCAGAAGTAGAATCAAGGTCTTGTCCTGGCAAGCCTAGTGCTGTTTCTACTTGCTACACCCCCTTATGTTGCCTTTGTCATATTATAATAACTTTTAGTACCATAATTCAATTAGAGGATTTTTTTCTTTCTCAATAAATGATACTTTCCTTAAAAAAAAAAATCATTGTTCATTCCCCCAAATTGAATGCTTCATTGTAACAAATGAGTTAAGCAAAAAAAAAAAACTATACATTGCCATGTCTGAAAATTATCTTTCATGCAAGTGTTTTTAAAGAAAAGCAAGTAACATGAAATTTGAAGTTGATTTATGTTTTTGACTGTGGTTTTTTGTCCTTTCTCTATTCTCCTCCTGTTTGTAAATAGCCAAAAAGGTCTCCACAGGCTGGAACAATGGACAGAATCTAACCAGATGAAATTTAATAGGGATATAATCAACTACACAGTTAACAGGATGAGAAAGAGCTAGAAAACAACAATTTATATGAGAAGGCTTGGTCTGCTGTGTGACATAGCATCCAGAAAAGGCTGCATTCGTAGAAGCACTGTATGTAGAATAAGGTCAGTCAAAAGTCTCCATATATTCTGTTAGGTTTGAGTGCCACATTTTAGGCAGGATATTAACCAGCTTGAACAAGTCCAGAGGATCATTGGATTGTGGATTTGGAGCTGTAAGGAATCTTGAAGGACATCATGTTTTATAGAGGAGAGAACTACAACCCAGAGAGAAGTGACTGACCTGCCCAAAGTCATACACAGAAGCAGAGCTGTGATTTAAACCTAGGCCCTTTGGCTCCAGTTCCATCGCTCTACTGCACCAAACTAAAAACCCTTCCAGTAGCAATGGGTTTTTGTGGGGTAAGAAAGGGAAAAGGGAAGGCTTGAAGCACTTTTTATTCTGAACTTAAGCTCCAAGAAAAGAACATTTATATACATACAGCAGAACACAAAAAATTCTGTATGAAACTCTGCATCTCTATTTCTTACTGCTTGCTTTTTAAAGTGTCTGTATATACACACACAAGCACACACAGTTTCAAAACTGCCTTGCTTGTTGGTGTTTTCTTCTGAACTCCCTCTGTTCTGTGCATTTTAAAAATGTTCCTATAGTCCTTTTTTTTGTGTTTTTAAAGCATCACTGTTGCTACCTCCCTCCACTGCCTCACCTAAAAATGGGATAAAAAGAAAGAAAAAACAAATAAGCATAGTCCATTCAAAATGAAATCTATAAAGCTGGCATGTCCAGAAATATATATGTTTTTCTGTTCCTTCTACCTATTACCTCTCTGTCTGAAGATAGGTATCATGCTTTGTTGGAGATCTTGATCTAGAACCATGGTTGAGGATGATCAGCGAGGGTTGTAAAGGGAAGTGAAACCATATCCTACTAGGATTACTTGAAGGGGCTGATTAGTCTGCAGAAGCTGTCTTCAAGTCTTTGAGAGGCTGTCCTGTGGAAGAGATAAAAGGATTGATTTGTTTGTTGTAGAGAACAGAGTTGAGACTGATATGTACCAGTTCAGAGAGGAAGATTTTGATTTTGTGAGTGGGGAAAAAAATATCTGCCCAGGTAGCAATTTTAACTGTTCCAAAAAATCTTCAGGCCAGTAGCAACTTCCCAGTCTTTAAAGGGACTCAAGGGATGGCAAGATGACCACTTGTTCAGTAATGTAGAAGGAATTTCTGCATCAACTGGACGATCTTTTAAACTCCTTTCAAACTGAGATTCTGTAATTGTTGGTGTTAAATAAGCTTTTATGAACTGGCCTGGGAACTTTATGACCAAGTATATGAGCAGGTGCTTTTTCTCTTATAAATGAATATTTGAAAGATGACAGAAGTTCAGGACTGCCAGGTTTGTGTGTGTGTGTGTGTGTGTGTGTGTGTGTGTTTCTTTATGTTTCTTTTTAGTTTGCTAGCAAAAGTTCCTTTGAAAATCTACAACCTTATCTCTGATTTTCCAAGCCCTTAGTCAGTATACGCAGATGTGTCAGTGGATGGAAGTGATATTTGTTCGTAGCGAAATAGGATTGGCTTTTTGGACAGTGGATAGAACTAATTGGACACAGAAGAGCATGGGAATTTAGGAAAGATAGAAATTATGTCTTCTTTGGACCTTTGTCCTTTTCCAAATGGCCATTTCTTTACACCTTTTCTCTGTCATCCCCAGATATCTTTGGTGATAGTAGTAAATTGAGGAGGAGAAGAATTCCTCCCAACCTCCACCTCCCCATTTTAGTCTTTAAAAAAAACCAAGCCAACAACAACAAAAGAGGATAGTTAGGGGACAGCTCTATTCTACGTTGTTCTCTCTTCTTGTGAATTCATATTATAGTGTAAAATGGAGCATATTTCTGATGTAGCAAGATACCTTGTTAAAATATAGCTGAAGAATATTCTGGGGATGTAATGTTAGGACTGTGGAATGTGTCTCTCTTTTCTGTAAGCCAAGCAAGCTCTCTACCAGCTTCTGTGGTGTGTGACCTTGGAACGCTCAGTGCAAGCTCAAATGCTGTATCTTTTGTATGTTTTTTTCTTTACTGTGATTGACACTTTGTAAACAGGTCAATAATATCTATTAATTATTAACATATAGTTGCTGCTTTACTGATTATTTTTTACTTTGTTACTTATTTTTTTGTTTTCTTTATCATCATACTGTGCTTGGCATTTATAGCTTAATATATGATTTTTAAAAAATTTATTCATTTACTTACTTTCCCTTTACTAATACACTCAGGCATGTATCCATTATAGTTCATCAAGGAACAAATATATTTGTTTTCTTCTTTGAGTGTGTGCCTATGTAAGTTCAGGGGTAACATCTGGTGCCCACTATCCTGTATATAGATTAGTCGTCACTGGAAAGACTCATTGTGGCCATACTGCCCAGGTGGTATTCATGGTACTCAATCCTGAACTGTCTTTGAGGACAGGCTATACTCAAGATAGGATGTTGGTGGTTCTTGATGTTCCTATCTAGACTTCTTTAATATTACCAGAACTTCCCAGATTTACCCCTATAATAGGCTAGAAATCTGATAGCATAGTAATATTGTGGCCACTAAGGGTGTATTACAGAGAGGGGACTATAGCAAATTTAATGGTGATTACTTTCAGAGAGATGTTCAGTTTGGAACAATTTGTGAATTTAAATTTTAATATTTATTGAATACCATCTATATGCTTATTTTGATTAGGGATTAGATACTGGGACATATGGGTAAGTACATGCATGTGTATGAGTAGCTTTGTATACCTGGTAATACCTTAGTTATTTAACATTTAAAAGGAAATCATGTATACTAATTAGTGGGATTAGCTGGGTAGTTGTAGGATAACCCTACTGGATGATGAGACAGTACATTTTTAAAAAAAATATTGCTTAATTTTAGCATTCTTTTTCTTCTTAAATTTTAAGTTCCACATTCTCTCCCTCTCTCCTACATCTTCTCACCCATTGAGAAGGCACACAATATCTGTTAGACGTGTGAAATAATGTAAAAACATTTCTATATTATTTATTTTACACAAAAAGCAAGAAAAGTAAAGAGACTAAGAAAATTTTACTTAAATTTGCACTTAAGAGTCCATCAGTTCTCTCTCTGGAGGTGGATAGTATTTTTCATCATGAGACCTCTGGAATTATTTTGGATCATTTTATTGATTGGAGTAGCTAAGTCTTTCACAGCTGATCTTCTTTACAACATTGTGGTTACTGAACACAGTGATCTTCTGGTTCTTCTCACTTCACTTTGAGTTAGTTCTTATTGGTCTTGCCATGTTTTTCTGAAACCACCCCCCTCATCATTTTCCACAGCACAATAATACTCCATCTCAATCATATGCCACAACCTATTCAGCTACTCCCCAACTGATGTGCATCCTCTCAGTTTTTAATTCTTTGCCATTACTAAAAGAGTTGCTATAAATATAAATATAGATCCTTTTCCATCTTTGATCTCTTTGGGTACAGACCTAGTGGGTAGGCAGATTTTTAGGGCCTTTGGAGCACAGTCCCAGATTGTTGTCCAGAATGGTTGACCCAGTTTACTACTCTGACAGCAGTTCATTAATGTACCTGTTTTCTCTCATCCCCTCTAGCATTTGTCATTTTTGATAAGTGTGAGGTAATAGGTGAGTTGTTTTAATTTGCCTTTCTTGAATCAATGGTAATTTAGATGATTTTTAAAAATGCTTAAAGATAGCTTTGATTTCTTCTTCGGAAAACTGCCTTTTCATGTCCTTTAACCTAAAATTTATCAATTGGGGAATGGCTTTTGTGTTTATACATATTAGTTCCCTATATATTTGAGAAATGAGGCCTTTATCAGAGAAATTTACTATAGAATTTTTTGATACTACTTCATTTTCTGTGATACCTTTTAGCAAAATGTAGTTTTCCTGATTATCTCTTTCAATTAGGTCTATTTTTTCTTTTGTTTTGTCTGAGATCATTATTGCCATCCCTGCCTTCTTCACTTCAGCAAAGAATAATAGACTCTGCTCAAGTCCTTCATTTCAACTCTGTGTGTGACTTTCTGTCCTAAATGTGTTTCTTGTACACAGCATGTTGTTGGATCCTGCTTTTCTGCTATCCACTTCCATTCTATGTGTTAGCTTATCCCATTAACATTCACAATTAGGATCACTCACTGTGTATTTCCCTCTCTCCCCTTTTCCTCTGTGCGCTCTCTCTCTCCCCCCTCTCTCTCTCCCTCCTTTCCTCCCTCAGTCTCTCTCTCTCTCTCTCTCTCTCTCTCTCTCTCTCCCTCCTCCTCAAAAGTCTGCCTTGCTTCTGAAGTCCTCCAGTCTACTTTTTCCATTATAATCTCCTCCTTCCCCTCCTATCTCCCTATTGGCTAAGATTGGTATCTGTACCCAACTCCCTTTTTGAACCAGTTTTGATGAGAATATGACATTCAAGCATTGCCTGCTATCCCCTCTACTTCTTCGTCCTGTAAAAGCATTTCTTTATGTTCTTCTTTTATATAAGAATGTTTTTCCCATTCTACCTCTCCCTTCCTCCTCCCAATGCATCCCTCTTTCTCATTCCATATATTTTGGAGATCATTCCAACATAAGTGATTTACCTCCAATAGTGATAAAATTCTTAGGAGTTATATGTATCATCTGTCCATATAGGAATGTGAAATTTAATTTTATTGAGTCTTTTATTATTACTCTTTCATGTTTACCTTTTTATTCTTCTCTTGAATCTTATGTTTGAATGTCATATTTTTTATTCAGCTCTAGTCTTTTCATCAGGAATGCTTGAAAGTCTTCTATTTTACTAAATATCCATTCCCCCCAGAAGGATTATATTCAGTTTTGTTGGGTAGGTCTACAAGCAAACAAAACAAAACAAAATTGGTCCTTTAATCCACTATCTTGCCTGAGAGCACGAGAACATGCTTTCTTAATGTTAGCTGGCATATACGTATTTCCTGGGAGTCCCTGTCTGCTACTAAGCACATAGTTCCCTCAGGACTGAGACACTTGGTTATATATCCTTGATGGCAGTTATTCCTGCCCCTCCTTCCCACTAAAAATAGATGTACCCTAAGAGGCCCTGTCTGCTAGTAGGAAAATGGCTTTTTCCAAGGCTGAGCCTTCTTGTAAGTTGTTGCCTTGATGTTAAGAGTTACCACCACTTCTAAGGATAGAGATTCCCTGGGAGACTTTGACTACTTATAGGCACATAGTTCTGTAAAACTAGGTCCTCTTAGGAAGTCATAGTCTGAATATTAGCAATTATTCCTCTGTAAGAATTTCCTGGTCTTTTGGTAAATTTGTAGCCCTGGGGTTACAGTGGTTTATTCCTTTACCTTCAATATTTTCCCTTCTAAGCTGCTCTTGCTATTTAGTGTAGCACATGAATCCTTTGGAGTACATATTGTGGTAGAAAGTGAAAGTTTATTGTTCTAACTTCGTTTCCCTAAACTCTAATTCCTAAAAAGATTATTGATGCAGTTTAGGTGACTTAATCATTAAACATTGGACCTGGAGACCTGAATTCAAATCTAGCCTCCCTATACTCCCTATAGGTGTGACCCAGGCAAATTGATTAACCTGTCTGCTTCAGTTTCCTCAACTATAAAATGGAGTCAATAATAGCACTTACCTCTTGGGCGGTTGTCAGGATAAAATGAGATAATATTTGTAAAGTACTTGCAAATCTTAAAGCTAACTATTATTATTAGATGCTATTTTTACTGCACTGTCATTTCTTTGTATACCACTAATATTCAGCACCTTCTTATGTAACAAAGGAAAATACCAGCCAGAATGACTGTCTTGACAGTATATTCAGCATTCTACAACTATAGTCTTCCACCTCTCTAAGGAAAGAGGTGCATTTCATCTTCTCTCGTGCCAGAAGTGCTTTTTGGCTTATCTTTTGGTTAACTATGTCTGGATGAGAACTAGCCGTTATCTATTATTAATAGGTTCTTATTTTAGCTTGTGTATAAAATACTCTTTTTTTTATAGGGGGAAAGTGACAGTGACCATCAACAGAAGCTCCTTTTATTTTTCCTCTCATCTATCCGCTGAGCTGATTAGTATGATGTCTTTCAATTTTCCTTTATCTTGTAGCATTCTCAGATCTGCATGGCCTTGAAATCTATCATATTCCCTTATCACTTCTATGCTTCTCTATACTTGTTACTCATTCTTCTTTAATCACTATTAATGGGTAACACTGGTCTAGTCCTTCCCTCCCCACTCTTCCCTATCTCACCTTTCTCTTAGATTGACTACTTAGAACTCAAACTTTGCGTATCACTGTTATACTGAGCCCATAACATAACAACTGTGAAGAAAGGGATTCTAAAAGGCAAGGGAAAATATGCATTCAAGATGTGGGAGATGGAAGGTCATGTGTGAGCAGTCACAGGAAGGCCAATTCAACCGACCATGAAGTTGGGGTTTAGGGAAGAAAGGTATAGTAAACCTGGAAAGGCAAACTGAATATATGCCAAAGAGTTCAGACGAAGAAAAGGACTTGTACATGCAAAAAATATTTATGGCAGCATTTTTTACATTAGCAAAGAATTGGGAACAGAGGGTGCCCATCAGTTGGGGACTAGCTGAGCGCATTGAGCTGTGAATGTAGTGGAATGGTATTGCCCTACAAGAAATGATGCCTATCAAGAACACCGAGAAACTTGGGAAGACTTGTGTGAACTGATACGGAGTGAAATAAATTAAGAGAAAAATTTTCATGATGAGCAGAAAGCAACTCTGCAAGATTTCAACACTGGTTAAGGCAGTGACCAGAATGACTTCATGAGACTGATGAAGCTTGTGTCCTGACACTTAGAAAAGAGGTTGTAAACTAGATAGAGGTACAAACTGAGAAATACATTTTCAGATATGGCTATATAGTGATATTTTTTTCCTGACTACTTACTTGTTACAAGTGTGACTTTGTCTCTTGTGTGGATGAGGGTTGAGACAGTGGAAAGGCTCAGCTAATCACTGAACAGGTGCTTGTATGTTTCAGGAAGTGTACTAAGTGCTGGGAGTAGAAGTACAAAGAATGAAATGATCCCTATACTCAGCTTACATTTTAAAAAGGGATTCAACAAATACATGAAAAAATAGAGACAGCATAAATATATAATTGATAAATATATGCGCACATAAAGGAGTTAGATATAGAGTATTTAGGGAGGGAGGGAGGGAGGGGGAAGGGCTTCATGCCTGATGGTTCCAGAGCTGCATCTTAGAGGAAGAGAAGGACAATGAGGCAGAGGATGCGAAGGAAAAAAAAAGAAAAGACAATGATAATAGTAAGTTGCAGATAGAATATGTAGGGAAAAAAAAGAGGTCAAAAGGGGTTACTACTTTGATAAATTTAGAATATACCTTTAAAAAAACTAACTATAGCAAAAGTCAGTGTTTTTCTATAGTCTTCTTTTTTATTCTTTTATACTATATTCTTCATTCGTCTTTATCGATTGTTAAACTAATTAGAAAAAGAAAAGTGAACTGGAACTAGATTTTGAAGAACTTTAAATGCCAAACAAAAGAGTTTGTGGATGAGCTCCTAAGGAAACTGAAGGGGAGGAGTGACATGATGAGACTTGTGTTTGAAGAGTAATTACTTTGGCAGCCCTACATGATCTTTGTGAGTTCCTGTGGCTAGAAATTCATATGCTGAAGCCAGCCTACTGATGAGTCTAGTCAGAATCACAGAATTGTAGAGTTGGGATGGGCCAGAGCAGCCAGATAGTCCAGCCCTTACCTAAAAGGAACTTTTATGATTTCATTCTTTCTGAGTGGTCATTGATCCTCTCTACATGAAGTCCTCCAAGGAGGGAAAACCCTCTCCCTCCTGAGGCAATGTTTTCTACCTATGAGTATTTCTAATTGCTACTTCAGGTATAAATTTACCTCTTTTCAGTGTCAACCCATTGGGCCTGTTTGTATCCTGTGGAGCAAAATAGGAAATTTGACAGCTCCTGAGATACTGAACAGAGCTGTCTATCCAAGGGCTTAGCAGTAGAACAGTGGACCTGGATCAAGAAGACCTGTCTTCAGATGCCAGCTGCGACCCTCTGGGTGGTCCACTCACTCCCTGTACTTCAGTTTCCCAACTGTAAAATGATAAGGGTTGGCCATGAAGGCTTTTTTAGTTCCTTCTAACTCTGTCTCAGTCTATGGACTTAGATAGATCTTCTCCAGGCTGTAAACCCCCAGTACGTTCGACTGGTCCCTTCGGCCATCCAACATTCCTTCCTGCACATTTTCTGGCTTACTGATCTCATTTCAAAATTGTAGAACGGAGCACAGTAGTCCCTATGTTGTCTGATCAGGACACATACAGAAGGAGCATCAACTCCTTATTCCTGGAAGTCATGGTTCCTTAAATGTGGCCCCAGAACACATGAGCTACCACATCACACTGCTTATTCATATTGAGCTTGTAGTTCACCAAAACCCTCAGATCTTTTTCAGAACTGCTGTTTAAACATGCCTCCTCCAAGTCATAATTGTGAAGTTGATTTTTTTAAACTGAAGCTGTCTGTCTCTTGGATGAGAGACAAACCATCTGTTGCCAGTCTCACGGTATGGCAGCCTTTCGTACGTGATAGAACCTGTCACAGCTCATACTATGTTGATCTAGCATTGACAATCCAGGGTCACCTCCCTGACAGAGTGAGGAAACAAGAAGAGAATACCAGAGAATGGTCATGTAGGATCCTTCTTCGATGATAGTTGGGTTTTCCTGCTTTCTTATAAAAGTGAAGAATAGGATTTGAGGTTGTACGACCTTCTGGACAGTCTATAAAAATTATTATCAACTTTCATTGTCTGTGAAACATTGTCATTTATTTTTATGATACTGCTGGTCAAAGACCACTAGAGTATCACCTTCACGACTGTGTGCATAAATGGGATCTGGCATCTTTGGCTCTTCTTACACACCAGTGTTTTCAGGTTTTTTCTCCCTGTGTTTTTCTTGGTTTACTGAGATGCTAAATAACTGAGACTGGACACTTGACAATCAAAGTTAGTTGCATTTGTATTTATTTCTCTGTATTTCTAGAAGGATCATGTGTACATTTATGTTATGGCATATATTGCAGTGGGAAAGCATTTTTTCCCTTCAGTTTGGGAGCCACAGAAGTATTGTCAACTGATAGACATGTAGAAGTAAAGAGCTCGTCAAACCTGCTTACACTTATGTTTGGATTGTTATAAGCAAAATGTAAAATGTTAAGCTCAATGCAATTTAGTACTAAGTACTAAGAAAAGAGACCACAAGACTTCATTAAGTAAAACTGAAGTATCTGTATTTTTATGGCTGCAGTACAGTTTCCTTGGCCTGGCATTCAGGACTGTTCACACTTTCATTTCCATTCCTTTTTCTAACTTTGTCCCATTTTGTTCCCCACTTGAATCCTCTGTTTGGGTCATACAGATTTACGGTCTCCAAACATACCTTTTTCATTTCCTCCCCTGTGTGGTGTTTGTCCTGAAAGGAACGCCTTCAAGACCTCTTCTCTGTCTATCTAAATACTGCCAAGTTTTCAAGTCTTAGGAAGGGTGATGACACTAATTTATTATGCAAGTTAAATCCTGTTCCAGAGTACTGAATCCCAGTTTTTATCCCTAGGGCATTTTTTTTTTTTTGTGATGAAGACATTGTTAGAAATCCTGTTCCTGGTGTATAGGGACCAGGAACAAAATAGAGCAAGCATGGACATACCCTCCCTAGCATTGTTAATTTGTTTAGAGAAACAACATTGAGGGAGCAAATGTAAGGTTGTTATAGTGGAGGTTCCATAATATTATGGTAGGATTTTATTTAAATGAGTTAACACTGTCATTGTAAGGCATTGTTGGTCAGGGTAGCATTATTTTTAAGCTCTTTGAGTTAGTCCTTTTATTTTTGTTTTCTTATAGTTTGTAGAATATACTTTGATTTTTTTTATTTTTAAATTTATTATTATTTTTAAATTTTAAGTGCTTTACAAATCTTAAAGGGTCGTATAAATGCTAATATTTATTGATTGCCTAATGAAATAGACAACAGCTAAATGTCAAATGGTGGGATATAATACAGTATGATAAATACAGTTGAGAGTTGAGAGAGATGGGAGAGCTCAGGATGAGCTGGAGTAATTGGACAATATTTGTAGAGAGCAGGACTTAGGCCTTCAAAGATATCTGGGGAAAGGGGAGGGAGGAGAGAGCTCATTGAAGGTGGAAGAACTCATTGGGTAGGAGTGAGCATAGTATGTGTGGAGGATGGTGAGGCTCCCCTGGCAGAAGCAGATGGTTCATGCCTAGAAGTAGAGGAAAATAAGATTGCTTCTGGACATTCCATTCTCTAACCCAGCCCACCTCCCTGCTGTCAAAGTAATCTTCCCAATATTTACATCTAACCATAGACTTCTCTGTTCACAGACCTGTGACCACTGATGTTAACTACCAAATCTGGCTCCATTTTACCTTTCTCACATTATTTCTTGTTACTCTCCTTCACATACTTGATGTTTTAGCCAATATTCCCTCTCCAACCTGTCCATTCAAAGAAGCTTCCACATGTTTAGAATTGGCACCTTCAAGTCAACCTCTCACAGTCCACGTTCATTTCAGGGGCTGCTACCTCTTCTGGGAAGATTTCCCTGAAACCCTTCCCTCCTTTTCCCAGCCCCTTTCCCCTTCCTCTCCCAGTGTTTTCTGGTTGAACAAAGGATATCTGAAGAACTTAGCTGATCTCTTTCTGAGCTCTCTAGCACTTCCAGAAGACTAGCAGGCATTACATATTCTACAAATAGCATATAGTCAGGTACTTATTCCTTTTATCAATAAAAATCTGCTTGTGTGGAACATTTTGAGTAATATAATGAGTTTTGAAAAGTTAGATTTTTCTCTGGTTGACTATAGACTTGAGTGATCATACTTTGAACAGATGTCCATCCTCTTTGGAATGTTAAGCAAGCATTAATTGTGGGGATGAATGTCTGTGTCCATTTCTTTGTGTGTGTGTGGGTCAGACCTTATGATTTTTATTCATGTAGAGAATTCCTAGTGTAGAAGCTTGTTGGGCAACTCATCTATCACTTGTACTGTCAAGCAGAGGTTCTTAACACTTTTGTTTTGTGACTTGGGTCATGGACCCTTTCTCAGAATAATATATTCAAAATGCACAAAATAAACTAACATAGACTTATAAAGGAAATCAATTATATTGAAACACAAATATCAAATATTTTGAAAGTTCATGAACCAGGTTAAAAACCAAGCCTTGTCTTAGAGAGTTGCTAAGGAATCTTAGAAGTTAAGTGACTTACCTCGGGTCACACAAGCATCTTGAATCTGAGGCATTAATTGAACCCAGGCCTTTCTGACTCAGACCAGTTCACTATTTACTATGCCAGGCTGAGTCTCAACAACGGGATAATAACAATAGCTAGCATTTGTGTAGGGTGCTTCACAGTTACTGTTTTAGTCTCACTGTAACCCTGGGGGTATGTTCTATTTCTGTCCCCATTTTGCACTTGAAAAAAGAGGCAGACAGACTTGCCCGGGGTCACACAGCTAATAAGGGACTGAGGCTGGATTTGAACTCAGAACTTTCTGACTCTAGGTCCAACACTGGATCTCCTAGCTAACTTTAAGTTTGACTCAGGAAAAAAGGTTGTTTAACTGTGCTTTTTTAAGATAGTGATTTTTAAAAGCGTTGCTGAATGACCAGGTAATAAACTGCAGAGACTGTTGATGCTAGCCCAGTGCCTTCTGTATTGGAAGGTATTTAAAACATGTGTGCTGAACTGAATAGGAAGAAGAGAGCCCACTGCTGGACAGGGAGCCAGGGAGGCCATTACTGATCTGTGTAGCTTTCACACCAAATCTTAGTTAGAGCTTGTAGTCTTTCTTTCATATTGACTGTTGGTGGAGAATAGATGTTAGGTGTTCCTGCATCAATTTACAAATCTGGTTAAGCTCAGTTAAGAGCCTCTCAGAGACTGTACTAATAGGAAATAGTTGATAATCCAGAGGAAATGCAAATTGGAAAATGAAATATAAAGTTCAGAGGGCTGCCAAGGTTTAGAAGAAGAAAATAAATTCATTAGACTAACTGGGAGATGCATTTTAACTTCAGGATTAACAGACTGCAGTCAGGATTAACAGACTGCAGTCAGGATTTGACTCCCTAGAGGGTAGATGGATCCATCCTCTGTAAGCTAATCTAAGCTTTTTATGCTTTTTTGGGGCCAAGAAACAGTGGTATAATGGGGAAAATTTCAGAGTGAGTGGAGACCCTTCTGACAGGAGCTGTGACTTTGCCAGCAGTTATCTGGGTGTTCTGTGAAGTGTGGGCAGGTGACTGGATGATCTATAAGGTTTCTTATGGTTATGATTCAATGAAAAAGTTGTCAAACTCTTTCATCCCCACCCCCCAACTCTCCTCCCTATTCAGAATAAATGCTTGAGGAGTGTTTTGATGACAAGAAAATTCTGAATGACCTGGCATTGTGGACTTATACTCTGTTACCAATTGCTATGTGCCCTAATTTCATTGTCAAACCTTGATCAGGTCTTGATTACTGCTACAAGGCAGGAAGATAGGTAGATTTTTGTAGTAGGAATAGAGACTTTCAGAAAAATATTTACAAAGAAGCTTGGGAAAATTAGAATTCCATAAAACTACCAAGACCAGTTGATATTCCTGTGAGAAATCAGAGGTAAATGGATGATAAACCATCATATATAGCAAAAGAAAAAAAAGGCTTTTGGTATGTGCTTTTAAACTTTTAGTAAACATGATTGCTTCTTGCAGATTAGAAAATTACTTTCACAATACTAGCCTTTCTAATGTAAGAAGTGGTAATGAGAGACTTGCTAAGAGCACTTTTTGAAAAATGTGATTTAAAGAAATTTAAGGATAGAATGAGAATATTTATGGGAAGAACACCTCATAGGTTTGTTGAGTATTAGGACTAAGCTAATTTATAGAAGGCTGATTTAGAAACCTATATATCAGTTACTTAATTTACAATGGTAGTTATTCCTTTCCGGAGAGCTGAAGCTGCTTTTCTGCTTATGGTACCCTTGTCTTGGTAGTTGGGTGTCCTAAGGAAACAAAATGATCATCAACATAGAGGAGATATGAGACTTCTCCCTTAGTATGCCCCCTCCCTGGCCTTCCACTTATTTGATATTTCTCTTGTATGTTCTTGTGGGGGTTTTTTTGTTTGTTTGTTTTTGCATTTTGTCTCTCTCATTAAAATGTGAGGGTAAGGACCCAGTTTTTGTCTGCCTTTTTATTTAATAAATGCTTGTGGATTGGCAAACCTAAAGAGGATTAGTTTCTTGAGGAAATGAAGTATGTAGAAAGAAGTGAATTTGCAGAGACTAGTAAGAGGGCCCAAGACTGACTTTGTTGGGTATTGGTAGTTGAGGTACCAGAGGAGAAAGGTGAATAGTTGAAATTACAAGGAAAACCAGCACAGTTCAGTGTTACTGAAGCTAAAGGGAAGAAGAGTTTTTTTTTTAAATTTATTTAAGTTTTCAACATTCATTTCCACAAAATTTAGAGTTTCAAATTTTCTCCCCATTTCTCCCCTCCCCCCACCCCAAAACGCCAAGCATTCTAATTATCCTTATCACCACCAATCTACCCTCCCTTCTAAAGTCCCTCCCTTCCCTTATCCCCATCTTCTCTTTTGTCCTGTAGGGCAGGATAAGTTTCTATACCCCAGTACCTGTATTTCTTATTTCCTAGTTGTATCAAGAACAGTACTCAACAGTTGTTCCTAAAACTTTGAGTTCCAAATTTTCTTCCTCGCTCCCTCCCCACCCATCCCCATTGGGAAGGCAAGCCATTCAATATAGGCCATATCTGTGTAGTTTTATTTCCCTCCATCCTATCCTGCCTATTTCTTCTGTTCTCTGTTTTGGCCCTGTCCCTCCCCAAGAGTGTTGACTTCTAATTGCTCCCTCCTCCCATGGCCCATCCTTCCACCATCCCCCCCACCCTGCTTATCCCCTTCTCCCCCACTTTCCTGTATTGTAAGATAGGTTTTCATACCAAAATGAGTGTGCATTTTTTTCTTTCCTTTATTCGAATGTTATGAGAGTAAGCTTCATGTTTTTTCTCTCACCTTCCCCCTTTTTCCCTCCACTGAAAAGTCTTTTACTTGCCTCTTTTATGAGAGATAATTTGCCCCATTCCATTTCTCCCTTTCTTCTCCTAATATAGTTCTCTCTCACCCCTTAATTTCATTTTTTAAAGATATGATCCCATTCTATTCAGCTCACCCTGTGCTCTTTGTCTGTGTGTGTATAATCCCATCAACTACCCAGATACTGAAAGGAGTTTCAAGAGTTACAAATATTGTCTTTCCATGTAGGAAAGTAAACAGTTCAACTTTGGTAAGTCCCTTATGACTTCTCTTTGCTGTTTACCTTTTCATGCTTCTCTTGATTCTTGTGTTTGAAAGTCAAATTTTCTTTTCAGTTCTGGTCTTTTCATCAAGAATGCTTGAAAGTCCTCTATTTCATTGAAAGACCATTTTTCCCCCTGAAGTACTATACTCAGTTTTGCTGGGTAGGTGATTCTTGGTGTTAGTCCTAGTTCCTATGACTTCTGGAATATCCTATTCCACACCCTTCAATCCCTTAATGTGGAAGTTG